>OZ053311.1:10490173-11229958 GCA_964056655.1 Arabis hirsuta
TTACAATTGACATGTAATACTGAGAAATACATAGAAATCGTAGTGGAGATTCTTGTTGCAGAGATTAATTCCAATTTGTTTGTGTGATTTTTATTGCAAGATTCAAGGTTTTGGAAAAGGAGTTAAATGTTCAGTGAAAGTGCAGGAGCAACTCCTCCTACTCCAGCATGGCTAGGGAGAGTTGTTCCTGAGCCACCTCGTCGATCTTGGGATGGACCAAAACCCATCTCAATCGTTGGATGTACTGGTTCGATTGGCACTCAGGTTTTGTATCTGTTTCTTGCTTTCTTTGTCTCTTTTTTGTAGATGATTTTAGGTGTCAGTAAGTTGGATTAGGGCATTGTTGTGCAGTCTTTAGTGTGGTTAAAGTGTACATTGTGTTAAAAAAATGAGTAGACAAAAAGAGGATTGAGTTTTTACAATGTTGTGTTATCTGTTTCTTGCTTTCTTTCTCTTTTTTTCCAGATGATTTTAGGTCTGAATAAGTTGGATTAGGGCATTGTTGTGCAGTCTTTAATGTGGTTAAAATGTAAATTGTGTTTAAAAATGAGTAGACAAAAAGAGGATTGAGTTTTTACAATGTTGTTTTATCTGTTTCTTGCTTTCTTTCTCTATTTTTCCAGATGATTTTAAATAGTTGTTAAATAGTTCTGTAGCAAACCAAACCACAGAAATCGGATTCAGTTTTCTTTGTTATTGTTGTGTGATGTGTGCTTGTGGTTTTTGTGTCTAATTGAATGAAAACACAATAAACTTAGTTAAGTTAAGTAACAGAAACAGTAGTTGTGTGATGTGTGATTGTTGTTGTTGTGTGTAATTGAATGAAAACACAATAAACGAACTAAGTTAAGTTAAGTTAAAACACAACAAAACCAAAACTAAAGTAATTGAAAACTTAGTTCATGTGTGATGGAGACATAAGTCATTAAGTGATGAGTGACTTAATCTGTAAACCTAACCCAAAGTAAATGAAAAATTAGGTGACTCCTTTGATTTATTACAGTTGTTCATAACTGTTATAGCTCCTCCCAAAACTGATTAGGTAATTAACTCATTCTCAAAAGTTTCTCTCTCTCTCTGTTAGCTCCTCTCAAAACTCAGTAGTTCTTTAACTCCCAGATTCATTTTTAGTAAAATGAATCTGGATTTTACCAATCCTTTTAACTCCTCCCAAAGCTATGTTGATCTCTTGAATAGCCAACAAGAGATTAACAGTCCCGAAACCTTGTCCCAACAAACACATTCATCTTTAAACCCAACACCTCCAACAGACAATAGGGAAAGTAGGCAGAGATGGAAAGTCGTAGAAGAAAAAGTGCTTGTACAATGTTGGTTAAACACAAGCAAAGATGCAGTTGTGGGAAATGCGCAGAAATCAGGGGCTTTTTGGCGTAGAGTTGTTGACTTATACTCTGCAAGTCCTCTTCTGGTTGGTCTACCACCAAGGGAGGCGAATACTTGTAAGCAGAAATGGAGGAAAATCAGTGAGAGTGTCAGCAAATTCGCAGGCTGCTATGAGTATGCCTGCCGTAACAAGAAGAGTGGCCAGAATGAAGATAATAGTATGGAGATGGCTTACCAGTTGTACACCTCTGATCACCCAAAGAAGTTGAAGTTTAGCTTCGAACACGCTTGGAGAATGCTGAAGAATGATCAGAAATGGTGTAAATATATTGAGGAAAAAACTAAACCGCCTGGTCAGTCCTCCACCTCCACAACCGCCTGTCATGTGGAGGAAGAAACAGAGGAGAGGCCATTGGGTGTGAAGACTTCAAAGGCCAAGGGGAAGAAGAGAGTTAGGGGGGAGAGTGAAGATGCAGGTGAGAGTTATGTGAAGGCGGTTCAGGAGATGTGGATTGTTAAAAAAGAGGATTTGGCTGCTAGAGAAAGACTTTCCCAACAGAAAATCCTTGATAGCCTCCTTACCAAACCCGAACCTCTGATCGTGTGTGTGTGTGTGTGTGTGTGTGTGTGTGTGTGTGTGACGAGAAATGAGAAGAAAAAACGAGCATATATAGAAAGAGGACGCGAAGAAGGGCACATTCGACTATGGAACGATTACTTTAGTGATCAACCGGTTTACGCATATGCTATTTTTCGACGACGCTTTAGAATGAACAAGCCATTGTTCATGTTTATTGTTCAAAAACTCTCAATGAGGTACCATTCTTTCAACCGAGACAAGATGCTACCGGAAGGTCCGGCCTCTCAGCCCTACAAAAATGTACAGCCGCAATTCGGATGATGGCATATGGTGTTGCAGCTGATGTGATCGATGAATACCTCAGGCTCGGTGAAACCACTGCGAGCAGATGCTTAGAACATTTTGTGGATGGAATTATACATTTATTCGAGGATGTATACTTGAGAAGGCCAACACCAGAGGATCTTCAACGATTACTATATATTGGAGGGTTTCGGGGATTTCCCGGGATGATAGGAAGCATTGATTGTATGCATTGGGAGTGGAAAAATTGTCCTACGGCTTGGGCAGGACAGTATTCACGTGGACATTGAAAACCAACAATCGTTTTAGAGGCTGTGGCTTCACAAGATCTATGGATTTGGCATGCATTTTTTGGACCTCCAGGTACTTTTAACGACATCAATGTTCTTGATCTGTCACCCGTTTTTGATGATATATTAGAAGGCCGAGCTCCGAATGTCAAATACGTTGTCAATGGACGGCAATACCATATGGCTTACTATCTCACAAATGGTATATATCCGAAATGAGCAACTTTCATCCAATCAATTTCGCAGCCGCAAGGTCCGAAGGCATCATTATTTGCTAATCATCAAGAAGCTGTTAGAAAAGATGTCGAGCGTGCTTTTGGAGTGTTGCAAACTCTATTTGCAATTGTCAGAAACCCAGCTCTTAGTTGGGATAAGAAAAAAATAGGTAAGATAATGAGAGCATCTATCATATTGCACAATATGATAGTAGAAGACGAACGAGACCAAGGTACTCAATATGATTTATCAGAATTCTTACAAGGAGAAGGAAGCGGGACTTCACAAGTGGACTACACGTTCTCTACAGAGACTCCTACAAATGTGAATAATATGATGGCCAATCGAGCTCTAGTTCATGACAAAAGAATGCATGAACAATTGAAAGCTGATTTGGTTGAGCACATTTGGCAAAAGTTTGGCACAACTGAAGACTAGAGCCGGGTTAGTTGTGTTATTCATCATGCTTTAAAATATTTTATTTCATTTACGTTTTTACGGATTGTAATATACGTTCAAATTTTTATGCAACCTATTATATTACTCTGTTTTATTTAATCTTCAATATTTATATATAATAGTTTAATTTTTTTTATTTTACAAACATTTATAAAATACAAAATTTTATTATTTTTTATTCTTTAGAACCTTACTTGAGTGTCATCATTGCAGACATATATATAACTATATGAATTAAGTGAATGTCAAACTATTTTTTAATATTTAATTTAATCTTAAAATATAATTTAAGACCTCTTAATGGGTTCACCGTTAAAGATGCTAGCATCGTATTAGTTTTGGTCACACCAAACCATCTGACTAAAGAAATACTGTAATGCAATTTCTTTTAAGTCATCCAAATATTACGTGTTTGTACAAATTATCTCCACCATCAACATTAGAATAGCTCCGAACTGGATATGGATATCTAGCAACCTCTGCTCTCTCCTCCACTGCCATTACCTTACCGGCGTTTCGGTACCACGGTTCTACGTAAGGAGAAGATACATTTGATGATGAAGCATCTACAATAACTGATCCCCAATCCCGTTCACCGGTAGCTTCGGTTATCCTCTTTCGTACCAACAATTTACCAACGTCGTCTCTTCTTTTCTGAGTTACGCTCCTTATAATTGATACCGACAATAGCAAGACGAATACCGCGTCTTCCTCAGGCAAAAACTCCACGGCTTGATGCTTCCAGTCGATCAGAGCGGTGGCTTTTCCTGTTGGATCTTCTTCCGTCGATCTAACCACTGTTACAAAACCATCCTCGTCTTCTTCTTCTTCATTGTCTCCTTTATACTGCATTCTCCGTCCAGTTAATAACCTAACCTATAATATAAACCAACCACCAAAAATGTCAAAAACCGGTTCCAAATCGCGAAAAATCTCTTGAATCTTGAAAATCTTACTAGCGAACCGGTGTTTCTTGAATTTAAACCGAGTTCCAAGATAGACCCTGATGAGTCCCACCGAATGAGCAATTCCTCTCCAGTCGAAAATTCCCAAACGGCTTCCCAATCCGCCACTGGTTGTTTAGGCATTACGGTTCCAACCACCTTCGCTGTACTAGACGAGCAAACACAATGATCCATAAACTGCTCAAGACTGCGATTGTTTCTTTTCTTTGGCGTTTTCGTTTACATGTCAAAAGGTTTCAGAAAAACGTAAACAGAAAACAGAACATTTTATCCATTTTTCGTAAAATGTAAACGCAAAACAGAGTGTCTCCCTATTGTCATCTAAAACCAACTTACCTGGAGCTTTACCGATTGAACCCTCGACATAAGACCAAGAACCTACTCGAATCTCTGTTATCCGCTCCTCTGATTTCACCGGGGATGGAACTTCACCTCCACGTTTAAACATCCCCTTCCCAACTCTAAACCAAAATTAGAATTAGAAATACATTCTGTTTCCATGAAGAAGAAAGATAGCGCAGTTTACCGGATGCGAATAACAAAGCATTCCCGTCCAGCATGATCAAGAACGGTTCGGGTAAGCCATCTTCCTTGTTGAGGCCGGAAGTTGTTTGTTCTTTGAATCGAATCAGATACCATAGCACCTGAATCATCAGTAACTCGATCCGGTACAAATCTCAGCAAGTAGGGCGCTTGAACCGGCGGAGTAACCGACGCAAACACACTCACTTGTTTACCGAGAAACCTACCAGACGCTAGAGAATGCGCTCTTAGCAGATCATTCCACGAAAACGCTATCATCCCTTCCGGTTTTCCGCTTCTGAAGCAAATCCCATGACGACGATCACAATGTGACTCCAATACTACCCCTTGTGTTCCAAACTCACAGTAAAGATGCCACCCCTTCTGCCACGACGCATCGTGGGACAAATCACTCAGTTTCTTATCGAGTTGAAGCTTCCGATGACATCTAGCAACTCTCAAACGAAGAAAACTCCGATGGATCAACTCAATTGGCTCTGCCTTTGGATTCAGCCTTATAAATATACATAACTGCAAAAAAATGAAAAAAGAATGGATTACGAAATATCTTACTTGAATGTCAAGCCATTACATATCATAGAAAGAACTTACTTCCAAGACAAATCTGGGTCGAATGGACTTATACGCGGTGTTAACATCTACGTCAGAGACCGGCCAATAAAACACGGTGTTGTCGCTGAGACGAGACTCATTCCCAATTACAGTCAATTCCCCGCCTGCTTTCTCGTATGGTTGATTGAAGTATCTATTCCAAAGCTCTTTAGTTGTCTCCACTTGTGTCTTCTCTACTGTTTCTCCAGTCCGTACAACTTTCCTCATGATCTCTTCCAACATTTCATCAACGTCGTCTGCATACACCGTTGGGTAGCTCTGTAAATTCGCCATCCGTTGCTCAGTTTAACTAGTAAACCGGACGATAAAACCAAGAAAATGGGAATATAAACGGACCTGATGTGTGAGCCACATGAGGAGTATATCAGAAGCTGGAAGAAGACGAGAAAACTCGTCCTTGAACTTGTCTAGTATAAGCAAGAACCCTTTGTACCGTAACCGAGCAGCGATCAAGTAAACGGTCTCAGACATGTAAGGTGCTGAAAACTTGTCCCAGAGAAAACTCTGTTTCTTTACTTCAATTTTAATATCTTCATCAACTGAAACAATCTGAGAGGAATCTGGATCACAACTGTTTTCAAAACTCTCCTCTGGGTATCTTGTAACCCAGATTTTCTCGCATTGTAAAACCGCATAATCCTCATTCTCCTGATCGTAAATCGCAGGTTTCCCTATAAGTTTTGAGAATCTCGTTTGACAGTAATCTCTGTAACTTACCTGAGAAAGATACAGAGATTGTGAGTTAAGACTTGTGATTAAACGAAAGAAGATGGATCAAACTATAATAGTATGAGATCAAATAAGAAGTTTGGAAAGAGAGCTCACTTACTGGGTTCAAGGAATGACAAAACCAAACCCATTCAACATCGAGAGGAGGCAGGATTATGGGAGGCTTCGAACCAACCGTTAGATCAGAAATCAACGGCATCCACAGCTCATCGTACCTTAAGAAGACAACAAGTGTTAACACATTTAATTCCAACACCAATCTCAAGAATTCCGGGGACCAGAGAATATTGTTGGAATGAGAAATTGTTTCGAGAGCTACTAAAAATAGAAACAGAAGATCTTGACCGTCAGGAGAAAGAGGAAAGGTGGTATTTAACCTTCTGATAGCTTCGGAAATGACAGGAGGGTGATGCAGCCATTGACAATCTCCGACGGATCTCAATAGTGCGATGAGGCGTCTCGCTGCGGACACAATATCAGCTCCGATTCTTACGGCGTCAACCTCCGAGATCTCGCTTAGGCTCCGCGCAGCCACATCGTCGGCCAACTCCGACCGTCCTTGCAACATTGAGTGATCAGATAGAGAGATTGATGGATTTTATCAATTGAGTATCAGAGAGTGTAAGATAGTATCCGAAGACAAGACATAAAGATTGGATTGGAGGTTTTCTGTCGAATGAAGAGACAGAGATTGCCGTAGAGAGACGTGAAAGAATAAAGTAGACTCCGAGTGATCAACATTATTTTTTTTTTTTAAGTATAAAAGTGAGCAAGTTCCTCAACTTTTTCCAAATTATTATTTTTCTTTTTTTGAATTTTTATTTCGTTGTCATTTATTATTTTGAATATCTTAAAAATATCAAAGCAGACAAAGTATTCATAAATACATAAAACAAACGAATCATGTCGAGGCACAAACAACCAAATGCAGATGACAAACCTAACCTCAGATATTTTAGTTAAAATTAAAAAGTTGGTAAGATGTGCTTTCTTTGTATTCCACTAGCCACAATGGTGTTTTTATATGATTGGATATACTTTTTTTTTTATTATCATGAACGCATTTCTTTACTCATTTTTGCAAATACATTTAGTTCTAGGTACGCATTTCGTAGCTGTTGAACTCCTCCAATATTTGTCCAAAGCATTCATTAATATTTTTAGATTGTTTATCTCTCTTTAATGGATCATGCCTATTTTGAACACCGTCTCTCGTAGAGATATGCCGAGATTAATTTCGAGTTTTGCATTCTAGGTCCTTAGATGATATTTAAATGTAGGATGTTTTAAAAATTTTGGACATATTAAAAAAACATATTAATTTTGATCCATTAATATATTATTTTTTGCACTAAATAATTTTTCATAAATTTAAGCTAATACTAGTTCAATAAAATCAATTAATGTGTCTTCAAATTTACAATTCATCATCTAGTTCTTAAAAACTGCATTGAAAATTGAAAACATCATACATTTTGAAACAATCTTTTTTTTTCTAAAACATCATACATATTGAAACGGAGGGAGTATAAGATTAGCACTACAAGAAAACAGACCATCAGTGACTACTTTTTGTGACTATTTTGTTTTTGTCACAAAATTTTGCCACTATTTTACGGCTGTTATGTGATTCATTTGCAACTACAGGCGATAGAGTGAACAAATGGTGGCAAATTTACGAC
Source organism: Arabis hirsuta (assembly GCA_964056655.1). Lineage (NCBI taxonomy): Eukaryota > Viridiplantae > Streptophyta > Magnoliopsida > Brassicales > Brassicaceae > Arabis > Arabis hirsuta. The sequence continues at coordinate 10,497,897 of OZ053311.1, forward strand.
CGAAACAAATTGTCATATAAACGTCCTAAAGTAGCGACTGATTTCGGACTACTATTCGACTATTTTATTGTAGTCGTAAAACAGTCATAGATTTGAGACTGCTTTATGACTGTTGTTATAGTCAGTATGTTAGTCGCCAATCAGTCCCAAATTTACAATCAATATGATACCATTTTAAACCATTGCATAAGAGTCACAGTTCAGTTAAAAAGTTTATGTCGGCAATCAGAAAAATAGTTGACAATGTGGTAAATACGAATATTACTAAGTGTACCTTACCTCACTGACTTCTCAAAGTAGTCACAAATGAGTGGCAAAAGAGTAACAAATCTGTGACTGTTTTTTAGTAGTCTCAAGGAGTCACACGTTTTTTGCCTATACAAAGAACGAGTCCACACCTCATTTTCACAAATCATCCTATCAAACACAAAGAAAAATTCAAAAAAACGTAAAAAAATATATATAAAGAATATGGCATTCAACTCGAGAGTGGATGTATAAAAGATCGATCCGCGCACGATTAATCTATCAAATGAAGTTTTGGACGAGATCGAGCAATTTATCAATTTCGCAAGTAATCTGGACTTACCTCTAAGGAGTAGATGTAAGTTATACTGCCCTTGTGTTAAATGTCAAAACTCTGGTAGTTTAAAAAATAGCTCGAACCGTTTCAAAGCATTTTCATAGTAGAGGATTTATGCTCGGATATTATGTATTGTCTAAACATGGTGAATATTATGATGTAATTGGGGCAGAAACTAGTAGTCATTATGATAATGCTGATTTGAGAAGTGGTAATCAAAAAAAAATTATGATGGCGAGAATGTTTAGCTAGGATGGTAAATGACACATTTCATGGTTTTACACTATTTAATGATTATCATCATAAACATGATCAAACTGGAAATGGTTATGTTTACGAAGAACCTACCCATGAGGCGAAAGGATTTTTAGATGCTACAAATACACCACTATATGATGGTTATCATGATGGTCATTCGAAGTTAATATTAGCTTCTCGGTTCATGAACATTAAGGCAGACCACAATTTGGTTGATAGTTGCATGGATTCATGGTGGAATTGTTTACGGAGTATTTACTAAAGCCTAATCAGGCCATTAGCTCATACTACGAGACAGAGACGTTGTTGCGAAATTTAGGATTGTTGTACCATACATTTGATGTATGTGTAGATAATTGTATGCTCTTATATAAAGAAGATGAGGAGTTGGAGCATTGTAGGTTTTGTGGAAAACCAAGATGTAAGGATAGGCAGGGACGACCAAAAATCTTGTTCAGCCGTATGTGGTATTTACCTATCACTAACAGATTGAAGAGGATATACCAATCAGAGAAGACTGCAACATCGATGAGATGGCATGCTGAGCACGAGTCAGAAGACAGAGTAATGTGTCATCCTTTTGATACGGCTGAGTGGAAACGTTTCAATGAAATGCATCCGAATTTTGCAGAGGAAACATGAAATGTTTATCTAGGATTATGTACAGATGGGTTTAATCCTTTTGGTATGCCAAAAAACCATTCAATGTGGCATGTGATCATGACATCCTACAACTTATCCCTAAAAGTGTGCATGAAGAGTGAATATTTGTTTATGACGATTTTGAATTCGGGACCAAAACATCCATGAGCTAGGCTTAATGTGTTCCTCCAACCACTGATTGAAAAGCTAAAGGAGTTATGGAATAACGGAGTTGAGGCGTTTGATGTATCAGTAGATCAAAACTTTAACCTTAAAAGCAGATTTATTGTGGACAATAAGTGATTTGCCAGCATATGGTATGTTGTCGGAGTGGAGAGACATGGAATATTATCGTGTCCAATTTGTATGGGTGATGCAATTGCTTTCCAACTGCCGGCAGGTAGGAAGACATGCTCGTTCGACTGTCATAGAAGACTTTTGCCTAGCGAGCATCCGTTACGGAAGAATGAATTCAATGTCTTAAAAGGAAAGAATACAGTGAACGACTACCCACCAGCATCGTTGAGTGGAGAACAAGTATACCAGCGTATACAACATGTCGAAGCACCTAAAAATCTTATTGTGGTGGAAATAAACATACATCAAAACCGGTCGGCTATGGGGATTGGCCTAATTGGCATAAAGAAAATATTTTTTGGGAGCTACCGTATTGGATCGATCTGAATCTACGACACAATCTTGATGTGATGCGTATCGAGAAAAACAATTTTGACAATATCGTGTATACTGTTATGAATGTGAAAGACAGATCAAAAGACAGAGTGAAGTCAAAATTAGATATTGCAAGATTTTGTGGTCGGAAAGAATTGCATATCGATGGTCACGGGAGCGCCTTCGTTGCTATATGGAGATTGACTTCAAAAGCAAAAGTTGCCTTACTAAAATTGATGAAGAAGGACTTTAAATTCTAGGACGGCTATGTAGCAGATTTAGCCAACTATGCAGACATCAATGGTGGGAAGTTTTTGGGAATGAAAAGTCACGATTGCCACGTTTTTATAGAAAGAGTCCTTCCGTTTGTATTTGCTGAACTTCTACCTCGCAACATGCACCAAGCATTATCAAGTATATATATAAGATCTTGTCTATGTAGTTATTATTCAATATTTTTGGTAGTTTATAATGAAGTTGTTTTTGAACGGATTTGGGCATTTTTCCTTGACTTTAGCAGTAGATCATTGGATCAAAGCCTCATCCTAATTTTAAAGGAGAACATTGTGATGATTTTGTGTAATTTGGAAAAAATCTTCCCACCTTTCATTGAACTTCTTGTTGTGAATCTTTTTGTTGTTGGTTAAGAATCATTCTCAAATCATTCATTATGATATATATATATATATATATACTTGTTTTAGAGTAGTGAATCATTCTGTATGTGGTTTTAAATCAATATGATATATGCATTTGGTTATTTTGCACAATTCTGAACTATTTAGCTTCATGTCACTGTCTATATTTTGTGGACTATCTAAATATGGTTTTTCGTTATTTTAGTGTACTCAGACAGATTCCAAGGGAAACCCATTTGGACTTGGGGAACTAACTCAGATGGTCGGCAAAGGGGAAAGGAAAGAGAGCTATGCAAGCTCTTCTGCGAACTCGCTTTTAGAGATCCATGAACAACTTGAAGCATCTCATCTTTGAATTGCTTGCACAACAAGAGAGCAATGATCTACATGATGAGGAGCATCAGCAGGATCAAGCTCGTATCCTTGAAATGGAGAGGCTCATAACGTTCATGAAGGACTATGATCTCCACATCGCAGCATTCATGACTGAACAACCTATGTTGGATAATTCAATAGATAACACTCCAATCACTGCACCACTCACCGTACCAACCACCGCACCACCCATTGCACAACCTCCTGGACTAGTCACTGCTCCTAGACCAGTCAACACTCCCACCCAGTCCTGGCCATAAACTGTTTAAATTTATGTTTCTAAAACTTGGTTTGTTGTGTTTGAACATATATTTATGTTTTTGTCAAAGTACTTGTATTTCTTTTATACTTTTGTGTTTAAATTAGTATCTTAATGGATTTTGTTCCTTCTTCTTTAACTTTTTTGTTTTCAATTTCAAAACAACAATACAATACAAAATATATATATATATATATATAAATATATCTATATATATTATCGTATATACAATCATAAAACCATTGTAAATTTGTGACTGATTTGTAATACTATCACTGACGAAACCAAAAATAGAATGGCATTTTAGTTGTTAATAGGTGACTCTTTAAGGATTCATTTGCAACTATCAACGTTCATTAGCCACTCTAGTATTAGTATTCAAAACGTCTCACAGGTACGACCAATCTAATGAACGACCACATTACGGAGTCTCTCTTTAGTCGTTAATCTATGACTACTCTATTTGATCTTTGATGAGTATGATGCAAGTGCACGGCGATCAAAGTAATACTTAAGGATCGCCTGATCCCTAAGTGAAACTATCAACGCCGTAGAAGCCTGCTTCTTCTCGCCATCTCCTTTGCAATGACCGCCGGAGACCTAGTCCGCCGTCTCTGAGATTCTTTCGCTCCTGGCTTGCGACTGTGTCCGGCCGTTATATCGGTCCTCCTCCAAAGATTCCTCTGGTCGTATGCCCGATTAAGAGTCTGGGCCTCTTCCACTGAATCACGGAACCACGATGCTTTCTCCGTAGCCGACTGAGAATCTCCAGCCGTCGTCTTCGTCGCCTCCGCCTCGGAGACAAAGCCTGGGTTCTTTCCCGAAGACATCGTGGTGGCTCCAACATCTTCCTTTCCTCGTTTCAGAGGCGGAAGCTCCACCTCGATTCCATCGGCTCCTCCACTTCGATTGGGCTTTAAAGCCTTCTTGACCCAAGCTTGGGTCGATTCCTTCGCCACCTCTTTCCCTACGAGACCAATGGAGGGAGTTCATCATCTCCGAAGAGCCGGATTCTTCCTGTTCTCGTTGAGCTCTCCGCTTAGTCATCTAGGCGGCTTTCCCTACTCTCCGATTGTCTTGCCCGGCATATCTGTGGATGTCAGCATAAGCCTCGCGTTTCCGTCGTCCTTCCGCCACAGGCTAAGATCGTCGTGTGTCCCTTCGGTGGTTACGGGAATGCAATTTCTCCGGGCAATAGTGCTTGTCATGAGACATTCGGGGACAGTGTTTGCAATCAAGCTTCTCATAACCGAAGGTCACCTTTATAATCTCATCATTGGAGAATTCAACCTCCCAATCCTTGATCAACGGAAGAGCACACTCCACCGCCACTTGGACTCGAGGTAGTTGAACCACCCAATTCACCAGCTCCCCAAGCTTCTTGCCAATTTCCTTCACACCCTTCCCGTAGTAGCAGTAAGAAGGGAGTCCCTGAATATGGATCCAGAACGGGATGGTTGAAGGGGAATCATTCCGAACCGTTGGCACCCATCTCTCCAAAGCAAACATCCATCCATCAAAATGGTAAGGTCTCTTCTCCATGACCTTCAATAGATCACTTTCCTCATGAAACTAGAAGTGAAAAATCTCATTTCCCAAGTCTAGGCCCTGCACACGTCCCTCGCACATCCACACATTTGGCATGAAGGTCAAGAGAGCCTTGACCCGATGTATCTGAGCGTCTTGATTGAGAACACGTCCCACCAATGTAAGCTCAAATTGCTTGATGATCGCCGATGTAGCGAATGTCGGCATCTTGATTGGTGAACGTTTCTTCTTGAAATGGAGCCACCAACTTGCCGAAATAAGTCATTGTCTTCCGGTTACAGGGAACGACAAGATTGCAAGGTATTCGCACAAACTCACTGGTTAGACAAGACTTTCTGAATTGCATAGGAAAATGTCTTTGCCTTCCTCTTCTCTAATATAGGCAGTCTATGATCTTGTATTAATTCCTCAATCCCTTTCTTATCAATCAGCTTGATGAGAGGACCTACAATTACCGGCTGATTAGAATCATCCAAAGGATTTGTGATATTAGATCCTGATTTTGTGCTCCGTGATTGCTCATTTCCATAACTGGCAAGGTACAGATATTTCTCCCCTGACTTGAAGAGAATCGCATCTATCGTATGGTGATATTGCTTAGCATAATACTCAGTCAATGTAGAAATCTCCTTGTTAGATCTTGACCCTATCTTCTGGGAAATGCACAACCCATAGATTGCAGCAGCCCAAATAAAGGCAGAAACGATGAGATTCACTGTAGAACATCTCCTCCGGCCAGAAATTAACCCACTGCTCCCATTTCTATTGGCAGGGGAAAGCATCTGGCTTCAACGAGTTACGTCCTGGAGGTTGTCGGCGGTGCATTGTGGCCGGAAATGTGATGAACGGCTGAAAGAAACGGTCATGCTTGCAAAAAGAGTAGTCGTTACCAATTTCACCGAGAGAGAATCCATTTATCTTTATATCATCAATGAATGATGTTGGCGACAAAGAAAAAAAAAAAAACCACAAATATGTAATATGTAGCAGATTTTAGTATTTTACCACGGAAACTAAAAAAGAAAAGAAAATAATCTGATTAAAAAGCTTTCTTCTGCTGTACACACTTCTTCAGGCAGTGTCCGAGCTCTAAGATCAAATAACCCCAAAAATGATCCACACTTGAGTTTCAAGGCTTCTTCAGCCACGCTTGAAAGGAAGTTTCAGAACAATTGGAGGAAGTTTAGGGTACTCGGTTGTCACCTTCTTCGAATTCTGTATTTGATCCACAACATGCTTGCTCGCTGTTGTTGCTTTATCCACAAGAAAGCTAGGTTCCGAATCCTCTATGTCATCCAGCCGTTTACTTGCTGTTTCTTCCTTTACATGAAAACCACTGTGTGATTCACCTTGACTTCTGTTACTCCCATTAGCTGAATGCTTGATCTTTGTAGACCTTTCGCGTTTTCTCGGTTTAGATGTACATTTCATGCTCTTTGCTGTAAGAAAACCAGATTCAAGAGCTTCTAAAGCACGAGTCGTTAATGGTCGCTTTCTTGTGCTTAGTCTTCTTGGAAGATCTGAGTTAGTCTGTTGGTTATGCTCTTCTTCTTGTTGTTCCCAAGTATTTCCATGATCAGTGGAAGGAGACTTCTTGTCTGAGCCTGCCATGGTAGGAAGCTGAATCGATTTTTCTTGATGTTGGGCAGTTTCCAGATCCTTGGAAGAGCATTTTTTGTCCCTACACAACAAATTTGATTCGTCTTGTTGTTTTTCTGATGAACTGAGTTCATGAAGAGCTCCTTGTTCCTTGGAAGGCCAGTGCGTGTCCAAAACCGATATTGAGCATAATCCATTTGGCTCTTGTTGTGCTGATGAACTTAGTTCATTGACTGTCTCCGAGACAGGACATAACCCATTTGGTTCAATTTCTGGTCTTCCTTGAATCTCAACATGCAAAGACATTCCATTTTCAGTTTCTTCTGATTGATTAGTCTTGAGGCTCTTAGTTGTCTGGTCTAATGCTGGTGGCTTCAACACTGAACTTCCACCAGAACGTTCAATATCTTTCCTTACACAAGCACTGAGCCGCCTACGTTTTGGCAACGGGAGAGAACTAACCAAATGATGGTTATTAGATTCCGATTTTCGGGCGAACTTCTTCTTCGAGCATCCTTGTTGGACATTCTCCAAACTCTCCTCCTTTACTCCAGAATCAGTACCCTTAGGATACTCGCAATTCACACCTGTATTAGTGTCAGATTGGTTCTGTGATGAATCAACAAAGGCCTCTCTGGATATGCATTCACTTGGCAAATGTCTCCGTCTCCTCAGACCTGATGACTGCACGGCATGGTCCACACTTGTATCCACAATCATGAATCGAACCGGGTCATCCACCAGTTTCTTCATTCGCCTCCGTTCATCAGCAAACCTGGCACGCTTCTGTACATCCAACGGCATCATTTGGAATCTTTCCATGGAAGATTTGTTGTCTCCTTGACCAGCTTTTGATTTAGAAATTAGAGATTCTGGATTCGGATTCTTCAACTCCCGAAATTGACATAACTTTCCTCCTGTGGCCAAACTAGTAGTGTCCACAACAGTGAATTTTATATGAGTAGAAGATTTTGGAAACCTGAGGTAACGGTGTTTTTCTTGATTCGATTGGTCACAAATTTTCTCTTCAATGAATCCACTGGGAGCTCTGATCTCTGCTGTCTCAAACTCAAGAAGGTCAGGCTCGGAAATAACCTTTGTGAGAATGTCACTTATAGAATCAAAATAATGATTATGTTTAACAAGTTTCCGTCTTGAGAACTTCTTTACCCCAGGGACGATGAAGACAATGTGGTCTTTTGACTTGATGTGACATCGGTCTTTTGGTTGCTCAGAATGCCACCCTCTGGCTAGCAAACGCGGCCACACAGCTTCCCAGAAGATGTCATTGCAACGGGCTTTGCTTAGACGGGAACCACCAGTCAATTTGTTGATTATTTCTTCAGATGTGAGTGAAGTGTAGGCCCCTAAACCAGCAGCAACCGCAGAAGAAACTGTGAACCATTGTTTTGCTTTTGTGGGTTCTGTTGTGAGGACTGTCAGGTCTTCTTTCTCTCTACCGATTGCTACAGCCTCTACCAGAGACTGGAGACCCACTAGTTCCTTCACCGAGCTGATGTATTCTTCCAGAGATGTATTCCCTTCAGCAAATGACTTTGAGACCTGTTTATGGTTAAAAGAACCCTGTTAAAACACATTTACACATTTCCGGATATTTTCAACGTAAGAATATGAAAAGAGACTCACATCCACAAGCATCTTCTTCTGTGGTTCATCGGCAAGGCTGGGAATTAAACGGGACAACAACTGCTGTAGTCTCCAACCTGAATAGAGCTTCTTCCCTTGAATGCACTTCCTGCTCCGCTTCTTAATGGAATTAGACCAAGTTTTGTATTTAGCAGATCTGTAGAACTTTCCGTAGTAAAACAAAAGTACTTCTCCTGTTTCTTTGCTCCCCAACAACTTCTTCACCTGAGTAAAGTTCTTCCCGAATGTATACAGACCAAGAACAAAGCCATCTACTTCCAAATCTTCCCAAGAACCGGATGATTTCATAGGCATAGCTTCAAGATTCATCCATTGCTTGGATCCCGGGTTCCCATCACTCTCACATCGTCGGTTTCTTTTTGTTTTCAGAGATTTGAGAGATTCGTTCAAGTCGACATGATCATCTCCAACTCCCTTTCCATCTCTATATTTGGTGTCTATCCACATTACTTCAACAGGTAGCCCGACGACAAAGAAACACGAGGAATCAGAGTCGAGATCCAAAGCTATAGGACTCAAAAGAAACGATGCACGTTTGGATTCAGACATCATAGGAGGTATCTCAGCCTGATATTCGTTCCCAACACGAATATCAACTTTTGGATCTCCGCAGACAAATTCAACGTCACAAGAATCTTCCATAGGACTGTTTTCTTCATCCATCACAAGCACTGTCAGCATAATCTGCTATCAAACTGCAGATAAGAAATCACTCAGTTGTTTCACTCATTTCATTGTAATCAAAAACCTTCAAGAATATACTAAAGTGCAAACTGTAACCAGTAGAGACAGATTGCAAATAAGGCAAACAGAAGGCTAAGACAGTCAAACATCATGTTCATTCCAGAGAAAGATTCATCTGAGATCAAATAACAAGAGTAGACCTTGATTAATTAACATTTCCTCACAAAGACAGAGAATTAGAGATCAAACACATGCTTCACTCATAGCCCAAATATAAAAGGTCTTGAAAAAACATAGCTAAACATGAACATCAAACTAACAAGACGAAGAAAACATAGCAATGTTTCTGGTAAAATCACCTAGAACACATGAATCTCAATGGCCATAGTATGAATGCAGAGAGGAGAGTAAGATCAAACCAAGACTGGACATTCAAAGATCAAGTAACGAAATTTGCATACATTGGTTAAGAAGAAGACGTTAGGTAGCGGTTCAACTAAACTATTTCAGATCGCAGCATCAAACTGAGCACTAAACTACCTGAGATCGAAAACTGAGCATTCAATTACAAAATATCAGAGACATGATCAGTGAAACAAACGAAGAATCCAAGAAACCCACATAGAAGCTATCCAAAGTGAGGGAAAAAAACCCCGAGAAATAGAGGAAACCCAGAATCAAGAACATGCTTATCGAAGGGTCAATCCCGAGACCTGTTCAAAGCATCGATCCGAAAAGCATCAACAAAGAGACAAGTGAATTCCGAACGATCCTGTTACGGATGATAAAGGCCACGTAAAGGGATAAGACGAGTCGTATCAACATTAGAAGCAAAGCAGCACAAAGTTGAAACCTTTAAACGCATACACAAAACGTGAAAACAAGGAATTCTACAAAGATGGGTACTTCATGTAAAAGGATGGCTTTTTTCTCCGATTGTTTTGCTGGAATTCTATGCATTAAAGGTAACGTTTCGGGAAAACACAAAGACGAACGTGAATCAACTAAAACGGCATTAGGAAGGAGCAAGAGAAATTTGGTAACCTGTAGAGAGAGAGAGAGAGAGAGAGAGATGTTTCAGGTTTGCATTGCTCGGGTTTCCCAGGAGAAGCAGTGAGATTTGGCGACAAGGCAAAGACCGAACAAGTTTTGGAGAGAGAGAGAGAGAGAGATCACTAGCGGCTCTTTCAACACTCAAGTCTTCGAAAGAGAAACACAAGAAGGAAAATTCACTTAAAAATAAAAATAAAGAGAAGAAAATCAACTCTTCTTTACAATATATATCGACCATTATTTCTTTTTTAAATTGATTTATAAAGTTTTATATGCATTAGAAAATTTATTTATTTTTCTGACCACTAATATATATATTTATATATGTATATGCATTACAGAATACGTAATCCAATTTTTTTTATTTGTTTTAAAACATAGTTACAATTATTTTAGCAGCGACAACCAATCAATAAGGGTATTCTGTATATATATATATATATATTTTTTGTGAGAATTTAAGGAAAATAGACGGAATTATATTTGGCGTTCATCAATTTGATTAAACAAGACTTTCACATATACATGGTTGATCGTTTAGTTTTATGTGACATGTGTAAGAACGCCATGTTTTTTTTTCCCTAAAGAATGCCATGTTATTATTGTGAGGTAAATCCAATTAATCTTACGGGTATGTACGTTTGTGGAAATAGTATCATAGCATGTTAAACATTCGGGTATGAATGATCGAGATATGTGTCACCATATTAGTGAGGACCATGTATTATTATCTAAACAAGTTCAAAGCTTATTAACCCATCAACAGTGTCAACCGAGGAGAAAATGAACCTGAATTTCTGCTTAAGTTGTCATCCTAACACCCACCGTTCAACTAGAGGAATATATTTTCAATATTTTCTATACCGAGATGACTCGATCCTAGTGGCCCTAAACGCAAACGTAAAAGAACCATTAGAACCTATCATATATATATATATATTTTAAACCTATCATATTGTTATCTTTTATATATATCATTTGAAGAGACAATAGCTTATGTATCATTCGATCACCACTATAAGCATAAGAGAAAAATTCTCTACATATTCTCATTATATTTTAACATCAACACACTAATACATGTTCTTAAATTTTAAACCCAACAAAATGTAATATTTTAGATTTATTGTAACATCTTTTCTAATATATTAACAAGCTTTCTATTATTATATTTATAACAACTATCTATTGTGTATCTATATAGATTAGTATACTATGCAAATATTTTTATTACGATATAGTCTATTATACATATTTAATCACTTACAAATATTTGTATAGTTTATTATTGAAAAACATATATTTTGTTTTGTTTGTTATGTCCGGCAAATTCAATTAAATCTAAAATTTATCTCATACATATTTTAAAATTTTAAACCCAACAAAATGTAATATTTTATACTTACCATAAACAAAGCTTTATATTATTATATTTATAACAGTTATCTATTGTGTATATATATATATATATATATATATATATATATATATATATATATATATATTTAGATTAGTATACTATACAATTATTTTTATTATAAATCTATATTTATATGATTTATCGTATGCTATATAATTTACACGAATAATGAAGATCAACTTTACATTTAAAAGATACTATAATTTACAAATAAAAATATTAAAACTAATGACATTAACATATGTTTGATCAAAAATGTTCAATTTTATTACATTTATACATAATACATATCATTTTATATGTTTATAGATATTAGAAATCATGTTGATAAAAAAACAAATTAGAAATCATATGTTTTGCTATACACGAAGAAAATTATATGTGTTAAAATCGATTAGCAATATATTCAATCATCTAACTGTATAGACAACCTTAGTCGTATCGTATTTAATTCGAATTATCTGAATTTCGTAACTACAACTTACTTGTATGTTTTTTTTAGAAAGGATTTACTTGTATGTTTAAGCTAACATAATACATTATTACAGCTACATACTATAAAAGCTATACAGATACAACTTAATTTCGGTAATTGCATTCTGTTTGGATATACAATAAAATCTTTATAAATTAATAATAATGACAATACTTTTTAATTAATTTATAGAAACATTAAGTAATCGATAAATTAATCAATACTTCAATTTATAAAGAACTATTATTTAGTCCATAACTTTCAAAAAATTACACTCAAATGATGTTATACTAAAAATAAATAAATAAATATATATATATATAAAAGTTCGCTACAAGAAAACATATCAAATTTTGACCAACTTTTCTGTGGTCAGAAACTATTTTTGACAATTTTTGACCAATTTTAGACCAATGTTTATTTTCGTTATAAATTGGTTAAAAAATAAGACGAAATATAAGAGTCAAAAACTGGTCAAAATTATTTGACCAATTTTTAACGGATTTGTAAATTTGTCAAAAAATGGTCGAAAAATTGCGACAAAGAAGATTGGTTGAAAATTGGTCAAGAAAACACGTTAATTTTTTTATCATATGTTTTATTAATAAAATGGTCAAAAAGTTCGTTGACAAATTTTTGACCAAAAAATTATAAAAATTTAAACTCGTCGAAATATGATCAAAATTTTTTGACTAATACAAGTGGTCAGTAACTAGTCAAAATATTCTTACCATTTATCGACTAAAACAAAATTTGGTAAAAAATTTGGAGTAATTTTTTACGAACAAATATTTGACAGAAATTGGTCACAACATTATCGACCAAATATTGATCATATATAGGCTTTTATATTTGTCCCACATCGACAATATGGGAAGGATGAATCTTTAACTTTCTCTATAAAATAACACTTACTCCATTTTGAAAAATGTAAATGGGCTTACCATAGCCCAAATATTTTATTTTAAAATATTTTAATCCGTGATTAAGTGGATATAACAAGAATATTTATTTGTATTTTATTTATAACAAGAATATTTAATTTTAATTTAATTATTATGAATCAAATATTTTAAATTTGAATTTCAATATTTTTGAATATAATTTTTTTTTAAATTAAATATTTAAGTTGGTTAAAAATTGGTCAAAACATATAGTTTCGACCATTTTGATTGATCAAAAAATTTCGACCACTTTATTAGTCATAACCAATTTTTTGACCATTTTGATTGGTCAAAATTTTTTGACCACTTTATTGGTCAGAACCAAAATTTTGACTATTTTGATTGGTCAAAAAGTTTTGACTATTTTTTTACCAAAATCTATTTGCGACCACTAATTTTCGACAAATTGATTTTGGTTAAATACTAGTAAGAAATAGCTGTTTTTGACCAATTTTAATGGTTAAAATTCGTGTAGGTGCTCTGAGATCCCTAGATATTTACATGATCCCCCCTCAGTAGGAATACCCAATCTTAGTTTGATATCCATACGAGTATCGATAGGTACATCAAGGGGATCATGCAAACACTCCAATTTTAAGCATCAATTTGTTCTAAAATTGGTCAAAAACAGCTATTTCTGACTAGTATTTGATCAAAATCGATTCGTAAAAAATCGGTGGTCGCAAATAGATTTTAGTAAAAAAATAGTCAAAACTTTTGACCAGTAAAAATGGTAACAAATTTGGTTCCAACCAAAAAAGTGGTCGGAAGTTTTTGACCAATCAAAATAGTCAAAATTTTGGTTATGACCAATAAAGTGATCAGAATTTTTTCACCAATCCAAACTGTCAAAAATTTGGTTCTAACTAATAAAGTGGTCGAAATTTTTTGATCAATCAAAATGGTCGAAACTATACTTTTTGACCAATTTTCGACTATATATTCCAACCATTTTTTGACCAATTTAGATATTTAATTTAAAAAATAAATTCTATTCAAAAATATTAAAATTCAAATTCAAAATATTTTATTTATAATAATTAAATTAAATATTTTAAAACAATTAAAATGTAAAATAAAACACAAATAAATATTCTTGTTATATCCAATCAATCAGGGATTAAAATATATTAACATAAACTATTTGAGCTATGGTAAGCCCATTTACGTTTTTCAGAATGGAGTAAGTGTTATTTTATAGAGAAAGTTAAAAATTCACCCCTCCCATATTGTCGATGTGGGACAAATACAAAAGGCTATATATGATCAATATTTGGTCAATAATGTTGTGACCAATTTCTGACAAGTATTTGTTCGTCAAGAATTATTTTTTGACCAAATTTGTTTTAGTCGATAAATAGTAAGAATATTTTGACTATTTACTGACCACTTGTATTAGTCGACAAATTTTGATCATATTTCGACGAGTTTAAATTTTTAAATTTTTTGGTCAAAATTTGTCAATAAACTTTTTGACCATTTAACTAGTAAAAAATTAACGTGTTTTCTTGACCAATTTTTAACCAATCTTCTTTGTCATAATTTTTCGACCATTTTTTGATAAATTCACGAATCCGTTAAAATTGGTCGAAAAATTTCGACCAGTTTTCGACTCTTATATTTCGTCTTATTTTTTTGACCAATTTATCAAGAAAATAAACATTCATCTAAAATTGATCGAAAATTGTCAAATAACTTCTGGCCATAAAAAAGTTGTTCAAAATTTTATATGTTTTTTTGTAGTGATAAATTTATATTCAACTAAAAGATTTCACTAAAAAGTAAAAAAAAAACATACTTTCTTGCTCCATATATCATGATTTGAAGTTTTTGAAACAAACATAAATTTCTCAAAATGGATAAATATGGTAAAGTAAGTAAGCATGGTGTGTATTTATATTATTTTATACATTCATATAGTATAATTAAAATTTTCCGTAAATTTTACGATATGGTTGTGATGTGATAATGGTCAAGGCAGCTAAAGGAAACGTTGGAGAAGAAGTTAAGGACCAGCTTGAACCTGAACTAGGAGTTACGGAGCAGCTTGAACCAGAGGATGTGCAAAGAGCTTTGGAGTTACCTATTGGACCAATCACAAGGTCTAAAGCCAAAAAATTAAAGCAAGCCATTAGCACATTGCTAAGTCAGGCTGAAAGCAACCTTAGTAACGTAGCTAATCCAACTACTCTGGTTGTGATTCAAGCTAACTAAGGGTTATCAATGGGAGGTGTGTGACTTGTGCTCTTTTTCCCTTGGTCTGGTTTTTTCCCATTAGGTTTTCTAGACAAGGTTTTTAATGAGGCTTGTTCACACACTCTTTATCCTGGCCCCATTGATAACAAGCTAAAGAAGGCCCAGTTTTAGGTGTTATCTTTTAAATTCGAATTTTTGAGTCAAACTATGTGTTTTAATGTCTTAATTGCTGTTGTTGTGTTTCGAGAAGCCTTTTCATGTTCCAAGGCTTCTCCTCTCTACTTAAACTCATTTTCTATTCTAATTAAACTATCAAACTTTTTATCTAAACCTTCTTACAATCTGTTTGATTTGAGATTGGTGTGTAATATCCATTCTCAACTTGTAACCGTTCTGGTGTGTCATATCCAAACAAGAACAAGTCTGATAGTTCATTGGATTCTCACGTTCTTTGAAAGTCTCTCGATCCATCTGATCTGTTCGTGTGTTCTTCCTTCGCGAAATCAACCCTTTATCAATGATCCGCTGCATCCATTCCGAACCACACTCAATCCTTTCATCTTCCATCTGCTGCATCATTCAAGAGATCTTTGTTTCTGATCTCTGATCTGTCCAACAGCCATACGAAGTGACTCCTTGGGTTGCAGTCCTCTCTAGGATCGTGTCAAGTGTTATCAGAGCCACGTCGTCAGGTTGTGTCCCTTTCAAATTCGTTTCAGTTTCTGTGTAACATTCACTTAACGATTTAGGGTTAATGATCTGTCCGATTCGTGTGAAACTTGTTTAATTCTTACATATCTACTCGTGAACTATGAGATTATATGTTAGATGACGTGTTTTGGAAAAAAAATCATCAACATCTGGTGTTTAGAAATTTGACTCTTCAACTGCCTTTTCAAAACCGAATTGCATTCTGATCTGTATTTGTCAATTTATTTGTATCATCTGTTGTTTTGTTCTCCAAGAGCTTTTTTACTTGTTAAAAACTTGTGAATCTTAGGTACATTGTGGAATACCAACGAAGAGGAAGAGTCCAGCAATGTACAAGCTAATAAATTGATGCTTGAAGCAGTCACGGCTAAGTTAGTTAAACTGGTTGATGAAAGACTCGAGGCCTTCGTCTTGAGCGTGTTACTGCTGAACCCGTTCAAACCCAAGAAAGACATCAAGAGAGGTCCGAAAGAGATGGTGATGCTACTGAGAGTTACTATAGCCATACCTCTGTTCATAGTGGTCGAAGAAGACATAGGCTTAATAGAGAGAGAGCACTACATAAGGACAGTTTCGGAGGCATAAAAATCAATATTCCACCATTCCATGGAACCAACAATCCAGATGCATACTTAGAGTGGGAAAAGAAGATAGAACTCATGTTTGTTTGCCGTGAGTACACTGAGGAGAATAAGATCAAGGTGGCAGCCACTGAATTCTATGACTATGCTTTGAGTTGGTGGGATCAACTTGTGACCACTAGGAGAAGAACCGGTGAGTATCTAATTGAGACTTGGAATCAGTTGAAAAGTGTCATGAGAAAGAGATTTGTGCCAAGTCATTATCAACGAGAGCTACATCAGAGATTGAGGAATTTAGTTCAAGGAACTAAAACCGTAGAAGAGTATTACAAGGAGATGGAGGTGTTACTGTTAAGGGCAAACATTCAAGAAGAGGGTGAAACTATCATGTCAAGATTTATGGGAGGACTTAACAGAGACATTCAAGATAGACTTGAGACAAAACACTATGTGGAACTAGAGGAAATGTTACACAAAGCCATCATGTTCGAACAACAAATCAAGAGAAAGAGTTTCCGGCCTAACTACGGTACAAACAAGACTAGTTTTGGTTCTGGTAGGCCTTACTATCAGAAGGATGAGAAAGCTGGCTTTCAAGGGGATTTTAAGCCATTTACGAAGCCTAAAACAGAAAATCAAGACCCAAAAGGAAAGGCTAAAGTGGTTTCAAGGGCCAGAGATCTCAAATGACATTATGCGAGTGAGTGTTCCAACAAACGGATTATGATCATTAGGGCTGATGGTGAGTTAGAATCTGAAGATAAGAAACAAGAAGAGGACTCGTCCACAAAAGAAGAAATGGAGACACCCATGAAAGGAGAACTTCTTGTCACTAGAAGAACTTTGAGTGTTCTAACCAAAGCCGAAGAGCAAGAACAAAGAGAAAATCTGTTTCATTCTAGATGCTTGGTTCAAGACAAGGTGTGCAGCTTGATCATTGATGGTGGAAGCTGTACCAATGTGGCTAGCAACACTATGTTCAAGAAACTTGGATTAAAAACTCTTAAACATCCAAAATCGTATGCTCTTCAGTGGCTCAATAATTCTGGTGAAATGATGGTAAATGAGCAAGTTAAAGTGCCCTTCTCCATTGGAAAATATGAAGATGAGGTTCTGTGTGATGTTATGCCCATGAATGCTAGTCACATCTTGCTTGGAAGGCCGTGGCAATCAGACAGAAAGGCTATTCATGATGGATTCACTAATAGGCATTCTTTTGAGTACAAAGGCAAGAAAACCACCCTCCTTCCTATGACTCCACAAGAGGTTTACCAAGATCAAGTTAGTATGAAACAAAGGGAAGAATCTTCAACACCAACCAAGGAAAGTAAGCCTAAAACCTCTTCTCAAAAATCTAATTTGTTATTCGTGTTTAAAGAGACCCTTGTGACTGTTTCTAACCAAGAACCGGAGTACCCGAGTATGGCCAAGTCTCTTTTACAGGATTATACAGATGTGTTTCCAGATGATAACCCTATAGGTTTGCCACCAATCCGAGGGATTGAACACCAAATAGACTTTGTTCCGGGAGCCTCTCTTCCTAATAGGCCAGCCTATAGAACCAATCCAGTGGAAACCAAGGAGCTTGAGAAACAAGTAAAGGAACTTATGGACAAAGGTCACATTCGTGATAGTATGAGTCCATGTGCTGTTCCGGTGTTACTTGTGCCAAAGTAAGATGGGAGCTGGCGTATGTGTGTGGATTGTAGGGCAATCAACAACATAACAGTTAAGTATCGCCATCCTATTCCTAGACTTGATGATATGCTTGATGAACTTCATGGTGCATGCATTTTCTCTAAAATTGATCTTAAAAGTAGATATCATCAAATTAGGATGAAAGAAAGAGATGAATGGAAGACTGCCTTTAAAACGAAACAAGGTCTTTATGAATGGCTTGTTATGCCATTTGGTCTAACTAATGCACCTAGCACTTTTATGAGACTGATGAATCATGTTCTTAGAAAGCATATCGGAGTTTTTGTGGTTGATTATTTTAATGACATTCTGATTTATAGTAAAAATCTAGTAGAACATGTCATGCATCTTAAACTGATTTTGGATTTGCTTAGAAAGGAAAAACTTTACGTCAACCTAAAGAAGTGCACCTTTTGCACAGATAATCTTGTCTTTTTAGGCTTTGTTGTAAGTGCAGATGGGATTAAGGTCGATGAAGAGAAGGTTAAAGCAATCCGAGAGTGGCCAAGCCCTAAAAGTGTGAGTGAAGTCAGAAGCTTTCATGGACTAGCTGGGTTCTATAGACGGTTTGTGAAAAAATTTAGCACCCTTGCTGCACCACTCACAGAAGTGATAAAGAAGGATGTTGGATTCAAGTGGGAAGAAGCACAAGAAAATGCTTTTCAAGCCCTAAAAGAGAAGCTTACTAACTCCCATGTTTTAATACTTCCTAATTTCTCAAAAACATTTGAATGAGTGTGATACCTCAGGTTTAGGCATTGGAGCTGTTTTGATGCAAGATCAAAAGCCAATAGCTTTTTTTAGTGAAAAGCTTGGAGGAGCTACTTTGAATTATCCAACTTATGATAAAGAGTTATATGCTTTGATGAGAGCTCTACAGACATGGCAACACTACCTATGGCCAAAAGAGTTTGTGATTCACACTGATCACGAGTCTCTAAAACATCTCAAAGGACAACAAAAACTCAATAAACGTCATGCCAGATGGGTGGAGTTCATAGAAAATTTTCCTTATGTAATCAAGTACAAGAAAGGTAAAGATAATGTTGTAGCCGACGCATTATCTAGGAGGTACGTTTTACTTACTTCTTTAGATGCTAGATTGCTAGGATTTGAACAAATAAAGGATTTATATGCAGATGATTCGGATTTTGGTAAGATCTTCCAATCATGTGAAAAATTTGCATTTGAAAAATACTATAGGCATGAGGGATTCTTATTCTTTGATAATAGATTATGTGTGCCTCACTCTTCTTTGAGGGAATTGTTTATAAGGGAAGCTCACGGAGGAGGTTTGATGGGACATTTTGAAGTTGCCAAAACTCTGCAAGTTATGCAAGACCATTTCCATTGGCCTCACATGAAGAGAGATGTGGAAAGATTGTGTGAATGATGTGTTACGTGTAAGCAAGCCAAATCTAAGGTTCAACCCCACGGTTTGTATACTCCTCTTCCTATTCCCTTGCATCCTTGGAATGATATTTCGATGGATTTTGTAGTTGGACTGCCTAGGACTAGGACTGGTAAAGATTCAATCTTTGTGGTTGTTGATAGGTTCTCTAAAATGGCACATTTCATTCCCTGTCATAAAACTGATGATGCATTGCATATTGCTGATTTGTTCTTTAAAGAGATCATTCGTTTGCATGGAATACCTAAGACCATAGTTTCGGATAGGGATACAAAGTTTCTCAGTTATTTTTGGAAAACTCTTTGGTCTAAATTAGGAACTAAGTTGCTTTTCTCTACTACATGTCATCCTCAAACTGATGGTCAAACTGAAGTAGTTAATAGGACATTATCTACCTTGTTACGTGCACTCATCAAAAGGAATATTAGAACTTGGGAAGATTGTTTACCACATGTTGAGTTTGCTTATAATCATTCAGTGCATTCTGCTACTAAATTCTCTCCTTTTCAAATTGTTTATGGTTTTAATCCTATCTCCCCATTGGATCTAATGCCTCTGCCTCTAAGTGAAAGAACTAGTTTGGATGGCAAAGCGAAAACAGACTTGGTGAAACAGATTCATGAAAAGGCTAGGAAGAACCTTGAGAGTAAAACCAAACTATATGAGAAACACGCTAACAAAGGCAGAAAGAAGGTTATCTTTGAAGAAGGTGATCAAGTGTGGATTCACTTGAGGAAAGAACGATTTCCAGAAGAAAGGAAATCCAAGTTGATGCCAAGAGTCGATGGACCATTCAAAATCATCAAAAAGATCAACAACAACGCATATCAATTGGATTTACAAGGTAAGTACAATGTGAGTAATAGTTTTAATGTTTATGATCTTTTGCCTTTTGTTTTAGATGAAGCAGATTTGAGGACAAATCTTTTTCAAGAGGGAGGGGATGATGTGATAATGGCTAAGGCAGCTAAAGGAAACGTTGGAGAAGAAGTTAAGGACCAGCTTGAACCTGAACTAGGAGTTACGAAGCAGCTTGAACCAGAGGATGTGCAAAGTGCTTTGGAGTTACCTATTGGACCCATCACAAGGTCTAAAGCCAAGAAATTAAAGCAAGCCATTAGCACATTGCTAAGTCAGGCTGAAAGCAACCTTGATAACGTAGCTAATCCAACTACTCTGGTTGTGATTCAAGCTAACTAAGGGTTATCATGGGAGGTGTGTGACTTGTGCTCTTTTTTCCTTGGTCTGGTTTTTTTCCATTGGGTTTTCTAGACAAGGTTTTTAATGAGGCTTGTTCACACACTCTTTATCCTGGCCCCATTGATAACAAGCTAAAGAAGGCCCAGTTTTAGGTGTTATCTTTTAAATTCGAATTTTTGAGTCAAACTATGTGTTTTAATGTCTTAATTGCTGTTGTTGTGTTTCGAGAAGCCTTTTCATGTTCCAAGGCTTCTCCTCTCTACTTAAACTTGTTTTCTTTTCTAATTAAACTATCAAACTTTTTATCTAAACCTTCTTACAATCTGTTTGATCTGAGATTGGTGTGTAATATCCATTCTCAACTTGTAACTGTTCTGGTGTGTCATATCCAAACAAGAACAAGTCTGATAGTTCATTGGATTCTCACGTCCTTTGAAAGTATCTCTCGATCCATCTGATCTATTCGTGTGTTCTTCCTTCGCGAAATCAACCCTTTATCAATGATCCGCTGCATCCATTCCGAACCACACTCAATCCTTTCATCTTCCATCTGCTGCATCATTCAAGAGATCTTTGTTTCTGATCTCTGATCTGTCCAACAACCATATGAAGTGACTCCTTAGATTGCAATCTTCTCTAGGATCGTGTCAAGTTGCATATGCAAATTCACTTAACAAATAAAAACAATATTATTCATTTCTAATTTTATTATGTTATAGACATATATAATAAGTTACTAGTCATCAACTATTGCTGTGTGAATGTTTGTCTAATTGTATTTCAAGTCTTTACTATTTTATGTCTTCATATAGAATAATTCATATTTTACTGTATAAATCTTAAGATATGGTTGTATATGCCAATTTATTTCACTAATGACAAACTTTTTTATCATTCCTAGTTCTACCTCTACTATATATTTTTTTGTTGTTGTTGTAATGAATAGATAACGTTTCAAAGGTAAAAAATACATATAATGGAATGCTATTTTGTTTATACTATTTCATATAGTACCAAACATTCTAAATCACATATTCATTTTTAGTAGTTGTTGTTCATTTAAAAATATTTAAATTATATTATATGCATAAAAAAAAATTATAAACTTTTTTGTATGAGCGTAAGCTTTATTTTATATTCTTAAGAAATCAAAACGAAGTAAAATGAGAGGTGCGTAATTTTGTTAAGAAAAACAAATGCTTCTCTCCTACGATACACCACCTCATCCTTTTTGATTATTTCTTATGTCATCTTGATTATTTCTTATGTTATCTACCTAATTGTTTATGCATTTAAATTATTTGTGGAATTAATTTTTTAAGTATTACAATTGATTTGTTGTGTAGGTGGATCCAGTAAAAAAAAAAAAGACCAGTTGACTTGGATAATATCTTTAAATACATATTAGTACATGTAAATCCATGCAGATTATGTAACATAATTGATAATTTCTTGGGTTTTGACACACCAAAACCTTGGTTATGCACCTTTGCATTGTTAGTCTTAGGGTAAATCCTTGACTCACAGCATAGAAAAAATTCATATTTTTATATGTCCTAAACCTCTAAATTTATTGGAGTATTTATGAAAAAATCGATTTAGATGAAGAAAAAGAAAAACAGAAGTAGAAAGAATTAAATCGAGGAAACCACAAATGACAAAAGGAATCTTTTTCATGACATTTCTGTCCATGATTTATAAAATTCTCTGTCCTAAAACGTCAAGAGAGTAAGCAAAGTTGATCCAAACAGGAGGCGGAGGAATTCTTCAAGAATTTTCTAAACCATACACCATCGGATTACAAAGGTATGCAAGTAACCGAATTACAATCTCTTCTCCAGTTTCGGTGTACGGATTTAGACCGCGAGGCTCTTATACATGAAGTGACGGATGCTGAAATTAAAGAAGTTTTATTCGCAATGCCAAAGAACAAATCTCCAGGACCTGATGGTTTTACATGTGAGTTTTTCAAATCCGCTTGGCCTATTATTGGAAACGATTTCTTAATCACAATCAAGTCATTTTTTGTGAAGGGTTTTCTCCCCAAAGGTGTAAATTCAACGATCTTAGCATTAATCCCAAAGAAAGAAGATGTCCGCGAGATGGCAGACTACAGACCAATCTCTTGTTGTAATGTGTTGTACAAAGTGATTTCCAAGATTCTCGCCAATAGACTCAAGGAGTTGCTTCCGCAATTCATAAGCAAAAACCAGTATGCTTTTGTCAAAGACAGGTTGTTAATGGAGAATGTACTCTTAGCCACTGAGTTGGTTAAAGATTATCACAAGACTTCGATCTCTCCACGGTGTGCAATGAAGATTGATATATCGAAAGCTTTTGATTCAGTACAATGGGATTTCCTTCTCAATGTGCTTACAGCTCTTAATCTCCCTGGGGAATTTATTCACTGGATAAGGTTGTGCATAACAACTGCATCTTTTTCAGTTCAGGTTAATGGAGAGCTTGCGGGTTATTTTGGAAGTACAAGAGGCTTGAGGCAAGGCTGTTCTTTATCGCCATATTTGTTTGTCATATGCATGAATGTTCTCTCACGTCTTATTGATAAAGCGGCAATGGAGAAGCAAATTGGTTTTCACCCGAAATGCAAGAAGGTCAACATCACTCATCTTTGTTTTGCAGATGATCTTATGGTTTTTGTTGATGGCACGAAAAGATCGATAGAAGAAATCATCAAGATATTTGGAGATTTTGCAACATACTCGGGTTTGAAAATAAGTCTGGAGAAATCAACCCTTTATATGGCAGGTATCCAAGAGGCAAATCGACAACTCATCACATCACAATTTCCTATTGCGGAAGGAAGCCTCCCAGTACGTTATTTGGGTTTGCCATTGATGACAAAGAAAATGGGCGCAACTGACTATGGTCCCCTTATTGAGAAGATAAGATCTCGTATGAGCTCTTGGACAACTCGTCATTTATCTTACGCGGGAAGACTTCAACTGCTTAAATCGGTTATTGCGAGTATTGTTAATTTCTGGATCCAGGCATTTCGACTACCGAACCAATGTATCCGGAAGTTAGAAGGGCTATGTGGTGCGTTTTTGTGGTCTGGTCCAATTCTCAATACGAGAAAATCTAAAGTAGCTTGGAGGGAAGTTTGTAAACCAAAAACAGAAGGTGGACTAGGGGTCAAATCCATCAAAGAGGTAAATTTGGTTAGTTGTCTCAAGCTAATTTGGAGAATCTTATCACATAAAGACTCTTTATGGGTCAAGTGGATCAAAGACATGTTTCTTCGAAAAGGATCGTTTTGGGCACTTCATGAGTCCAAAACAACGGGCTCCTGGATGTGGCGAAAACTGCTGAAATATCGCGAAACGGCACAGACTTTTCATAAGGTTGATATTGGGAACGGGGCGAATACGTTTTTCTGGCATGACATTTGGTCCTCCCTGGGTAAGCTATATGATAGGGTTGGTTTGCGCGGAATCATTGATCTTGGTATCTCGAGTAAAGCAACGGTGGCGGAAGTTCTTAACTCTCACCAACGGCGTCGACATCGGGTGGAGGTATTAAATCAGATAGAAGGGGAAATCGAAAAAATTGACCGATCGAAAAGAGAGGAAGACTGCGCCTTATGGCGATATAGAGACAACGAGTTCAAGCCGACTTTCACGACGAAAAGAACATGGGAGTTATTGAGAGCACGTAACCCAATCCAGAATTGGTACATCGGTGTGTGGTTTACCCACGCAACACCAAAGTACTCGTTTATCACATGGCTTGCGATGCTTGATCGACTATCGACAGGGGACCGAATAAAAATCTGGGCGGGGTATCAGAAATGCGTTCTTTGTAATGATGAAGAGGATTCTCGAAATCATCTCTTTTTCTCGTGTAGGTTTTCTTCACGACTGTGGTACGTACTTGTTCGAAAGCTGCTGGGGGTTCACTATACCGACAATTGGAATGCTATAACCTCCTTGCTCTCTCGGGGAGGATTCACGCACAACCGAAGGTTTCTCTTTCGATACACGTTTCAAACAGCCGTCTATCACCTCTGGAGAGAACGTAACAATCGACGACATGGAGAACGACCACTATCATCGGAGCAACTGGTTAAAGAGATTGACAAAACGGTCAAGAACCGTTTAAGCACAATTCGAATGATCGGAGATCACTCTTACGCAAAGGGCATGTTGGAATGGTTCGCCACACGATAAACATTTGGTTCTCTCCCCGGAAGGACACTAAAAGTTTAATGTATCTTATTTTCTTCGACTACAAGTTACAGAGAATGTAAAAACGTTTTTTTGGTTTGAATAATAATTTAACTTTCACCTCAAAAAAAAAAAAGTTGATCCAAATGTATTCTCTACGACTGGTATTATAACTGATGCACTATAACCAAATGAATACTGGATATCGTTTTGAAACTTATCTGTTCAAACTTCAGATCGTCACTTATCGCTGTCAACTAGAAATGTACTTTCCCCTTCTCTTTTAAGATTTATTTCGGTTGCATTGGTACTCTATTTTGATTAGTGTTGTAATTTGTTGCTTTCTCTTTTCATTTCCTCTTGTAATAAGTTGTCTTCTTCTTGCTTTATTAAAACAACCTTACAAAGTTGATTTTTGACCAAAATATGTTATTTTTTGAAAATTATTCAAACAACCTTGAAAAACTATTAATACTCGTTTTAACATTATTTCATTTGAAGAGAAAAAACGTATTTACGAAAATGTCATTAATGAGGCAGCGAATAAGTCTACCGTTCATGTGATGGTAGATTTATTTGCGATTGGTAGATTTATTAAGTGGTTGGTAGACTTATTGATGGTTTGCGCAATGGTAGACTTATTTATAGTAGTTGTAGATTTATAATATGTGGTAGACTTATTTCTCGTAGTGGTAGAGTTAATTTTGTGATCGGTATACTTAATTCTAGTGGTGATAGAATTAATTTTGTGATCGGTAGATTTATTGATGGTTCTCGCAGTCGTAAATTTATTTATAGTAGTGGTAGATTTATTTTTGAGTGATAGACTTATTAGTAGTAGTGGTAGAGTTAATTTTGTGATTTGTAGACTTATTGATGGTTCGCACAATGGTAGACTTATTTATAGTGGTGGTAGATTTATAAAATGTGGTATATTTATTTGTAGTAGTGGTAGAGTTAATTTTGTGATCGGTAGACTTATTTCTAGTGGTGGTAGAGTTAATTTTGTGATCAGTAGACTTATTGATGGTTCGCGCAATCGTAGACTTATTTATAATAGTGGTAGATTTATTTTTGAGTGATAGACTTATTAGTAGTAGTGGTAGAGTTAATTCTGTGATCGGTATACTTATTGATGGTTCGCGCAATGGTAGACTTATTTATAGTGGTGGTAGATTTATAAAATGTGGTAGACTTATTTGTAGTAGTGGTAGAGTTAATTTTGTGATCGGTAAACTTATTCCTAGTGGTGGTAGAATTAATTTTGTGATCGGTAGATTTATTGATAGTTCGCGCTATCGTAAACTTATTTACAATAGTGGTAGATTTATTTTTGAGTGATAGACTTATTAGTAGTTGTGGTAGAGTTATTTTGTGATCGGTAGACTTATTGATGGTTCGCGCAATCGTAGACTTATTTATACTAGTGGTAGAGTTATAATATGTGGTAGACTTATTTATTGTAATGGTAGATTTATTCAATCTTTTCACTTCTTTACTGAAACAACTTTAGACTTGTTTATAGTAGTGGTAGATTTATTTATAGTAGTAGTAGATTTATAATATGTGGTAGATTTATTTATAGTCGTGGTAGTTGTACATTTATAATATATGATAAACTTATTTATAGTAGTGGTAGATTTATTCAATAAAAGGTAAAATCATAATTTACCTTTCATCTTCTCCACAAAACATCAAGCTTTTCTCAAACCCTAACAATGGCGGCCAGCCATTTTTTACCTCGTTTTTATTATATTTAACTCGTTTTCAACTAGATTTTGCCTAAAACTAGTAGATCTAACATTATATATCTCTTTTCTAACAAAAAATCAAAAGATTTTGAGTTTTTTTCCAACATTTGATTTTTAATCCGATTTTTACCTAAATTTCGGCCTCCACACCTCCACCACACCTCTGCCAAGCACGATCCGGTGTTTCCGTAGCCTCCGCGGCCACGGTTTCAAACAAATGTTTGATATTTTTTTTTTTTTTTTTTTTGCAAATTATGAATAGCATTTTCATAATAAATTTTATTTGTCTTTTATAATTTGTGTTGAGTTTCAAAGTTGAATAATAATTGTTCTAGTAATTAACCTACTGTTTTAGTAATTATCTCTAAATTTTAACATTTAGACCAAAAAAACAAAACTTATCTGTTTAACAATGGTTATTGTCTCACTTATAATCCTAATATCTGATGATATCAGTTACATTTCTATCTCTCAATAACTCTTCGACTGTTTCTGAAATCTCCAAAGTCTGTGTCTTTACCATCACTCTGTCCACGCCGGTTTCCTCCTCCTCTTCCTCCTCTGCTAGATCCCCTGAAACTCCCTGAACCGCCTCGTCCTCGGCTGCTCTTTCTATCAAACTCATCATCAAAACCACTTCTTCTGCTTCCCATTCTTCCCCCAAACCCGCCACTATCTTCTCTGTTCCCTCTTGATCTACTAGCCGAGGAACTTGACCCTCTGTAATCTTCACTGTCACTATCAAAACCACTTCTTCTGCTTCCTGTTCTTCCTCCCCTCCCTCTTGATCTATTAGCCGAGCCACTTGACCATCCCTTGTAGTTATCAGAGGCAATATTATCATTGAAACCACCACGTCCACCTCTCATTCTTCCTCTGTTCCCTCTCGATCTATTAGCAGAGAAACTTGACCCTCGGTAATCTTGATCATTCATGTCCTCATCGGATTCTGAAGCTGAATAAGAACTTCGTTTACTCTTTAACCCTCCTCTAGCACCGTTGTTTCTTTGGCCACGCCTTAAACTGGACTTGGGACCATCGTCCTCCAGATCAGAATCGAGCCCAAACTCATCATCAGATCCAAAACTCAGTTTTCTCGAAGGTGGACCTCTCTGTGTTGAAGCAACATGGCTTGATTTCCACCTGGGAGTAACGGAAGCCTCATCATCTGAACTGAAACCGAGCTCATCATCCCTAGAGAAACCTCCCTTACTGTTTCCATGCTTGTATCTACTGTTGTGCAGATTCGAACTTCCTCCTCTGTGTGCAGTAAAACCAGCCTTTGACTCCAGAAACTGTTCATCCTCTGAGAACTCTTCAGATGGAAAAGAAGATCGGGCTCCTCCGACTGGGACCTCTCTCTCTCCAGTTTCATCTATCTCATAGCTATCAATGTCATCTTCATCGTCAAAATCATCAAACCCAACACCAGGTCTTCTGCTCCTGCCAAGCTCCGGACTTTCTCGGGCTCCTGGAGGAAGATTACCAAATTCGTCTTCAGGATCTCTCAAACCCTCCCGGGGAAGGTTTTCATTCTTTCTGCTGGAATCCGCGTACTCAAATGCAGCAACTTCTGCCCCGTCTGATTCATCATCATCAAAATCAAAGTTCCAGGCATTGTAAACATCATCCCGCTTCACAACCCTCTCTGTTTGTGATTCGGTGAACCGATGTGTTTCTTGTGTTTCGTTCTCTATGAAAGCATCTGGTGGACGCTTGCAATCACAATGAAAACAAGCCATGTTTCTCCTATAGTTTAAGAAGTTGCATCTGCCATAACGAAAAGTAATATGATCAGTTCCATGACATATAATCTTAATCAGTATGTTCTCTCTCAGTTTCAACAACTCCCGAAAGCGTAGCGACTTACTCAGGGCATTCCCATTCTCCCGGAAGAAGCTGTCTCTTTGGCCTCTTTGCATCACATTGTAAGCAAACCGTGTTCTTTGCGAAGTTCATGAAATCGCACCTAAGAACAAAAATTAAGTGGCATTAACATCTCAGGAAAAATATCAATATAGGAACATGAAACAAAAGATGCGCCTAGCTTCTGCTGAAATCAATGTGCTGTACAAAATTTATGAATTGTTAGGCCTAAAAATCCAAAACTTAATAATACAGGTGGAAAGCGCTAATACGATACACCTTTAACCGAAACTGATCCTTTATGTGAATTCATTAGAACCTACAACTAATACCCAGTCAGTTTAGATGCCTAAAGATCAAATGTTAAAGAATATTTATAGATCTCACCTAGCTTCATCTATAACTGAGGTGCATTATCGTGTGGAAAACATTCTATGATCGATGCCTTGAACTCCGAAGACTCTTTCCTAGTTCAAGGTAACAAGTAGAACAAAGATGAACTAAATGCCAAAACATGAGACCATTAAGCTTCTTCTATACATAGCTAAGGCCATGCATCTAGTTTAATGGTTCATTACCGTAAGCCAGAAAGAGAGGCTTAGAAAGAAAAAGACAAAGTCATCAAAAGATTAAGGTGTGACTTACTTTGGGCACAGCCAATCTCCTTTCTTCATCTCAATGTCATCACGGCCGACACGTCTTTTAGGAGGTGGCGGAGGCTGCTTCACTTTAGGGGGCGCTTTCTTGATAACGGGTGGAGTAAGATTAGGATCTATTGGTACAGTGCTTAACTTGACAATCTCATGCAGCAGTTTACGCACGACAGTCTTAACAGACTTTTTCTTCAGGAGATTTTTGTTGGCCACTGTTCCGTTCAATGGATCAAAACCATAGGTGAACAAAATGCGCATGAGGTCGAGAGTTCGAGCCTCATCCTCTTTGTTTGTCAACAAAAACGCCTTTTCGCATGAGTTCCTCAAGCTGCAGGAACTGCAGACCTGATATATGAATGAATGTTATCAACTGAAGAACCTATCGATGGTAAACCAATTACGAAAGTGACCAGAAATCTCAAGACGAAGTGAACAATAAGTTTAACAAAGGAGACTTCATGAAACCTAAAAGCAAATAGCCACCCAATACCTCAACCAAAATACAAGAAAATGTGTTTAAATCAGAACCTGATTTCTGAAGAACAGTGACAAAATCCTCATCTATTATACTTGACTCAACAATAATGTTATCAAAAAAAGAATCAACAATAAAAAAATGTAGAACCAATGACCAAACCCTAAGAAAGATGTAATGAATCCTGGATTTTCTCTTAAAGATCTCCAAACTTTCCCAAAGCCATAACGAATGAGCTAAGGACTCCTAATCTGTTCTTCCTTCCACCCCATTTCTTATTACTCATCCATATGTATGAAGAGCCTCTCACATTCAAAATAATCAGCCATATCAGAGAGATGGCATTGATAGCTAGGCATCAAGATGAATTGTATAGAATCAGTGGCAATAAATCAGTTGTAGAATCACTGAACCACACAAATTCATACAAAAGCAAGTCCTGTATGTATAACTTATTAAGTAATGCTTACATCTCCTTCATCGAGATGGACACGCTTCCTCAGTAGTTTTCCTGAGAAAACCACTTTTCTATCAGTCGCTGGGCATCCATGGCCGACAAGGATTTGAATATCATTTCTCGACAATGACCTGAGGAAATATATTCATATAAGCACCTCTCGAAACGAAAGAAGAGAATAGCAATTGAGAGAAGATTCCAACTTGGGCTAACAAATAAGTAGATTTTAGCCTCCTCAATATCTTCAATCTTAACAACTAAGGTGTTCAAAGGTCAACTAGTGAATACAGAAACAAATGCAAATGACTTAGACAAACAGTAGCAAATACACAAACTTGTTCATATCCGAGCAGTCAAATGAAAAATGAAACCTTAGAATATCGAAACGATCCTTTCCGAAGTTGAGACATGCGTTTTGAACAGCTCTGAGATCCTGGAACAAAGCAAGTCCAACATTCTCTTCGCCTAATCCCACATTAGATGATGACACATCGATTCCCAAACTCTGTACCATCATCTCGTCTTCGTCTCCTTGTCTCCTGTGATCAAAGTAATTCTGCTGCACCAACCTCTCCATCAGCTCCATCCATTCCGGCCATGGATGCACCAACTCAACCACACCTTTCTCCTTACTCAACTCGCCAGGGCTCGCCTGAGCCAACTCGGCCGCACGTTCCTCTTTAGGCACAACGGATTCGGATTGACCATCACGAGGACCTGGATCTTGTCGAGCAGAAGGTGTCGGTTTGGATTGGCGCCAGGCGCGGATGCGTTCGAGGGTTTCGTCTTGCTCAGAGTGACGTTTCTCGATGGCATCAATCTGATCGAAGACGAAGCTGAGGCGAGAAGAAAGAGAGGAGGGTTTGTAATCGTTTTCAGGGGCAGGGTTAGGGTTGGTCTGAGTTGAAGTAGAGAGTGATTTCCCGAGAAATAGACGGCGGCTTTTAGGTTTTATGTGGAAGAGAGAGAAACGTCTGATGAGGAGGAGAGAGATTGAAGGAGCCATAACAGAGAAATGGCCACACAGAGGGATTCAAAGGGTTGCAGAATCAGCCATGGAAATGAAACCTCGTCGTTGGGAAAGGGTTTATGCTCCCACCCAAGTCAGTCTTGTTAAACCCAATCCCACTGAGAGTCGCAGTCCCGATAATCTTGGGTTTCGGTTCGATCCGGTTTAAACACATTAGCGATTAGGTTTCGGGTTATTCAACGGAGAGGATAGAATTGGAGTTGACTATATAAACAATTTACCTTGTCCAATATTATCAACGGTTGTCCCCTTACTATTTAACCAAAGTGCTACTATTATTTAATTAGGTTAGATGTTTTAATTTGAATGGTTTAAATCTATAACATGTTTTTGCAAAAATAAGACATACCTATGGTTTAAAAAAAACTAGAAATGATGATATGGATTCCCAATAAAAAAAAACTAGACTAAATTTACGATTTCTATTTAATTTATGAATGATAAATTTCTGATGCTAAAAGAAAGAATAATAAATTTATGACGCTAAAAAAAAGAATAACAAATTTATAAATACAATTTGGAATTTAATCATTATTTAAAATACTCGAACTTTTTTGATGTTTTTGTTTTGGATAAAATTTGCATTAAAGTTTAAACTCAAATACTAAATTGTTGACTAAATCACCTTAGAGGATATTTACGTACTAGGACAATACCCGCGCGATAGTGATTATAATAGTAGATTAATTTGAATTTGTGGTGCATCCAGAAAAATATTCATTTCTGACACTATTAAATTTTGACAAAAATGCAGGTCCTGCTAATAAGAACAACCATTCATGATATGAATAAGATAATTCTGGCCTCTTATCTCGTCGTTTTGAACTATCTTTAACTTAGGGCATCTCTGTAATTTCCCTTTCTCTGGGTTTTTTTCTTGTGAGAGAATATAAAAATATAATGTTTCCTCCATGTTTGGTACCCGAGACTGTTGAGTTGACTCTTTCAAAGTGTGACTAAATTGATATGTATAGTTTTTCTCAGAATCACGGCAAGACCTCTTCGTTGTAATATAATGAAATTATCACGGGTTTTGTTTGAGATAGTTCATAACTCAAAATCTTGAATCCTTTTCTTATCTTTTACATTCCATGTTTTTGCAACTACTCCCTTCGCTCCGAATATTGTTTTGTCTAAACGTGGAGATTTAAAGAAATCATTTTTCTTCAAACAATATCATTTCACGTATAAGATAAAAACAATTCAACCAGCTATAAATAAGATTGCATAATTTTTTTGGTTGCACAATATGTAATAAAGTAGAAAAGCATTGAAATGTGAAAATAACTTATATATTTTTTTAGAAACCTTTAAAACAACTTATATGCTAAAGCCAAAGGAGTATATTTTTTATTAAGCTTAAATTCTCCACAAATATGATCCACGTTCTATATTGTTTTCATTGTGTGATATTCAATATGTGCATATGTAACTCTTGATTCTACGGCATAGTTATCCCCTTGGATAGATATTATAGTTCAGTAAATACATGTCTTCTTTTTAATTGGCTTTCATTATTTTAATGCAATTGTTAGGTTATCATATTAGTTTTTATAAATTTGGCAAATCACACAAACTAACAGTAAAATAAATTCAAACTTAAGAAGTAAATTAATAGGTTTTATTTACATTTGTTAAATAAAACGTAGTTAGTAAACTTTACTATGTTTTTACATCACATTCCGATCACAATCATAATTTTTGTACAATGAAAAAACTTAGAGACAACAAACCAATCACAACTTGATAAACAAAAATAATTGCATAAAAATTCTTTTACCATTCACATAAATTAAGGGATACTAAAATCTAATATGTGATTATTATTTTTTTATCAAAAGAATATGTGAGTTTAAACTCTCAGAAATACACGTAAAATATTGAAAACAATACATTAATCTTAAACCCATAGAATCCTAGCATCATAGCCTAAATTCAAATACGGAAATATAATTTTCAAAAATATCACACTTTGAAATTTTGTTTCCAAACATAACACAATTTTTAAATTTTTTACTTAAAATTTTAAACATAACGAGATATGGATTTGGTGCTATTGGGTTTGTCCCAGCGCGAGCATTACGTTATAGGAATTAATTTTTATTTTATATAAATTACTAATGTTTTAATATATATATATATATGTCTACTTTTAACATTTATACCGAAGTAAAACGAATTAAAATGAATAACATTAATTTACTTTTTATAATTTATACATCTACCATTTATATTTTTAGTAAACTAAAAATTCATCAAATCAATATGTGAGACTAAACGATTAAAAACATACTCCAACAAATATTAATTCTTTTTGTTTTTTTTTACAAATTTAAAGAAACTAAACCCTAAAAGTGGGAGTCTTAACCCTAGGAAAGCCTTAATCCTAACAAACTAAACAAAATTATGGTTCAATTCAGCTCAACTACAAATATAGCTCGTATATGTAGTGTTCGGTTAGTTTTGGCGGGTGGTTTTATGCTCGCGTCGCACTTATTCTTCTCATATAACTTTCTACCAGCATTTATATCATATGATCACATATCACTATTTTAAATTGATTTCAATTAGTATTTCGTTTTCATAAAAAATAATTTTCCAATCATATTTTTCTATAATTTATACATATACCATTTCTTTTTTTTTTAACAAATTAAAAATTCATCTAAAAATCATATATTCTTTGCAAACTAAGAGGAACTAAACTCTAAACGTTGGGAACCATAACCCTAGGGAATCCTAAACCCTAACAAATTAAGCAAAATTATGGTTCATTCAGCTCATCTACAAATATTGCTCATATAAGTAGTGTTCGATTAGTTTTGGCGAGTGGTTTTATACTCACGTCGCACTTATCATTCTCATATAACTTTCTACTAGTATTTATATCATATGATTGCCTATCAATATTTTAAATTGATTTCGAACTAATATTTAGTTTTCATAAAAAATAAATTTCCAATCGTATTTTTTACAATTTTTTTTTGTCAACCAAAACATTTAATTAAATATGTCTCCATAATTTGTGATCCAAATGGGTAAAAAGTTGCTTACAAAGTGAAAATCTAAATCTCTAGAACGGGCTAAACAGTCTGCCTTAGGATTAATAGTGCGAAAAATTAAAGATCACAAAAATTGGGGAAGTCGAACACGTAACTCCTTGAAATTGGCAGAAAGAATAGAGAAAGTTGGCCACTCCTCACGATTGCTGATAATATCCATCAAATCAAAATAATATGTCTCAAAAGCATGGAACTCTGCTCCTCTTTCTAACTAAGATGGCATTGCCTAGATTAGAGCTTCCATTTCAAAATGTAACGGGACATTCGATGTCTCATTCCTTCCTCGCCAAGGAGCATGACTTGGTCACCTTGCAAACAAACCCAACCTAAACCGGATGTTGCTTTTCTTTCCTTCCAGGAACCATTTCTTTATTAGTTATACATATATCATTAATATTTTTAGCAAATTAAAAATTCATCAAAAATTCATTAATGTTTTTGCAAACTAAAAGAAACTAAACCCTAAGAGTGATGAGTCTTAACCCTAGGGAAGCCTTAATCCAAACAAACTAAACAAAATTATGGTTCGATTCACCTATATTATAAATATAGCTCGTATATGAGTGTTCAGTTAGGACTAAAAGGAGCTAAACTCTAAGTATGAGAGGCTTAACCCTAAGGAAGCCTTAACCCTAATAAACTAAACAAACTATGGTGTTTGACCACGGCCATTAAATTCCAAGAATTAAATATAGACACATAAACATAAACTTTTAAATTTTTGTAAATCGTATATAGGTTTCAATAAAAACAAAAATTACCACAATAATCATGGTGTAGTTACTACATAAAAAAAAGTAACGAACCAAAACTCGTTTTATGCTAATACCTTATATATTTTTTAAATATATTCATACATTATTTATAGTTTTTAAAACTAAAAATATTATACCCTTAATGGATACTAAACTCTTAATGGGAATCTAACTCTAACATGAAAGTCTAAACCCTCACAAATACACACAAAAATTTAAAACGATAAATAAATCCTAAACTCTAACTAGCATCAAAGCCTAAACCCAAATACAAACTCATAAAATTTGATAATTTTTAGTAACCTTTAGCTATCAAATTCTTTGATTAGAGATGTTAACCCCTAGCATGAATGTTTAAACCCTAAACATGCATACAATCATTATAAATTATACCTAGATTCCTTTGATTAAAATATTCAAGTCATCGTTCGTCGTAGCCTTTCTTCTATTAGCATACAATAATAAGATCTCCACATTTTGTCATTTCATAGAAAAACTTGATGTAATTTAAACAATGTTTCCTTTTTAAAAGAAAATATGATATCATACTTCTTTATCATATTCCGTATATCATCTTTCTTTGGATCCTTGTTCATCATAACCTCATCCTCCCGTTGTTTCCTGAGCTCATCCCAATAATTTCGCGGCTGTGATATATCATTAACCCAATCATAAAACTCACACTCTACACTGTAATCCTCATCTTCCATTTCTGATGCTTCTAGCTTTTCGTCTATTAGAAAAAAATCTATCGTCTTTAATAGACAAAAATCATTTAAAATAATAAACTAAAGGGTTGAATGGTTCACCCGCTACCACCCGTAAACGTTGCATTTCCGGGTGAAAGCGGCTGTTGGCGTTTGACAACAATCATGGGAAACGCCTTATACCACTCCATGTCGCTCCAAACCTCTCAAACCCAAAAGCTCCTTCCCTCGAGCATTTGCGGTTACATGCGTTTGCGGTTGGATAATTACAAAAATAAAAATTGATTTTTTTTTTTATCAAAAAAGAGAAAATTTACTTAAAAATTAAAATAAATATAATAAATTAAAAATTGATATTTTAATAACTAAAATTACGAAATATATCAATAATTTGAAACGTTCTAATTAAAACTTAATAACCTATCATAATTTTATATTTATAAAATCTTCAAATCGTAATTTTTTGATAAATTGTTCTTGATCACTGATTAATAAATCTAACAAACTAAAATGTTCGAAATCACATTAATCTCTCTAAAATAAAAAATTCTCCATTAAAATCACAATTTCATCTTCTTCTTTTTTTTTGTCACAATCATACTTTTGTCTAAACTAATTTTTTTTTAAAAAGAACATAAGAAATATATTCATGGTATTCTATTACTAATTATATTGAATCAAATAATTTTTTTATATTTTATTTTAATAGTATGGTTTTTGATTTTTTATAACTATATAATTTGATTTTTTTATCAACAACTATATAATGTGTTTATATTATTAATTTAATGTTTAACCGCTACTCCACCCGCTGGTAACCAGTCATAAATATTCTGCAAACGCACCAGTTCAACCGCTGCGTCAGTCGTATAAATCGCTCAATAACGCTTGAAACCGCTACCGCCCGCTTTCACAATCTCCCGCAACCGCACCTGCTGCGTCTGAACCAGTCATGCCCTAAATTAGCAAAGACACAACACATAATAATTAATTTTTTATAATCTTCATGTATTAATTCCGCCGGTCTATATATATAATAAACAAAAACATACCTGATAATTGAGAAAGTATATGGTTGTTAATAACACCGACGTTACCTTATATAATATTATTAAATTAATCTTTAATTGTTAAACCCAACGATGGGCAAGCGAGGACAAAATAAACCACAAGGTGATAGTAACACATATCTTTAATTAGAAGAACTAAAGAAAAAAAACTCAGTTTTGACTTTCGAAGGACCTATGGTTCATGCGATATGTGAACTCATAATCTATCAGACTCATAATCATGGAAAACACATAAAAATCATATCCGAACATATCAACAACGTAAAAATTAACAATATCCTTCAAAAAAAAAAACTAACAATCAACAAATCTAGAGTTTTTATATATAAAAAAAAAAAACTAAAATACCAAACCAATCAAATCCGAAAAAAAAATTCACAAAATTATGTGGTAACAAAGATGAAACTTATGAAATAAAGAAATAAAAATATACAACCAAACGAATTACCAAATTATTTATATATCATCTTATCTTTTTCTGAAAAGCATATATCAGAACATGAAATAATAATCAAACCGAAAATACATACATATGTTTGTAGAAAACATTAAACATGCAAGTAAATAAATTTATATATGAAGATCAAAACAAAACCGCACCAAATTAAACAATAGCCAAATCAAGCACACAAAGACGATCATACCTCGATATAGACAAAATCTGAAAAACAAAAATAAGAGAATAATCAAAACTGTATTAAATATATATCGGACTCGCCATATTGAAATAAGAAATCACAATTCAAACAAAACTTTTAAAATAATAAAACATGAAAAAGTAAGAAAAAGAAGAGGATTACCTTGTAGAAATAGCCAAATTCTGAAAATATATAAAAACAAAGAAAGAAGAGTTGTTACAATAGAAGAAGAAGAATAGTAGATCAAATATTCTATAAACGAAATATAGGAAAACAAAATACACGTTGCTCATACATAGATTATAAAAATATAAAAACTGCAAGAATATTCTTTTGATCATAATCTCTCAATAACTAATAATCGAAAATATAATACATGTTGCGGCTGCTCATGATCATCAATTACTTTATATATATAAGAAAATTTAGAACCAATTGCTAGGGTTTTTTTGTAATTGATTTTGGCTCATGGACCACATAAAAAACATGATGGGCCATATTATTGAATCGATGGCATAATGTTAGTTTCTTAATCAAGCGTAATAATTAAGTTGGTTTTTAGGGTTCACAATTATGGATTTTTAATTTTTAATTTAATTGGACGATGGGATTGATATGTAATATATTGATTCATTAAGGGTAATATAGGCAAACCAAGTCTTAAACTCACTTTGGAGCCGTCACATATGATTTTTGACTTCTCAATTAGATAGATTCTGTTTTTTTCTTAAAATCAATTTAATTTGTTAGAATCAATAAATTTTTAACTTTTATGTACTTAAAGTATACCCGAGAGAGATTTAGATATAAAATGATGGGAATTTTGTTTTTCCGAATTTTATATAATTTTTATAACAAAACTATCACAAAATCATCTTAGCATTCTAATCAATCACAAAGTATAATAGGAATGAGAGATTTCCAAGAGATCACTCAGTATTGTTCGTTGTTGGATCTATGTTGTCATGGGCCTCGCTTCACGTGGTGTAACAAGAGAGAAGAGGGGCTGATATACAAAAAAAAACTAGATAGAGACAAGTGGCTTGGTCGTTACCGAAATTCTTATAGTACTTTTGAAGTTAGGGGATGTTCAGACCATGCTAGAGGAAGGATCGAGTTTGAAACGCAAAGGGTAAGGAGAAATAGACCATTTAAATTCTCAAATGTCCCCTAGCTTATGGTACTTTTGAAGCTAGAGGATGTTCAGACCATGCTAGAGGAAGGATCGAGTTTGAAACGCAAAGGGTAACGAGAAAGAGACCATTTAAATTCTCAAATGTACTTACTAAGATCCCGAGCTTTCAACCACTTGTTGCGGAGTATTAGTAGTCCACAAATGAATTATATGTATCTACCTCTGCTTTGGGGAAGAAGTTAAAAGATCATATGTGGCGGCTCCAGAGTGAAGTCTTGGAAAGGAGACCACTTTTACAAAGTCTTGGAAAGGAGACCTTAGGAGATTTAACACGACGAACTAAGGAAGCATACGAGGACCTATGCACTAAGCAACAAGCCACATTGCTAAACCCAGATCCACAAGCTATGATGGAGGAAAACGTAGCTTATGAGAAGTGGCAACGGCTGATGGATCTAGAGGAAGGATATCTCAAACAAAAGGCCAAACTTTACTGGCTTCAAGTTGGAGATCGAAATAATGCTTATTTCTATCGATCAACACAAATCAGAAGAATATATAACTCTATACGAGAGATATTTGATCAGAATGGAGAACTCATCACAAATCCGGAGGCTATAAAAGATAAGGCAGTGAGATTTTTTGAATCATTTTATACACATGAACCTGAGGACATTGAGATGATTTCAGTTGGTCAGCTACAAGAGCTTCTTACATTTTGGGTGCAGTGAATTGGATCGTGATATGCTGCTGACTCGGGAGGTTAGTGAAGAAGAAATCAAAAAGGTTGTCTTCTCGATCTCTAATAATAAGTCAGATGGGCCTGATGGATACACAAGTAGATTCTTCAAAGTAGTATGGCCAATTGCGGGGAAGGATTTTACAACTGCTATTCAATCATTATTTATAAAGAGGTTTCTTCCAAAAGGACTTAACACCACGATCCTTGCTTTGATTCCGAAGTTTGAAACATCTCAGACTATGAAAGTGTTGAGAAATCGACTCTCATCAATTCCTTTCTACGATCGATTTCGACGAACTCACTAACTAAGAACAAAAAAGAATTTACCCGGTTCACGGTGTTAACGAACCGCTACATCCTGTTAGGATCGAAAGCTCCATCCGGTTAGGATCTTTCGATCCCCAACTGCCATAGTGACATCGAAAATCACTTCCGACGGGTTTACATGAAGATCACTCTCACCACCGATTACAATTCAATCGGTTCTACAAGGAAGAAGAATAGGTAACCCAAGAAATCCCAAGAGTTTATCATCCCAATACTCTCTGTTACTAATATGGATTCACCGTACTCCAAGGAAGAAGAAGAAGAAGCTACAAGAAAGAAGACGACGAAACTCCTCTCCGTTTTCACGATCTTCTTAACTTTGTCATGGGCCCAATTTCTTCTTAATAAGCCCATCAACACTTGGCCCAATACACAAGAACGAAGCCCACAACCCAATAGAAAGATTACCTCCCGATCTCTTGTTGTATAAGATGATATCGAAGATTATAGAGAATCGGTTGAAGAATATTCTCCCAAAGTTCATTAATCAAAATCAATCTCCCTTTGTTAAACAATGGAGAATGTTCTTCTAGCAACTGAAATGGTGAAGGATTATCATAAAGGACACCTTTCATCAAGATGTGCGATGAAGATTGACATATCCAAAATTTTCGATTCTGTTCAACGGGACTTTATGTTGAATATTTTGGCTGCTCTAAATCTTCCTACCAAATTTATTCACTAGATACGTTTTGACAAAAAAGAAAAAACAAAAAACAAAAGGATTTTATTGACTTGTGAAGTCGAACGAAGAAGGAGACGTGGGTATTACGATGACGTTGATGGGTTTGGTTTAGTGGTGATGATGATTAAGCCACGGCTCATGCGTTTTGTAAAACAATTATTTTACTTACTTTGCTTAACCGTGAGTTTGATTATGATATGAAGGATGATCTACTCACACGATATTTTTGACAATGAAGATGGTTAACTATGTGATGATTTCGACGGATACGATGCTGATCCGGCGATTGAGATGATGGAGATATTCTACTACGATGATGATGTACATTCCACCGATGACCCTACGGCAAGGTATAAACGCCGTTGAACCCAATGGTCAGGTATAAACACCACTGATGACTCTATGGCCGAGTATAAACGCTATGAAGATAACCCTACGATCAGGTATAAACGTTGATGATATGATCGTGGCAAGCAAGGAACCAGAGGCTGCAAAGGAACCGGAGATAGTGGGACGGATCACTTGCTCAAGAGCTAAGGAGATGGCCAAGGGAGCTCATTTACTAATAGCTGAAGGGTCATTCAATCTACCGAGGATCCAAGTCTTCAACATATTCGCCTTGAAGACTTTACCCGGTAATGATAACTAAATAACTTAGGTGTGCAGTCTGTACTCTTTTTCCCATGTTGAGTTTTGTCCCATTGGGTTTTATTAGCATGGTTTTTAATGAGGCAGATGAATTACTACGTTGAGTTATTTAGGAGTCATTATTAATGGGTGATAATGTACAAGTTACTATACCTTGTACTTAGTTTATTTTGAGGTGCACCAATTAGGAACCTACGGGTTGGGATGCCTTGTTGTTTTATTTTAATTAAAACGCTTTGATGTTTTTTTTCTGTTTTAGAATAGCATGTAGTTGAGGGTTTCGATTCAAGGGTGTATATAAACCCATGAGCCGCCTCTTATTTCAATTAGTGAAGGATTTATGTGCTTAAGCAATTTTGAAATTTCTTCTCTCAATCTGATTCCTTGAATGCGTTCTTCGAGTCTGAGTTTCTAAACACTTGTGAACAAGAAGCTCTTCTACCAGTTCTAATCCGCTTAATCATTCAAACACCTCTCCATCAAACCATCGAACCCTTTTTGTGTTGTTATTCATCTCCATCGAAATCATATATAACCATATCCGATTCATCTCTTGCCTTATCATCCGTTCATCATCGCTTGTTCACGCATCAATCCTCGCCGCGAAGACTCCTCCATCACGTACCAGCCCCAGATCGCTTCCCCCATCAAGTATCATTCAGACCAGCCCCTCGTTCCCTCCTTAAATCATATTGCTTGTCACCCATCATCAGCCTTCATCAGAGTACATCTAGGGAGTTCCTGTCAGTTGATTTGATCATACGGCGGGATGGTGCAGCCGGTATTGAACCTTACGATCGGGTATAAACGTCGTTGATGACTTAACGGCCGAATATAACACTGATATACTTTGAAGACATGTCCAATCTCACTCGTGTTACCATGTATGAGCTTGCCGGAGGGTATTGGGAGATCGAGAGGTCGAGATCAACCGAGATTGAACTGTCAAGATGACTAATCAAGATTATGAAAATAAAAAAGATTTTCAGAAGATTGTCAATATTGAAGATATTAGGAAAGTTAACATTTGTGTATAAGTTAGATTTCTTAATTCATATATGTAAAGAACTTGCTAGACAAATTATATTTTTGTATAAATATGTCTATTGGTTAATAAATAAAACTGAAGGAAACTATAGGGTTTTTCCGAAATCTATCAAAACAAAATATGATTATTCCTCTTTCTAACCTAAAATCAAGAAACCCACGGATCTCCTTCTCAACTTCCCACCTTCGACGCTTTAAATTGATTAAGTTTGATAATCAAATCATTAATCAAGTAAAACAATTTTCCTTCTCCATCGTTCTTCTCTTCTTCCTCTTTTGGAAGTGGGAACAAGACATGTGGATTTTGTTTCAACAACTATGAGCATATTCCCAGATTTTTTTCACTAATAGAAGAAAAAAATCAGATTAGGATCTTAAACATATATTCGTTCACTTTCTGAAATTAAGCGAATCAACTAAACACTATCAGTATTTGGGATTTTTTTTATTTTGATTCATTACTGGAATTTGATTTTGCAGAATTTGGATCTTCCAATGATAGATCGGATAATCAGATGCTCACTTCCCTCTCAAGGAATTTTTTAG
Organism: Arabis hirsuta; assembly: GCA_964056655.1. Lineage (NCBI taxonomy): Eukaryota > Viridiplantae > Streptophyta > Magnoliopsida > Brassicales > Brassicaceae > Arabis > Arabis hirsuta. The sequence goes on from OZ053311.1 coordinate 10,540,290, forward strand.
AAGTTTGTGTAAACGCAAGTGAGGTAATAACTAGTGCAGAAAATAAACGACACAAGAGAATTTTTACGAGGTTCGTTTCCTACTCCTCGGGACCAAGTCCAGAAATCAAATCCACTAGAATCAGAAAGAAAATACAACTTATTTTCAAACGCGTAAATCAAGTACAACTTCTTAATTTACCGCTCTGTTCAATAACATGGATTCTTCAGGATAACCTAATCCTGAGCTAAACTCCCCTTGAGCCTAGACTTGAGTTTTGTGGAACCTCCACACACCAACACGCACGGTTGGCAACGGCACACAGCCACGAGAAACCTTCTCCCAAACTCACTTGATCAGCTCAAGCAGCACGAACTGGTACAGCACCAGCAGCACCAACTGCTACAGCAGCAGCAACCACACACAGCAAAGAGGACGCCTTCTCTCAATCAATCTCTCTGTAATTTTTCTTCTTTAACCTTTGACCTTCATGACTGAACTTTCGATTGAATCCAAAACAGTGACGTTGAACATGTCCTTCAACTCCACAACGATAACATGTTGGACCACGAAATCTCCCATCATAAGCTTGCTCCCTTCGATGATTCTCCCTCAGTAACTTGAAACATTTTGGCCTAATATGCCCAGCAACTCCACAATGATGACAAACAGGTCGAAAAACTCTTCTAGATGTAATTTTCCTTGTAGCAGTTGCAGTGTTCGTAGCAGTTGCAGTCCCTGTAGTAACTTTGAGCTTCGGCTCTGTAGCAGACGTAATAGCAGTCTCTCTTCTTTCCCCAGACACAAAAACAGTTTCAGTTTTTGAAGATTCTCCATTAAATCCAAGACCATGTCGCTCCATAGGACTTTTCCCAATATTCAAAAGATGATTCAACTGATCTGTACCATTATTAAGCATCCTCAATTGCTTTTGTGTCTCTTCCAGTTGAACTCTAGCTTGAGTTGCTTCTTCTTCTTTCTGAACTACATACTTCTGTGTTTCAGCAACTTGAGATTCTAACCTGACTTTCTCCTTAGTCAACAACGAATTCTCTTCAACAACTTTAAGCCAATGCTCATACAACTTCTCATAATTCTTAGCAAGTTCTTCATCACTAATGCTCTCAACATCACTATCACTCTCATCGTTGCCACTCTTGGATGTGGACTTTGGTGCAGATCCTGCTGCAGGTCCTGTTGCAGGTTCTGTTGCAGATTCTGCTACAGCACTGGAGACAAATGTTGTAAGCGCCACAAAATTATTCAAGGCCAATTCATCGTCTGAATCACTATCAGAATCACTCTTGATGCTGGTCAGCGCCTTCTTCTTATGCTTCAACAGATTTGTACATTCAAAACGGACATGACCAAAGCCTTTGCACTCGAAGCACTGAATGTTCTTTGATGAACTATCACCCTCTGCACTTCTTCCATTCTCTTTCTTCGTCTGCTTCTGCTTCAAGTACTTAGTAAATTGTCTTGACAACAAGGCCATCGAATCTTCAGTATATGCACTCTTTTGAACAGCTTCAACATCACTAACTTTCTTCTTTTCTTTTGCTTCATATGCCTTGTTTAATTCAAAAGCCTTCATAATCCCAACAAACTCATCAAATGTCATCTCATCAAGATTATGAGCCTCTTCAAGTGCAGAAATCTTTGACTCAAATTTCAAAGGCAACGATCTCTTCAATTTCTTCACCAGCTTCTTGTCCTTGTACTGCTTTCCAAGAGCAAATGACTCATTCGATATGTCACACAGTTTTGCACTAAATTCAGCAACTGATTCATCTTCTTCCATCCTTAAATTCTCAAACTCTGAAGCCAACATGTCAAGTTTGGTTCTCTTGACACTAGAAGTTCCCTCAAACATGTTCTCCAACGTCTTCCATGCCTTCTGCGCTGAAGCACACTGAGAAATCAACTTGAAGTGACTTGAATCAATAGCATTGTACAGCGCAGTCTTCGCCTTTGAATTACAACTAGCTTGCCTTTTCTCAAGAGTAGTCCACTTGTCTCTTGGCTTAAGACTCTCAACTCCTTTATCATCCGTGATCACAGGAGGACTCCAACCAACTTCAATCGCATTCCAACAATCTTCATCAAGACCACTAATAAAAGCTTCCATACGAACCTTCCAATATCCATAATTAGTAGACTCAAGCCGTGGTGGTCTTGTCATAGACGTACCTTCTAGATGTGACTGCATCATACCCAACTTTCAAGATCCTGTAGCACTGCCTGTCTCAATTCCTGAACTACGTTCTGTAGCACTATGTGTCTCTGAACTACGTTCTGTTCCTCACTCTAGATCTACTCGAAACAAGACTGAATCTCTATCGAGAACCCTCTCTGATACCAATTGTAAACGCAAGTGAGGTAATAACTAGTGCAGAAAATAAACGACACAAGAGAATTTTTACGAGGTTCGTTTCTTACTCCTCGGGACCAAGTCCAGAAATCAAATCCACTAGAACCAGAAAGAAAATACAACTTATTTTCAAACGCATAAATCAAGTACAACTTCTTAATTTACCGCTCTGTTCAATAACATGGATTCTTCAGGATAACCTAATCCTGAGCTAAACTCCCCTTGAGCCTAGACTTGAGTTTTGTGGAACCTCCACACACCAACACGCACGGTTGGCAACGGCACACAGCCAACGGTACACAGCCACGAGAAACCTTCTCCCAAACTCACTTGATCAGCTCAAGCAGCACGAACTGGTACAGCACCAGCAACACCAACTGCTACAGCAGCAGCAACCACACACAGCAAAGAGGACGCCTTCTCTCAATCAATCTCTCTGTAATTTTTCTTCTAAGAGACGTCTAAGAAAACTCAGCCACCGTGCCTCTCTATATATACTTATAAAGAGCAACTCCTTAACCCTAAATATCATTTCCTTTCTTGTAGTTATCCTTTCCTTATTTTTCTCTAAAAATATATTCTCTGAATATATTTCTCCTTTCCTCCAAGTAAATACCTCTTTCTTTTTTCTAGCCCAAACCACGCTTGTGCATCTCCAAATTCGAACTCCTCTTCACAAATCACACAGCTCAACTTCTGTATCACTTCCTTGTAGTACAATCGACTGGTACAGGAAAAAACTCAAACCAACTCCTCTTCAGTTTGTAGTTTGGAAAAACCTCAAACCAACTCCTCTTCAGTTTGTAGTTTCCAATTTACATGCATTGTTCTTTTTCAAAATTTGAAATCAATCTTTGTCTCTATGTGTGTGTGTGTTTGGGTTTAATTAGGTTTACCAGTGACGGCGATAGAGCCTACGCCTGAGAATTGGGTTTCAACAGTTGAGGGAAGAACAATGGAAGATCGAGAAAAATGGTATTAAAAAACTATCTATGAAGGGAAATTGATTGTGCTACTTTCATCCTCTTGAAATCTCCAATGGATTGAAAACGCTCACTAATCTCTTGAGCGTAGTATGTCTGATCAAAGTTTTCAATTATCGCAGTGAAGCTAACGTTGTATATTTTCATCCCTCTTTGATCAAAGCTTTGCTAAAGGTAACGTTGTGTATTGAAAATCTTCTGTTTCACTACTAACCCTTCTGCGGTTTTGATGGAGAAGATGAATGTTTTCAAAGGGCTCGAGATTGTGTATCGAAATCGAAGAAAGGTTAGAGAAAAAGAAAGATTTTCCGGCTTTAACTCAAAAACCGTTCACCTTCTCCATCAAAACCGTTCTACTACTCCTTCAGTTTTATTTTCCTTATTTTCTAGATAAAGTTGAGTCACTGGATCATTCGCTTGACGTGTCCTGAAGATATGTGGAGTACCACTACCACCGTATACCTCTCCGCGACGGAGACCTAATCCCTTTATTGAGATTTTGTTGTCAATTAGACCTAATCCATCCACCTGTGGAGTTTCAAATGTTAATATGGGTCCCCATTTTGAATATGAATTAACGTGATCCACCAAATTGTTCTTCCTTTTTTTTTTCAATTTGCAAAACAAATTAAAGTAACAATTTGCTAACCAGAAACTACTTTGGTCTCTTGAGTCTATTTGATATTGGGGGATTTTGTCTGGATTTATTTGCAACAATCATCTTTCCAATGATGCTACTTTGTTCTCTTTTTGTTATCCATATGAACAATGCACAATGAACAATGTAAAATGGGTCGTAACAAATTTTACATGAAATCCTATATTCAACGTTAAACTTGTATGATCTTTGATAGCCCTCCCACTTCACCTACCTGCAGTTTCAGTTCACCTGTTTAATGATTTCTAAAGCACCAGAACACAAGAAACATATAATCTTAATATAACTTGATTGTCAAACAAAGAGACATACATATAGCCAAATCAAACTCGAACTCTACTTAAAAAAAAAATCAGAATGGTATTCTTGTTGGTTATGTTAATTACAAAATACCAAAGAAACAAAATTACAACCAAGAGATTTCACAACAAAAGCTGAAACAATTTTGACCATGTGAATAGCCCATTATGGATAATGGACATTGCAAATGAAATCTCTGATTTCTTGGAGAAACTAGAACCATAAAACAACACTCAAATGAAATTGTAAAATAGGATGAACCATATTACTGGAGCCAACGGTGCAAAACCCACTGACCACGGCGGCGAGACCATTTGGAGTCTTGATTCAAAACCAGAGGTTCTTCATCCACTTGAATCTCTAGAAAAACAAACAGAAACTGAGAGGGGATCGGAACAAAAGACATCATGAATCCCCCCAATCAAAATAGAAAAAACAGAGAGATAAACCAAATTGAACAACTAAAGAAACGTGATATAAAGAAAAAAAAACAACGCGAAAACAATGTAGTATACACAAATAATCATGGTGACGAGACAGACGCAAGAGATTATCGTGGACATATATGATGGATGGATTGTCGTGGATAGATAATCATGGATAGAGGACAAGATGTATACACAAAAAATAGATTTTTCTTCACATGTGGATGTGGTGTGGTGGACGCGCACTTTCTTGCATATTTTTGTGAACATTAGCTATATCCATGGACTTCAATAGAAACCAAATCAGACAAACAAATCGAACAAGAACATATATAGTAAACAAAAAAAAAGTAATTTGATCGCCTACTAGTGACACAATTTTCACTTTCAAGCCACTGCTAAGAGTTGATTATTGTTATCAGAAGAAGTCAAGATGAGTTCTCACCCGATTTATAACCATCACCATTACGATATTTGTTCGTCCTCGACGCATTTTCGCATCTCACCAATGGATTACGATGTTTTCTAATGGAATTTAGTAATTTGTAGTGTTAAGTATATATTACCTAAAAAGATTCACTTATATTAACACATTGCAGATTATGATCTTAATGTGATACAATATTTTGTTGTGATCAGATGGCAAGACCATTTAACTCAATTTGAACATCTTTATCATCTCGTATGAACTGACCATATGGTCAACATATATTATAGAGAACCTTATATATTCTGGTCAACATCTTTATTCATGCATATAAATATTACCACAAAATTGTAACTATATTCCTCTATCATTATAAAGAAATTTAAACAATTTTAGAAATCTGTAGTAATTTTGCCTAAGAAACCTTGACCATCTTTATCATTCCGCATGAACTGACCATGACTTCGTGGATGTGGTGTCGTGGACACATTGTCTTGAACATTCAAACGCACGTAGTCACTGCTGTTGTTTTCTTACCACTTGTTTATACCCATGAAATTTTTTATCTCGACCCTAAACCTCGCAATACTGATTCAAATCAAGGTAATTATCATAGCAAACGCTATGAACAAGCTTGACAACGGACTGGTAGAAAAAAGTGGCTCCTGGAGATTTTATCATGAAAACAAGAAACGAAATTTTTAAAAAATTAGACTTGAAAGTAAAATCACCATGAACAAATATCTGGGTAGACATGATATCATGGTTAGGATTAGATGGATATGAGTTTTAATTATATACAAGCTAACTTGTCCACAATCCTTTGTTTAAAAATTTTAAAATTTATCATTACATTGGAGAAAAATTTTACCTTTGGGATAGCTCCACCGGTAATGTACCGGGTGGCTTCGTCATGGTAGTGAATAAGTTCCATTGTTTTCCGGAGATCTTTTTCCCTTATGAATTTTTTGAAAGGCCAATGTTTGAAGATATTCTCCGACAACATATGAACAATTTTCCAAAACCAGTCTTGTACAAATGATTGTGGAAAGTAGAGATCTCCTGCATTGAATGTATATCATTAGGTAAAACGGTCAATTTGGACCTAGACTTTTCCTGTCGTGCACTATTAAACTTGAATTTTTACGTATGGCTTATTTCAACCCGAATTCAAAAAATAATTCAAATTTAATATATGAACTAACATCTAATGTGCCGAAATAAACTTTGACCAAAATTCGATTAGTCAACGTTAACGAAATAATAAATAGAAGGAGATATGGATTTGGGTTAGGTGGCTTGGTTTTGTTGGCTCAAAATGATGCCATCTAGTTGTTTTAAGTAAAAACAAAAAGGTCGGTTTGACTTGAAAAACCACAAAATTGTAACCCTAGTTTGATAGACCACAACAAGAAAACAGGCCAATATCCCACCGATTTGATATCAATAAAATTCCTAGCAATTTCTCTGTCTTTTTCTCGTTTTTTAAAAGCGAGGGTGAGTATAATCAGTCTCGTCCAAGTTATATCATGTAGGGGTGAAACGGATCCGGATATCCTGGAATTTCAAGGTATCCAGATCCGGAATCGTCGGATCCGTGAAAAAAACTATCCGGATCCGGAATCGGGATCCGAAATTAATATTAAAAATAATTAAAATAATTAGTAAATAAATAATAATATATTTTCAAAAATTATTAATTAATATCTTAAATGATATTTTTCATTATAAATATAATTTATTATAAAAAAAAACTAAAATCAATTTTTATATATATTTATTTATATAAAATTAGCTTAATAGATATATAATATATATGTTTTTAATATATTTAATGCGTCCGGATCCGGATATCCGAACCTTAAAATTTTGTTATCCGGATCCGGATCCTTTTTTCACGGATCCTAGATTTTACTATCCTTATCCGGATCTGGGCTCTCCGGATATATTAATTTTTGGAGCGATTCCGAACGGATAACGGATCGGTTCTCGGATCCCGGATAATAATCCCACCCCTAATATCATGTGATTCGTACTCACGTTTTCCCATCACAGTACAAGCGCAATTTATTGAATTAAGGACCAAAACATCATATCTGCATCAGCGAAACCGTTTCTGATTTCCGGTTTCATTTACATTCGTACTTCAAAGTTCAAACCATTTCGTTTCATTACAGTGTATCAAAATTTGTTCTAATTCAATTATCCTATTACAGTGGAGAAATTTTTTACCTTTGGGATAGCTCCACCGGTAATGTACCGGGTGGCTTCGTCATGGTAGTGAATAAGTTCCATTGTTTTCCGCAGATCTTTTTCCCTTATGAACTTTTTGAAAGGCCAATGGTTGAAGATATTCTCCGACAACATATGAACAATTTTCCAAAACCAGTCTTGTACAAATGATTGTGGAAAGTAGAGATCTTCCTGCATTGAATGTATATCATTAGGTAAAACGGTCAATTTGGACCTAGACTTTTCTTGTCGTGCACTATTAGACTTGAACTTTTACGTATGGCTTATTTCAACCGAATTCAAAAATATAATTCAAATTTAATACATGAACTAACATCTAATGTGGCGAAATATACTTTGACCAAAATTCGATTAGTCAACGTTAACGGAATAATGACTAGAAGGACATGTGTATGTGGGTTAGGTGGCTTGGTTTTGTTGGCTCAAAACGATGCCGTCTCGTTGTTTTAAGTAAAAAAAATGGTCGGTTTGACTTTGGAAAACCACAAAATTATAACCCTAGTTTGATAGACCACTACAAGAAAACAGGCCAATATTCCACCGATTTGATATCAATAAAATTCCTGCAATTTCTCTATCTTTTTCTCGTTTTTTAAAAGCGAGGGTGAGTATAATCAATCTCGTCCAAGTTATATCATGTAGGGGTGGAACGAATCCGAATATCCTGGAATTTCAAAGTATCCGGATCCGTTAAAAAATCTATCCAGATCCGGAATCGGGACCTTCGGATATCCGGACTCTGGATATCCGGCCAAAAAAAGGGATATCCGGATCCGGATCAGGATCTGAAATTAATATTAAAAATAATTAAAATAATTAATAAATAAATAATATATTTTTAAAAATTATTAATTAATATTTTAAATGATATTTTTATTATAAATATAATTTATTATAAAAAAAACTAAAATCAATTTTTAGATATATTTATTTATATAAAATTAACTTAATAGATATATAATATATATGTTTTTAATATATTTAATGCGTCCAGATCCGGATCCGGATCCGGATATCCGGATCTTAAAATTTTGTTATCCGGATCCGGATCCTCTTTTCACGGATCCTAGATTTTACTATCCTTATCCGGATCCGGGTTCCCCGGATATTCTAATTTTCGGAGCGATTCCGAACGGATAACGGGTCGGTTCTCGGATCCCGGATAATAATTCCACCCCTAGTATCATGTGATTCGTACTCACATTTTCCCATCACAGTACAAGCGCTATTTATTGAATTAAGGACCAAAACATCATATCTGCATCAGCGAAACCGTTTCTGATTTCCGGTTTCATTTACATTCGTACTTCAAAGTTCAAACCATTTCGTTTCATTACAGTGTCTCAAAATTTGTTCTAAATTTTTTAAATCCATGATTTGTCGGTTGGACAAGTCAAACTATTTTGGATAAACACAATGATAACCGTAGACTGTTTTATTCTGATGTTTATATGCACACCGAGTAATAGCGGACCCCGTAAACCAGCGACGGTGAAATGCATTATTGCTAATAACAAGAATCAGTGGTAACCATGCGTAACAAGTAAACCATGAGAGACCACAAACTGACTGTGACACAACACATGAACACAAGCACAATTTAAAACAATAATTAGAAGAAAGCAGACACCAATCCTTTATTATTTTACCTAACAAAGAGAATAGTTTCAGATGGAGACGCTGTTTGGGATTCCTCTGTTAGTAACTCCACCTTCACTGGTCGGAAACAAAGCAGTGTACGGCATCTTAACTGGACCATTCCTGTTCTTCAGATTCTCATCTTCGTTCCTCTCATCAATCTTCTTTTCAATCTCCTTTACTTTCTCTCCAAACTTTTCAAACGCTTCCAATGCCTCTTTCTCAGCCGCCCATTCTTTAGAATCTCTCTGCCCTAAATACACCTCATCGCTTGAATGAGTTGACAGAATCTCAATCAGAGATATTCCAAGAAGTGTCTGAAGCTGAGCCGTGATCGTTTTCAAGAACACTTTATCCGGATTCTTCTCAAGTTCTTCAAACTCTGGAGTGTTTTCCTTTGGCATGAACTGACGGCTTATGGTCGGCCGGTTTGGGAGGTAACCCGCGATCGGATACTGTCCGAAGTTAACCGCTGCGTGAAGAGCAGAAGCCACCCAAATTATTATAGTGCAAGACTCCATGAGTTCTTCGCGCGTTTGCATTTTAGGCCACCAAGGTTCTGACTTTTTATCTCCGTGACCTTCCTCACGCGCCTCCTTCCACCAAGCTTGGAGCTCCGTGTCATTTTGGACATCCTCGTCCGTCTTGTAGTATAAGGAAATGTAGTCTTGGACCCATGATTCAATTGCATACCAAACCTCAAGCCCATCCACAGCGTAAGGATAGTCTTTTATCCTCAGACGTAAACCGTGTCGTGCTTCTGGATCCTCAACAGCCATCCCTCTGCCAATTAAGAAATGAAACTTGTTAAACTGCTCTCTTCCAACTCACATCAGCTCTAGTCTAACCACCAAGATTGTGTAAATATGCATTACCTCTTCTTAAGCTCTGCAGGTAACGCTTGGTTGGGGAAGGTCCAGTGGTTCTTGTAGATGAAAGATGACATCTCCATGGCATATTTAGAAGGGAACACAGTGATCTCAAAGATACCACCACCATTGATCAAGATTTGCCTAGCAAGTGCATTGATGTTCATCGTATCACGGTAGTGAGGTTCAAGGAGCTTAAAAACCGGGTGAAGGACGCTCAGCTGTCTGTTCGTGGCTATCACAAATGGTTCAATCGATGCATGTGTCTGCATCCTGTAAAAACCAAAAATCTAACTTCAGATCATGTAGATAGGTCAGTTTTTCCCCAACTTATAACCATTACATATTCATTACCAGTGGCTGATAAGCTGATGGTTTCCAGAGTCATTTACGCCCACAAAAGCCTTTGCCAACTGCCACAGAGAGTCGTGGACCCCTTCACCAGGTGTATATACTTCACTCACTGCTCCAAATCTGTCTCCATCAGGATGAGGCAAGCTCAGCTCTATCACCAATGGCTTCAAGGTCCCATCATCTTTCAGGAACAGAAGTGTCCTAGTTGCATAAGTCTTAGTAGTGGTGGTGTTTATACGTCCCAAGTACGGCATCAGTGTGTCATGGTGGTCTAATATGAACAACCTTTCCTTCTCCAGAGCCTGAAATAGCAAAAGACAATTTGTTTCAATTTGACTCGAAATCAGATTAGTGTCTTTATTTGATAATAGTTTTTACCTCTTCCACAGTGAGCCCATCTAAGCTCTGTTCTATGTGGCTTTTGGTGATTGTACTGTTTTGGTTACCGTATATTTTGCTGTCAAGCTTGCTAGTTGGAGGAAATTCCTGCAAGTTAAAATGCCACAACCTGTAAGAAAGCAGAAAAAAACTATCGATTACGGAAAGATTTCATGAATTCACCTGAAGAAGTTGAATAACAACAGGGTTTAGCCCAGCCAGCATTTCTCTAGCGAATTCCTCGTCAGTTCTCCATGCAGTTTTGTCCTCTGAAAACGAAGAAAATCAAAATCCATTTGAGGAACAAGTTGTTACGTACTGTGACTAATCAAGAAGAAAGAATATTCAAGTAAAGAATACATAAAAAGTGGATACCTTTGATGACCTGAGGCACTGGATACTTAAGAAATTTCTGGCCATCTGTTCTGAATATCTCCTTCAACATCTCAAGTGGTATATTCTTAACGATACTATCAATCAGAGCCTGGTTCGGTAGATCAATTCCTTCTTCATAGATCTTAAGAACATCTTCAAAAGAATCAAACTCCTTGGGAGTGTCATCGAAGACGGCCTCAAGCGCAGGCTGGATGATCTGAGCAATGGCTTTCAGAGCATAAGCAAGGAAATCAGACATCTTCAAGTGTCCAAATCTCTCATCCCGTGGAACATATATGTCGAGGCTCGACGTGATGGGTAACCTGCTCTCGGTTTGAGGATCTTCTTTAGTCGGTTTTCGCCCGGTTCTTCCCCTTCTTGGGTAAGGATACTCAGGAGTGCCTCCAAGTACAGGCCGTGGGTTATTTGGTGGGACACCTAGATCGTTGTAGTAAGCATAGTCATATACTCTGTCCCATTCCTTAAGCTCTCCTTCTCCGGTTCCTCTTAGGCTCACCAGCTCTTCTTCTCTATACTTGAGCAGCGTCGCTGGTGTTTCATGTGGAAGATAAGTCTGAAACAAAAGTAAACATTGAGTCTAACTCAAAAGGCATTCCTCATGAGTCACATTATTTCTTGTCTTAGGTCCATTCTTGCGACTTTTATTACCTTGTTGGAGAAGAAGACTCGGTCTTTGCTGTAGTTTTTAGCAGGGTAAACCCAAGAGTTGCAGAGGTAATGGACTCTGCCATGGCCTGGGACGTCTTCAAGCGTGAGACTTTTGAGATAAAACTCACTAAAATGGCTGTTTCTGATCAAGAATGCGCCAGGGTAACCGAAATCGCTGTCGTAGTCGAACGTGACCTTGAAAGCTGATTCGCCCGCGGTTAACGACGTGATCGTGGTGATCCAGTCCTCCAAGTGACCAGCCTTCCCTAGTTTGCCCTTGGAACCGTCTTCTGTAAAACAAAACAAAAATCACCATCCCTAATGAGAATACATAATATAACGTTGTAAATACTTGTAATGACTCTGAAAGGAAAACCAATAAAACTGTCTCAGTTTTTCATTTGGCCATACATGAACATATCCAAATACTGTAGAACATATCCAAATATAAAACATTTTATGTATTATCATTTGTGGACAACAAAAGAATTTGAAATTGTATCTGCGTACTATTCTTAAAAAAATGGGAACAAGTTAAAACTATTGAATAAATCTCACATTTACATAATTACATCTATTTTTGTTCTGTGTGTATAACAGGTTGTTTAATTTTCTGAAACTATTTCAGAAACTAAACGAACTTGAATATGGTTCCAAATGGAATATAATCAGATTAGGAAAATCGAATGTTACAGTAAATATTCCGGAAAAAGTTAAAGCTTAAATAAAAAAATTCTCCCTAATGTAGGCTAGGGGTGTCAAACGAGTCATTAGCTCATAAGCTACCTTAGCTCAGCTCGGATTTTGATGAGCGCGAACTATATTTTTTAGGCTCATTTAATAAATGAGTTAAGTGATCGAATTTAAATGAGTTGACGAGTTATGCGAGCTTGCTCAAACGAGCCGCGAGCGGGCTCACAAACAAAATTTTTTTTTTTAATGATTGAAATTACTATATTGATATATTGTAAATATATCTTTGGATTTACCAACCAAACATTTCCTTTATAAGTTATAACTAAAACTAATATAGAAATAATCTATTATACTTTATTAGTACAATAGAAATTAACTTTTGTTTTACATTTTAATTATTTAGGATATATAGGAATAGAATATAGTAATATCAAGAAGAAAAAAAAGAAATAATACTTTAGAAATTTAGCATTCAATAACAATACTATTTGGATTTGTTTTCAATATTTAACATTTATAATTAATTCTGGTTGTTATATTAATTTAATTTTTAATTAATTAATTTTTATATTTAATTTGTATGAGCTCGCGCGAGCTAGCTCATTTAGATCACGATCTAGATGATCTGAGTTCGAGTTTATGTTTGTAAGCTTGTATAATAAATGAGCTGAGCTGAGCTGAGTCGTGAATTACTCTATCTCATCATGAGCTGAGCTGAGCCGAGCTGAGCTGAGTCGTGAATTACTCTATCTCATCACGAGCTGAGCTGAGCCGAGCCAGTTAGCTCAGTTTGACACCCTTAATGTAGGCGATGCTTTAATTAAAAAAAATAAAATAATATATATATATATATATATTCTGGACAAGTAACGACACTCTAGACTCTACTTCATGCCATGGAAGAAGGTAAAACAGAATTTTCAAAAAAAAAAAAAAAAGGTAAAACAGAGCATTTTAATTTATCTTTTGCTTTTATTTGGATATATCTCATTAAATATTTTAATTGACATCGACCAGATCTAAAATCAAAACCCTATATATGTCAATGTAATGTAGATCAATTTTTCTTTTCAAGAGTTATAACTTAACATAGAGTAAACAAAAATTAGATGAAACGTTAAACTCTTAAGTCTTAACAATGTTATTTAACTTTGACTGTGTTTCGAAACTTCCTTTGAATTTCAATATTACAAACTATCTAATTGGTGAATAATCTTAAAATTGAAATTACTATTATCGAGAGACACAAAAGAGCAAGTAAAAATTCCAGACTTATATTTTCATTAAAATAGTCCACTGATAAAAAAAAAAAATCCAAAAAATGAGGAGAAAATTAAAATTTCGTTTGTTGAAGGGAAATGATTAAAAATGAAGGTAAGGACAAACAGAGTATCTGATTTTATCATCTTTTCCGGGAGAATAATGTTTTTAAGCCTTTTGGGAGGAAAAAAGCCAAAATAATTCCAAGCTTTCTTGCTGTATAAGTTTCCTTATATCAAAACAAACAAGATAATTTATTTCTCAAAAAAAAAAAAAAAAAAAAACAAGAGAATATTTTTGATTTTCTCAAAAAAAAAACAAGTTCACATTAACTTGAATATATCCAAACAATGGTCTCACAGATTTATTTTTTATTGGTCTCACAATTTCTTCAACTAACCAAAAAACAAACACACACACAGGACAAGAAGATAATAGATCTGTGGAAAATAACAAATATATCGGTAATCACGAACTTAAAAATTATATTATGTGTGTTTTATTTTTTTTTGGATAAATAATTTAATAATTAAGGATTACTTAATTCACAAACCAGTCAATGAAAATGAGAGAATAACTTCAGAAAAACGAAATAAATAAATAAAAAGAAAACGACGACGAAGAAAAATTCATTTATGTTCTGCGGTAACCTGGATCACTAAGATCAGAGCTAATAAGTCGAAGAGTGACTTTGTTTCCGAGAAACTCATGGAGGCGATCGAGAAACGAAGCGTTGAAATCGTTGAAATCGAGGACGTTCTTCTTCATCAGAACCACCGTTCCCTTCACCTTCGTCTTCACATTTCCGCCGCCGGTGAACAGATCCACCAAATCGCCCATCATATTTGGAAGTCTCAAGTTGAAAGATTCACTCTAATTTCTTTGTTCGCTCACTGAGTTTTGATTGTAGCAGTGGTGTGGCGACTTTCGTCAGTTGGGTATTTATAGAGGAAAAAAAAGTCGTTGAGGGGTTTTCATTCATTTAATTAACCAAAAACTAGATAATTAATCCCATTATATCATCTGTGATTTGAACAAAAGCAAATTAGCTAAATTGACATTTTAAAAAGAAGATGAACTAAAAAAGTACAGTATATAAAAATTTATGGGTCATACTCACCAAAAAAAAATAAAAATTTATGGGTCATAAATGCATTTCATTTATCGGTTAAATAAATATATCATTTTATCTCTAAATCATTAGAGAACACAAATATCAATCAAACAAAAACTTGACATGGTTTATTTGAATGTTATAAACAGGCAACACAAATCTTCTTCCTTTTTAAGCTAGCCATGGTTTGTAATAGCCCATACATGCATCTATGTATGGTGGAGGGGTAAGACTCGTCGTCCCCCTTGGATCCCTAATAACCTATGAAGCACCGTACTTGGTGCCGTCTTCTGTACCGGAAACGTCACTGAGACGGGTACGGCTCGAAGACACCACCGAAATGTCTTCGAGATGTTTCTAACATGTTAGGACCTCGACAATTAACGGGATGAAACCTTTCAAATTTAGAGACGTTTCTCAAACGTATTATGTTAAAAATTAGTGTTTCTGTTGTTTGTTATATATATTAATTATTATTTTTAAGAAAAAAATGAAAATAAAATGTATAACATAAAAAAATATATTATGAAATAGGGTTTCAAATTTATTATACATCTCATATATAATCGACATTCGTTTTTTCAAATAGTATCGATTCTTGACTCTTTACAAGTCAACAAGGTTTACGTTACTCCGATCACTGTATGTTTTTCTATCTCTAATACATCTTTTTCTTGTAATTTAAGCTCTATTGTTAACGTCAAAATAAATCTAATTCTTATATTGATTGAGTGTTCTTTTATATTGAGATTTATGATGTAATTTTCTTATATGTATTCATATGTATTATATATATATATATCTATTGACGTATCCCTACCGTACCCGTATCCATAAATTTTTAGAATTACCGTTTTCCGTCCCGGTGCCTGCTCCCGTTTTTTTGTCCCCAGTGCAACCTAGCTAATAACTATTTACTCAGTATCATAATAGTTAATATTTAAGTATATTACACAAATTAATAAATTATTAAATTCTTTACTTTTCTAATTTAAAATATTTTTTATCATCTAATTAAATACAATAGAGTTTTAGAATCCAACCTACTGCACTGGTGTTTGCCATTCTTTCAAAACTCCTAAAAAAACAAATAAATACTGATGTATGTGAGAGAGGACGAATATCAGAGTACATAACTTTGGGTATTGTCTTTCCTAAGCCATTAGCTAACAAACAATTTTGACGACTCGTTATGAGACATTTCTAGGAAATCAAAAGGTGAACGATCGATATTACTAAAAAATTATCGTTTTCAAATTTTCAAGTATTTCACATAATCCATGAGTAAAAGCCATTGACTTCTTCCACAACTTTTGTATTTGCTATAAGCCAAAACAATTTTTTTTTTCTATTTAAATATTTTTATACGAGAAAATGTACAAGGTTGTTGAAATGTTTGATAGTGTCAATCATTGCAGTGCTGGATAACAAAAGAATAAATAATTGATTGTTTATTTTTGGTGGCCGCAACTCGAGCAGTTTCATTGTAACACCCCTTATCATCGCTCAGAGCCGTCCAACAAAAAATTCTACAACCCACATTCGGAAACGGACGGAGCTAAAGTGTTAGCACACGCGATGGTTCTAGCAGTGGTGTTGAAGTAGGCTGCGATCGGGTTGATTTGTACATAGGAGGGTGATTTTACCCAATAATAGTATTTTATGTCTTATGTAATTTTCGTTCAATTTCTCCATTTCTATTTTTTTTTTAATCAGAATAATTTTGAACCAAAAATAAGAATAATTTATGGTTTGGAAAATTTTAGTTCTCTTAAGCTTAAGGGATTTCTTTATGCACAATTAACAAACACGTAAAGAATTGTGACGACTTTGTTAACCCGTTTTTGTTAACTCGTTTTTGCACAATTAACAAAAAACATGAGTGGGGGTGTTCTGTGACGACTCTCTTATACTCAAATAAAAAAAAAGTAAAAGAGAAAGAACGAAGAAAACCACATGGAGACGTAGAGAGAGAGAGAGAGAGAGAGAGAGAGAGAGAGAGAGAGAGAGAGAGAGAGAGAGAGAGAGAGAGAGAGAGAGAGAGATGACTATGGACCGAACAAAAGATGGTCCCCAAAGTATTTGAATGTTTGTGAGAGAAATTTAGTTTTAAGAAATGATGGAAAAACAAAGTATTTGAGCGACTATAGTCGTCGATGACCAGAAAAGAATGGTAATTAGGGGAAAGATCATGAGAGAATAGTCCTAAACAACTAGAAAGAGACTAAAACTCAAGGGGATGGCTCTTAGTCTTGAGAAAATGGGTTAGTGTGAGTGTTTTCTAACCAAAAGATCGAATCCATTTTCCAACGAGAATAAAGTAGTATTTATAAACTTTTATCTCTCCAACATTGGAAATCGGGCTCTGCATCTTTACTTGGATCGGGTTAAGATTTTTAGGCTTGACCTTGTACGATGTCCTCGATTCCTTATACCTACTTTTTGTGTTAGTTGATCATTCGTATTGTTGGTAGCACCTGACATGGCAGATCGAATGTCGAGCTGCTCCCTCAGAGTCAGTTTCTTTATGCTTTAATCATTTTCCAAGTATGGACCACCTGTTTTTACTCTAACATGCATAAGATGAAATTGATATTGCCATTTGACTGATAATTCAAACGTTAACATTTAGAAAAAATTGAACGACTGATAATTCAAACGTTAACATTTAGAAAAAATTGAACTTAGCACTTTATAGGAGATATTTCATATCTAACCCGAGTTGCTGATACGAGAACACGAGTTCCTTGCTTCATCTTGGGTGTTGACTCGAGATTCTTGCATATCTAGTACTTGGTTTCGGGCTCCAATTATTCTTGGTGGTTTTTTATGTTACCCAGGCTATTGGCCAGATCAAGACAGCTTTGCCTGTTCATTTGGGGGTTTATAGATTTTGACCCAAATTTTTCCAGAGCTTACATTAGAGGATAAGCTCCGTCTGAAAACGTTAAATGTCTCCACCCTACCATGGAATACATGGCATAAAACGGTTAACTTAACTCAAATTTTTTTTTCTCCCAACAATTTATATTGGAAACGAAATAGGGTTCGATAACCAAAACTAAAAAAAAAGATTTTACAATATAATCAAAACTTTTTTTTTTTTTTTGTCAACAGC
Source organism: Arabis hirsuta (assembly GCA_964056655.1). Classification (NCBI taxonomy): domain Eukaryota; kingdom Viridiplantae; phylum Streptophyta; class Magnoliopsida; order Brassicales; family Brassicaceae; genus Arabis; species Arabis hirsuta. The sequence goes on from OZ053311.1 coordinate 10,558,157, forward strand.
ATAAATAAGACTATTCTACCACCAGTTGGTTCCCAATTTGGCGGTGTCGTTCTTACAAAAGAAACATTGTGATTAACTATGCGTGCACAATTCGCTAGTGTCGGCCCTGGAATTTAGTGTGCGTGGAATGCATGATAATGAAAAGTAGATTAACTATCATCTTCACCAAATCAGAATAGTCTGTTGGGAAAGCTACCTCCTTCTACTGATTATGGAGCATGCACTGCATTGCCTACTCTAGCGCTTCTACCTCTGAGTGTAAAGGGGAGATGCTTCGTCTCACATTGCGGGCACCCATCATAATCGCCGTATCCACAACCTAGGATGCATACGACCCGAGCCCCGTAAAACAATTTGTGTCTTTCCATGATCCATCAGTGAAATACTTTATCTCTGCATAATTTGGAGGGGCTGGTAAGGGTCCCAAATTCAATGGAGATGGGGTCGATTCCTCTGTTTGAGCATTCGTCCATGTCATTGCCTTCGATTCCGCTATCTTTATAAACAAATTTGGATTAGTATCCATTCCTCGAAAGACCTTATCATTTCGTGCTTTCCAAATATACCATAAAATCCAAAGTTTGAAGAGCTCAACCTGCTATCCGGGGGGTACCTACCAAAATAGAAAATTCATATTTGTGAACACTGAGGATACCGGGAAAACACTAGTTGTCGTGGGAATGGTTGACAAAGCCCATGTTTGAAGAGCAGAAGGACATTCAAACAAGGCATGATTTACTGTCTCTTCCATTTCACACCGGGCGCATTGTGTATCACACCATATTCCCATATTGTGCAGATTAACACTAACCGATAGACATCCCGTAATAACTTGCCACAAAAAATGCTTGAGCTTTGATGGACATTTAGTCTTCCACGATTGTGCTTGTAACGGCCTTATGGTTGGGCTGAAAAGAAGGTCATGGTCCGATTATGTACTATCATTTTCGGTATGGTACCCTGATTTGACCGTGTATTTTTCAGATTTCGTATGGTGCCATCCTACAAAATCCGGTCTGAGAATGTTCCCTACCAGGATGCTGCGAATGAGTTTCACATCTTTAGGGACTATGATCTTATTGATCATATCCATATTCCATGTTCCTGTCTAGCCCTGGGCATAGTAGGTTATAGGTTCGGTTTGGTTCGGTTTTTTCGGTTATGGGTTATTGTGGTTATTGAATTTAGGAACCATATAGGTATGTACATAATTTTTGGTTTGGTTCGATTTGACATTTTTTGGTTTGATATTTTTCGATTTGGATATTTTTAATAAGAATCAATATAAAACCAAAAATAGAATGTATTCGATTTGGTTCGGTTTGGTTCAGTTTGGTCTGGATATTTTGAACATAACCAATATTTTGAACTAGAATGCAATAATCTGAAAATAAAAAGTTTCAAATTCAAAAAAAGTGTGAAAAGACAATACTTAAGTAGATAAATCTAAATCCGAAAATTGTATTTTTTCTTCGGAAACCATATTTATTCCCACGAATATTCAAAATTAGATTTGATTGTGAAGCTGTGCGATCCGTTTATGGTTTGTGTCACTGAGAGAGATGTCGTCGTCGGTGGTGATGGCATTTCCAGAAATTCTTCGCCTTTGAAATTTCGGTGAATTTTTCTGATGAAAATTTTCCTAGGAGTGACTTTATTCCTCAACGCCGAGGAGACGAACGGTCGGATATGGATTATAGAATCAGTGACGGTAGTAATAAATCATTGATTTAACGAAAATTAGTTTTTTTATAGCCCATTACAATTTATACAATAAATCAAAAACTAAAAATAGTAATTAGTAATATGATAAGTAATTAATAATAACAATATTAACATATATAAATAATAAATGTAATGTATATAAAGTTTTGGTTTTTGGTTAATCTATTGGATATCAGATTTAAATCGAACCAAACCGAAACCAGTGGATCGGAAGGATGAGATCCATTGGGATAATTTTTATGGTTCCGAATCCGACCAAACCAACTTTTTTTGTTCGGTTTAGGTTCGAATTTTTGGTTTCGGTTAAAATGCCCAGGGCTATTCCCGTCAAAGGGTCAACCAAGTGATTGACCATAAAATATGGATAATAATTAATAATTTTACATGTGGCTGCATGTGGTTGTTAAACCGGGATCCAAGGATCCTTCCATACATATATTGAGGTTCTTGACCAAACTCTTTTAGTTAGCCATTTTCTCACCAGGGGTCTAGCCGAAGTGATACTCTTCCAACCAAAGGATGGAGAATATGATGTACCACAATCCATTGGATTAGAATTCTGATAATATCGCCCTTTGAATACTTTCGAAAACAGAGATTCCAGATAATCCATTAACCGCCAAAGTTGTTTTGCTAACATAGCCGTATTAAAAGCCTCAATTGTCTGAAATCCGAGTCCTCCATCTTGCTTATCTCGGCATAATGTTTTCCAAGCAAACCAATGCATTCCTCTTTGACCTCCATTAGAGCTCCACCAATATTGTGCTACCGTGCTAGTTAATTTGGTAGTTATGGTTTTAGGCAATCTAAAGCTGGACATGACATAAGTCGGCAGAGCTTCCACCACTAATTTAATAAGCACCTATTCAGTGTCGTGCCTAGTTTTTACGGGGCCTAAGGCGATATTTGACTAAAATAATAAAAATATGCACACATCTTATTAATAACATTTCAATATAAATATTCATTGTTTTATTTTTGATACCATAAACCGCGTAGTAAAATATAATATTGAATATATTTTTATATACTATATTTAATACTACTTTATAAAAAAATATAATTTTAAATATAAATTAAATCATGTAGTAATGTAGAAAATATAAATACAAAGGTGATAAACTTATATAGTAATGTAGAAAATACAAAAACAAATGAGTTAAGAAAAATCATGCTATAAAATAATACAAATGCTTGGTCCAAACAAAAAACCAAAACAAAAATATGAATACAAAGAAAAAAAGAAAACTAACCGAAACAAATAAAAGAAGAAAAAAAAGTAAGAGATATATCTTAATATAATAGATGGAACAAATTAGCCCATTAACATGTAGTAGATGGAACAAATTAGCCCAATTGCTTAATATAATGAGAAAATTATCACTATCATGATAAAAACTTGTCCAAATAAAAAGTTAGATACAACTTTTTACCTAATGAATTAAACAGAAACGTGAAAGCGGGGCCCTTAAAAGTAATAATTTGAGGTGGGCCCTAGGCAGATGTCTTATTTTTACTATAGCAAGCACGGCACTGCACCTATTTCTCAGACTTTGAGAGGAACCTTGAGGTCCATCCATTTTTTTCTAGCCTGTAACCTCTCTTACAAAGGCGAATACATATGTCTTTATTCCTCATAAACTTTCGGGAACACCCAAGTAGGTCCATTCCTCCTACCATTGTTATTTCCGAGATCTGGTGTATTTCTTCTCTAAACGTCATATCCACCAAATGTCCAAATTGAATTGATATTTGAAAAAATTAATCTGTTTATATAGTATGTGGCCAAATTTTACCTATTAAATTTATAGGTTTTTGCTATATTTTGAGATATATATATATATATATATATATATATATATATATATATATATTTTTATTATTATCTGGCTAATTAATCCACAAAAGAATGTTTTAGAGAAATTTTAAACAATGCCACTCATAAAATGCCATTTTTGAAATGTCATTTTTCAAAAATACCATAATATTGTAATTTAGTAATACATGCAATTATTTTTTTTCATATTACCATAGAATCTACGCAAGTTGGATCCTTCGTCGTGGCATCCGATCCACGTACAATAAAAGTATTCAGAAAACATGGTCTATACATAACTCTCAAATCATCAATCATGTTATCCGCAGCCAGATTTTGATTCCTCCAGTTGCTCCTAGTGTTCCATATTAATGGAGTTATAAATTCCAATGGGGTGTCATTGTCTTATCTTTTTAAAAACAATGTATAGATGGTACTGTGCGATCCACGTCCAATATAATAGAGACTTGAGATCGCCTAGGCTCTACTGTTCATTAGATTGGAGTAAAAATAATAAATTGGCATCATTAGGACAAACAAAACATCTAAAACTTCAGCTTTGGTATCTTGTCAACAACATTTGAGTTACAAAGTAGCAGTGGCTAGGTTTGATCTTTCAACTGGTGTGGATATTTAATTGCATGAAAAAGGAGGTGTTTTATCTAGATTGAGATATAGATGTTTTAAGAGTGTGCCTTTGTAATATTCGAAATATTATACTAGTAGCTTTTTATTTACTGCGTATCTGGTCTACGGTACAATAGAATTAGGGGTGGAACGATTCCGGATATCCTGGAATTTAAAGATATCCGGATCCGGAATCGTCAGATCCGTGGAAAAACTATCCGGATCCGGATCCGTAACCTCCGGATATCCGGATTCTAGAAATCCGGCCAAAAATCTGGATATCCGGATCTGAATCCGAAATTAATATTAAAAAATAATTAAAATAATGAATAAATAAATAAAAATATATTTTTAAAAATTATTAGTTAATATGTTAATGGTATTTTTCATTATAAATATAATTTATTATAAAAAGAACTAAAATCAATTTTTAGATATATTTATTTATATAAAATTAGCTTAATAGATATATAATATATATGTTTTTAATATATTTAATGCGTCCGATTCCGGATCCGGATATCCAGACCTTAAAATTTTGCTATTCGGATCCGAATCCTCATCCTCTTTTCACGGATCCTAGATTTTACTATCTTTATCCGGATTTGAGCTCTCCAGATATCCTAATTTTTGGAACGATTTCGAACGGATAACAGATCGGATCTCGAATACTGGATAATAATTCCACCCCTAAATAGAATAGCTTTGAATCAATTAATTACAGACGCAACCTAAATAACATTTCTAATGACACTCTGAAATAATGTGTAACGAATTCATTAAATATGGGATGGACAGATCGTTGGTGACGATAAGAAACATTCAATGAACCAAAAAAACAAAACGTTTTATTTCAGAATTTTAGGTAAAATGTAAGGATTAAAATGTTAGTTATGTATAGGATCCCAAAAATCTCAGATCCGGCTCCGTAGAGTCGTAACATATATACGATGCAGATTGTTACATTTATAGTAATGTCCTTGACAAATTGAAATCAAATTGCAAATCAAAACTGGAAAGTCATGAATAGGTGAAAGCTGCACCAAACATTGATTACTTTTATTTTCCTTACCCGATAAGCTTAATGACTTTTTCAACTAATGGAAAGAAGAGACGGTCACAACACAACACAACACAACACATGTTAATAGATTATTTCTAAGAGGAAGTTGTAACGCTGGTGGATGCCGGCTGCTACTACTTGATTTATAGAACAAACGTTCACGTTACACACTTTTTTATCTTTTAGAGAAATTTCTAAAAATGTCATTTTTCAAATGCCAATGTACAAAAATATCACATTTTTGAAATCTTTACAAAAATACCACTTTTTCAAAATTATATTTTTTATATTATTTATGTTTGAGTTAATTATATTCTATTAGGGTTTAGTTACGAGGGTTTATGCATATATAAGATACTTTTTTTAATAGTATCTTTTAGATGTTTCGTGGGGAATTCCGTTCAAATAAATAATTCTTAACGCTTTGCTGCAAATACATATAAAATTCGTGGACCAGAACAGATTTGGCCGCCGTAGATAAACGAGTTGTCCCGAAAATATCCACGTTCTTAGCTTTAGAATCATAATAAAGGTGAACCATTTCTAACTTACGTACCACGAAAGACATATATCTAGAATCAAACCAAGTTTAAGAACACAAGATTTAATAAAGAATAACTTTCTTTATTAGCTTAAGAAAATAACTCAAAACTTAAGCACTCTCAATCTCTCTATCTCAAACTCATAAGTTATGCCATAACTTAGCATCTCCTTATATAGAGAAGAGTTTCCTAATCTTAAAAGGAAATCTTACATATTTAGATAACTCCTAAATATAACACTTTTCATAATCTCTCTTGGTATAGCTTATTACTCAAGCTATTTTCAAGCTTATGCCAACATTCTCCCCCTTAAGCTTGAATCCTTCTTTTGACACATCTTGAATCCCAACAAGATCTCTCATCTCTTTAAACTTGATCATTCCAAGTGCTTTTGTTAAAACGTCTGCCTTTTGCATATCTCCTGGAACATATTCAACTTCTACTTGCTCGTTCTGAACGTATTCTCAAATAAAATGATACCTCCTATGAATATGTTTGCTTCGCCCGTGAAACACTGGATTCTTTGTAAGAGCTATAGTGGACTTGTTATCAATCCGAATAATCATTCTTCCAAATGATTTTCCAGTGACTTCTTCGAGTAGTTCTTAAAGCCAAATCGCTTGTTTAGCCGCTTCCGTAGCTGCCATGAATTCAGCTTCACAAGACGATAGAGCTACAACCTCTTGCTTTTGATAACACCAAGTAATTGGGCAATCATTGAGATAGAAAATATGACCAGTAGTACTCCGTCCATCATCTGCATCCACATTGTGACTACTATCACTATATCCCACTAACTCTGTTTTGCTCGTCCGTTTGAATGTGAGACCATAAGATACAATTCCTTGTAAGTATCTTAAAACCTGCTTCAAAGTTGTACCGTGAGATTCTTTAGGTTCTTGCATATACCTACTAAGTATTCCAACAACATATGAAAGGTCAGGTCGTGTATGCAATAGATATCTAAGGCACCTAATGCTTCTTCTAAACTCTTTCTCATCTATGCATTTTTCCTCATGTCCTTTAGACAACTTCAAATTTGAATCCATAGGAGTATGAACCGCATTGCAATCTCCCATTCCTGTTTCCCCATGAATTCTCTTCGCATATCTCTCTTGCTTTAGTGTGATTCCTCCTTCATGCTGAACCACTTCGATGCCAAGGTAGTAAGTTAGCTTTCCAAGATCACTCATCTCGAAATTTGATGACATCCTTCTTTTAAACTCAAGTATTCCTTCAAGATTTGAACCGGTAACGAGAAGATCGTCTACGTAGACCGCCACAACACACCAATCGGTTTAGCTCCATTCGGAAGATCGACCAAATCCCATGTGTTGTTCTTGATTATTGATCCAATTTCTTCTTTACACGCTTCTCTCCACACTTTCTCCTCTTTCGCCTCATTGTAATCCCAAGGCTCTTCATTAATCATCACTAAAAGGCGTTCACCTTCGAATTCTGCTAATAGTATGTAATCATTCAAGTAACTTGGTTTCTTGCTTAGCCTTGTTGATTTTCTTACAAAGGATTGGTTATGACCTTGCGATCAACACTCTCATCTTCTTCTTGATTCTCTTCTTCTTGATAGGTAACCTCAGCGTTACCATCCTCCTCATAAGTGACCTCATCGTTACCATGACCCTCTGTTTCTTCATGGTTCTCCTCTTCCCTAACACCATTGTTTCCAAAATCTCTGAAAAAAAGTTTAAACATTCCTGGTTGATTAACTTCTTTATCCAAATCCTTCCACTTCCAACTCCTATTCTCATCAAACACTACATTCCTGCTTACTATTATTTTTTGACTCATTGGATCGTACAATCTATAAGCTTTTGTTCCCAGTTCAATTCCAAGATGCACCAACGTTCTTGATCTATCCTCTAGCTTCTTAAGATGTGGTGTTGTTACCTTAGCATATCCAATACACCCAAATACACGCAAGTGATCAACACTAGGTTTCTTGTTTCGGAAAACTTCATATGGAGTTTGTTCAATCAAGACTCTTGTCGCAATTCTATTTATGAGATAAGTGGCATGTCTCACCGCTTCTCCCCATAAATAATTCGGTATCTCCATGTGCTTTAGAATGCTCCTAGTCATCTCCAAGAGAGTCATATTTCTCTTTTCAACCACTCCGTTTTGTTGAGGCGAATAAGGAGGTGTTAAATGTCTCTGTATCCCGGATGTCTTGGAAAACAATTGAAATTCTTGGGATGTAAACTCGCCTTCTCTGTCCGTTCTCAACGTTCTGATAGTAGCTCCAGTTTCTTGCTCAACCATCGTTTTAAACTTCTTGAATTTATCAAAAGCTTCTCCCTTTTCCTTTAAAAGAATTGACCGCATATAGCGTGAATGATCATCAATAAGCACAAATATATATTTGTTTTGCGCAGGTGTAGAAGGAGTAATCGGTCCACAAAGATCCCCATGAACAAGCTCAAGTATGCGTTTGGCTCGATAAGTAGTTGATTGCGGAAAAGCTTGTCTTGCTTGTTTTCCAAGTAAACATGTTTCACACATTTCCTTTTCAATAGTGATATTAGGTATTCCGATGACCAACTCTTTGTTCACCATTGATCTCATTCATTCTGATCCTATGTGTTCTAACCTTGCATGCCACTTTGCCGAATCACTTAGAGTACGAAGTTGCAAACACCTTGAATCAATTATCTCCATAGAAACTTTGTACAATCTATTCTTCGACCGATTCGCTTTAGTAATCAGATTTCCATCCTTATCGTGCAAAGTGAGATAGTCTTCTCTCATCCTAACATCACAACCCGACTCTGTGGCTTGTTTAAGACTAATGATATTAGACTTTAGATCCAGTATAAAGTAAACATCAAGTAGAATTCTTTTCCCTCCATTCGTAGTGATAAATAGAATCGATCCTTTTCCCTTTATATCAACACGAGAATCATCACCAAATCTGACCTTACCGGTGATAGATTAATCAATCTCTTTGAAGTAATCACGGTTTCTAGTCATATGTTTACTTGCTCCGTTGTCCAAATACCAAACGTTTTCACCATCTGAGCTTGATTCAAAATCTTTTGGTTTAACATTTTTTTCATTAAGATACACCACCTCGTGCATCATCAAACCATCAGCCTCTTGTGTATTGTCATCTTTGTTCTCATAGCTCTCTTGAAGCTTAAGTAATCTGTCTGGACAATCGGACGCATAGTGACCAGTTTTATCGCATTGATAACATATTATTTTAGGCAGATCCCTTTCCGTACTAAACCTTCCACGACCGCTTCCTCTGTTATAGAAGCGTCCTCCACGACCTCGGTTTCTATATGCTCCATTGTAGTTTCGGTTTGGTTGATAAGGTTGAATCAAATTTGATTGATGCGATTGAGTCTCCAAGTTAGCATACATCAATGTGCTTTGATCTTCTTGAGTAGCTTTTTCTTCTTCCTCTGATATACGTTCTTCGTATGCTTTTAGATGACCTATAATGTCTTCGAAGCTAGTAGTATTAAGATCTAACACTTGTTCAAGCGAAGCCACCATGTGTATGTATTTTTTTTCGAGGAAGGCACTTAAGAAACTTCTTGACTAGCTTTGATTCTTCAATATTTGCTCCTAACGCAGCAGATTTTGATGATATCTCAGATAACTTACCCGCAAAATCATCAATCTTATCGGAGTCTTTCATCTTGATGCGATCAAATTCCGCCATCAAAGTCTGTAGCCTAGTTTCTTTGACTCTCTCAGCTCCTACATGTCTAGTCTTAATGGCTTCCCAAACCTTCTTTACCGTATCAAGTTCTCCAACTTGTAGGATAAGCGTCTATGGTATAGATTGAAACAATAAAGCTATAGCCATGTTGTTCTTTTTACCATCACCTTCCACCGAATCAGAGTCTATTGCCTCCCAAACTTTGTGAACCTTGAGTGTAATTTTCATCCGCATAGCCCAAACCGTATAGTTTGTCGTATTTAGCATCGGACATGTAATCGAAGGAGATCCTCCTCCTTCCTTGGTTTTCACCGTAGCCAAGGTGGTGTCGCTCATATTACCTCTAACGATCTTCACACTGATTCATTTTGTTCCCACGATCGCAATGCTCTGATACCAATTCTAGAATCAAACCAAGTTTAAGAACACAAGATTTAATAAAGAATAACTCTCTTTATTAGCTTAAGAAAATAACTCAAAACTTAGGCACTTTCAATCTCTCTATCTCAAACTCATAAATTATGCCACAACTTAACATCTCCTTATATAGAGAAGAGTTTCTTAATCTTAAAAGGAAATCTTACATATTTAGATAACTCCTAAATATAACACTTTTCCTAATCTCTTTTGGTATAGCTTATTACTCAAGTTATTTTCAAGCTTATGCCAACAATATATAGTTAGGAACTTCGTTCTATCCTAAAATACTTGTATAACATTTGGAAAAAATGGAAATAACATGTTATTGACTTATTGTACGTTTTCATAGCATTATGTGATTCGATTATCTATGTTCGTACTAAAATTTTAAATCATAGTATATGAAAATAACACTAGTCTTTCTTGGACTTGTATGTTTTTTCTTTTATCCATTAAATAGTAAGCCTTTTTCAAGAAAAATTAATATAATTGGTTTTTGTGTCAACAAAATACAATTTTTAAGAACAAAGTGTTATAAACTATTACTATTATGAGTGGAACCAAAGAAGAAGAGAAAGATAATTATATTGTGTTTTTTTTTCTTTCGTTCGTCCACATACCCTTCTGCTCTCACCCCCACACTGCTCTTTATATAGGCAACACAAACCGACTCTTATGTGTCGATTTATAAAATATATATTATAATATTAATAGATATTTATATTTTTATAATACTCCCCCTTAAATATCTATTTATGTTTTAATGTTTTTATACTGCCTCGTTAAAAACCTTATCATGGAAAAATCCAGTGGGACAAAAACCATGATAAGGAAAAAAAGAGTGCAGTCTCCCCCTGAAAAATATATATAATCCTTTTTTTAGAGATCTCGTAGATGGTGCATTCCGATACTCTGAACATGTTTCCGGAATGTTGTAGTCGGAAGCGCCTTTGTAAATAAATCTGCTACGTTGTCACTTGAACGAATATATTGAACATCAATCTCCTTCTTCTCTTCGAGTTCCCGAGTGTAGGAGAAAAATCTTGGAGGAATATGTTTCGTCCTATCGCTCTTGATGTAGCCTTCTTTGATATGGACAACACATGCAGAATTATCTTCAAATATAATTGTCGGCTCTTTGTTGATGGTTATTCCGCTTGCTTCTTTAATATGTTGAGTCATTGATCTGAGCCATACACATTCTCTGCATGCTTCATGAAGTGCAATGATTTCGGCATGATTCGAAGAAGTAGCAACCAAAGTCTGTTTTTGAGACCGCCATGAAATTGCAGTTCCACCAATTGTAAAAACGTATCCAGTTTGCGAACGAGCTTTATGCGGATCAGTTAAATAACCTGCATCTGCAAAACCAACAAGACCAACCTCGGGGTTTCTTGAATAAAATAATCCAAAATCAATCGTACCTTGAAGGTAACGGAATATGTGTTTTATTCCGTTCCAATGTCTACGAGTAGGAGATGAACTGTATCTTGCAAGTAGATTAGTAGCAAAAGCTATATCTGGTCGAGTACAATTAGCAAGATACATAAGTCCACCAATAGCGCTCATATAAGGTACTTCTGGACCTAATATTTTCTCGCCATTTTCACAAGGTTGAAATGGATCCTTGAAAACATCAAGCGATCTATTAACCATTGGAGTACTCAAAGGAGTCGCTTTATCCATATTAAAGCATTTTAACACTCTTCTGGTGTAATTTGATTGATGCACAAAAATTCCATTTTTGAGATGTTCAATTTGAAACCCTAGACAAAATTTTGTCTTTCCAAGGTCTTTCATTTCGAACTCCTCTTTCATATGAATTCTTGCATCATCAATTTCCTTTTGAGTTCCAATTATGTTCAGGTCATCTACGTATACTGCAATGATCACAAATCCTGATGAGGATTTCTTAATAAACACGCAAGGGCATATCGCATTGTTAATGTATCTTTTACTTAACAAATATTCACTTAAGCGATTATACCACATACGTCCGGATTGCTTTAATCCATAGAGTGATCGTTGTAATTTGACCGAACATATTTCCTTAGATGATACTTTTGATCCTTCTGGGATCTTTAATCCTTCTGGGATTTTCATGTATATATCAGTATCAAGTGATCCATAAAGATATGTAGTCACAACATCCATTAGGTACATTTCTAAATTCATAGATGCCGCCAAACTCATTAAGTACCTAAATGTGATTGCATCCATAACCGGAGAATATGTCTCTTCATAATCAATTCTCGGTCTTTGAGAAAAACCTTGTGCCACAAGCCGGGCTTTATATCTTGTGACTTCGTTCTTCTCATTTCTTTTTTGCACAAAGACCCACTTATATCCGACTGGGATTACATCTTTTGGTGTAACGACTATAGGTCAAAAAACATCTCTTTTATTAAGAGAGTCTAATTCATTTCTCATGGCCATTTGCCATTTTTCCCAATCAGATCTTTCGTGACATTCGGATACAGACTTTGGGTCTGGATCATCTTGATCAATTTCTTTAGATACAGAGAAAGAGAATATTCCATTAGTATCATTGATTTCATCTCTAACCCATATTTTTCCATTTTGGACATAATTAATGGAAATCTCATATGTTTCTGTATCATATTCATTTTCTTCTTCTGGTTCTTCCGGAACCCTTTCATACATATCTTCTGGATGTTTTTCTTTATATGGTTCCTCTAAAACCTTCTCATTTTGTTCTCCCAATTTCTTTTTCTTTCGAGGATTTTTATTCTTTGAGCCCATCGGCCTCCCCCTCTTTAATTGAACCTTAGATTCATTCGCTTTGTTTCCATCGATTTGTTCTTCTGGAACATTGATTCTTGATGGAACATTTGCAGCGGGTATATATGATTTTGTCACCCTTTTTGTATTTGTGAACGCATCAGGTAACTGCTTTGCCAAATTTTGCAAGTGTACAATTTTCTGAAGGGGGATCAAGATGCACTAAAGATGGTGCACACCAAGTAATATCTTTTGGAATTCCTTTAATTCCTCCCCCTAACGCTGGAAATTCATCTTCATTAAAATGGCAATCGGCAAAACATGCCGTAAACATATCACCAGTTTTTGGTTCAAGATATCGAATTATACTCGGTGACGTATACCCGACATATATCCCAAGTCTCCTTTGAGGTCCCATTTTTGTTCTTTGTGGCGGAGCTATAGGGACATAAACCGCACATCCAAAAACACGAAGATGGGATATATTGGGTTCTTGGCTAGACGTTAACTGTAATGGGAAATATTTATTATATGCACTTGGTCTAATCTGGACCAATGTCGCAGCATGCAATATAGCATGTCCCCATACATGAATTGGGAGATTTGTTCTCAAGATTAACGGCCTTGCAATGAGTTGCAACCGTTTAATTAAACTTTCAGCCATGCCATTTTGTGTATGAGCATGGGGAACTGGGTGCTCAACATCAATCCCCATTGCCATACAATAATTATTAAAAGCTTGTGAAGTGAATTCACCGGCGTTATCAAGCCTAACTTTCTTTATGGCATAATCAGGAAATTGTGCTCTTAATCTGATTATTTGGGTAATGAATTTTGCGAAAGCCGTATTCCGTGTTGTCAACAGACATACGTGTGACCATCTACTCGATGCATCAGTTAATACCATAAAATAGCGAAACGGCCCGCATGGTGGATGTATAGGTCCACATATATCACCATGTATTCTCTCTAAGAATACTGGATTTTCATTCCCAACTTTAGCCGGTGATGGCCGAGTTATTAGTTTTCCTTGAGAACATGCGGAACATGAAAAATCTCTAGATTGAAAAATCTTTTGGTTTTTCAATGGATGTCCGCTAGAGTTTTGCACAATTCTTCTCATCATGACTGATCCTGGATGCCCTAACCTTTCATGCCATATTTGAAATATATTAGTAAACTGCTGGTTTACTACAGCATAGGACTCAGTCATATAAATCTTTGTGCAATATAATCCAGAAGACATCATTGGTAATTTTTCCAATATATGATTCTTTTCTGACGTAATGTAAAGATATTCAATGCCATTCTTATTCTTCGTCTCGATATGATATTCATTTTTCCGGATATCTTTGAAACTTAATAAATTTCTGTATGAACTGGGGGAATATAATGCATCATTTATCTCAAACTTTGTTCCCCTTGGCATTGAAAACCTGGCTTTTCCTGAGCCCATAATAATATTTGCATTACCAGATACAGTACTCACGCTTCCGGCGGAGTCTTTTAAATGAAGAACGGAGAAATACTTTTTATCTCTTAGTATTGTGTGCGTTGTCGCACTATCTGCCAGACATGTATCTCCGTCCATGATCTCAAGTTCTAACATTGTCTGGTATAACAATATTAATCAGAGATGCATTAATAAAAAGAAACGAAATTTTATGTACCATGAGGTTAGAAAATTATTTTAAAAATATTTTACAAAAACTATTTTAAAACTATTTTACAAAATTATTTTAAAAATATTTTACAAACTTATTTTAACAAGATAGTATAAAAACTATTTTACAAAATTATTTTTCAAAACTATTTTAACATCATACTGCAAAATAAAAGCATATAATACAAAATATTTAAAACTAAAAGCATATTATACAAAGTACATAAAAATACTAGCATCATGTCTTATAGATTTAGTTATCATTTCTTTCTGTTGATACTTCAGGATCAACAAGAAAGTCTGCTACATCGAAATGAGCATCATCATTGAGACCGTAAAGGAAGGTCCAGCTTCATCAGTGATGAAATTTGTTTCGACATTCTTCCGTTTTTCCTTTTGAGACTCTTGATACAGATCAACTAAATATTTTGGCACACGACATGTTCGTGCCCAATGGCCTTTCATGCCACATCTGTAACAAGCACTCTCCGTTTTTCTTTTATTTATGCGGCCAACAACATTTTCTTGAGAATTTTGGTTGGTTTTCAATGTGCCGGAGTTATCTGACTGGAATCCTCTTCCTTGTCCTCGGCCTCGTCCACCACTTCTGCCACGTCCGCGTCCACGACCTCTACCGCGACCACGCCATCGTCCTCGAAAATTATATGTATTGGATGCTACCACATTCGCTTCTGGGAATGGAGCCGATCCAGTTGGACGAGATTCATGATTCATTATTACAATTTCATTATTTTGTTCAGCAATAAGAAGAACTTGCATTAAATCCGAGTATCGGATAAATTCCCTTGCCTGATATTGTTGCTGGAGGACTACGTTTCCTGGATGAAATGTTTGGAGAGTTTTCTCGATCATATCAAAATCACTTATACTTTCTCCACATAACATCATCCTCGAAGTAATTCCGAACAAAGCGGAATTATATTCGCTTACACTCTTGTAATCCTCAAACCGCAGATTCAGCCACTCATGTCTTGCCTTTGGTAAAATCACATATTTCTGGTGATCAAACCTATCTTTGAGTGACAGCCAAAGATCTGCGGGATTATCTTTCATAATATATTCATCTTTTAACGTATCATGAATATGGTGGCGGAGGAATATCATGGCCTTTGCCTTTTCCTCATCAGACGTGACCTTCCATTTATCAATGGTGTCAAGAAGTCCACTTGCTTTTAGATGCATCTTTGCACCTACTGCCCATGTCAAATAATTTTTCCCAGATAAATCAAGGGCAGCGATCTCAAGTTTTGCCAAGTTTGACATGATAACTATATAACAAAATTTTAAATATCATATTAAAATTTAATTTTAAATAATTATGATAAAATAGGTGCAATAATAATAACAACATAATAAAAAATAAAAATAAAAAAACAAGAGGCAAAGCCATCCATATAAATGATAAATAAATAACAGAACATAAATAAATAACAGAAAATAAATAACGGTAAGAAAATAATAATAAAAAAATAATAGGCATAATTCTCAACATAATCAAGGAGACAGAGCCTACCATGGGATTATTGAGACATAAAATTTTAATTGATCAAGGAGGCAGCGCCTACAATAATAATGATCAATTTTGAAAAGACATAGCCTATTATATGCATTTTCCACTGTTAGTGAGGAGGCAGAGCCTACCATAATATTATGAGGAGGAGGCAGAGCCTACCACTCTATAAATAATAAATAAATTAAAAATTAAATTGAATAACACAAAAATTAAAATCTTACCCTGTTGGTATGACAGAAGATATGATTTAACGGTATGGATATAGAGTCGTTCGTGCTGATAACGTGTTATAAACTATTACTATTATGAGTGGAACCAAAGAAGAAGAGAAAGATAATTATATTGTGTTTTTTTTTTCTTTCGTTCGTCCACATACCTCTCTGTTCTCACCCCTACACTGCTCTTTATATAGACAACACAAACCGACTCTTATGTGTCGGTTTATAAAATATATATTATAATATTAATAATTTAATAGATATTTATATTTTTATAATACAAAGAGTACTCATGATTAAAAGTAAGAAAGAACAAAGAGTAAAAAGAATGAATAGGAAAAACGTATCTTCCCCAAGCCCAAGTTTCACTTGCTTGTGGCGAAGGCCGACTCTGTTGAGAAGTTGAAAGGGACAGTAAAAAATAAGAGAAAGCTCACGAAGCATAATAATACGATTTCGAAAAATTATTTCAGTAATTTTTAACAAATTATTGAGAGAAAAAATACTTTATGTAATTTTTGTAAAGGAAAATTTCCAAAAAATTCCTCAACTTTTTTAACTATCCGATTAATACACCAACTATATAACATTGTCTTTTATATACTTAAACTTTTTGGTGGTTTTACTCGTTAGTGCCGTGAATCTGACTAAGGAAAGTTAACCAACTCAGTTTTTTTTTAATTAACACTTAATTGCTACAGTAACATCAAAATCAAAATCAACAAGATCAAAATCAAACTCAACATATTAACGAGAAATCGAATCTAGTTTCCGTACACAATAAACTTCAAATTCCAAAAGTTAATCGCAATAAGATCGAATCGAACTCCAGAGATCAAATAGGTGAGTATCTCACTCATAACCTAAACTCAAGGAATCCCTAAATTCGAAGAAAGTACACAACAAATCGGAGAACAAGCGCGATACAGAGAGAGAGAGAGAGTAAGAGAGAGCGATATCGATAGCTTCCTTCTGCATATCATCTTTCATATCAGCATTTTTTATAACAACTCGTTTCCCAACCGGTGTAGAAGCTTCTTCAAGTTCCGAATGACTAGATGTCCGATCATCGGAGAAAGTTTGCGCCGGTGCTCCTCCGCTCACACTCTTCTTCTTCCTCCCGTCACTCGTTTTTTTCTTCCTTTGCCGCTGAAATTTTTCGAAATCAGATTTGCTTAGAAGAGAGAGAGAAAGCCCTTACTTATTCTTCCCCAAATCAATTTCAGATTTAAGAACCCTAGAATCCTTTCATATTTCAGATTTGTTTTCTCTGTTAAACATCGATACAAGCTCTTTATTAGACCCAAAAAAAAACTCTTTGAAGATCGAACATTAACTTTCAATGTCAATCTTCATTGCATAAATTGAACCAAGCCCAGAAAGTTTGTTTTTTTTTCTGTTGCTAAAAATAACCAGAAACCTTTTTTTTTTTTTTTTGCTAAAAATAAACGGAATTAATTAACTTTCGTTAGTCAGATTTACGGCACTAACGTCGTTGTAGTAAAATCACCAAATTCTGAAAATTTAAGTATATAAAAGACAATTATAATTGAGGTATTTTTCGGGACTTTTCTCATTTTTTTAATTAGAACTCAATTATAAGTCATGGGATATATATATAAAATGTTCAAAACAAAATCTACATATAAAGTTTAGTACATTAAATAAAGTCATGAACCACGTGGGAACAATTCGATCACCTAAAAGATAGACCGTAGATGTGGACAGTTTTGAAATTTTCTATGGAGCAATTAGATATGGTTGACTTTATTTTTTTATTTTTTTCTTTCTTTTTTAAACCTTTATATTTATTATTGTTTCATTACAAATTATAGAAACTGTTACATCGACGATTTTACAACTGACAAGTTTTTCTGCCTTGATCCATACCAAACGATTATATCTTATCCTACGTTGAAGATCTCCTGCAAACTTGTCTTTATTAATCTGTATCAATATTAAATAAATCGCATCTTGTGGGGTTCGATCCCTGGATCTCCTGGTGTAAAAGCATTAATTAACCCTTAACCAAACTATTGGACTAAGGGGGCTTCCACATTTATTTTTTCTTTCTAGTTGCGGGTTTTCAAATAGTGACAAAAAAGTTAGAGATATAAACATTATTTACAAATGAACAGTTCTGGATTTAGAAAATTCTGGAAACAAAATGGAAAACATAATCTCATAGAAAAACTATTTAAAAGACATATAAAAGAATAACAAACAATATATTTTAACGCACAAAATCGCTATAAAAAAAAACTGAAACCGAGAAAATAGCAATAAAACTCGTAACTCAATGAGAACAAGAAAACAAAAAGACAACAAACGAAAGCTACTTGACCGGTCATAGGACGCTGATTAAAACAGTTAGAAGTATTTTCATCTTATAGCTCTACACTAGGGTCATCGAACTGGGAAACTTACAAACCAAATGAGACAGACGCTGTCCTCCACACCAATGAGACGAGGCTGAATAAGCAATCCCCAAAAAAAAACAGCCTAAGACTAGACTGTGCTAGTCAATAGAACTTTAAACATTCTTAACTCTATCAAGACCTATCTTTGAAGTCGAGTAAAGAAGTAAGCAATATCAAACTCCACAACCTTACTAGTCCTTCTAATTGTCAAGTCAGCGCCAAACAACCAAAACCTGAAGATGACAAATACAAGCCTCACTAAGGACTCTAAGTCGAGAGACTAGCCTTACTCTCCTAACCAACGAAATCAAAAGACAAACAAAACCTGGGCCATACAAAAGGACTAGACCAAAACATAAGAATAAATCGTAGAGAACGACGTGATTCGCACCCATCCAAAAGCACAATTCACTAGTAAAAGCCTAAACATGACCAACGAGTCCTCACTGTCGAATTGAGACACAGAAAAGCCTATTAAACCTACCACCTAAACTCGGAGAACCATGACTCATCATAGACCTACTTTATCAGAGGCGAGGTCATATCCGCATAGGCCTGAACCAATCCAGCGAAATCATATTTCATGAATTGCCTCGAGTGCGATCAAAGCAGCGGAGAGAGGAGAGGGTGGCGGCAGCAAGATTTAGCTAGATTGATGCGTGTAGCAGGAAGCGAATGGAGTGAACGAAATAAAGATCGTAACATGATAGCTTTGACACCAAGTTAATGTGTGTTTTAGGCTGCAAAGGTTCCTGAAAACAATCCGAACAGAATTAAAGTAACCAGATAACGGGAAGATACGAGATCACCACAACTCGTAAAGACGAAGCACCAGAGCTGATAAAGAAACATGCTGAGCTAGCACCACTCCTAGATAAAGTTGCCACCACCAGAAGATAAAGACGCTCGAAACCACCACCAATGACTCTCTTAAAATCAAAGGATAAAGGTAAAAGATATAAACAGATCAAAAGGGGTCACAAAGACACTCCAAATTCTCAAACTCGTTTTTTCCTTTTTTATTCATCAATAAGAACCTCATTATATAGAGGGAATACAATAAAAACGTTCAAAATTAAAGCTCTACATGCACAACACCTAGAAAAGATAATTCAAACTTTTATTATGCATGTAAGAGAGAGAAACAACATGATTTTAATGCAGTCTTGACCCTAGACGAAATGAGCTCTTCTTGTGCTTATTTGGGCTTGAAATTACTTCAATAATCTTGTTTTCATCAAATCCAGCCCAAAAGAATGCTGACCACGTTTTAGTTAATAGGCTGGGCTAAAATCAACAAAATGACAACCAGCCCGTTTTTCTTCTCAACTCCTTGTGTTGCTTCCTTGTCTTGCACGTCTGCTCCCGCATCATTCCCTCCAGGTTCAAGAGGATTTGTCCTCAAATCCAGCAACTGTTCATCTGCAAACTATGGAGAAAGATCCCCAACATTGAAAGTAGCTGAAACTCCATAATTACTTGGAAGTTCAAGTTTATAAGCATTATCTCCAAACTTCTCAAGTACCTTATGTGACGACCCAACCCGTCAAATAAAAATTTTTTTTTACCCGGATCACTATTATCATAAATAATGATCCTCAACGGTCCAATAAACAAACAGCGCGGAAACAATGATTCAAACAATCAAATACCATTATCGTTTAACAAGCCCATACTTATTAATTCTAGTTCAATTCGGTAATACACATAGTTTTGAAATTGCTAACACCCTAGCAATTCTAACTTATTACACGAAAATGAGCCACTAGATCATTCCCCTCGTCCCGGCCATGATTCCACGATCACTGACTGTCTTTACCTGCATCACATGGTTATAAGAGATGCGTGAGTATTATCATAAATACCCAGTGAGACGGTCATCCCATCAACAGGCTATGTACAAATATAAGCATAAGCAATGCTACAATACCAGGATGAACAATCAACACGAAAACAACTCAATCGCGTAAAAACAACCTGTGTCGATCGATACACTAACCCGTGTCGATCGACACCAACTCCGACACTCATGTCCGTCAGCACACCATCCAGGTGACCTACTGACACCATGTCGATCGACACACCCATATGTGTCGATCGACACACCAAACCCAGAAAACTCGCACACGCGATTTTCTGCATAATAATCCATCAAACAACACGAAATTCGATCCCAAACAACACACAAACGCATCCTAACACTTCTTATGCTTACACGCACCCATGGTCACGCACTCACCTCGATTTGGGAAGGAAAACGGATTCAAAAGTGTTCAAGAACACCCAGAACACCAAGAACACGCACGCCCCAAAGAAGTCAACGTATACTACGAACGGCTACTCCAAATTCCAATCGGAAACCGGCGCTGGAAACTAGACACGACGAGCTACACAACGGTATGTAGAACGTCCTCTAACTCCCTACAATTCGACGGGAAAACAGCCCGCAAGTTCAACAATCCGAACTGGAACAGAAATGACATGTTTTACAAGAAAGCACACTGGGAACGGAAAACACAACGGAATCAAGATCGGAAACACGATCTAAAAACTAGACATAGAGAGCTTTCTAACCGTATATAGAACGCTTTCTGGGTCACAACAGAACGACGGCAAAACTCCTCCGAAGTTGACTGATCGCAGTTGAAGGCTGCACAAACCGACCAACTTAGAACGATCATAACTAACAATCTAACCGTCCGATTGACAAACGGATTTTTCCTACGACAAGACCAACGACAGGAGAACGTACCCTCAAAAGTTCACCCCGATCCGACTTGATCTTGACCTCCGTTTGTCTCCTCCAAAACCGGTCCAAAACTGCCCAAAAACCCTCAAGAACACTCCCAAACTCTCTCAAATCCTCTCAATCTGCTCAAATTCTCCTTTCTCTCTCTGTTTTCTTCTGTCCAGAAAACCTGCCGACACTCTTGTCTTTTATAGACAAAATTTTTTTTTTTTTTTTTTTTTATTATTTTAATATTATTATTATTTTTTTTTTTTTCGTGTCGATCGACACACACTCCCTGTGTCGATCGACACACGACCAAATATTCCGTAATTTGGTTCGCGGTCGTTACAATTCTCCCCCACTAACACAGATTCGTCCTCGAATCACGCGAAACCGTCACCTTACGGTCAAACATAACTGTAAACAGCCCTCTGGCCCAACTGTGCCAGCATCCTAACCCCGTCTCACTAAAGTTGACACTCATGTCTGAATCTCGACCAGATTTTCCCGGAAACATCCACGATGCAACACTCGCTGATCCGGATCAGGGTTGTCTGATAGATCGCGCAACAATCAAACAAGAACATGCCCGACCCACCGTAGACCCAGACCTTGGATCAATTGGTCGCACAACAATCAAACAAGAACATGCACGACCAAAGAGGCTACATATGTTTACCAGGGTCGTCTGAACTAAAATTCCAAACTCGAGTAACAACCCTAGCTTAGACATCCACAAACCACCTAAGATCATTCCCGATCTCTGAAGTTCATCAAATCTCATACTTATAATCACACTACATGTACTCTTGCTCATACTCATATCTCTATACACCACTCCCACTCGTAAGATCGTCACCCTACGAGCTCTCGATGTATACCATACCGGCTCTCGGTATGCTCCAGCCCCTCCCACTCTCGGGACACACAGTCCGTCAAGCTATCGGCTGCAGAGGAAATCACACATCCTCTGGAGAGATCTCTGTCCCTCAAAGTATATGCAGGAGAATATCACCATCCCCTGGAGCAGTAACGCTGTAACGTGCATCATAAGCACCTGTCGACCGATTTACTTCCGTGGTTCCCATCTTGATATCCCCTAACCTGGAATATCACTTATGACCAATCCCCAGGTCATCTGAAACAACCCAATCGCCAGGGTGTTTTCCTACCCCGATACTCCCTAACCCGGAATATCCCTCATGACCAATCCCCAGGTCATCTAACTCATAAGAACATCCGTCTTATAACCAAAGATAATAAGAAACACCCCATCTTATTAAATCTCAACAATGTATATCGTTACAACCCAAACGAAAATACATACAACTCATAGCAACAAGCTAATACAACTACTGAAAACCAGAAAGACACTCAAGCCTCCGCTTGCTTCTCGAACCACTTCGAGAACTTTGCCTTCATACTTGCCTCTGGTTCCCAAGTCTCCTCCTCGACACCATCACAGTCCCACACGACTCTCACCAATGGTATCCTCTTCCGACGCAGCACCTTGACTCTCCGCTCGAGAATCCTCGTAGGTCTCGCCGCTAACGTCATGTTGGGTTGAAGATCCTCCGGGATCCTAGCCAACACCTCCTCAGATTCATGTAGACACTTCCGCAGCATCGATACATGAAATACCTTATGAAACGCTCTCATACTCTGAGGTAACTCCAACCGATAAGCCACTGGTCCAACCCGCTCCACCACTCTGAACGGACCCATAAACCTCGGACTTAGCTTATTCTCTGAAATGGATCTGTTAGGACCCCTCAACATCGCTGCCTTGAGATACACCAGATCTCCCAGCTCAAACTCCAGCTCTTTTCGTCTCTTATCAGCATAACTCTTCTGCCGATCCTGAGCCTCTCTCATGTTCAATCTCAAGACACGGATCTTCTCCGTCGTCTCCTGAACAAAATCCGCACCAAACATGCTCCTCTCCCCCACTTGAGTCCAGCACAATGGTGTCCTACACGGCCTCCCATACAGAGCCTCATATGGAGCCATCCCAATACTCGCCTGGTATGAGTTGTTGTACGCAAACTCAACCAGGTTCAGATGATCCGCCCAATGACCACCATAATCCAGCACGCACATCCTCAACAGGTCTTCTAAAGTCTGAATAGTCCTCTCCGACTGTCCATCTGTCTGAGGATGATACGCCGTGCTCATGTGCACCTTAGTGCCCATCTCTGCCTGAAACGCCCTCCAGAACTCAGACGTGAACCTCGGATCTCTGTCTGACACAATACTCGCTGGCACCCCGTGCAGCCTCACTATCTCACGCACATACTTCTTAGCCAACACTACCG
This sequence comes from Arabis hirsuta, assembly GCA_964056655.1. NCBI lineage: Eukaryota > Viridiplantae > Streptophyta > Magnoliopsida > Brassicales > Brassicaceae > Arabis > Arabis hirsuta. Next base: position 10,581,661 of record OZ053311.1, read on the forward strand.
TCCCATCGGTCTTTTTGATGGCAAGAAAATGGGCTGACTTGGTCAGACGATCCACAATCACCCAAATCGCATCATACGTCCGTGACAACGGTAAACCCGTCACGAAGTCCATGGTAATCATATCCCACTTCCACTCCGGAATGGGCAAACTCTGCAACATACCACTCGGAACCTGATGCTCAGCCTTCACCAGCTGACACACGTTGCACGCTGCAACCCAATTAGCTACATCCCTCTTCATCCCGACCCAGTGATAATACCGTTTCAGATCACGGTACATCTTGGTCGCCCCCGGATGAATCGATAACATGCTCGCATGAGCCTCACGTAAGATCTCTTGCCTCAGATCCTCATCCTTGGGTACACAAACCCGTCTGTTCACCAGTATCGTCCCATTTGCCGAGACCATATACTCTGAACCTGCAACCCTAGCAGCATCAATCAACATTGGATCCAACTCCTGAGCTGCTCGAATACGACTCAGCAAATCTGCCTGGTTAGCTACCTCTAACCCCAACGGCTCCTGTGAGATCACACACAACCTCAACATACTAATCTCGCTCACCAGAGCTTCCATATCACGCTCCTGAGCCGAAGCAACCCTCATCCGACTCAATGCATCTGCAACCAGATTAGCCTTACCCGGATGGTATCCGATCTCCAAATCGTAATCCGCTACCAACTCCATCCAGCGCCTCTGTCTCTGGTTCAACTCCGGCTGAGTGAAGAAATACTTCAAACTCTTATGGTCTGTGAACACCTGAACCTTTCCGCCATAAAGATAAGATCTCCAAATCTTTAGAGCGAAAATTACCGCAGCCAACTCCAAATCATGGGTAGGGTAGTTGCACTCATGCTTCCTCAACTGCCTCGAAGCATACGCAATAACCTTTCCCTGCTGCATTAGGACACAACCCAAACCAACACCCGAAGCATCGGTATACACCACGTAAGGCTCACCCGGCTCGGGTAACGCCAACACCGGTGTACTCGTCAACATCTCCTTCAGCTTTCCGAAACTCTCCTCGCACGCAGAAGACCACACAAAAGGAACATCCTTCCCGGTCAACTTGGTCATCGACTTAGCCAAACTCGCAAATCCCGCGATGAATCTTCGATAATAACCTGCCAACCCAAGAAAACTCCTAATCTCGGTGGCATTCCTCGGTCTAGGCCACCCTCTGATAGCCTCGATCTTAGCCGGATCCACAGAAACTCCCTCTGCAGACACCACATGGCCAAGGAAACTCATCTCTTGCTGCCAGAAACTGCACTTGCTCAACTTCGCAAACAACTTCTGCTCCCGCAGCTTCCCCAAAACTACTCTCAGATGCAACTCATGCTCCTCAGGACTCTTGGAATACACGAGAATATCATCGATAAAGATGATCACAAACACATCCAGATACTCCTGGAATACCCCGTTCATCAACCGCATGAACGCTGCTGGTGCATTCGTCAAACCAAAAGGCATCACCACGAACTCAAAATGCCCATACCTCGTCCTGAAAGCAGTCTTCCTCACATCTGCCTCCTTAATCGGAATCTGATGGTATCCCGAAGCCAAGTCGATCTTGGAGAACCAGGTAGCCCCTCGCAACTGATCTAACAACTCATCAATGCGCGGCAGAGGGTACCTGTTCTTCACGGTGACTCGGTTAAGTCCCCGATAATCGATGCACAACCGGAAACTACCATCCTTCTTCTTCACAAACAACACCGGCGCTCCCCACGGTGAAACACTAGGCCGAATAAAACCCTTATCCAACAAATCATCCAGCTGCTTCTTCAGCTCTGCCATCTCTGCTGGAGCCATACGGTAAGGTGCCTTAGATATCGGAGTAGTCCCGGGTTCCAACTCAATAATAAACGGATCCGACCGCGATGGCGGTAATCCCTCCAATGACTGGAACACATCCTGGAAATCCCGAACAACTCGAATATCCTCCACTGCAACCCCTCCAACAGACTCAGGCATCACTATCGTCACCAGATACGCCTCGCAGCCCTTGAGAAGCAACTGCTCGGCCTGTATCGTGGAAATCACGAGACTCCCGGAAGTCGGTCTCACACCCTGATAAACCAACCTCCCCGCCTCTCGCTCAAACACAACTCGCCCTCGGTGGCAATCCAGATGGACCCTGTAACGATCCAACCAATCCATACCCAGGATAACATCATACAGCTCCACCGGACTGATGATCAGATCTGCTGGCATCGACTCTCCCGCCACCAGAACATCCACACCACGAGCGCGCCCGAAAGTAGCCAACGTCCTACCTCCAGCCACCTTGACTACTCCCGCCTGTTCCCCGGAATCACTCTGGATTCCGCTGCTCTCCGCACACTCCGGCGTAATAAAGCTATTCGTAGCTCCCGAATCAAATAACACGTGGGACTCATACCCGCCCACAACTAAGGTCCCTGCACAATTCCATGTGCCTCAGAACCCTACCATTCTAGCACAGACTCACAATTTCCCAACAAACAAAAACTCAAACAACCATGAATTTAAAAAGTCAAGTTCGGAAATACCTGTGATCGGTCTGGTGCTAGATCCACCCGCCTCCGCAGACGTGAACACACGCGGTGCTGCTACAATCTGAGACAACGACTGCACTGCCAATGGCTGCACTGCGGCCACCGCCAACTGCTGCAGCTTCGGACACTTGGGCTTAATATACCCCATCTCTCTGCAGTGATAACACACCCGCGTATCCTGAACCCCGACCCGCACATCTCGAGTCCCGGTCCCGGTCCTCCTCGGACAGCTCGCCACACGATGGGACATGCTCCCACACCCGAAGCATCCCGAACCGCCCTGACTAGCCCCTGAAGTGCTCTCCCACTTCCTCTTCTGTCCCTGAGCAGGCTTGCCGCCCCTGCCTGAACTCGTCTGCTGCTGAGATCTCCTCGGCTGCTGCTGCTGCACCGGTGGACTAACCACCACAACCTGCTCCCCGAGATCCTCCTCGATCGCAGCAGCCATCTCAACCAGCTCCGCCCTCGTGGCGAACCTACTCGCCCTGCAACGAGTCCTCAAATCTGGTCGAAGTCCTCGCAAGAACCTCCTAACCTGGGCATCCTCGCCCTCCATGCCTCTCCCTGCATGTACCAGAAGTCGACTGAACTCCAAATCGAACTCTCTCACTGACCGATCTCCCTGAGTCAGGTCCAGAAACCTAGACTCCAAACGATCCACCGCCTCCTGCGGGAAATACTTGGCGTTAAACTCCGCCAAGAAATCCTCCCAGACCATCTCGGCCTGCACCCTCCTGGCCTCAACACCTCTCCACCAGAGATGCGCATCACCCTCTAGGTAATGTACCGCCAGATCCACTCTGTATCCCTCTGGACACCTGATGGAGCGAAAGTTACGCTCTAACCTCATCCGCCACCCATCAGCCTCCTCAGGCCTAGCACCGCCCGAGAAAAATGCAGTACCAATCCGCTGCATCTGCTCCATCATCCGCAGATAAGATGGAAGCTCCTCAACCCCAGCCATACCCGGCTGCATCCCAGCCAAACCCGGCTGCACCCCAGCCAAACCCGGCTGCACCCCAGCCATACCCGGCTGCACCCCAGCCATACCCGGCTGCACCCCAGCCATACCCAGCTGCACCCCAGGAGCATGACCCGGAGCAGGCACCCCTCCCGGTAACCTCTCCAGAATCATCTGTAGTAGACCCGCCAGACGATCATCTCGATCCGGGGCGACGCCTACGGCAGCACCCCCACCAGGGCCCACCGCACCACCAGCTACATCGGGACCTACACTATCCCCTCCAGCCCTCTCACTGGAACCCGTAGCTGTCACACCCACGGACCCCTCCTGAAACGCCTGCGAGTCAACTACCCGCTCCTGTGTAGTCTCCTGGGACACCCACGTGGCAGCAGACTCACTCCCAAGTCCCCGCCCACGTCCACGCCCAGCACGACCACCACGACCTCTACGGCCCCCGCGACCTCTGCCTCTAGCCACTCTAGCCATCACTCTGCACTAACCAGCAGAATACTAAGTACTAGAAAAAACAGAAATCACAAAACACATACCGTGGAATCTCATTGAAGGCTCGGAAGGGATGATCTAGGACTCCATACCCACACAACAATCAATTGACTAACTCGCATAATCAATTAACTAACTAGCCCTAGAACCGCTAGGGCTCTGATACCAAACTGTGACGACCCAACCCGTCAAATAAAAATTTTTTTTTACCCGGATCACTATTATCATAAATAATGATCCTCAACGGTCCAATAAACAAACAGCGCGGAAACAATGATTCAAACAATCAAATACCATTATCGTTTAACAAGCCCATACTTATTAATTCTAGTTCAATTCGGTAATACACATAGTTTTGAAATTGCTAACACCCTAGCAATTCTAACTTATTACACGAAAATGAGCCACTAGATCATTCCCCTCGTCCCGGCCATGATTCCACGATCACTGACTGTCTTTACCTGCATCACATGGTTATAAGAGATGCGTGAGTATTATCATAAATACCCAGTGAGACGGTCATCCCATCAACAGGCTATGTACAAATATAAGCATAAGCAATGCTACAATACCAGGATGAACAATCAACACGAAAACAACTCAATCGCGTAAAAACAACCTGTGTCGATCGATACACTAACCCGTGTCGATCGACACCAACTCCGACACTCATGTCCGTCAGCACACCATCCAGGTGACCTACTGACACCATGTCGATCGACACACCCATATGTGTCGATCGACACACCAAACCCAGAAAACTCGCACACGCGATTTTCTGCATAATAATCCATCAAACAACACGAAATTCGATCCCAAACAACACACAAACGCATCCTAACACTTCTTATGCTTACACGCACCCATGGTCACGCACTCACCTCGATTTGGGAAGGAAAACGGATTCAAAAGTGTTCAAGAACACCCAGAACACCAAGAACACGCACGCCCCAAAGAAGTCAACGTATACTACGAACGGCTACTCCAAATTCCAATCGGAAACCGGCGCTGGAAACTAGACACGACGAGCTACACAACGGTATGTAGAACGTCCTCTAACTCCCTACAATTCGACGGGAAAACAGCCCGCAAGTTCAACAATCCGAACTGGAACAGAAATGACATGTTTTACAAGAAAGCACACTGGGAACGGAAAACACAACGGAATCAAGATCGGAAACACGATCTAAAAACTAGACATAGAGAGCTTTCTAACCGTATATAGAACGCTTTCTGGGTCACAACAGAACGACGGCAAAACTCCTCCGAAGTTGACTGATCGCAGTTGAAGGCTGCACAAACCGACCAACTTAGAACGATCATAACTAACAATCTAACCGTCCGATTGACAAACGGATTTTTCCTACGACAAGACCAACGACAGGAGAACGTACCCTCAAAAGTTCACCCCGATCCGACTTGATCTTGACCTCCGTTTGTCTCCTCCAAAACCGGTCCAAAACTGCCCAAAAACCCTCAAGAACACTCCCAAACTCTCTCAAATCCTCTCAATCTGCTCAAATTCTCCTTTCTCTCTCTGTTTTCTTCTGTCCAGAAAACCTGCCGACACTCTTGTCTTTTATAGACAAAATTTTTTTTTTTTTTTTTTTTATTATTTTAATATTATTATTATTTTTTTTTTTTTTCGTGTCGATCGACACACACTCCCTGTGTCGATCGACACACGACCAAATATTCCGTAATTTGGTTCGCGGTCGTTACACCTTATAAGGACCTTTTGTGCTTTCCTAGAAACCTCTCTTTTCTCAAATGCAACCAGACCAGATCACCAGGTTCAAAAGACTTGGCTTGGTGATTCTTGTTGGCTTTCTGCTCGTCTTTCTCATTCGCCTTCTCAATCTCAGCCCGAACATTCTCATGAAGCTTCTTCATTGTTTTAACTGGCTTTGATACTTCATAGTTTGCTTCGAACTCACAAGGCAATGGAATCGTATCAATAGGAGTAAGAGGATTCAAACCATACACTACCTCAAAAGGAGAATGCCTTGTAGTGTAACTCATTGATCTATTGTAAGCAAACTCCGTTTGAGCTAACTTCAGATCCCATTCCTTCAAATTCTTGTTTATTAAACCTCTCAAAAGCGTAGTTAAAGTTCTGTTTGTTATCTTCGTTTGTCCATCAGTTTGTGGATGACAAGAAGTACTAAAGAGCAGCTTAGTACCAAGTAACCTCCACAAAGTCTTCCAAAAATAGCTTAGAAACTTTGAATCACGAGGTTCAAAAGACTTAACTCGGCGATTCTTGTTGGCTTTTTGCTTGTATTTCTTATTCGCCTTCTTAATCTCAGCCCGTACATTCTCATGAAGCTTCTAATTGTTTTAACTAGCTCTGATGCTTCATAGTTTGCTTCGAACTCACAAGACAATGGAATCGTATTAATAGGAGTAAGAGGATTCAAACCATACACTACCTCAAAAAGAGAACGCTTTGTAGCATAACTCGTTGATCTATTGTAAGCAAACTCCGCATGAGCTTACTGCAGATCCCATTACTTCAAATTCTTCTTAATTAAACCTCTCAAAAGCGTAGTTAAAGTTCGGTTTGTTATCTCCGTTTGTCCATCAGTTTGTGGATGACAAGAAGTACTAAAGAGCAGCTTAGTACCAAGTAACCTCCACAAAGTCTTCCAAAAATAGCTCAGAAACTTTGAATCACGATAAAAAATAATGGCCTTTGGAATTCCATGAGGACGCACAACCTCCTTAAAGTACAAATCAACAACCTTACTTACATCATCCGTCTTCTGGCAAGGAATAAAATGAGCTATTTTGCTGAACCGATCAACAACTACCATGATAGAATCTGTTCCTCTTTGGGTTCTTTGCAATCCCACAATGAAATCCATGCTCACATCATCCCAACACTGTATAGGAACAGGCAATGGAATATAAAGTCCAGGTTGGAAATGACTTTTCATCCTTTGATAAGTTGCACACCTTTCCACAATAGTATGAACATCTTTTGCCATCTTCGGCCAAAAGAAATGCTCGTGCAGCATGTCCAACGTCTTATTGATTCTGAAATGACCAGATAAACCTCCCTCCATGAGCTTCACGAATCAGCAACTCCCTTATATAACTCTAAGGAATACACAGCTTGTTTCCCTTGAATAGAAACCCATCTTGCAACTAGTACTGATTTGAACTCCTTTCTTGCACTTATTATAGACTTGTGTAAAGTCTAGGTTTCCGTCATACAGCTCCTTCATCATCTCAAATCCCATAATCCGAGACTTAAGAATAGAGATTAAAGCATACCTCTTTCAGAGTGCATCTGCCACAACATTCACTTTTCTAGCTTTGTACTTCGACACAAATGAGAAAGATTGTAGAAACTCCACCTATTTAGCATGTCTATCTTAAGCTTGTGCTGGTTGTTGATGTACTTCAATGCCTCATGATCAGAATGGAGAACAAACTGTCTTAGTCTCAAGTAATGTTCCCAATGACCAAGAGCTCTCACAATCGCATAAAACTCCTTATCATACGTTGAGTAGTTCTTTCTAGCTCTCGTAAGCTTCTCACTGAAATAAGAAATAGGTTGTTACCCCTGGACAAGAACAACTCATATCCCTACTCCACTTGCATCACATTCCACCTCACACAGTTTCTGCTTCACAACTTCAAACGCCTTTTGTGCAACTATACTCCATTCAAACTTATCTTTCTTCAAGCACTCAGTTATTGCCATGATAGTACTGAAATTCTGCACAAATCTGCTATAGAAAGAAGCAAGACCATGAAAGCTTCTCACATCAGATTGTGTAGTTAGAACTGGCTAACTCTTCACAGCCTCCACGTTGCTTTCATCTACTGAAATCCCATCTCCATAAACCATATATCCAAGAAACACAACACTAAAAATGAAGAATGAAAACTTTTTGGGCTTAGCATAGAGTTGGTTTCTGCGTAATACTTCAAAAACTTCCTGTAGGTGCTGCGAATGATCCTCCTTGTTTTTGCTGTACACCAGAATATCATCAAAGTAAACAACCACGAACTTTCCTAGAAAGTTGCGTAGTACCTCATTCATCAGCCTCATGAAGGTACTAGGTGCATTAGATAATCCAAATGGCATGATCAACTACTCAAACAATCCACTCTTCGTTTTGAATGTTGTCTTCCATTCATTTCCTTTCTTCATTCTGATCTGGTGATAACCACTCCTTAGATCAATCTTCGAAAACACCTTGGATCCATTAAGCTCATCTAACATATCATCCAATCGAGGTATATGATAACGATACTTGATGGTTATCTTGTTGATTGCCCGATTGTCCACACACATCCTCATCGAACCATCCTTCTTTGGAACAAGCAGAGCTGGAACAGAACAAGGACTCATGCTCTCCGTCACATAACCCCTAGTAATTAGCTCATGAACTTATCTCTGTAATTCCGTAGCTTCCTTTGGGTTACATCTATAGCTGGACGATTTGGTAAAGGTGCACCAGGTTGCAAATCAATTTGGTGCTCAATTCCTCTAATTGGATGTGTACTCATCACTTCTAAAGCATCACTTACAACCCGTGATTCTCCCAAGAAAAGACTTTCCATACATCTCTTTTCTGGTTATGTTTTGTCAAACAGAGTAGCTACCAATGGTGCCAACGTGATATGCTTCTTATCCTTGTAAAAAGAATAAGTATTCTTGTATCCATCATGCATAGCTCTCCTATCAAACTCCCAAGTAACAAATGACACGCATCCATTGGAAATACGTCATAGAGCACCTTATCTTGATAGTTCTTTCCAATAGAGAATGAAATCAGAACTTGTTTTGATACCTGCAGTTTGCTGTCATTCAACCACTTCAGCTTGTATGGTTGCTTGTGCTTCGTAGTAGACAAGCTCAGTTTCTCCACAAGAGTACTTGACGCAACATTCGCACAACTTCCACTGTCAATGATCAGATTACAAACCTTCCTCTTAACTATGCAACGAGACTGAAATATATTCTCTCGCTGTGCTTCTTCTACAATAGAAATCGAGTGTAAAGCCCTCTGAATCACCAACATTTCTCCATGATCAGGTTGTTCAACAACCTCTTCATCTTCATCTTTAACTTTCTGATCCGCTGCTTCCAAATCAAGAGCTTCCTGCTTCATTTTTTCTTCAATCTCTTGAATCTCCAGAATTGTCATAACTTTTTGATTAGGATACTCAATCTGGAAATGACCAAATCCGTGACAGTTAAAACACTTCTTCCTCGTATTAAGGTCGGTAGGCGCTGTTGTAGTAACCTTCAGATCCAATCTCTTGCTGCTACTACTCATCTCCCCTTTAACAGACACATTAGGATAAAAGAAGCACCAGATTTGTATGATCTGGTGTATGGTTTCTTTTCCGTTTTGTTCTGCTTCTCCACCTTGATAGCAAGCTTCTTAACATCATTAAGAGTCCAGCAAGGTTGCAACTCCAGCTTAGACGCAATATCCTCATTCAAACCATGCACAAAACGCACATGTCTTTTCCTATGGTTCTTGAACATTACACCTTAACTGCAGAAGATGATCAAACTCCCTTGTATACTCTTCAACAGTGCACTTCTGTTGCTGCAAGTGTGTAAGCTTTACGTACAGATCATGTTTGTAATCATCAGGTAAGAATCTCCTCTTCATGTGTCTCTTCAACTTCTCCCATGACCTGATTCGAGTCTTTCCTTCTCTAATACGCTGCGCTTTAAGAGTATCCCACCAAAGGCTACCATAACCCTTAAATCTCAACGTATTCACCTTAAACTTCTTCTCATCGTCATAAGTGTTGTATTTAAATGCCATCTCCATAGATCTCAACCAATCGAGAAAGTCATCTGGTTTCAGATTACCTTCAAAATTAGAGAAATCTACTTTGAAATATTCTTCACGACGAGGTTGTTGTTGTTGTGGACGATTATCTCTTCTCCTTCTGCCACGTTCCATAACAATACTAGGATCAACATCAGATCCATGAGAAGAACATCCACTTTCATCAGAAGACGTTTCAACTTCTATGATTCTACGTCTCCTTGGCTGATCTTGAATATTCACACCATTAAAAGCCTGAACCAACTGCTGCATCTGTTGCCTTAGATCCGCCATCTCTCTAGTAATACGCTCACCATGCGCTTGCTCAAGAGTTAATCCTCTAGGAAGATGCATGATAAACTAAATAAAACAGAGGATAAACGAATAAATCTTCAATCCAGCAACCTGGAATTCTCTAATACCATTTTGATGCGTGTAGGAGGATGCGAATGGAGTGAACGAAATAGAGATCATAACAAGACAATTTGACACCAAGTTAATGTGTGTTTTAGGCTGTGAAGGTTCCTGAAAACAATCCGAATATAACTAAAGTAACCGGATAACAAGAAGATACGGGATCACCAGAACTCGTAAAGCTGAAGCACCGGAGCTGATAAAGAAATCCGCTGAGCTAGCACCATTGCTAGATAAAGTTGCCACCACCAGAAGATAAAGATGCTCAAAACCACCACCAATGACTCTCCCAAAATTAAAGGATAAAGGAAAAAGATCTAAATAGATCAAAAAGGGTCACAAAGACAATCCAAATTCTCAAACTCGTTTTCTCTTTTTTTATTTATCAATAAGAATCTCATTATTAGAGGGAATATAATAAAAACGTTCAAAATTAAAGCTCTCCATTCACACCACCAAGAAAACATAATTCAGACTTTTATTATGCATGTAAGAGAGAGAAGCAGCTTGATTTTAATGTAGTCTTGACCATATACGAAATGGGCTCTTCTTGTGCTTATTTGGGCCTGAAATTACTTCAGTAATCTTGTCTACATCAAATTCAACCCAAAAGAATGCTGACCACATTTTAGTTGATAGGTTGGGCCAAAATCAACAAAGTGACAGTCAGCCCGTTCTTCTTCTCAACTCATTGTGTTGCTTCCTTGTCTTGCACGTCTGCTCCTGCATAATAGATCAACCACATTCTTGGAGAAAACCAACCGAGATAGTTGAGAAGAAATCTCTATAAAGATTGCTTAAGTGCCTCTTGGTTTCCCCAGATAAAAATACGACAATGATGTCGTCGGAGCTGAGCTACCATGAGAACCGAATTATGAAGAAGAAAACTCTTCAAAACTTCGACTTGATCAAAAAAGAATCTATGAAAAAAGCTTTAAGGAGAAAGAAAAGCTTCTCCCGGCGCCGACTAAGAGCGTTAGTAATCAGAGAGGCAGCGACGGTGCATAATATTTGTCCGCCGCGGCAATAATATTAGGGCAAACTCTCTCTAGAGAGAAAAGAGAGAAACATTTAACAACTTAAATTACACAAAACTGATAACGATTAAGATATTCTCGGAGAGAAAGCCAATATGAATTGACTTAACGAGCTTAGAGCATCTCCAACTCAATAGTCCATTTTTTACTCCAACCCTACTCTCTTTTGGAGTAGAGAATGGAGTGAAGAGTAAAAAGTGGAGTAAAAAAAAGGATTATGTTGTGAAATATTATACAAACTTATACTACTAATCTATATATGATGAAGGTATATAAATATGTGTTTTGGTTATATGATATTGATAAAATATATATAAATATATGTTCTTGATTACAAAGATGAAAAGCTTATAAGAGAAATGGAATCTTTTGTTTCTTATTGATGTGTTCTTATATTTTTATTGATCTCACTTCTCTTTACTTCTTCTTTACACACATATATATATATAGAGGACAAGGGGTTACACACATAATGACACATAGAAAAACCAAAGACATTTGGATATAAACAAAGCTTGCTTAGTGTCTATCTTGTGTCAAGTTTAACTAGAAGACACTTGTGGATTTAAAGTTATGCTTAGTGTCAAAAGGTGATGAATAATCACTAATTTCTAACACTCCCCCTTGAATATTCATCATCCTTGACATGTCCGATCTCAGACTGGCTCGTTAAAAACCTTATCATGGTAAAACCCTGTGGGATAAAAACCATGACAAGGGAAAAAGAGTGCAGTCTTCCCCTGGAAATGACCGATCCAATATCTTCTTTATATGTCACGTAGATGACGCATTCCAATGCTTTGAACGTGTTTCTTGAATATTGTTGTAGGAAGCGCCTTTGTAAACAAATCTGCTGCATTATCGCTTGAACGGATGTATTGAACATCCATGTCCTTGTTCTTCACAAGCTCTTGAGTATAAGAGAAAAATCTTGGAGGAATATGTTTTGTCCTGTCGCTCTTTACATATCCTACTTTGATTTGGGCGATACAAGCAACATTATCTTCATATAGAATTGTTGGTTCTTTGCTGATGACTATTCCACTTGCGCCTTGTATATGTTGAGTCAACGACCTCAACTATACACACTCTCTACATGCCTCATGAAGTGCAATGATCTATGCATAATTTGATGAAGTGGCAACCAAACTTTGTTTTTGTGAACGCCATGATATCGCAGTTCCTCCCATTGTAAACACATACCTGGTTTGCGATCGAGTTTTATGCGGATCAGATAAATAACCAGCATCTGCAAAACCAACTAGACCACGATTCGAGTTCTAGTATAATATAATCACAAATCGATTGTACCTTGTAGATAGCGGAAGATGGGCTTTATTTTGTTCCAATGTCTACGCGTAGGAGCTGAATTGTATCTTGCAAGTAAGTTAGTAGCAAAAGCTATATCTGATCTAGTACAATTTGCAAGATACATTAAACCACCTATTGCACTCATATAAGGTACTTCATGACCTAATATTTCTTCTTTACCTTCACAAGATCTAAATGGATCACTTTTAATATTGAGTGATCTATTAACCATTGGATTACTCAAAGGATTCGCTTTATCCATGTTAAAGTGTTTCAATACCCTTTTGGTATAATTTGACTGATGTACAAATATTCCATTTTGGAAATGCTCTATCTGGAGCCCGAGACAAAACTTTGTCTTTCCAAGATCTTTCATTTCGAACTCCTCTTTCATATGAGTTCTTGCATCGTCAATATACTTTTGAGTTCCAATCATGTTCAGATCATTAACATAAACAACAATGATCACAAATCCTGACAAAGATTTCTTTATAAATACACAAAGGCATATCGCATCGTTGATATATCCTCTCATCAACAAATATTCACTTAAGCGATTATACCACATGCGTCCGGATTGCTTCAATCCATATAGTGATTGTTGTAATTTGACTGAACAAATCTCTTTAGACAATGCCTCTTGCATTTCTAAATTTTTAGATCTCTCATTGATCTTTAATCCTTCATGGATTTTCATATATATGTTGAAACAACCCGACCCGTTTTTTTTTCTTTTTTTTTTTAATAATAATAGCATCGAATTAGCATTCCCATAAATGCTAACTCTCAACATGTTAACTTCTCACAATCAACAATTAACCAGCGGAGATCAAATAAACACTTAACACAAGCAATTCCATTAACCAATTAAATCATTTATCATCCATCTCTAAAACATCAAAACACAATAACAAATCCACTTTTCCAGACATCCTAACATTCCAGTCCACATTCTAGAATTCACTAGCAACCTAACAGTTCCATCAATAATGACAATCAACCGAGACCCTAGATCATCCATCTCGTCCTTGCCTTGATTCTACGATCACACTTTGCTTTTACCTGCATCACATGGTTATACGAGATGCGTGAGTATTATCATAAATACACAGTGAGACGGTCATCCCATCTACAGGTCAAATACTCAAATGAAAGAATGCACCAAATACCAGGATTATCACTCAACAATGCATAGACAATCAACAGCACAAAACAGGACAGCAGCATCTCTGTCGATCGACACAACCTCTAGGTGTCGATCGACAGACTATTCTGTCCCTCTGTCGATCGACAGACAACAGTCCTGTCGATCGACACGGACCTGCAGAACCCTAAGATCGAACCTATCCTCTCATGGAACGAATCTCAGGCCTTCAGATCACTTTCCAGCACAAATCCACAGCAATTCCACACCAAAACACACATAAATCAACGTATTCCATCCATTCCTACATCCGAGAACCTATGGTCACGCACTCACCTCAAAGGATTGAAATGAACGAATGAACGATGTTTACTAAAACCCTCGTACACGACGAACCACTGGTCCAATTCCAAAACAGGCGACTGTTCCAGAAACTAGACACACACAGCTACGCGTCGGTATGTGGATCGCCTCCAGAATCCCTCTGGTTCAATCGGAATTCCCCCTCAAACCCGACTGATCGCAGACAACAATCTGCACGAGCCCACCGAGTTCAAACAGCCAAAACTCGGTGAATAGTCAACCAAAAGACAAACCGTTTTCGCCTATAACACGAGCAGAGATTGGAGAACTTACCCTCCAAAAATCAGCCCAATCCGCCAAGCAAAGCCCCGCCGTTTGCCCTCTCAAAGATCCGATCAGAAGCTGTTCAAACAATGAACCTCTCAAGAACAAGTCTCACTCTCTCTCCCAACCTTTCTCTTCTGAATTCTGATCCAACAAAACGGCCAGGACCCTGTTCCAGCCTTTTATATCAAACCCTAGGGTTCCCTTAAACCGACGCCAAACCGCGCGATTAACAAATCAAACACTCGGTTCGATTTAACCCCCTGTCGATCGACACACACAGACTGTGTCGATCGACACAACCTTCACTGCCTGACTCCTCGCGAGTCAAAACACCCGTGTCGATCGACACACTCTGTTGTGTCGATCGACACCCTACCAAAAATCCTATTTTTGGATCACGGGCGTTACATATGTTGCTATCAAGCGATCCATATAGGTATACAGTCACAACATCCATCAGGTACATTTTCAAATTATTTGCTACCGTTAGGCTCATCAAGTACCTAAATGTGATTGCATCCATTACCGAGGAATATGTCTCCTCATAATCAATTTCCGATCTTTGAGAAAATCCTTGCGCCACAATTCGTGCCTTATATCTTGTGACTTCAGTTTTCTCATTTCTCTTTCTCACAAAGATCCATCTATTTCCAACTGGCATTACATCTTTTGGTGTAATGACAATGGGTCCAAAGACATTTCTCTTCTCAAAAGAGATTAATTCATTTCTCATAGCCTCTTGTCATTTTTTTCCAATCATGTCTTTGTTGGCACTCTTTTACCGATTGTGGATCTGGATCATCCTCATGATCAATTTCTTTTGATATAGAAAAAGAGAATATCTCATCAATATCTTCGATTTGATTTCTATCCCATAATTTTTCACTTTGGGCATAGTTGATAGATATCTCAAGATTCTCTGAATTCTCAACGTCTTCTGGACGTTCTTCTATATCAGGGTTGGCTAGACTCTTTTCACTCGTGTCCTCTTGACATTTTTCATCATGAGATTCCTCTTGAATCTTTTCATTTTGCTCAACCAATTTTCTTTTCTTGCGGAGATTCTTATCCTTTAAGCCCATTGGTCTCCCTCGCCTTAATTGAACTCTCGGTTCATTTTCTTTGCTTCCATCCGTATGTTCTTCAGGAACATCAATTCTTGATGGAGCATTAGCAGCGGGTATATACGACTTTGTCACTCTCCTCGTATCAGTGAATGCATCTGGTAACTGGTTTGCCAAATTATGTAAATGTACAACCTTTTAAACTTCTAACTCGCGTTGTTTTGTCGGGGGATCAAGGTGAACCAAAGATGGAGTACACCAAGTAACATCCTTTGGCACTTAATTTATTCCTCCTCCTAACGCAGGGAATTCTTCTTCATTAAAATGGCAAACGGTAAACCGTGCCGTAAACATATCACTAGTTACCGGCTCAAGATACCTTATTATACTTGGTGATGTATACCTGACATATATCCCCAATCTCCATTGCGGCCCCATTTTTGTTCTTTACGATGGCGCTCGGAACATAGACCTCACACCCAAAGACTCGTAGATGAGATATATTTGGTTGTTGGCACGACGCCAACTGTAATGGAGAATATTTATTATATGTACTTGGCTTTACCTGGACCAATGCTGCTGCATGCAATATATCATGTCCCCATACAGAAATTGGGAGCTTTGTTCAACATCGATCCCCATTGACATACAATACTCATCAAAGACTTGAGAAGTAAATTCACCCGCATTATCTAACCTTAATTTCTTTATTGCATATTCGGAGAATTATACTCTCAACCTGATTATTTGGGCAATGAATCTTGCGAAAACCGTATTTCTTCTGGTCAACAGACACACATATGACCATCTACTAGATGCGTCAATCAATACCATAAAATACTTAAACAGCCCGCACGGTGGATGAATCGGTCCACATATATCACCATGTATTCTCTCTAGGAATACAGGGGATTCATTCCCAACTTTGGCCGGAGACGGTCTCACTATGAATTTTTCTTGAGAACATGCCTTGTATGGAAATTCTCCCGATTGAAAAATCTTCTGGTTTTTCAATGGGTGGCCATTCGAATTTTGCATAATTCTTCTCACCATGACTGATCCATGATGTCCTAGCCTCTTATGCCAGACTTTAAATGTACCAGTAAACTTCTGATTTACTGCATCATAGGATTCAGTCGTATTTATTTTTTGTGCAATATAATCCGGAGGGCATCATTGGTAACTCTTCCAATGTTTGTTTCCTCTCGGATGTAATGCAAAGATATTCAATGCCATTTTATTCATATTCTCTATATAATATTCATTTTTCCTGATGTCCTTGAAACTCAACAGGTTTCTGTATGAATCTGGAGAATATAATGCATCACTTATTTCAACTTCGTTCCCCTTGGCATTGAAAATCTGGCTCCACCATGGCCCTTAATAATTTTTGCATTTCCACTTATGGTACTCACGTTTCCAACGGAGTCCTTTAATTTGAAATCGGAGAAATATTTTTTATCCTTAAGTATTGTGTGCGTTGATGCATTGTCTGCTAGACATATATCTCCATCCATGATCTCAAATTGTGACATCTTCTGGTGTCACTTATATCATAACAAATAATGCATTAATTTACCAAAATTTACGCAATAAAATGCTTACTTTATACTATAGCAAAAAGCATTATTTAAACATGAAAGCATTTAACATATACATATGGTATAAAATATTTAATAGAGATACTATAGTCCTTATTATAGCTTATCAAGTCCATCAACCTTGGTCCTTTTTTATTTATCGTTGATGCTTTAGGATCAACGAGCAAAATATACGACAACGAAATGAGCATCATCACTTAGGCCATTAAAGGAAAGATCATATTCATTCGAGATGAAAATTATTTCTACTTCCATTTCTTTAGCCTTTAGTGATT
Organism: Arabis hirsuta; assembly: GCA_964056655.1. Lineage (NCBI taxonomy): Eukaryota > Viridiplantae > Streptophyta > Magnoliopsida > Brassicales > Brassicaceae > Arabis > Arabis hirsuta. The sequence goes on from OZ053311.1 coordinate 10,598,953, forward strand.
CTTAATATTGATGATCTTAAATATTCTGGCGTACGACATCTACGTACCCATTATCCTTCCACGCCACATCTGTAACAAGTGATTTCATTTTCCTTTTTCACAACGCGACCAAGTTCAATGGTACTTATTGCATTTGAATGATTAGACTGGAATCCTCTTCCACGTCTTCGTCCACCACCTTATTCATCGCAACAACGGTCTCTACCGTGTCCAGATCCACGTACTTGTCAATTCTTATTATTACTAGATGCTACCACATTCACTTCTATGAATGGAGCCAATCTAGTTGGACGGATCCAAGATTAAATATCTTTTAAATCATTTTATAAGTGGTGATGGAAAATATCATGGCCTTAGCCTTATTTTCTTCTTATGTCGTTTCCGACCGATCGATGGTTTCAAAATTTTTACATGATCACGATATATTTAATACATGCAAATTATTAAATTCACAAATTTAATAGTTATCTTTTATATATTTACTTTTAAATAAACATACATGATAGAATTAAGCATAGCATAATTAAATATAACAATATAGGGGTATATTAAATCATGTATACGAGGAAGCAAAGCCTACCATTAAATAAAATAGAAGGCGTAACCTACCACTCTATATATATATATATATATATATATATATACGTATATATGATCTTGAATAAAATCAACATATATTACGTATAAACGGACTAAATCGGAGAGAAGATTGTGCCCCGATACGTATAAACGAAATCCCAAGAGACGATCGTACTAATAAAGTGTTGTGAAATATTATACAAACTTATACTACTAATCTATATATGATGAAGGTATATAAATATATGTTTTGCTTATATGATATTGATACAATATATATAAATATATGTTCTTGATCACAAAGATGAAAAGCTTATAAGAGAAATGGAATCTTTTGTTATTATTTTCTTATTGATCTCACTTCTCTTTGCTTCCTCTTTACACATATATATATAGAGGACAAGGAGTTACATGCATACTGACACATAGAAAAACCAAAGACATTTGGATATAAACAAAGCTTGCTTAGTATCTATCTTGTGTCAAGTTTAACTAGAAGACACTTGTGGATTTAGAATTTATGCTTAGTGTCAAAAGGTGATGAATAATCACTAATTTCTAACAGATTACTCTAGATTTGGAATAAACTCATTTTTTACTCTATTTTTAAAATACTTGAAAAACTTTAAAACAACTTATTATGGTATATATGACTTTTACTAGCATATTTTATTCTTAAGTTAAGGAGGGTTTAGTTTAGTAATAAAAGATTAAAAAGGGTTATTCAAAGTAATTTTTCTAAATAAATTTTGAAATTTTTTTTGTGCGTGTTTTAAAGTTTCTTCCTTTTAATTGTCTTTCTTCGTCTTCCTCCTACTAAACATTAAATCAGATCTATAACTTCGTTTCATTGAGAAAGCTTTTTTCTCTTCTCTCTGTTTTACTCTTTTTCGGATTTTCAAACTTTAAATCTTAAAATCTTAAAACCTTAAACAACGTTTTGACCCTAAACAAGCCATAAACCCTAATACAACATAGTTAACCCTAACATAAATGATATAAGTAAATGATTTACAAAAAGTGGCATTTTTTTAAAGATTTTGAAAAAGTGGTATTTTTGAAAAACGATATTTCAAAAGTGACATTTCTAAAAAGTTCTCATCTATGAACTAAAATTTGAAAAATTGCAAAACAAAAAAAACCCGAGATGAATAACTCAATGCCTACCCCTAATCTCTATGGCCTAGCATGGATCTTGCCGTTTTGGTCGTTTGCATCAAACCATTCCTTTTCTTTATTTTCAGTGATATCTAGTATCTCCAACGGTGCTCGTTCTATATTATTAAAAAGTTCATCATTATGTATTTCTTAAATATACCAAATGATCCATGGATATGACCTAGTAACTACATCCGGTATGTAGACAACAAATAATCCATACTCGAACAAAGACTATCGACGTCTGGAGGTGTGACTGCGCCCAACATTGCAACGTTGGTGGACAAGTGAACAAAGCATGAACAGTTTAAGACAAAATCAAAGTGCCAAGTGAATGTGTTTAGAGGATTTCAAATTTCAACACGGGAGTGGGATGAGAATACGACGTTAGTAGCCTTTCTCCTTTTCATATAGAGTTGAAAGCTTAAACCTAGACCATGTTACAGATTTCTCTTTAGGGATAGACGACCTACCCACTGAGATATATCTTACTTATATATAGGGGTGTCAAACGAGTCATTAGCTCATGAGCTAGCTCAGCTCAGTTCGGATTTTGACAAACGCGAACTATGTTTTTAGGCTTATTTGATAAATAAGTTAAGTGATCGAGTTTAAATGAGTTGACGAGTTATGCGAGTTTGCTCAGACGAGCCGCGAACTGGCTCACGAAACAAATATTTTTTTAATGATTGAAATTTTTATATTGATATATTGTAAATATATCTTAGATTTACCAATCAAAATATATATTCTCGTTCTTTTATAAGTTATAAGTAAAACTAAAATAGAAATAATCTATTATACTTTATTAGTAAAACAAAAATTAACTTTTGTTTTACATTTTAATTATTTAGGATATATAGGAATAGAATATAGTAATAACAAGAAGAAAAAAAGAAATAATACTTTAGAAATTTAGCATTCCATAACAATACTATTTGGATTTATTTTCAATATTTAACATTTATAATTAATTTTGGTTGTTATATTAATTTAATTTTTATATTTAATTTGCACGAGCTAACTCATTTAGATCACGTTCTAGATAATCTAGTTCGAGCTTATGTTTGTAAGCTTGTATAATAAATGAACTGAGCTGAGCCGAACCGTGAATTACTCTAACTTATCATGAGCTAATTTGAACCGGACGAGCTAGCTCAGTTTGACACCCTACTTATATAATATGTTTTAATGTATGCTTCTTATTGGGGGACAAATTACATAAATATTTGGGACTTGAGGTTTGGAATAGGTCTCAGTCACCCAACCACCATATGAACAACAAGAAGCTTGAAGATGAAAACTTTACAAGAAGGGAACTGCACATATATATCACTCTCGATTTGACCATGGCGCGCCAATGTCCTGAACCTGAAATCACCCCAAAACTCTTATATGCTGGAGCCAATTATATCCTGAAAGCTGTATCATACACCCAATAAGCCACTGGAGGCTACTTTGCAGAAGAGCAGATGCCATATTAATAATCTATTGTTAGTATATTATTTTATAGGTAGTACTTGAGGCCTGGAATTATGACTATTCTATAACAATCAGTAAATCTTGTTTTACTCTCAGCTTAACTGCAGAAGCAACTTAGCCTTATCAATTCCTAATCAGACCCAAGATTGCAATATAAACACTCATTTACCTTTGGATCAGCCATCCAGGAGCTTCTTTGCCAAGCCTAGTTGAGACCAGTCTGCCTCTCCCAACTGAGATCAGCCGAGAACTCAGACAAAGCGGATCTTGGATCCCCTTCAGCGATAGCCAAGTAGTATAGAGCGGTTCCATCATCGACTTGCATGCTTCTCCTTAGAGAATCAATCAGCCTTCGCTTGCCATGGACTGATAAGGTGGACATATGATTTATACTAGATACAGTCTGTTCTCTCTTTGGTCCACCTTCTAGGTAAAGAACAGCTACTTCTCGTTTGGCATACTTGTCTACCTCTATGTAGCACATGGTGTTTGCAAGAATTTCGGGATTGCTTATCGGGATAAGCAGTCTGTCTCTTGAGTAAATCCCATGATCGCTCATCATGTTGTTTAGCCGCTTTATGTCCATAACCTACATTGTTGAAGGAAAAGGTGTAATATTCAAGTTCTGCTCATGAATTTAGATTCAAGGTAAGCTCATGAATTTATTAGTTTGTGATAACTGATAACAGGAAAAAAGGAAACAAAAATCACAAAAGAAAATTGTAGACATGATACCAGAAGGAAAAACATATAGTGAAAGCTGATGGATCTACACCGTTAACAGCAAAGACCAATATGAAATGAAATCTGAAGTTCAGATAAGGGAGGTTCGTGGTCTCAGAAACCTTATAGAGAATAATGAGATAAGGAAGCTTAAAAGAGAGCACAAACATCGCAATTCTGTTACAAATTTGCGGACATGCGAAAGCCTTTTCATGACATTCCATAAAGAACTTATAACGTTGTTCATTTTCCTTATAGACTAGAATTGGTGGATCCGTACTATACATTGTACAAACATGAAAAGTTCATGTTTGATGAAAAAATTATCTCTGTAAGACAGAGAGACTGGAAACTTAAGATATGTTCTTCAAAGAAACAGATGAAGTTATCAAAGCAGTCTCTATCCAGGTGCAAGTACGAAATTACTAATATGCGGGAGCCGGATACTAAACAAACAGTCTGTTCATGGGATACTCGAAAACAAGAAAAAACAGCACAAGATACTAAAAAACAGAGCCAGAAATTCATCTCTTGGTGTTAACTCTTCACAGTTCCAAATTTTGCCTCAAGAATCGTTACATGAAGTTCAAACAACAGTGTGTATATCTTAATCATTATATGTTTCTTCAACATCATTGAAACAGACTAAAAAAAATTACACATATATGGAAAGCATTTAGCTTCAAGACTTTCTCTAAGCAAACATTAAGCTAAATCAGCCAAAAGCGCTTCAGGGATCTACATAGATTCTTTCAGATGCTAACACTTAAGAATCATGAAGAGCAAATTGAGATTACATTTCCGAATTAATAATCTGGTAAAAAAGGAAAGAGTGATCGAAGGAGAAAGAGGTCATCGTACCTGGACGGAGTACTTGACGGCGAGACTGGTGACACTATCTCCACGAGAAATCCGATGAGAGATAGCAAATTTCCAGATTCCGTTGTCTCTCCAGAAGGATCCGGAAGCAGGCATCCCAACAAGTTCCTTAATCCGCCATGGCGCCGTGAAAGCAGTAACCACCAGATCGTCCTCTGAGGCGACAGAGTTCCAAACTTTGCAAACGCAGCTCGCACGAGCCAGATCGGAAACGGTAAGCCTCAGGAAGATAAGGCGTAGTGTGTCGCGGCAGGAAAGCGCCATGAAATGAGAATTTAACGGCGAGATGGTGTTGCTTGATAGATCGGCGGTGTTGTCGCCGATGAGGTATTCGGTAAGGCGATCGTCGACGCCATTTCGATCGCAGCAACAGCAATCCATATAGACTTTGAAGATAAGCAAGCGTGGATGCCTAAATATCCACACCTTCCACAAATGTTTTTTATTTATTATAATTTTAGTGAATTTTAGCAGAATGACTTTAGAGGGTCAATTTTTGGATCTGTGGAATTTTTTTGTTTTCATTTGCTCCTGACTTGCAAAGTTACAAGAAATACACGGCGGATTACATAATCTTTCAGAATTTGAACACAGAGAAATCTCATAATAGTCATAAAATTAAACGGTGCATTAAGAACTCAAAAAAGGATATTAAGTAGTCCATCCCTCGCCTAGACCGTAAGCATCAGTGTAACCAGCATGCGCATGCTGATGGTCACCACCGGCCTTTGCTTCTTCTAACAATTTCTCAACTTTCTCCGGGATAGGTTCTTCAGCAACTTGTCTGATGGAGCTTGGGAGAAGAGAGACGAAATCTGCAATGTAATCTGCAAGCTCCCCAGATTTGCTTTCCTGCATCATGAAAATGACCACAAGTCTAAGATTCAACTCCTAAAACCACTGCACCAATCGAACGCTAAACGTAAAAAGATATAAAGCCACACCGAATCTTTAACAACTCTGCATCTAATTGAAATCGTCAAAATTCCAGATTTATGTGCCATTTATATTTCAATTTAACAACTCAACAAGTTAATCTAATCAATGAAAAACCCACTAGTTTGTGCTCTCAAAACGAGTCAAGCAACACAAACATAGAGGCTACAGAGCTAAAGATACTATGGAGAGAGCACTATGATGATAAAGAAACAAAACTATGGGAAAACAAAATTGTCTACACGAGAGCAATCAAATCTTATCAATGTTAAAGCTCAATGATAATTAACTATGATGCTGCTCTAAATTCTAAATTTAGTTGAATTTCTTTAATGGACTTTAGTATAAGCATAAAAGACCTTCTGCTTTGTGCAATTCAATAAAGCTAAAATGACTTTAAAGTCCATTGAATCACTAACCTCAGGCCACCGGCTGCCTGTGTGTGTGACAAACTTTGCCTTTGGAAGAGCCTTAGCTACACGGTGTCCCTCGTCGCTCCATTCTTTAGACCCTTCTCTAGACCAGATCACTTGCATCGGGATACCATTGATCACATCTGAATTGCCCCACTGTGCAAGGTCAAAGCTTTGGTTTAGCATCTTTAGCGAAGCAACAACAGCTTCCCTCCCATTTCTTCCCTTCAAAAGTATCCTATGAGCTTCAATTTGCGATAGAGTTATCTCCTTTGAGCAACGGAAGCTCACTAATTTCTGAAAACCAAATGAGAACCCTAACAAGACTTCTCTGATTACTGGTACTTTCAAAACCCACAAGGGCAATGCCGGGCTGACGCTGGAGTCAATGAGGGTCATACTACGAACATTGGCGGAATTCTCAGAAACCCAGTTTGAAGCTAACCCTAGAGCTGAATCATGAAGAACCAAATGCACAGGAGCTAAACTCAAAGTGTCAATCACCTGGCCTAAAACCCTAGCCGTTTCTTCACTCCCTAATTCGATAGCTTTCAAGCTTGTCCGTTTCGAATTCTGAAGTTTAATGATTTCCTCATAGGGCAAATCTCCAGTTTCAATCATCTGATCAAACGCCCAAAAAACGCCTTTCTCTTGAATCAAACCATAAACTTCCTTAAACCTAGCAACCATCCCTATGTCTCTGTCTCCACCTCTCACTAAAACCGACTTATCTGAGAATCCATTTCCGGGCAAATCAATGGCCAGAGCATGCATCCCTTTCAATCCGAGCGATTGGATCATTCCACGAAACGCATACGAACTAAGCCCTAACCCATGAATCACTATCACATTCTCAGAATGAATCGAACCCGATTCGGCAACAAAAACCTCGATCGGTGACTCGTCAGGGTTTACCTGGACCTTGATGGTTCGCCCATCTGAGTAATATTGACGGAGAGCTGGTGGGAGCGAGAGAAACCAGGATCTCGGATCGTTGTGAGAAGAGAAAAGAGAGAGAGATACAAAGAGGACGGTGGCGAATGAGACCACGAGAGTAAAGTAGAACCAGAAAGGAAAAGGGTTCTGAGATTGAGGTTTATCATTCTTCATATCCGATTCCGATTTCGATGATTCCTTCTCCCTAACTTTATGCTCCGGTGGAAATAAGGTTTTCGTTTCCTCTTCTTCTTCTGTGATAATCGCCATTACAGAAAGCTTGGAAGCTGAGAGTGCGAGAGGAAAGTGAGAAAGCGGAGCTGACAAAAGGTATACAAAGACGCAACTTTTGTCTGTGAAAAGTAAAAGAGAAATTGGCATTCATAGCATGTCAGTATTGTAACTTCAGAAACCCCAAACTTCACATTTTTATTCCAAAAAACTCCAATCTTAAAACTGATTTATGTTTTAATTTTTTTTAATTAAAAAACGGTTAACTACTCAATAACCCTTAATGAATCAGCATATTTACCAACCCAACCAGACATATCCACCCGAACCCGTGGGATCCGAGCAAAAATCGGATCTTTCGATAAAAACTGCAAAATAAAAAAAAAACGGAAAAAAAAATCAGTCCGCCATTTTCTTCCTTTTCTTTCGCGATTTCATCTCTTCTCTTCATCTCTCTTTGCGAAAAATCTGTGAGCCAAACCGTCTCCCGTTTTCTTCTTGTTCGCTATTGTTGTTCCATCTCCGACTCCATCACCGTCTGTTAAAGGTGAGCGTCTCGCGTCTCAATCTTCTTGAGTTTCAGAAATTGGGATGGGTTTTGATTTCGATTTCGAATGGGTTTGGATATCCAATTGGGTTTTGGTTGCAAGAAGAGGTTTTTGATTTCTAATCGGGTTTTGATTTGTATATATATTATCGGTTTGAAATTAGGGTTGGAAGAAAAATCAATTTGGGGTTTTGATTTGTAGTGTGGTTTTGAGGTTTGTTGGATTTTGATATGAAGAAATGAGACAATATAGGTCCAGAAATGTATGGGTTCGAGTTTGAAACTAGGGTTTTAAGTAAAACTGATTTTCATTTTGATATGTAATATCGGATTTGGAATGGTTTTAGGATTTGATATGAATTGGGAAAAGATGTGAATTGTGAATTGTCTTTTTTGATTGTGAATTGTGTCTGATTTGTCTTGTTTTGAATTGCCTTGTTTCCGCTGTGTATAATTGTGAATTGTCTTGTTTTGCTTCTAATGGTCCGTTTTGGGTTTTGATATGAATTGAGAAAAGATGTTTTGTGTATGTTTTGATTATGGTGTTATTTGTTGTTGTGGATTTTGCAGAAATGGGTCCTAAGATGAGGGGAGGACATTGTAAAAGGATCCCTTCAAAAGAAGGGACTTCAACTTCAAAGGAACTGACTTCAAAGGATCCGACTTCAAAGGATCTGACTTCAAAGGATCTGACTTCAAAGGATCCGACTTCAAACGTGTCAAGTAGTAGGGATCCAACTAAAGTAGCTCATGCTCAATCTGAAATTGAAGGATGCATTACAGTTTCGGAGGTATGTGATTGAAGTACTAAATCTCATACTATATAGGAGAATTGGTACTACATAGTATAAAAGTTAGTATTTAGAAGAACTGGTTCTGAACTCAGTATAAACCGTATAAAAGTTAGTGTTTATGTGAACTGGTTCTACTGAGTATAACTGTTACTTGAACTGGTATTACTGTGTATAACTGTTAGTAATAAGTCGGACTGGTACTACTGTGTATAACTGTTAGTATTCAATAGAACTGGTACTACTGTGTATAACTGTTAGTATTCAATAGAACTGGTACTACTGATGAGAACTGGTACTACTGATGAGAACTGGTACTAATAGGATTGTAATAATGTTTTGATTGCAGGTTATATCTGATACTCTACCGATGCAGCCTTTGCAGATGTTCCACCCGCTGAGCAAATATAACGCGGTATGCAAGATCCAAACAAGGTGTGATTTGGCCATCTTCTTAAATATGATAGATGCACCGGAATTTAAACCAGAGTTGGAGTGGTTTAAATCTCACCCGCATGTTAAACACCTTTTCCACATGGAGAGAGAAGCAAACCGTAAGCTCCAGGGTTTGTTTATGTTGCTGGTTCGAACTGTAAGTGTAGATCAGAAGACAAATCTTTGGTTTGTGGTGAATGGTATTCCAATCCGGTACTCTCTGAGAGAGCATGGTCTGATCAGTGGGTTTTATTGTCATGAATACCCTGAAACAGTTCATCCGAATATGAAGTTGCATGCCTACACATGTAAGTTTAAAGGGAGGCAGTTTCCTAACAAGACATCCATAAGTGTCAAAGATGTCAAAGCCAAGCTTCTTTCTATGAAGAAGAGTTCTTCTGATCGCCTGAGCATGATGATCTTATATTTCTTGAGCGCGGTACTTGCAAAAAAGGCCGGGGTTGGTTCAACAATAGATCCTTTCTTTTTTAGAATGGCTGAGGACCCGGATTTATGTAGATCATTTCCGTGGGGGCGAATGACCTTTGATGGTCAGGGATGTTTATTACTTGATGGATAAGATGGAAAAAATGACGGGTGCTGTGGAAGAAAAATTGACACTTCCTGGATTTATAATTCCTTTGGAGGTAAAGATATTATTTCTTTGAATCTATAAATGTCTTAAATCTATTAATGCTTTAACATTTAATCTTTGACGTGTTATATCTCTATATGTAGGTTCTGCCTTTCGAGTGTATACCAAATCTAAGGAGCTCATTCATAGTAGATATTAAAGAGATATATAAGACTGTCCAAGGATGTGCAAGCGAAAGTTTCGAGCTTGTAGTTTGAAAGGTTGGCCAGTGGAAGAGATATATAACTCGCTTGGTTCTACTAAGGTATTAATTTAACTTAATTGTTAATTATAATTCGTTTTGGTTAATGTTAATAGATGTTTTGTAACATTGACAGAATATTCATAGTATCTTCAAACCGGAAGGAGAAGAAGAAGCTCTTTGTGCGCGCATCTTTGATGATGATTTAGGTTATGATGCTTTGGATATGTTGCCAGACAGCTGGAGCCAACATCTTCAAGATAATAAGAAGATATGTTGGGAAAAGATGTACGAGATGGATGTGGATTCCCGAAAGCCTAAGGAGACGGAGCAAGAGGAAGAAGAAACTGTTGAACCAGAGAGTGCTCATGGGATTGTTCAGCTGTTGAAAGAAATGGAAAAGAGGCTGACCACGAATATGAAGGAAGGGTTTGATAAGCTGAAGTCTGAGATTGAGGGTTTAGAGAAGAAGGTTTCGGGTGTAAGTAACAAGGTGAAGGATCTCGAAGATGAAGTATGGAGAGGTGGTAGAGAGAGTGGCTGGGATTTCGGATTTGAGAGAGATGAGAGAGTTGAGGTTACCGGAGACAAAGGAAAAGAAAAAGGAGAAGAATGAGAGAAAACAGAGAAAGGAGAGGAAGGAGAAGGAGGAGAGAAAACAGAAGAAGAAGAGAAATGAGAGAAAGGAGAAGAAGAAGAAGAGAAAGGAATAGAAGGAGAGAAAACAGAGAAAGGAACAGAAGAAGAAGAGAAAGGAGAGAAAGGAGAAGAAGAAGAAGAAGAGAAAGGAGAGAAAGGAGAAGAGGATATTATTGCTTATGTTGTGGAACATCCAGAAGAAGAAATATAAAAAGAAGAGAAGACGATGACTCTTTTCTTAGGTGAGGTTACTTATCCACCTGTTATAACTGAGATTGAATCAGAAGAAGAAAAATCCGAAGCAAAGAAGAAGAAGCAGAAGACGACTGCTAGGGAGAAGAAGCCATCTGTGTTCAAGAGACCACCATATACAACAGATGGGAAAAGGAGAACCACGAGGAACGCAACTGCAAAAGAGGATGATGGAGCTGTGAAAGCGGGTGGATCTAAGAAAGCGGTTGGGACAAAAAGAAAAAAGACCGGGGATGGAGTAGCACGCAAGAAGACAAAGAATTAGGCATGTGTAATGGTTAGGAAGTCTACTGATGTTCTTTTGTTACTGATATTCTTTTAGGGTACTGCTGAGGTTATTGATGTTTTGTGTTTTTAGGTTGATGTTATTATGTGTTTTTTAGGTACTTATGTGTTGGAGGGATTTAAGGAAAGTACAACTCATATTTTATTACGTTTTGGATTTCGTACTACTGGGTACTACTGGGTACTACTATGTACTACTAGCAATACTGGGTACTACTATGCAACTATTAAGAGGACGATTAGCAAAACACGTGTATCACATTTTTCATCACGTGTATAAAAAACATTTAACACATGCGCCGCAAAACTAATTAAAAATAATATTTACTTTACTCATAGTTATACTTAGTTTTCGAGTAGTACTGGCTTGGACATAGTTATATTTCGACTGTTTTCACGTATAACCAGTAGTAAGTAAACAAGATTATAACTTTTCCAGTAGTATTAACCCAATTGATCACTTTAAATATATTTCCTATCATTTCGTGTACTAAAATTTCTGACAACACCATAATCGGATGTTTCACATAAAAAAGTGGCGAGTAACTCATTCATGAACCATTTGTATAAGGTATAATTTTAGTAAAAAAATATGTTTTGTTTTAAATTCTTTGAAATTTTTCGTATGTTTCCAGTGCTACCTAAGTATCAAGTAGACACAGTCCTAGGTACATAAATGGACATAGTAAGGAAACAAAACGAAATTTTAAAAAGAGACAAAATACTTGAACACAGTCATATTCAGTCATACATAGTCATACAACTCATACATAGTTATACTCAGTTATACGTAGTTATACCTGGAGAATTACCAAAAAATAACAAAACACAGTCATACGCAGTCATACGTAGTTATACCTGGCAGTGAAACCATTTGTACCTAGTTAGGTTCTTAGACATTGGATTCCTGCAAATTGGGATTTTGTACACATCTCTTTCCTCTTCCTTTTCCTCCATGTTCTCTAGGTGATAAGAACCGTGTTTTTTGAGCCAGTTCTTTCTTAGTTTCGTGGGGCGGAGGCATGCCTTCTCGAACGAGTTCCATTCTGTCATAGGAATCACCCAAGTTGACATATATGGGATAGGATATATCGTCCTAGAATATGCCATTACCCACTGCTCAACCGTATAAAACTTCGAGGCAAACTCATAACAACGGACCTCAGTCCCTCCGCTTAATCGGATGAAACCTTGTATCGCATGCACGCATGGGTACCTATCGATATCAAAATACTTGCAACTGGAAGTTTTGTCCGTCAAATTAACCACATAATTCTTCCCATCTTCTCCAATCACATTGTACTCCAACGACCAGCTGTTTAACTCTTGCGATAATAGCTTCTTTGCAATCGGTAAATTACTCTCTAAAATGTTGTTCACATAAGGCACCAGCTTCTGTGAGTTGGGTACTTCAGTGGATGCCTTCCGATACTTGTTGAACCATTCAGCTATTTTTTCTATGATCATATCAATCATAGGCAATAACGTGTACTTCCTTGCTTCAACGAAAACACCATTGATTGATTCTACACTATTGGTGGTTGCTATGTTGTATCTTTCTCCTGAAAAATAACATCTTGCCCATTTTTCCACCTCAACACTTTTATCGAGATACACGGCTGCAGCAGGATACCTTCTCCTGAACGAACTATAAAGTCTTATGAACACATCCTCTGTATAAGCTTCCGCGCATAACATGAATTGCCCCACAACCGTTTTTTAAGGGTATTAGAAACGCTTCCTTTCACATTCTGAGCCAAATAGTATATACAATACCCATGGTGAGCCAACGGGAACACCACACGTATTGACTTGATGAGGGATACATTCCTATCAGATATAAACACCAGTTCACGCTCGGATCGCTTGGCTTTTTCAGGATCATCCTTATCCTCTTCCACTGTCACTAGTTTTAATTTATTCATAAACCACATCCAATTTTTTTCTTTCTCACCATCAGCTACACCGAAAGCAATTGGATAATGGTGATGATTGGGATCTTGAGCCATCGCAACAATTAGAACTCCACCATATGCATGCTTAAGGTGGGTGGCATCCACAATGATGACTTTCCTCATGGATTTGAACCCTTCAATACAAGCTCCCAGCACAAAGAACATATACTTAAACCTATTATGTTCATCCCATTCTACACAAGTTTGTGTACCCTCATTCATCTTCCGTAGCATATACAAATATGCCTCCAACATCAGATAACTCTGCTTAGGACTTCCTCTAACAGTATTAGCAGTTAGTTGTTTTCCCCTCCAACAAGTAGTGTATGATAGGTCAACACTAGCTTTTGTTTTAACAAGGTTCATCAGATGTTTCGGCCTCGGAGTCTCCAAACTACCAGGATACTCTTCCTCCAAAATAGAAGAAACTATTTTTGCTGACCCTTTCTTTCTTTTTATCCTTATACTTGCATCAGCTCGAGAGCATGTATGCATCTTCCTGTAAGTTACAAGTGACCAACGATCTGAATCACAAATCGCAACAACCCGCACATACGACTTGCAACCTTTATCTGCTGCCACACATTTCAGCACATATCGTTTTGTACACGTCTTGTTTACAATGTACTCAAAACAATTTTGATGTGAAGCTAGTTGAACTAAGAGTTGCACTTCGTTTTTACTTCCAAATTCTTGACCCAATTTCATATCTACACCATCATCCCATGGAGTGGATACAAGGCTAGATCCATCCACAAAATGTTCTTGCTCATTATTTTGCTCATTATCTTCATGCATATAAAAATGTTTTTGCTCTTCGTGATCTGTGATTAAAAAAACAAACAGTTATATCAGTTATACCTAGTTATATAGAAAGTAATACATAGTTGTACCTAGTTATACTAAACAGACAGAACACACAAAACTAATCAAACAGTTATACCTAGTTATACCTAGTTATACAGAAAGTAATACATAGTTATACCTAATTATACTAAACAGACAGAACACACAAAACTAATCAAATAATTATACCTAGTTATACCTAGTAATACTAGACAGACAGAACACACAAAACTAATCAAACAGTTATACCTAGTTATACAAGACAGAAAGAACACACAAAACTAATCAAACACTTGTACCTATGTTTTCCCAGTTTTACCAGACAGACATAACACACAAAATGAGTCACACATATACCTTGATCTACCAACGCATGGTGTTCCAATGGTTCGTCTGTGTATAAAGTTATCATATCATTATCCCCTACAACAACATCACTTTCTCCAACATCTCTTCTCGCTTCCACACATCTCTGAGTTTCATCCACAACATTGATGGGACCATCCACATTGATGAGCTCCACATTCAAAAGCTTTCTACAACCATCTCCATTCACTTGCATTAGGTAATCAAAAACCTCATCATCATTCGAAATTTTTAATGGTGTCCAAAGATTCAGAATCATCGGAAAGTAACTAAGTTTCAACTGCGTCGTAGCTTCATCTATCATGATCTTTCTGCTAATTCCGTCAACCAACGCCGAATAAGTCACCTCCTCCGGTGCACTTCGTATAGCTAAAGTCTTAATTCGATCTCCTTTTGAACTCCATCTTGAGCAATCACCTTCCATTGAGTAACATCCTCCATAATCAAAACATATGATTGTGCAATTCATTGTCATGTCCCCTGCAGTACCAAAACATATGTACCAATTATTCTCGATAGTACTTGTTCTACCAGTTATTCTCAGTAGTACCAGTTATACCTATAAAAATTAGGTCTGATTTGTTTGCTTTATAATGATTCAGCTGCCACAAAACCTAGCACATTACCCTAATAAACTTATAAAACAAGTCCAATACCCAGAAATACATTGGATATCCAATATCCAAATTTAATTTACAAACAAATTTCCAAAACTAGAACAAAACCTAATGTAACCCTAAACATGAAACTTGCTAGAAAATGAAATATCATACCTTAATTTAGAAGACTCAACTGTGCAAGAATGAAACAACTCTTAATCCTTGCCTCTGTTTTTCGTAACTCATACATGAAGAAGAAGATGGACTAGGGCAAAGAGGCTTCAACGAGATGGAGAAGAAGAAGGGTGATGGCAAAGAGATGATGAGATGAAGAACACAGAAGAAGGACGAGGAAGAGAAGTGAAGCAATCCGAAGAAGAAGCTCTTTTTTTTTTCAGCGAGAGGAGAGAGAGAGAGAGGAGAAATCGCGACGGGAAGAGAGAGGAAGAGAGAGAAAGAGTTTAGTGCTTGTTTTTGATTGGTTGAAAATTAATTTGGTTGGTAAAAAATTTAATTAGTTTGGTGGATTATTTAATTGGATGTTTATATATAATAATAATAAAAAAGAAGGGTAGAGTTGAGAGGGGAAAGATTGAGGGGTTGTTAGGTTTGTTAAGGGCTCTAAGAAATTTTTTTGCCCATTTGGGGCTTCTGAGGTTATTGTCCTAACATGTCAGCATATCAATATGGGATTGTTTCACAAATAATCCATAAGGTGGAATCAAATGCAAAACTAACCCCAAGTATTTAGAATTCCAAATTGGTTATTCATGGTAGTTGAGAATATTAATGAAGGCATTTTCATGAATTCGTTGATTTTTTCCCTTTCTCATATTTTATCAGTTTCTCACAAACATATCCCTACCAACTTCACGTATTCGCGAAAATACCATTATATTCAGATTTTTTTTTTTAGTTTTGAAATTAGCAAAAATATACAAAAACCATAAGAAACCAACGAATTCACGAAAATGCCATCTTCATTAACATTCTCAACCACCATGAACAACCAATTTAGAACTCTAAATACTTCTCCAACTGATTTTTGAGCTCTAAATACTAAATATTTAAGCTCATAATCTCATAAT
Organism: Arabis hirsuta; assembly: GCA_964056655.1. NCBI lineage: Eukaryota > Viridiplantae > Streptophyta > Magnoliopsida > Brassicales > Brassicaceae > Arabis > Arabis hirsuta. The sequence goes on from OZ053311.1 coordinate 10,614,929, forward strand.
CTTTCATTTTTATCCAAAAACCTCTCTAATTTTATTTTCAAAATTCTTTCTCTCATAGTCTAACGAATTTCAATGGTTTTTGTATAACGGCGTCTGGACTTCTTTGTTACGGGTGAGATTCAAAGTTTCTGGTGGTTGACGAAGCTAAAAACGAGCTTGAACGGCGAAAAAATATAAATTACTTGATTTTTGTCCGTTTTCAGATATACTTCGCGATAGTAGACTTCAAAAGATGTCTACTTGTCAATGGAGAGGTTAAATTTGCAATTAACCATTTTTGAAAATATTCAAAGTATGAAGTTTACGCGTTTTCCTTTGGAAACAAAAAAAAACATGTGTAGACTTTTTAAGTGAGGTTAGTTTTGAATTTGACCAAAAATTTGATTTTGTAGAGCGGATTTCATTTGAAGTCTACTAGCGGTAGACTTTAAATGAAGTCTACTTTGTAAAAAATCGAGGTTATTTTTGTATTTGATTGAACTTTGACTTTTATTAGTATACTTCAAACGAAGTCAACTTTGAGAAAATCGGTTAGTTTTATGTTTGACTAAAATCTCAAACATTTGACTACGGAAAAACTACTTTGTAGACTGCAAATGAAGTCTACAATTTAATTAAATCGACATTTTGATCAAACACAAAACTAACTTTTTTTTCTAGAGTAGACTTCATTTGCAGTCTACTTTTACGATTAGACTTCTTCTGCAGTCTACTCCAAAAATCAAACTCTGGTCAAATGCAAAATTAATCTTTTTCTTTTGGTGTAGACTTCTTTTGCAGTCTACTTTATAAGTGTAGACTGCAAAAGAAATCTACACGTTCATACGATTTTTCGCGTATTTGCGTAGACTGAAAATGAAATCTACACTTATAAAGTCAAACTATGGTCAATTGCAAAACTAACATTTCTTCTTTTGTAGACTGAAAAAGAAGTCTACAGTTATAAAGTCAACGTTTTAGTCAATAGCATTTTTAACCCAAATTCGTTGTGTAGACTGCAAAAGAAGTCTACTTGCATATGCCTTAATTGCAAAACATATATACATTTACGATTTACGATTTCACTAATAATCTCAAAAGAAGTCTACTTGCATATGCCATAACACATAGTAGACTTCTTTTCTAGTCTACATTTACGATTTCACTAATAATTCATTATTAATAGCTTTTGAGATTTTTGTTTTTTCTAAATGTGTGTTAATTATGGTATTTTCATGTCTAAAAATTTGACATGTATATGTATAATATATATTTTATCCATTAATTTTCTTGTTTGATTGGTATCTAACTCATATATGTAAACTTCTGAAGAAACCTGCTAAGAGGAGACTTCTTTTGTAGTCTATATTTATGATTCCACTAATAATGCATTTATACTTCATTTGCAATGAATTTTGAGGTTTTTATTTTTTCTAAATGCGTGTTAATTATGGTGTTTTCATTTGTATAAGTTTGACATGTATGTGTGTAATAGATAATTTTTAACTTAATTTTCTTGTTTTATTAGCATATGTGTCTACTTTTATTATTTCACTAATGCATTTATAATTCACTAGTAATGAATTTTGACGTTTTTGATTTTTCTAAATGCGTGTTAATTATGATGTTTTCATTACTTTAAGTTTGACATGTAAGTGTACTAGTTATTTCATAAGCAAATTTTCTTATATGATCGGAGTCTAGCTCATATATTTAGACTTCTTTTATAGTCTTCATTTACGATAGCTAATGTGTTTTTATTTGCTTTTTTTTCATAGATAATAGTTCAGTTTTTGGTTGTTTATGGAGAATGAGTTATGGAAGATATGTCATAATCAGAGAGGAGGGAGAATTTTCTTCTTGCATGATGGTTGTACTCATGCTGAACTTGTTGAAATGGTTCAAGATGAATATACGTTAGACAAAAAAAAGAATTGGTGGAGATCATTTATTCACTACCGGAGTTAATGTTGCAACAGATGATGCCCGACATACCTCATATACATATCACCAATGGTAGACAAGTTTGAAATTAGATTGAGCTAGGTAAAACACATGTTATACGTATTTGTGTCTCGACTTGTTTTGAAACCAGTGACGACGACGTCGATGGATTTGCTGATGGTGACTATGTAGATGAAGATGCAGACGATGGTGCTGATGGTGACTACGCTGATGAAGATACATAGGGATTCAAGAATAAGTATGTTGATGGTGGTGATGTTAATTGTGATTTGGATGATGATGGGAACAGAGATGATCGTATTGAAGCCAATGATGATGTTGATGAGGACTACATTATATTTGGAAAAGGGAAATATGAGAATGAAGATGATATGTCATTTGATTCTGTTGGTGTCATGGATCATTGTATTGGCCAAGGAGGAATACAAAATTTGATATGGTCTGATAAAATATTTATCAACCACAGTTTTGCTAGCAAAAAAAAAGTTGGTTAAAGAATTGCGATTGATGGCGGTAATGTTAAGATTTGCATTCAAGGTATACAAGTCAACAAAATTTCTTTTCGTGGCTACATGTTCTGTGAAAGGATGCAAGTGGAAGCTTAGAGCGGGTGTCAAGAATGAAGCAAACCGGTTTTGGGTGACAAAGTATGTAAAAGTTTATACATGTACACTAACGGATCGAGTATTGCATCGTAGGAAGTCTACTCCGAATTATATTGGTAGGTTGTTTATTGAGCGTGTCGAAATAATCAATGGAATTACGCCGCAACACATCAAAGATTCAATGAAGAAGATGTTTGGTATGAATTTGGATTATATAACTTCATATAGATCGTTGAGATATGCCCAAAAATTAGTTAGAGGAACAACGGAAGATGGATATGAGAATTTGCCTTCCTATTTGCATTTGATCGATGATATGTCCATATATTTACACCATCTATGTTCATAATTGCATTCCTTTATCATTAGTTTAGCATCATTCTGCATCATACATGAGTCCTTTAGCTCTAGTTTAGCTTTGGTTTCCGTCTTAGGGTCTTAAGTTAGTGTTTGTACATATTTTTCTTCTTTTACCCTTTTTCAGGTGCTAACTGCGCTAAATTGGAGTTATTTGGCTAATCATAGCCTGGAAGAATTGAATGGAGTGCTAAGGAGTGGAAGCAAGGGCGGTTGCAAGGTTCTGGAGTCAACAAAGGAAGCAGAGGAGCAGAAATCGATCATCAATCATCAGGGTTCACAGATAGAACTGTAACACCCTGGAATTAGGAATAGGGTTAGAATGTAACTTAGGGAAATTTAAGCAAGATTTAGCAATATTTAATAATAAAGGCTTGGGTTGCAATTCTTGCTACTTGGGGAAATGGGTAACCCAAGTAAAGCCCATAAACGGAAAACGGGTTGCCCAAGGAGGGAAGGCGGCTAGGTCGGCCGAAGAAAGGGAAAAGAAACCCTAGTTTTTCCTTGGTGAGGAAGGAAAAAAACGTGGAGGCTAGTGGGCTTAGCCCGTGTAGTAAGGAGGTGGAGAAAAATAAGAAAAGTGAATATTCTCTAGGGGATTTTCGTGGAGTATAAATAGGGAGCTCATATTTTACACACCAAAATCATTATCTCCTTCAAGAGCCAAAAGGAAACGCTTAGGACGAGAGAATCGGAGGAGCTTGAGAAGGAACTCAGCACCCCGGCCCCGCGGTAGACAAGGTTCACGGTAGAGGTAAGGCGCGATCCGTACATAATCCTTTCTTTCGGTCCTTTATTATTATTGCTTTCATAGGGTGTCTTAGTAGTATGGGTTATAGGCTAGGTTGTGGTCGAGGTAACTCGATCCGGATAAGGGGTCCGGATGTGAGGCTCGACAAGTGTAGGGCAGTGGTCGAGTTCCATTCGTCTACGATCGAGCACAAGAAGGGTCTCGTAGATGGCGAGGGGCTACGGTACGGGAACGATGAGGGATCGGGTCACGTATCGGCAGGCACTCGGTCTGGTAACGGTAGCACTTGCCTGGTAGCGAGAGAGAACATCGACATGGCCTCGGAGTGCCTCGATGAGAGTCTCGATCCAGACTATGGTGAAGTTTATGTACTACATCGGTATGGCCTCGGGGATGCCTCGATGACGCCTCGACAGGTAACTAGTATAAGGTAGCGTGTCATGGTATGGGACGTACCACATTACTATACGACAGCGAGCCGTGCCACACAAAGGTACCGTGTCACGACACAATAAGAGATCGTGCCGCATCAGCATAGTGCAGTGTCACGGGTCGACAGACATCGTACCGCATCTCGAGAGGACCCGATATGGTTCGGTGACGCCTCGACAGCGCCGCAGTGAAGTGTTGGTGTTAGTGGCAATCATGCTGCAGCTCGATAGAGTATCGGGGTGAGCATGGCGACAAGTCTGGAGATGGGTAGCAAGGGCGTATTGGCTGAAACCCAATACATACCCGACATAAGCTGTACCATGGATGGCAGGACTTTGGTAGAGACACCGAGGCGGCCTGGGTCCATATTACACGAGACCGGAATGACAAGCGAAGGCTTGACTAAACAGTGCGGTGGCAGACCATTCGGTCGGACCACGGAAGGTCTGACTATGGACTCGTAGGTGAAGTCATGCAAATAGCTTAATAAGGTCTAGGATCTTGACGAGTTATCTAGTCCTATTCACGTTGGGCTATTGGTTAGGATACACGCGCTAAGGGTATTTCGGGTGTGGGATTCGACCTTTAGTCTCGAGGAAGCTTGGCTTGGTACCCACCAACGTCGAGGGTGACTCGTTGTTTGGTGATTGCAGGAAAGAGCTCCATCGAGGTTTTATGGCCCGGATCACATTTCATATTAGAATGTCTAGGAATTGAGTCTTGCACTAGCAAAGCTATACCCTTCACCAGGGAGCTGCCTTGGGCCAAATGAGAAGATAGTCCAAGAAGCTGAAAGGTAGAAAGACTAACTGATTGTTAAACCTTGGAAATAGAGTTATGGTAGAACTACCGCTCCAGAGAAGTAAGTTATACCCGATGGTTCGCTTGTTTATAGGATCTAGCAGTCTATTAGAGGTTGTTGTGAACCAGGCAGGAAGTTACCAGGATAACATAATGGTTATGCTAGAACTACCTTAGCTAACCCGTCACATAGGTGTAAGTAAGGTCTAGCAAGAGAAGAGTCAAAGAGGTTTGACGAACTCGAGTTAGATGGCTTGCAACCAAGGGGATAGAGGGTGGACATAGTATTGCTTGGACTGTCCGCAATACAAGTTGGTGTTATGAGCTATCCACAATTAACAGATAAACTTATGTGTGAATTTCTGCAGGGACGGCTACCGTATGGCCATAGTTGTGTCATGAGTAACGTAATGGGATAGCCATGCTTACCTAGGGCCGACCATACGGGACAAAAGTATGGCTTGAAATGCCTCGGCTACTGCTTGAGAACGTAGAAGAGTGGACTACGTTAATGGAATAGAAAATTGATTGTGAACCTTAGGAGAGAGTAGAAATGCATACAAATTGGTAGGATAGTAGGTTCACAATGCCACTGTTAATAATTGCATAAGGGCGGTTGTATGGGCAGCCGTCGCCAACTTGTTTGTGTTTGGCCTGAAAAAGTGGCAGAAGACCTTGCAGCCCTAAGGGGGTTGGCACGGGAGGACCACAGTGGTCAGAGTGGTGAAAGTTCACCGTCGGACAACTACATGGGCCTGAGGCCAAGAGGTGTGTGTGTGTGTAGTATTATGACTGTCTCTGGTGGGACACCTTCATATTACTAAGATGTGGTAACTAGGAGGTAGCAGTGGGCTTGCCTAGTTACGAGTGTGTGCTGAAGACTAGTGAGCCGGGAGGCTTACCTAGTTATGTGTGTGTGGTAAAAGCTAGCAAGCGGTGGGCTTGCCTAGTTGCTACCAACTGTTGTGATACATGGTGCTAGGGCATCATTTGGGGGTAATAGTTTTCGAGGGTAGTTAGGGTGTATTAGATCGTGAGACGGAGTAGACCCTCTTACTGAGTATTCAATACTCACCCCCTTACCAGGTTTACAGGATAGGAGATCCGGTTAGATGACTCATAGGATGCGGCAAGGCAGGAGGATGCAGTAGAGACGATAGAGACTTTCCCAAGGCGTGGTAGTTTTAGAGTTCCCACATTGTAATTTCACCGCACAATGTAATAAAGAAATTTTAGAGTAATGAGATAATTGATTTTGCAACATTTTGCGGTAGGATTTATAGTCCTTAATGCGGGTGTTACAAGAACGCACCTGGAACAGCGGAAATATGGAGTCTCCACAAATACACTAAAGTTCGTGACTTGGATCGAGAATCAGGATGTCAGTGCCCCCAAACCAGTGCACATATATCCCAAGTTATCCTCTTGTCACGATGAAGCATCCAGACTCTCCAACCGTTGGATTAGGCGTGCCATATCGGCTGAAGAATAGCTGAAGACACCGATATCCCCTGATATCGACACAAACCAATGAAGAAGACCGATATCCTGCACCTAACAAGGGTGCAATGTCGCGACACGACTGCTGGTTGAATCACTGGAAGGACACCGGCTATCGGTCACTTCCCCGATATGAAGTGACCGATCTTGATAGTATTTAATTAACTTTTCTGGGTCGACCGTTAACTATTGCTGGATGATCCATTTTCTTTCTGGGTCGACCCGGATACCGTTAGAAGGGGTTATAAATATGTTCTTAGCCTGAAAAACCTAAGTTCCTTTTCGTTTTCTTTCCTTTAACGCTTTCAAAGGTTTCCTTTTACGTTGTAGTTGTAATCGACCCTTGGAGCACTAATCTTTAAATTGCTCCAGTCCAAGCACGCTTAACTCTAGAGTTTACTCTGGATGTGTGACAGAAAAGATAAGTGCACTTTTGTGATATAGGTAGCCAAATCAATTCTCTTAAACCTCTCCACATGCACCACATATTTCTTTAAACCGGGATGTTACAGTGTTAGTGTGTTACTTACATAGTGCATACCACGAAACCGTTGAGACTGAAGCAAGAGTCTCTTGTAAACTTCTTCTTCATCTCGTAAATGACCTCCGCAGGCTGCGGAACATGGTGACCTAAGGAAAATAGAAACATAATCGCTAGTAATCTTTTATTTTACAAAAATGATGTTAGTTGGTTATTTTAACAAAGTATAATTGAAACTCAACGACTTGAACCTATTCATTTGGAATCCTTAATTATTAGCTTCATCAAAACCAGAATAACATCAGACCATACCAAGCTAAATAAACCACTACACCTTGTGTTCTTGGATTTTGATAAGTGAAAGAGAACATTCTTGCTTCAGTGTATCGTGCCTCCTCTCTACTTCAGTGTTAGGCTCTGCAATTTATATAATGTTTATCCTGGTTTTTCATCTTTAATTAACTTTTCTATATTTTTTTAGATACCGTGGACAAGAAGATAATGAGGTTTTTTGTGACCCAGTGCACCAAACCGTTGTTCTACAAGGTTAGCTTTTGCCTCCAAACTTGTAAGAAGAGAAATGAAGAACTTACAAAATTAGTCATATGCCGGTGTCGTAACCCACACCAATCCGCAGAGAAATCCAATCACTTACCTGATCCAATGTAATAAACCTAGCAGCAATATAGCTTCACTCTCTTAACAAAGGTCCAATATATTGAATTTAAGCTAATCCCCAGTACGGAAACGTACTCATCGTTTTTCCATGACAAGTACTTATAGTCGTAGCTATACAATTAAGCTACAAAATCAGTGTAAGCCACGTAGAGTATATTGAGATCAAAGAACAAACTTAACTTTATAAAGAAATCCTTCTCTTTATTAATGCTTAGGAAAATTACTCAAAACCTAAACAAGCACTATTGTTCTCTCATAATCATCACAACTCAAATGAATATGTATTTATATAGATTAGAAGTTCCTTTTCCTAATTCTATATGAAATAGACAATTTCCTTTTTACCCTATCTTAATCTAACCAACTTGTTAGATGTCTTGGGCTTCAAGATATTCTAGAAGCTTAACCAACATTCACCCCCTTAAGCTTCAAGTCACTCTTCTTAAGATCTTGAACTCCAACTAAGTCTCTCATCTTTGTGAACTTGATCTTTTCTAAGGCCTTTGTAAGGATATCCGCACATTGCTCTTCTCCGGGTATATGTTCAACTTCAATGTAACCTTCTTCAACACACTCTCGGATGAAATGATATCTCTTGTGGATGTGTTTGCTGCGACGGTGAAAGACCGGATTCTTGGTTAAGGCTATTGCAGATTTGTTGTCCACTCGAATCATAGTCTTCTCGCATTCCTTGCCGGTGATTTCACTCAAGAGATCTTGGAGCCATATCGCTTGCTTCGCTGCTTCTGTTGCGGCCATAAACTCGGCTTCACACGTTGATAAAGCAACACTCTCTTGCTTTTGGGAGCACCAAGTAATCGGAGTATCTCCGAAATAGAACACATGTCCGGTTGTGCTTCTTCCATCATCTTCATCCACGTTGTGGCTACTGTCGCTATAACCTACAAGTTTCTTTGTTCCACCATGTTTGAAAGACAAACCGTAACTCAACGTACCTTGTAGATATTTCAGGACTTGTTTTAAAGCAACTCCATGTGACTCTCGTGGTGACTGCATATAACGACTTAAGATCCCAACCGAGAAGGTAAGGTCGGGTCGTGAGTGTAAGAGATACCTTAGACATCTGATCCTTCTTCGATATAACGTAGCATCGATCTCTGGCTCTTCAAGTGCTTTAGATAACTTCAAACCAAACTCCATCGGAATTTGAGTTGGATGACAAGCATCGAGACCCGCTTCTTGCAAAATACGCCGAGCATATGCTTCTTGCTTGATTTCAATCCCATCTTGGCTTTGCTTTACTTCTATGCCAAGATAATAGGTAAGTCTTCCTAAGTCCGACATCTCAAAATTAGAAGACATTCCCTCTTTAAACTCCTTGATGATCTTGATCGAATTTCCAGTCACAAAAAGATCATCCACATACACGGCTACAATAAGCAAATCGGTTCCTTCTTCCTTCCGATACACGGCACTCTCCTTTGAACACTTTTTAAACTTCATCCCCTTTAATATCTGATCAAGCTTAGTGTTCCATGCTCGTGGAGCTTGCTTTAGTCCATATAAAGCTTTAGCGAGTTTGAAAACCTTATGTTCTTCTCCCTTTTTTTCAAACCCTTCGGGTTGAGATACATAAACATCTTCATTCAATTCGCCATGTAGGAAAGCCGTTTTGACGTCGAGGTGATGTATCTCCCATCCTTCGGATTCAGCCAAACCAATAAGCAACCTTATAGATTCAATACGAGCCACGGGTGCAAAAACTTCATCAAAATCAACTCCAATTTGTTGCAAGTAACCTTTTGCAACTAATCTTGCTTTGTACTTATTAATTGAGTCATCTGCGTTTCTCTTGATCTTGAATACCCACTTTAGACCAATCACTTTTACTCCAACCGGCTTGTCAACAAGTTCCCACGTTTGATTCTTGTTGATTGAGTCTATCTCATCGCCGCAAGCATTTGTCCATTCAACCGAGTCTTTTGCATCTTGATAACTCAATGGTTCGTCATTGAGAGATAAGATAAGTATCTCACATTCTATATCAGCCAAGAGAACGAAGTCTTTGAAATGTTTCGGAAGATGTACCTCTCGTGATGATCTTCTCGGTTGATTTTGCTCTACTTCTTCCCTGACATGCTCTGTATCGGTCTTACCATGTTCTGTTTCGGGCTGCTCTGTTTCAGCTTCTTCACCATCTCCTCCTTGAGTGTTGTCGGCTATGAATGGTCCTTGACCATTGTCTGTAGCTTCTCCCCATGTTAACCGAAACATACCAGGCTGTCCTTGCTCTTTTTCATCGGCTCCCTTCCAATTCCAACTCTCCTTTTCATTGAAGATCACATCACGGCTTACAATAATTTTTCTTGAGATCGGATTGTAAAGGCGATAAGCCTTAGAGCCGGGTTCAATTCCGAGATGAACAAGGGTTTGTGACCGATCATCAAGCTTCTTGAGGTGAGGAGAAACAACCTTCGTATGAGCCAAGCAACCAAAAACTCTAAGATGATCGATGTTTGGCTTTCTCTTCCTTAGGCACTCGTACGGTGTCATGTTCTGCAAAGCTCTAGTAGGGACCCGATTGATCAAGTATGTAGAATGACGGACTGCTTCTCCCCATAAGAAGTTCGGAATACTCATTGCTTTGAGCATACTTCGAGTCATCTCCATCAATGTTCGGTTTCTTCTTTCAACTACTCCGTTTTGTTGAGGAGTATAGGGAGCCGTTAAGTGACGTTTGATTCCGTGTTTGTCACAAAATTCTTGAAACTCATGTGAAGTGAATTCACCACCTCTATCCGTGCGTAGTGTCACAATCATCTTATCAACATCCTTCTCAACAAGATTCTTAAAATCTTTGAATTTCTCAAACGCATCACTCTTTTCCTTCAACAAAACTGACCACATATATCTTGAATAATCATCTATTATAACAAAGATATACCTATTTAGAGCGGGTGTAGCTGGAGAAATTGGGCCACACAAGTCAGCATGTAGTAGTTCCAAAGGCCGAGAAGATCGATATTGAGTTGCCTTTGGAAAAGCTTGTCGAGCTTGTTTTCCCACTAAACAAGATTCACAAATCTGCGTTTCTCCTTCGATCTTTGACAAGCCGTGAACCATCTCGTGAGTGGCCATAGATTTCAAAGTTCCAAATCCAATATGACCAAGTCTTGCGTGTCATCTCCAAGTTTCATCATCGAGTTTAGTATGTAAACACACCGCCTTGCCAACTTTGAGACTGATTTTGTAGAGTCTATTAGGAGTCCTCAATACTTTCACCAATAGCCTTCCCTCTGAATCTCGTAGTGTTAGATAATTAGATCTCATTCTAACATCGCACCCTTGCTCAGTGGCTTGTCCTAGACTCAATATGTTGCTTCTTAGCTCTGGAATGTAGTAGATATCGGTTAGAAGCTTTTGTTCTCGCGTTTCTGCTTCAAAAAGAATCGACCCTTTGCCTTTGATATCTACGGTAGAACCATCTCCAAACTTGACTCTTCCTCTAATGTTTCTGTTCAATTCTGAAAAGTATGACAACTCCCCTGTCATGTGATTACTAGCACCATTATCCAAGTACCAAATCCCTCCTTCTTTCTTGGTTACTTCATACTTCTTTGGCATCACTTTCTCTTCATTCAAAAAGACGGTTTCATGCATATATAATGCAAGGTCTGCTTCCTCTGTTTCGGTCTTGTTCAACTCTTGTAGAATCTTCTTTCTTTTGGGACAAACAGAGGCAAAGTGCCCTGTTTTGTCGCAACGGAAACACGTTATGTGGGATCGGTCTTTCTTTTCTCTGTTTCGATCTTGAGAGTTAAACCTTCCACGTCCTTTTCCACGAAAGCCTCGTCCTTGACCTCTTCCACGAAAGCCTTTTCCTCTTGTGTTTCCGTAACCACTTTGATTCTCACGTGTATCCGTGCTTGAAAACAGTAGGTTTCCTTGTGTCTCACCTTGACAATCAACATCCAAGATACGCTCCTCATATGCTTTTATGCGACCGACTATATCTTCGAAACTTGTCTTGTTTAGATCTAGAACTTGCTCAAGTGATGCAACAATTTGGATGTACTTGTTTCGTGGCAAGCTATTGAGAAACTTCTTTACCAACTTTGTTTCTTCAAGAGCTTGTCCTAGGGTTGCAGATTTTGAAGCTAACTCCGATAACTTGCCCGAGAAGCTATCGATTGAATCTCCATTCTTCATCTTTAATCGTTCAAACTCACCCATTAGAGTTTGAAGTCTAGCTTCTTTTACTCTATCTGCACCAAGATTTCTCATCTTTATCGCATCCCATATACCTTTTGGTGAATCATGATCTCCAACTTGCAATATGAGATTTTCGGGTATGGATTGAAACAACAAAGCAGTGGCTATGTCGTTTTTCTTTGCATCTCTCGAACCGGATTCAATTGTCTCCCATACCTCATGAACCCGCAGCAACACCTTCATCCTCATCGACCACACCGTGTAGTTCGAAGAGTTTAGCATCGGACATACAACCGATGAAGGTACAAGGTCCTTTGATTTTGGTGGATCGCTCTTAGCATCATCTCCCATAGCTCGGGTGTGCTATCGTTGCCTCCTCCACTAAACCTTAGGCTCTGATACCAAATATTGAGATCAAATAACAAACTTAACTTTATAAAGAAATCCTTCCCTTTATTAATGTTTAGGAAAATTACTCAAAACCTAAACAAGCACTATTGTTCTCTCATAATCATCACAACTCAATGAATATGTATTTATATAGATTAGAAGTTCCTTTTCCTAATTCTATATGAAATAGACAATTTCCTTTTTACCCTATCTTAATCTAACCAACTTGTTAGATGTCTTGGGCTTCAAGATATTCTAGAAGCTTAACCAATAGAGTAAAGAAACCAAATTTGGATCTCTTAATTGCAACAACTGATTGTGTACCTTGTCCCAAGAAGCTTCTGAATCAACCAAATTATCGAACTTGAAAGAACCCAAGTGACCATTCCTATGATAAATCTGTTTATGGTAGTCTTGATGATTCAACTTTTCAGATTTTCTTTCTGGCTTCTTTCATATATCCAATGTAATTTGTCGCAAAAAGCAGATCTGATGCAGAAGCAGCCTCATATGCATCGATGACTCGTTGGTGTTGTTTCTGGAATCGAACATGCGAAGAAGAGAAAGAAATACCTTATATATTGGACTTGAAGCCGGAACTGTCAAGGAAGATGAGTCGTCAAAGGGTTTTTTAATGAAATAAAAATGCCACGTGGCCTCTTTTTGTAATCTGACGTGTCAAGCTCATGGAAAGAGCCATTGTTGTTTCATATAGTAAATTTATATATATAACAACCAGATCAAACTGGTACCCAAAAATCTATTAACTAAAAAGAAAGAAAAAATTAAATCGGTTCATACTTGATAGTTTAAATATAGAAACAATAGGATTAATGAATTGAAATTGAAAAGAAATTAAGAAATTCAATGTAAAGAGATAAATTTTAAACTAAATCAGTTGAAAACAAAAATTACCGTAGCCGGTAGGTCCGTAGCACGTAAAACTCTGTCTCTTTACTGTCGAGAGAAAACAAAAATAATAGACGAGGACTGTGAATTGTGATGATCGATGAAACGGTGGTGGCTAGGTCAAGTCAATATAATTATATTTTTTTCAAGTTTTTTTTTTTGGAAGGGACCTACAAATTGTGGGCTTTTAAACTAATGGACAATTAAGCATACAAATATATTTCGTCTGCACTGCGAGATCTGCAGTGAACAGTACCAAACTCGGATTTTTCACCATCTGGTCCGGTGACGGCGGCTTCCATAGCGCTGGAGCAGGATCCGTGGAATATGCCCTTTAATTTTTTTCCTTTGTTTGTTTTTATCTCGGATCTGATCTATCGGAGGTTTTGTTCCCTTGGTCTGCTCTGTTGCTTGAGGTCGGGTGTGATGAAGTCTGGGTTTACGACTTGTCAAGGTCTCGGCTAGGGTGAGAGATCTCTCCGGGTGGGGTGGAAGACGCGGGTGGATCTGGGAGGCTGACTTCCTTGGTCTCGTGCTCGCCCCTTTGCTCTCCCCGGTTTATATTTCTTATTTTGAGTAACAAGCTTATCGTCGATGGTCAGGTTAGTTTTAGGTCTTCGTGGTGGGTATGACCCGGGTTAGGCGTTTTCGCTTTGTTGAAAATGGCTCGCTTTTGGTCTCGGCTTGCTCGGAGATTCCCGTTTCATTCTAAAGTTCATGATTGTTAGTCTAAGCTCTTTCTCTCTTCCGGCTTAGTTGATGAGTCTATGCATTTGTTCGTATCGTGTTCCTGGTTGAGGTGATTTTTTTGTGCTGTTTGATTAAGGGTTCGTTTACAGGTGACTCGAATTTGATGAAGGAGAGGTTCTCGAGGATGTTTATCCTCACCTTGCTGCTTAGTTCCCTACTTATCCGTTGTGAATATTTCTTCTATTGGCGTTTTGCATACGCATACCAATTCTTTGCTTTCGGGTACGGATTGTGTATCAATATGAAGAACTTGGATATGTTTGGGGTCTACTCTTGCTCGGGATTATATCTTCATCCTGGTGAAACATTGGCTTTTGTCACTCTTAGTTGGTCCTAGCTTTGGGCTCGTGATTGTCTCGAGTATGCGTGCAGCTCCTTGTCACCTTATCGACGTTGTGATTCGAAGCAGTGGTACTACGTTTGAGGAGTTCGTGGGAAGGAAGACTCTTGGCTTTGTTGGGGTTTTGAGTTGGTTTGTTTGGATCGATAATCTTCGCTTTAGTTTGTTCGTTCCTAGTAATGTAATACTTTGGTTTTATGGTGTTTAGGCTCCGTCTCTCTGTCTGAGGATTTCGGTATAGATCATCCTCCGTATTTTATCTTTGTATTCTATCCTTATATTCCAAAAACGTATTCCATCCCCGTATTTTACGGTGTTTAATATAAATATTTAAGATGAAAAAAATAATAATGGATAATTAATGTTATGTGTTACATTTAACTACTCCATCTGTATCATATATCTTGATTTTTAAGGTTGTTGCACATAGATTAAGAAATCATTTGTTTTTCTGTTTTTATAAAATAAAACAGGTTTTATCATCAACTTCAAAATAATTAAACCAATTAAAAAATAATTTGTAGAATTTCAACAATCAAAAACAACAAAACACAATTAATTTTACATAAAAAATTGAAAATATCATCTATTATGAAACTGAAAAATTTCTCTAAAACATCATCTATTATGATATGGAGGGAGTACTAAAGAAGAAGAAGAAAAAAACTAGTATGGGGCACGTGCCCCAAAAGCTATAACGTGTGTCCGCCACTCCATGTATGTATGTCTAAGCTAGTATATGTTATTACAAATTTAATTCTTATAAAGTGCATATTTTAAAGTTAATATATGTATGTGTAAGTTAATATAACAAAATATAATATTATAATTTTGATTTATGAAAAAAATAATAGGGTTAATTTGTAAATTTTATAAATAAAATTTATTATTAGTAATAAATAGAAAAAAAATATACTTAAAAAATTATTTTTTAAAGTGAAAAATCGAGTAATACATTGGATTAAATCCAACTCCACTTTGGTCTAATTAATACATAGTATATGAATGACCATTGCCAGTTATGACATGATATTTTTCTTTGTAAAATAGATCCCTGCAAAAAAATTGAGATATTTTTCTTTTTTTTGCTAAAACAATCGTCAACCAAAAACAATAATTATGGTAAATAAAAAGCGTTTAAGAACGTTAATGGCGTAATAATCTTATACACACGACCATTACACGCGTGGGATTCACATCATAAGACCAACCAATGAATCAAACAACCGGCATAGAAAGAGAGAAATTGACTTTCCACACCAACGTGCGTCCATGCAAATCAAGCCCTTCTGTTACCAAACGCACACGAAGAAATTAACACACATATATATATATATATATATATATATATATATATATATATATATATATATCCTTCTCTAACAAATGAAGATGCGTGTAAAGATTTCTAGGTACGAAAGCGTAGAGGGGAGAGATTTAAAGATGGGGACCAAAACTCAGAATTCTAGAGGGAAAATGTTCATGGTCTATCTAATACTAATCTCATTATCGTTTCTAGGTTTGATCTTAGCCTTTAAACCAATTTTTCTGCTAAAGCAAATCACTTCTCCATCGTCGGATTTACGTATCGATCTTCCTGCGCCGCAAGTCAACAGAAACCCAAGATGGCTCCGAGTCGTGCGTAACTATCTACCGGAAAAGCGAATCCGAGTCGGCTTCCTTAACATCGATGAGCATGAGCGTGAGAGCTTCGAGGCTCGTGGGCCATTGATACTTGACAATGTCCACGTGTCACTCGATCCACTCCCGGATAATGTCACTTGGAAGAGTCTCTTCCCGGAGTGGATTGACGAGGAAGGTTCTAACTGCCCGGAGATTCCTCTCCCTAAGCCGGAAGGTTCTGATGCTGACATGGACGTCATTGTTGCTAGAGTTCCGTGCGAAGGGTGGTCGGAGGATAAAGGACTAAGGGATGTTTTCAGGCTCCAGGTTAATTTGGCGGTGGCCAATCTAGCGGTCCAGAGTGGGTTAAGGAGGGTTGATCAGACGGTGTACATTGTGTTCATCGGGTCATGTGGACCCATGCATGAGATCTTCAGGTGCGACGAGCGCGTAAGGCACGTGGGGGATTATTGGGTGTATAAGCCTTACATCCCGAGGTTGAAGCAAAAGCTTCTCATGCCTGTTGGTTCATGCCGCGTTGCTTCTCCATTTGCTCAACTTGGTAAATATGATTTTTTTCCCCTCCCTTCTTCATTTTTGTAGAAATATGAATTTTAAGTTTTGACCGAATGTTTTTTTTTGACTAATTAACTCTTTTTATAGTATAGGAAATAATTTCAACATTTTTATATAGATTTCATTAGTGATTATAATCATTATATGGATATATGGAATGTGCATTTCTTGTTTTCTAGTTAAGTTCTATTGGAGACGGGTTTTTTTTTTTTTTTTTGAACCTTTTAGTATTGTAGAGGGTTTTTGGTGGATCAATAATGCTAAACCGTACTTGTTTTTAATGAAAAGTAGGTAAAAGTAATATAAACTAAGTTAATGGTTGGTGCGATTAGATCGTGCATTCGTGCTGCACAGTATGGATTTTCTAAATTAATTTATAATCAGGTTTATTTTTTTGACGTAATCTTAACATTGTTTCTTTTGCATATTTAAATAGTACAATGATAATTAATTTCATCCAAATAAAAACCTTTTGTGTCCGATAGCTATATCAACCTAAAATTCTTTCTTTTCCTGCTTTAAGAATTATGGACGTGGATCACAAACCAAACTTTCAACTTCAAATTGAAGTTTAAGTTTGGATCAGATTATTGATTAACACGCCTGAATTGTGTTCTATAAAAGTGGCTCTTTGTTGAAAACTTTTAAAAAATATTTATTGCAAAAAATCTAATAATTTATGTGGTCAGTAATATTTGTTTTTTCATGAAAAATCATGCAATCATTCATTATAGACTAAAGAGAGTATATATATATATACGTTTTTTTAATTGTCTAGATTTATTATTATTCTATATTATATTATGAGAATTGTTACATCGACGATTCTAAAATGGACAAGTCTTTCGTCTTGATACACGTAAAACGATGATATCTTGCTCACGCTAAAGATCTCCTGCAAACTTGTTTCTATTAATCTGCATCAATATTAATAAATCGCATCTTCTGGGGTTCAAACCACAGATCTCTTGGCATAGAAGTATCAATGAACCTTTAACCAAACTATTGGGCTAAGAGGGTTTCTACGTATATATACGTTTTGATACAGTTTTATATATGATTTACACTTAGCATAAATTTGTCTCATATAACTCACTATATTATATCTATATCCACATTGTAATGATAAATCGTATTTTCTCACCACAAACCCTACTTATCTTCAGCAATCCTATACCTGCTTTCCACAATCCTTGTTTGTTCACTAAATTTTCCACTTTTCACACTTCCCTCTCATGCACTTTTTTTAATCAATTTTCATGATCTCACTCGTAAGTTTTAAACTATTATCATTTACAGGCCAAGAAGCCTGGAGACCAAAAAATGAAGACAATCTTACATCCCAGGCGGTTACAGCCTCACCCCGTAGGTTACGGGTCGCCTATGTGACAGTACTACACTCGTCAGAGGCCTATGTTTGTGGGGCAATAGCCTTGGCACAAAGCATAAGACAATCAGGATCAACTAAGGACATGATTCTCCTCCATGATCAATCCATAACCTACAGGTCCCTTGTTGGTCTCAGATCTGCGGGTTGGAATCTCCGGCTAATTGACAGAATCCGTAGCCCTTTCTCTGAGAAAGACTCTTACAATGAGTGGAACTACAGCAAATTGCGTGTGTGGCAAGTAATTGAATATGATAAACTTGTCTTCATAGACGCAGATATCATCATCCTTAAGAAGCTTGATTACCTCTTCTACTATCCGCAACTTTCGGCTTCAGGCAACGACAAAATGTTATTTAACTCCGGAGTCATGGTAATCCAAACAAAATAATAATACTAGTTTAACATATTTTAAACTATTTGGCAAAACGTTCAGACAACACATCCTTTAAACATAATTTGTTGAAAATGTGGATTTTGGCTGAATTTTTAAATTAAGCCAGCTGAATTATTTACTTTAATTTTTGCACTAGGATTTTTTATAGAATTTTCTTCTATTTTTGCACTAGGAATCCCGATGGAAGTCATATATCTTTTACGAAAGTAGTAATTTTTTTTTGTTTTTGCATCAGGTTCTTGAGCCATCGCCATGTATGTTTAACGATCTAATAGAGAAATCGTTAAAGATCGGGTCATACAATGGAGGAGACCAGGGATTCCTCAATGAGATCTTTGTATGGTGGCACAGGTTATCGAAACGTGTGAACACAATGAAGTACTTCGACGAAAAAGACAAAGGAACGCACAATCTTTCGGAGAATCTAGAGGGTGTGCACTACTTGGGATTGAAACCATGGGTATGTTACAGAGACTACGATTGCAATTGGGACATGAGCGAACGGCACGTGTTTGCGAGTGATTCCCTGCACGAGAAATGGTGGAATGTATATGACAAGATGTCAAAGCAGTTGAAGGGTTATTGTGGTTTAAATAAGCAGATGGAGAAGAGGATTAAGAAGTGGAGAGCAATCGCTAAGAACAATAGTTTGCCTGGTAGGCATTGGGAGATTGAAGTGAAAGATCCTAGAAAGAAGAACCTTCTTATTCAGTGACAGGGTTTTAGCTTTGGCTTTATTGGAGTCTTAAGCATACTTTGGGAGATTAAGAATGTAGAATCTTTTAATCAAATTTTTTAAGATGTATACAAGCGGGAAAATTATGGTTTTGGCTTTTTGTAAGATGTAGAATCTTTTAATAGAGGCTTTGGCTTTTTGTATGATGTAGAATCTTTTAATAGAGGCTTTGGCTTTTTGTATTTTTTAAGATGTATACAAGCGGGGAAATTATGGTACGACAACATGTACAATGTACATTGTAGAATCTTACTTTGAGGGTGATTTGACGGTATCTTACTTCACATTAACTTGCCTATATAGTTAGCCTCGACTTTATAGGTAGATGATTGGTTAATAGCAGACAAGGATCGGGTACATATAGTTTAGGTATCCAAAACTACCTAAATTACACCCGCAAAAATAAGGGTCAGGTAATTTGAATATACGATAGGGTAAATGTAATTTAGGATACCTATCAGATAGGGTAAATATAATTATTTGGTGGGGGGAGGTTTATTGGTTTTCGTATTTTAATAGAATTTGTTCAAGTCAAATCATATGTTATTTCATAAATCATTTTAAAATCTTCATTGAATTCTAGTGTTATTCAATTTGTGATTCTCAAATACAAATTCAAATCAAATGATTTGATTTGAGAATGGATTTTAATAGATTTGAGAATGATTTTGTGTTATAAATACAAAGGTTGAAATCTTTACCCAAACCTTGTTATTTTGAATTGGATTTGACAAAACAAACTATTGTAGTCACAATCTTCTCAATACACACCTAATATATTTTCATATATCTTCTCATATATCTACAATTATTCATTCCAATGTATGATAAAATTAGTATTTTATGTGTATATGATATAACAATTTTTCATGATTCCATGTAAATAAAAACGGACTTTTAATTGAAAATAATTATTGAATAGCTGACTTTTAATTAAATAAATAAAAAACTTAATATAATAACTGACTTTTTTTATGTGACAAAAAAAAAAATAACTGACTATTTCATGATTTCATAATAAATAAAAACTGACTTTTAATTAAATAAAAAATTATTGAAGAGCAAATTGCAATTATAAAAAAAAAATTGTCGTTTATATCATAATACTTAATATAAGTCAATTTTATTTATTTTACAATGTGTTTTTATATCTAACTCCACGTTACTTGGTTTTTAAATCCATTTCATTTGATTTCTAAATTTTTATCACTTGATTCTTAAATCCATTAGATTTGATTTTCAAATCCAATTTATTGATTTTGAGATCTATATAAAATTCCAAATACTCATAGATATCCAAATCTATTAAATTATGTGAACCAATAAATCCTAACGTTGTCAGGTAAGGTAACTTTCAGTACAACATTAATGTTCAGGTAATTTAGGTAATCCAAATAAATTTATTATTTACATTAATACTGTAAAACAAACACAATAGGATAAGATAACATTTTTCATAACAATTACTCTACATCTTTTGCAATCATTCAACTCTTTTACAACACCATCTCGACATCTCCTATTGTTAAGGATTTAACGCCTAATTAAATCCTGTCACAAACTATTTGTTCGATTCACATATATTAAACACACAAAGAAATTGAAACAACGAACACCACAAATGTTCACCCTGAGTTCACTGAACCTACATCTCAGGGGTGGAGACTGACCTCCACAACTGCATCCACTATGAAGATTGGTAAACACCTCCGATGTGGTTTACACAAGAAGATCATTCACTCTCTCTATCTTTGGTTAAACAATCTGAGGGAGTACAAAGAGAAAACAAAGAAGAATGAATATAACGAGCAAAGCCTAAAGACGAAGAAACACCATATCTCATCCTTTAGCTTTCTCTTGCTCTACGAGCTGCCTTTGAAGCGCTTGGAATCGTCCGGATTATGAGAAATTTCAAAAAGTACCACTTTTCAAGTGCCACTTTTCAAAAATGCCACTTTTCAAAATTGCCATTTAAAAAAAAAAAAATTTCATTATACCATTTATGTTTGGGTTAACTATGTTGTATTAGATTTTAATTTTGAGGGTTTAAGGGGTTGTAGGGGTTAAAACAGTTTTTAGGGTTTAGAATTTTAAGATTTATTCTTTAAAAATTCATAATTAGTGGCATTTCTGCAAATGGATACCCTTAAATGGCATTCTTGCAAATGTATACACCAAAAGTGGCATTTTTGTAATTGTCCCCCGGATTATGGATTAGGGATTCCTTGTGTTAAAAGTTTGTATTTATAACAAAGAAGCCTTGATGCAATATCAAAAAGGGAATTAAGGTCTTCAATAGTTTATTATGAGAATATCATCCTCATAACTTCAAAAAAACAAAATCAAAGGATTCTCAGTCAATTACTAAATTGTTGGAAGAAAACTTTATTTGATTTAGCTAATTTTTTTATTTTCTTTTAATGTAATTATTTTCATTTAATGTATTGTATTGTAAAGATCACATTGTAAGAGCTATAAAAAAACTCAATTATTCTATTGTAAAGACATATAGAATTTTTTGGAAAATAAAAGAGAGTTTTCTCACTTTTGAAGTTAAGGCTTTGTTTGCTTTTCTTTTCTATTGTGTGTGATTCTTTTAGAAAGCAAGTGAAATCTTTTTCTTTGTGTATGATTCACATAGACATTGATTTGTGTTCTTATACCAAATTCATTTTGTAACTTTATGTGGTGAACTTTGATTCATTTAAGTCATTGGTCTTGAAACCGTATGACCATAAGCTTAGCGTGATATCTATCTTATATCAACCTTAGAAGTCGTACGTGGTGGGACTCTTGTCTTGATATAGAAGAAAGCCCAAGTTCTGGCCCAAATTATGAGTTGACTCAATTTCGATATCTCACAGTCTCCACCTTCGGATTCAAATAGCTCTTGACACTTCCTTCATCCTTCTTCTTGATTGCTTTTTCCAAGATCTCCACCTTGAGCCCAACTTCAAACCTCCTTGATAGTTGCCCTTTAGAACCTTTGACTTTAGACTCTGACTTGGCATTTTTATCTTCATGTAAACCTGCATTAGTTTGAATAAACAAACCAATCACCTGAATAGTTTAAATACCATAAATTTACTAAACCATCAATAAACTAGGCAATTCGTTGATGAACTCCATATGTGAGAAACACACTGTCATCCTAAGTTTTCATTACTCCCATGTCTCATCTTGAGTTGTAAACCTAGCTGCTACACTTCTTGTGTCAAGCTCAACTCATCATTGATTCAATGATTTCTTCATAGCCATGTTTGCCTGATGATATAAGATTGGAATCCACCAAACTTATGATCACAAGATGATCAAAAGATTCCAAACTTGAATGCGGAAGATGGCTATTGATAGAGATGGAGATGGAGATTTATGATTGATTCCACAATATCACACACGAAATAAGAAGCTTGATTCCACAAGTTCTTAATCCGAAAATCAGTAGAGAAGAGTGATTCCACACTAGACTCTAAAGACAAGAACACAAGAGTAAAGGAATCCACCTAAGACTCTAATGAACAACACAAAATAAAAGACTTTTGTAAACAGAAGAATACTTGATTGATTTCATAGAAAGGTGCTTGGAGATAATTTACAAGTCGAGCTTATTTATACTCTGAAGCTAACGTTCTATTCTAAAAACAAAACGAAAGAAATGAATGATATGAAAGTAATATGGTCGTTTGTATCATGGCCAAATAAGGGAAACTTGATGGTACCTTTTATATCTTGATATCTTGAGAATAATTGAAACAACCCGACCCGTTTATTTATTTATTTATTTTTTTTATACATTGAAATCGAATTAATGTTCCCATAAACATTAATTCACAATTTCCAATCAATTAACACACATAACCAAACAAACCGATTAAACTAGTAAAATGCCAACCACGTTCATTAGAATCAACCAGAACTATGTCAAATCAAATTCAATACTTAACCAAGTCTAAATTCCACAATCTTTAGAATTCGCTAGCAACCTAGCAGTTCAACATAAAAGCAAACAACCGAGACACTGGATCATCTCCTCTTCCTTGCCCGATTCCACGATCACATTTTCTCTTTACCTGCATCACATGGCAAAACGAGATGCGTGAGTATTATCATAAATACCCAGTGAGACGGTCCTCCCATCTACAGACCATGTACTCAGTAAAATAAATCATACAATACCAGGATGAACAAGCAGCACGAAAGGCAAGCAAACGAAACATCAATGCATGGAACAACACTGTGTCGCGCGACACGGGTGATGTGTGTCGCGCGACACGCCTCTGTGTCGAGCGACACAACGCGCAGGAACTAGGAAACGAGTCTCATCCTCTCATGACTCGAATCCCAATCCGTTCCACTGCAAACCTGTACCAAAACGTCCACAACAACCACAATCCAAGCAAATCACAGCAGCAATCAAACATATCGTATAACCTACTTCCTGAGAGTCTATGGTCGCGCACTCACCTCGAAGAATCGAAATGAAATGAAACCAACGTTCACTAAAACCCTTGTACACGACGAACCACTGGTCCAATTCCGAAACAGGTGACTGTTCTGGAAACTAGACACACACAGCTACGCGTCGGTATGCGGATCGCCTCCAGAATCCTTTTGGTTCGATCGGAATTCTTTTCTGAAATCGACTGATCGCAGGTAACAATCTGCACAGACCCATCGAATTCAAACAGCCATAACTCGGTGAGTAATCAACCAAAAGACGAACCGTTTTCGCCTTTATCACGAGCAGAGATTGGAGAACCTACACCAAAAATTGTTCCAATCCGTCTCAAATAGCCCAGCCGTTTGCCCTCTCAAACTTCCGAACAAAAGCTGTTCTCACTCACGAACCTCTCAAGAACAAAGCCTCTCTCTCTCAAACCTCTTCCAAATCCCTAAACTTCTGATTTCTGATCAACAAAAATGGCCAGAACACTGTTTCTGCCTTTTATATCGAAACCTAGGGTTTCGCTAAACCGACCCCGAACCGAAACAATTCAAAACGAACCGACGGACCAAAATCACCCCTTGTGTCGCGCGACACACCCCTTGTGTCGCGCGACACAGCGTCAAAATGTCCAAAAAACCACACAATTCAACGCGTGTCACACTGCACACCACCAGCCAACCGCCCTTTTCGGTTCACGGGCGTTACAATTCTCCCACACTAACAAGGATTCGTCCTCGAATCACAAGTCATCAGCCACCCGGATCCGTGCTAAGGTCACCACTTATGCTCAGAAACCCGACCCAAACTTTCCCGGAGATACACCACAATGTATCGCTGTAGTCCTGGCCCAGTCTGCCCGATGGATCGAACAACAATCAGACAAAAACATGTCCGACCCACCGTAGACCCGGCATAAAGGACCAATTGATCGTGCAACAATCAGACAAGAACATGCACGACCAAGACGCTACATTACTCTCCGAAATCACCCGAATCGAGGTTCCAGCACAAATACTAACCCTAGACCAGACCCTACAATCCAACCCACATACCTGACCCCACCGGTCAAACCACCTGAGATTCCTCTCGATCCCCCGATGGTCATTCGGCCGCTTACTTACAACTCCGTTCAGACACTACTGCTCATACTCATACTCATAACTCGTACACATATACACCACACCTGCTCGCAGGATCGTCACCCTTTGAGCTACGGTATGCAGGGAACCCACTATCCCCTGAAGAGATGATGTTTGTCCTTTTTCCGGTTATAAGATTTTAACCTAGGATTTCACTAATCAGATGTAGAATAGTGAGGTTCGTAAAGGGACCACCAATACGCTCTAATTCTATGGATTTCAATCTCAGCTAAGCAATTCAAGTTGGGGTTTTAAAGTCACAAAAATAATTCAACAAAACACAAGTAAAAATCGGTTGTAAACAAATATAAAAAGGCGTTAGGTCAGGGATAATTCTCAGGGATTCGATTATCAAGAACCAAGCAATTATTCAGGTATGCGATTACGACCAAGTCTAGAACTCAACCATAAATATAAGGAGATCCACTTTCGTGGCATCTACAACTTTCACAATCAATCTAACACCCTAACTGTCGTTGAGGTTACAAGGATTATCAAGCTTTAGCGATTAGGGTTGATAAGTTCACGAAATGCCCTAACTTCAACTTTCATTGGCTACGGATCAAATCGCCCACCTAAGTCAATTCCAGCAATTTACAAACTTTTGATAAGTAAATTCAACCTAAGATCAAAGGCTAGGTGATCAATCTAACCTAGGCAATATGATCGACAATAGGTGGGGACTATCGAATGATTATATAAAAACCTATCTATGCTTAGTTCATGAATCAAATCCCATCGAAATCCCCCTAACCTAACAAGTGGATTACTCGCTCATGATCAAACAAGTAACAGCAGCAAGAGATGAAAGAAACTTCATTAAATCAAAAGCAAAAGAGTTTAGGGTTTAGAAAACTTCGATAATAACGTGAAGGATAAACTCTAAAACAATGGTCTGAATCCCAATCTCTTTCTCTCTCTCTCGTCGTGACCTTGCTGCTGCTGCATCGCTGTCTTGTGATGGCGTGATTCCTCCAAAAATTCAGCAATGAAAACCTATTTAAAGGCCCATTACGGCTGGCCCAAAAATAGGCTTGCAGAATTAGGGTTTTGCAAAAGGCCCATTAATGATTCTGCTGGGAGCAGGCGCTCTCTTTCTCGTACTAGGTGCTCCTTCCTTCGCACCAGGTGCTCCCTCCGGATCGATCGATCTTAGACTTTACGTCGGTCGATCTGAAATTCAGATCGATCGATCCGACTCTGAGATCGATCGATCTGCTCCATTCTGGGTGTCAGGTGCTCTCCTCTGGGCTTCGGGTGCTCTCTTTCTCCAGAATGTCCAAAAAGGGTCCAACTTCACCCTTTTCTAGCCAATTCCGATTGTAAGTCCCAGTTATTGCTTCCAGCCGCTTTTTGTACCTAGAACGACTCGATAGAGAGTGAAAGACTCGATAAAAACCTACAAAACAAGGGTTAGAATGCGCCAAAAACGCATTATATCAATTCCCCCAGACTTAGATCTTTGTTTGTCCTCAAACAAATTCAAGACCAAGTGAAGGAGAAAGGTTTGAAAACGCGGGAACTCTTTTATCCTCAGTGAACCGGGTTTAAAAACTTTCAATCTGCAGACCACATAATCCAGGTCACGAATAGCAAAGCTTTACCAAAACATCCTCAACACATTTCTCAACCAAGTTCCATTTCCCAAACACAAACTCAACGCATTCAAAGTTGCGTGAGGGTCTCGCTAAGGACACCATTTAGGGTAGACGATGCTAAAGGGTTTAAGGCCATTTAGAGGTGGAGTTCAAAGTGTTTAAAGTATTTAAGGGTTACCCGATGTTTCGTAGAGGATGCAGGTTATCGCACAAAATTGCAAGAGAGAACGGGTGCGTTGATATCCACATTCTCTAAACCACTCTTTCTTCTCCACATCTCTCCAACGTCTCAACATCTCATCATCCACTTTGGGTATATTCGCTGTGTAGAGAGACATTTCTAATATACCGATTTTACCACTCTTCATCATCTGTTGAGATTCAAAAGCAGCGCTTTCACTACTGTTGTTCCTTGTGAGGAGACAGGGTCGTGAGATCGCTCGTCCTCTACATCCGTTCTACGGGACTCGGACTACTGCTTTTGAGCTTTGGATGATCACTTCTTGAGTACCGATTCACTGGAAATGCATTTCCTCATCGCGTATTCAAGAACTATCATGTCATCCTTTTTTTTTTTTTTTTTTTTTTTTTTTTGATGAAGAGGGTTTGATCACAAGCGTATGTCTCTCAAACACGAAGAAAAATCAGAGTTACTGTACATACCCAAAAGCGTGAAATCATCTCCTGGGAATAAGAGCGGGTGCTCCTTCTGGGGAGCAGGTGCTCTCTGTTCTTCAGAAAGAGTGATTTAGATGCAGTGTTGACCCAATTCTCTCCAACCCTTTTGCGCATATGCTGCACATGTGACAATGAAGTAACAAGAATGCAAGGGGTTTGAAAAGAGGTAAGGGTTAAGGAGGGTACTAACTAAAAATGAGCTAGCTATTCAGGATCAACAAGAGTGATAAAAGGAGTAAGGAGTCCTGAATATGATTCGTTTCCCTAATCTAGTGCCAATAGCGAGATAAATTTTTGGTCAATATGGAACCTGGAAGATAGTGTATCGAAGTGTTCCAGCTGTTCTTTGTACTCATGCTCTGAAGAAATGGTCACTAGAGAGAAAGTTAAACACAAATAGTTCAAATATCATCACGAGATAAAGTCCTAATTCCCTACAAAGTTTTGACTCAATAAAACAAACGAAAAATAGACTCAGACAGGACATAAGAAAATAAGAAGGAAAATAAAAAGTCATTAGCAACAACTCCCCCCAGACTTACTTCACACCGTCTCGGTGGGAAAATAAGAAAAGAGAGAGAGAAGAAAAAGAAAAAGAAAATGCAGGAAAGTAAAAATGTTCAGGGAAAATACGAGAGGGGGAGAAAAATAGCGATGACTAATCGCTGGCAGTAGCATCGGATTCCTTGTCATCATCCGTGAGTGGCTTCTTCCTCTTGGATGATCGGGTGTTAGGGCGAGCAGACGAGGACGGTTGAGCAGCTGGTGGCTGGACCGGTGCGGTGGATGGCATTGTCTCCGCGGCTTGTGAGCCGCTGCATCCCTTTTGCAGCATGTGCAAAAGGCGGCGAAGGAGCCCATTGTTCTTCTTGGTGGAAGCCACCATCCAACGGCGGTATTCAGCATCATCCGGGTTGTCGGAGATATCATCAAGTGTCAGCTCGCTGTGGTAAGGCCGGCGGATGTGAGCGCGAGATTGCTGCGTACGCCGTGTGTCAGCTGCCAAATCCTCTTCTTCTTCTTGGCTCAGCGGGTCCTCAGCAGCGGGAGCAGGAGCAGGTGCAGAAGTGGAGGTGCTCTTTCGGGCAGCAGACGTGCTCCCTTTCTTCTTCGGGGTGCTCCTGGTTGGTGCTCCAGGGATTGGGCACAAATACTCTGTTCCAGGGGTGAACCCGATGTTGGCGGCGACCTCCAAATCAGTCAGTGATGGTTGAGGCAGCCTGCAAAACAAAATACTACCCGCGCGTGACGTGAAACGGTAAGTGGTGGGTTCAGATAAGATCTCACATGAGAGAAGGTAGCCCGTGTCCATAGACTCGTACTCCGTACTGCGCGTATATTCGCTGACATCTATTTCCAGGTGAAGGAATAAGCGTGTCAGCAGGCTCCCTATCCGCTCTGTGTGGGCTTTGCCCTTGGCAACTTTGGTCCTCTTATCAGCTATACATGAGGCAAAAAGTGCTCCCATGTTGACGCTACCATCGAACTCGCAGGCCAAACCCGCTTCACCACTAATGGTGTCTCGCACAACATTGTAAAGCATGATCAATTCATCGGTTTGCACCTTGCTTGCATCATCTCGTGAGAAGAAAATAGTGCTGATGGCCTTGACACCAATTCGAAGAGCAGGGTTGCGAATGATGGACTGGGCTGCGGACCGGGAGAAGTAATCTCCACTTGCTATGAAATCCCAGAATTTGTGCGCAACCGGTAGGCGTGTGGGGATAGTCACCTTCTCCTCCGTGGAGTCAAAACCGTAAAGGTCGCAGAGATCCCGGATAGTCACCTCATACCTCTTTCCTCCAGCAAAGAAAGAGAGAACTCCCTGTGAAGCCACCGGTCCACGTGGGTCCGAATAGGTCAGCTTGGCAAATGCCAAACACTGCCTCACCAAATCTGGGTATAGATCATCGGGCTGTGTGAGCAGATCGGTTAGTTGGCAAGCCTCAAGTATACTGTTCACATCATAGAGCAGCCCTAGATCCTTTAGCGTTTGCCCACACAAGAAGCGAGTCGGCTCAATGGTAATGTCTAGCCAGTTATTGTAGTAATATGCGTCCGCCTGGTCCCATTCCACGTCGGAATCGAGAGGAAGGGTTGAATTGCGCAAATCAAAACGTTGGCCTTCGTCACGTGGCCAATGGCTTGTTGCGAGTTGGGTGGAGGTGGAGACACCTTTCCCCTTGCGTGAGCGGGATGGGTTACCAAAGGACGTTGTCAGTTTGGACATCCTCCAAAGACAGCAGCAAACACGAACCCATGCAAGCATAAGTTCATCGTCCCAATATCCACACAAATACATATCCAAGCGGTAACTACAATAGATGAAAATCAACAAAGACAACAGTCCGGACAGAAGAAGCATAAACCAATTGTCCCATAAGAGTAATCCTTATCCCCCAAATTCCGATTTCACACAACAAAAGTGGGTTTAGTTTCAAGCGAAAATTTCAGTCAAAATTGCACACCCCAATGTACTCGAAATCGGCCCTAAAGAAGTTTAGAGTAACCCTAAGCAATCGCATTCAACCAATCAAGCCAAACAAACCCGGATTCCTTCCTTTGTCGCGAAAACGGCAGACCAAAAAGGTGGGTTTTCGAAGTGTTACCTTGCTGTTTTGGAGAAACGAGTTGTAGATTCGAAAAGAGGGCGAAAAATCGAGTGGGATAGAGCCTAAAATTGCTCAGATTGGTTGAGAATCGAAGGAGATGTGCTTTGGGCAAGAAGCTTTGAAACCGTTTTAATGGAGGAAAAGAAATAAACGTAGGGGAGGAGGAAGAAGAGAGAGAGGCGCGAGAGATATAGGTTTTAGGGGTGACCCATTATGTCTATTTTTATATCCATTTGAAATTAGAAAAATCCCTTAATTAATATCTCTCGGGCCCACCTCATCATTCTTATTGGACTTACCTGGTGATAGACCCATACCGAATTTTGAAAATTCGTTTTCCGTTGTAGATTGGGGGAGCAGGTGCTCCCTCTGGGTTTCAGGTGCTCCCTCTGGGTTTCAGGTGCTCCCTCTGTGCTGTTGTGAAACCCTCATCTGGATCGATCGATCTCGGGACTTACGTCGGTCGATCCAAAATTCAGATCGATCGATCCGACGTTGAGATCGATCGTTATACGCCTGATCGATCGATCTGGGAACTGATGGCACTCGATCGGAAATTCAGATCGATCGATCTGTGAAGAGATCGATCGATCTTCACCACTTCGTTCCCCCTTTTTTTTTTTTTTTTTTTTTTTTTGAAAACCTAAAAATTCAAAACTCAAACAAAAGTTAGTGATAAAAGAAATCAATCGAAAAAGTTAGAAAACATACCGGTGGGTTGCCTCCCACCAAGCGCTTGGTTAAAGTCGTTAGCTTGACTTGATTAGCCTTTTAGGCTTTGGGCGCGTCACCTAAGGTGATAACTCCACCTTCGGTTGGGGTTGCATCGGCTAAGTACGGTTTGCAGCGCTGTCCATTGACCACGAACTCTTTTCCTTTGGCGTCCAGCAACACCAGAGCTCCATATGATCGAACGTCTTTGACGAGGAAAGGGCCAGACCACCTAGATCGTAATTTTCCAGGGAAAAGTTTAAGGCGAGAGTTAAAGAGAAGTACCATGTCATTGGGTTGGAAGTTTCGGTTAAGAATTCTCATGTCGTGGTACATCTTGGCTCGTTCCTTGTACAATTTCGAACTCTCGTAGGCTGTGTGCCTAATCTCCTCTAACTCGTTAAGTTGCATGGATCGCCTTTCCAAGGCGGGTTTGATGTCGTAGTTCATTAACTTAACTGCCCATGCCGCCTTATACTCAAGCTCTACCGGAAGGTGGCACGACTTACCATACACCAAGCGAAAGGGCGTTGTCCCTAATGGCATTTTGTAAGCGGTTCGGTAAGCCCAAATTGCGTCGTCCAACTTGGCTGCCCAATCTTTCCTTGTGGTACCTACGGTCTTTTGCAAAATGTCCTTGATCTGCCGATTACTAACCTCAACCTGACCACTAGTTTGCGGGTGATATGGCGTTGCAACCTTATGCTTTACGCCGTTCTTTCTCAAAAGGTTCTCAAAAACCCTATTGATGAAATGGGTCCCACCATCACTAATCACCACCCGCGGAACACCAAACCTGGGGAATATTATGGTTTTGAACATCTTTAAAACCACAGCGGCATCGTTAGTTGGGGAAGCAATGGCCTCAACCCATTTTGACACATAATCAACAGCCACTAAGATGTACTTGTTTCCATAGGAGGATGGAAACGGCCCCATAAAATCTATTCCCCATACGTCAAACACTTCAACTTCCAATATGAAGTGTTGAGGCATCTCGTTCCGTCGCGAGATGTTTCCTTGCCTCTGACATTTGTCGCATCGCGAGATGAATGCGTGTGCATCGCGGAACATCGTTGGCCACCAATATCCAGCTTGGAGCACCTTAGAGACCGTCTTGAAGGTGGCGAAGTGACCGGCATAATTAGAACTATGACAATGAAAGAGAATTCCAGGAATCTCTTCATCCGGTACACACCTCCGAAAGATACCATCCGAACACTGCTTGTAGAGGAAAGGCTCGTCCCAAAAATACCTTCTTATATCACGGAGAAACTTTCTCTTCTTATCACCCACGAAATCAACCAGTTCTTGGTCAGCAGCTAGGTAGTTTGCTATTTCTCCAAACCAAGGAAAACTCGGAACAACTCCCTTTGAAATAGCCTTGCAAAAGGCTCCAAGAGCATGCGCTCCTGTCTGAACCGACTGCTCCTGCAAACAGACTCCAACTGCATAAACGTGTTCAACTGGAAGTGAATCATCAAGAGGTACCTCATAATCAACCCTCATGCGTGACAGGTGGTCAGCAACTCCGTTCTCTAACTCTTTCCTATCAATAATCTGAAGATCGAATTCCTGGAGCAAAAGGATCCACCTTAAGAGTCTCGGTTTAGCATCCTTTTTGGTGAGCAAATACTTTAAAGCTGCGTGGTCGGTTTGCACAATGACCTTGGAACCGACAAGATAAGTTCTAAACTTCTCAAAGGCGAACACAACAACTAGAAGTTCCTTCTCAGTCGTAGCGTATCGGCATTGAGCTTCATCCAGTGTTCGGCTTGCATAGTATATCACGTGGAGCTTCTTGTCTTTCCTCTGTCCCAAAACAGCACCAACGGCGTAATCACTTGCATCCGTCATCACTTCAAAAGGGAGATCCCAGTCCGGTGGTTGGACAATGGGTGCACTGACCAGAGCTCCCTTTATCGTGTGAAAAGCTTCAAGGCATGCTGCATCAAACTCAAACTTGGTCTCCTTACACAAGAGTTGAGTAAGCGGCCTTGCTATCTTCGAAAAATCTTTGATGAACCGGCGGTAGAATCCAGCATGACCTAGGAAACTCCTTATTCCCTTGACTGAATCCGGCGGTTGCAAACTCATCATAACATCAACCTTTGCTCGGTCGACTTCTATACCCTTCTCAGAAATTCGATGGCCCAAAACAATACCGTCTCGAACCATAAAATGGCATTTTTCCCAATTAAGGACGAGATGCTTCTCCTCACATCGCTGCAATACCCTGCACAAATTTGACAAACACACGGAAAAAGAGCTTCCATAGACGGAGAAATCGTCCATGAAAACTTCCATTATGTCCTCAATCAAATCAGTAAAAATCGACATCATGCACCTTTGAAAAGTCGCAGGGGCATTACACAAACCAAACGGCATTCTGCGATAAGCAAAAGTGCCGTATGGACATGTGAATGTCGTTTTCTCCTGATCGTCCGGGTGGATAGGAATCTGAAAGAAACCTGAAAATCCATCTAAAAAGCAGTAATATGGATGGTTAGCCAATCTCTCAAGCATTTGGTCAATAAACGGCAGGGGAAAATGATCCTTCCTAGTGGCGGCATTCAGCTTTCTATAATCAATACACATCCTATGGCCAGTGACTGTCCTAGTAGGTATCAATTCATTTTTCTCATTAGTGATCACAGTTATTCCGCCTTTCTTAGGTACTACGTGAACAGGGCTAACCCACTTACTATCCGATATCGCATAGATTACACCTGCTTCTAGGAGTTTCATAATTTCCTTTTTTACTACATCCTTCAGATTCGGGTTTAACCTCCTCTGATGCTCAATAGAATTCTTAGACTCATCCTCTAAATGTATCCTATGCATGCATAAATCAGGTGAGATTCCAGGGATGTCATCTAGTGAGTAACCTAAGGCTTTCCTATACTTCCTAAGCTCGCATAGAAGTAAGGCGGATTCCACATTGTTGAGATCAGCATTTATTATAACAGGATATGTGGAGTTGGGACCGAGAAATGCGTACCTTAGCCCAGCTGGTAAGGTTTTGAGCTCGAGTTTTGGAGCTTTTAGCTCGCTCCAAGGATCATCAGTAAGGTTCCGAAGAGCAGAGGCAGGTGCTCCGTCTTCTCCCTTTGTGTCGAGTCTCAAAAAGTCCGTCGATTTCTCCATCTGCCCGGAATCCAGCATCCTTGCGAACCCAATGGTATCTTCGCTCAAATAACCATGTTCGCTCTCAGCTTTCGTCAATGCAACATCCAAGGGATCATCAGCAAGTATCTCTTCAATCTCTCCCTCCGAGATTTCGAGATTATCCTCAATGGCAAAAGTCTGCCCATCAATGGTCGGTTTCTTCAGCATCCGATCCATCTCAAACTCCATAATAATGTCTCCCAATTGGAGACCAATCGTTCCGTTCTTTACATCAATGATCGCACCAGCTGTGCGCAAGAAAGGACGTCCCAGAATTAGAGGGTCCTTTGGCTCATCATCCAGTTCCAACACCACGAAATCTGCTGGAATGAAGATGTTCCCAATCCTGACCTGCAAATCTTCCAAAATTCCTACAGGCAACTTGATAGATCTGTCAGCAAACACTAATGAAATTCGTGTTGGTTTGAATTTTGTGTACCCGAGTTTCCTTGCAACTGAATAGGGCATTAGATTCACGCTGGAACCTAGATCACACAAAGAACAAGGGAATCGCACAGGACCAATATCAACGGAAAGAACGAACTTACCTGGGTCCTCTTGCTTTTTAATGGTTTTGTTTTGTAGCACAGCGCTACAATTCTTGCTTACAACCATGGCACTTTGCTCTGAGGGGATCCGTCCAGTGACCAGGCCCTTGACATACTTTTTCATAGACGGCATCATCTGAATTGCGTCAGCCAGTGTCAGCTTAACCGTCAAATCTTGCAACATCTCCTTACATTTTGCCTCCTCCAAATCTTTCTGCGACTTCCTTGGAGGTACGAGGTAAGGGATAGGGGGCCTGTAGACACGAGAACGAAACTTATCAATAATCTCATTTGGTCTTAATACCTTAGAAATTGGTTCAGCAGATTCTTCATCGTTTTTTTCTGTTTCGGGAGCAGGTGCTCCCTCATCTGGAGCAGGTGCTCCAGGAACAAGAGAAGGTGCTCCAGGGACAGGAGCAGGTGCTCCTTCTGGGCAGTTTTCAGCTTCTGCCTTCACGACTCCAGGTAAAGTTCTCCCACTTCTCAGCTCTATGGCATTCACAAATTCTCTTGGGTTTGCATCAGTTTTACCAGGCAATACTCCCTGGGGTCTCTTAATTGCTTCTGCCGTCTGAGCAACTTGTGTGTCGAGTGTTTTTACGTGGTTGCGAACTGCTTCGAGCTGACCATTAAGGTCCGAGTACATACCATCCACCTTTGTGTTGATCTCAGTAGCACACTTCTGCTGGTTCGCCATCAGTTGCTACATCATACCTTTCAATTCGTCCTGAGAAGTACTTCCAGAGCTCGGGGGAGCTTGAAAGTTAGGGTATTGTGGTTTCTGGCCTTGAAAAGGAAGGAATGACTTCCCTTGGAAACCCTGAGGAAAGGTTTTCTGGAAACCTTGATCTTGAGGTTTCGTGAATTGAGAGCCGGTTTGCTGCGGATAAACCTGGTCCTGTAGGAGAAATTGGGGTGGTTCCTGTAGTTCTGGTTGAAACCGCGATTCCTCACAAATCCTTGGCAATTAACGTAACTTACCTCTTCCTGATCAGCAGCTCCATCCTCAACCATTTCCTCAGCAAGTTGCTCGCCAGCCTCATCAGCAAAATGAACCATCCTTTGGTTCGCCTTGAGCAACAAGTTGACTTTAGCCGCAAGGTCATCGATCTTAGCAGAATCCGTTCCATTGGATTTCGTAGTCCTGTCATATTCCTGGGACTTGTTGCTTGAACTTGCAGCCAAGTTCTCAATCGGCTTATATGCTCCCTCTTTGGTTTTGGTCATGAAATCACCATCGCTAGCAGCATTGAGTGCGTTCCTATAATCCCAATCCACACCATCGTAGAAAATCTCCAGCAGGTTTTCATCAGTGAACCCATGGTGTGGGCACTCTCTCTTGTACTCCTTAAACCTTTCCCAAGCCTCACAGAAGAATTCTCCGGAATGTTGGTGGAAGGAAGATATCTTGTTCCTTAAACTCGCGGTTTTGGATTTCGTGTAGAAATGGTCCAAAAACGCAGCACTGCATTGAGCCCAAGTCGTGATGGATCCAGCAGGTAAAGACTTAAGCCAACGAGAAGCTTTGTCCGCGAGTGAAAACGGAAACAGCTTGCATTTTACGAAATCCAGGTTCATCCCATTAGAGCTTGTCGTGGAGCAAATCTCCTCGAAATTCTCTATATGGTCCATCGGAATTTCAGCAGGCAATCCGTGGAACAAGTGCTGCTTAACCAGCGATATCATCTGCGGTTTGATCTCATAATCATTCCTTTCAACAGCGGGGGGAACTATCGCAGCTCGGTTTCGGTAATAGGCATGGGGATTGTCCATATCCCCTATGGTTCGCTGCTGCTCACGCGCGCGTTGTTGCTGTAGTTCACGCGTGTGCTGCTGTTGCATTTGAGCCATCTGCTCTTGTAACCTTTGCAATTCAACTGCCATGTCGTTGTTGCCTTGTTCGCCCATATCAGCGGGATTAGGCCTTTGTCGTCTATTTCCTCGTTCTAGTCTCGCGAGTTCAGGATTACTCAAAGTGACAAGGGGAGTCTGAAGATTTCTCCTAGTTGTCCTTGAGTTCATGCACCTGAAACACACGTAAAGAAAAACAAAAGAACGAGATTAGTGCTTAGTCTAAAATCGTAGTCGAGAAGTAGAGGTATCGAGTGGTCCCCGTCGCAACGGCGCCAAATTGATGTTTGTCCTTTTTCCGGTTATAAGATTTTAACCTAGGATTTCACTAATCAGATGTAGAATAGTGAGGTTCGTAAAGGGACCAGCAATACGCTCTAATTCTATGGATTTCAATCTCAGCTAAGCAATTCAAGTTGGGGTTTTAAAGTCACAAAAATAATTCAACAAAACACAAGTAAAAATCGGTTGTAAACAAATATAAAAAAGCGTTAGGTCAGGGATAATTCTCAGGGATTCGATTATCAAGAACCAAGCAATTATTCAGGTATGCGATTACGACCAAGTCTAGAACTCAACCATAAATATAAGGAGATCCACTTTCGTGGCATCTACAACTTTCACAATCAATCTAACACCCTAACTGTCGTTGAGGTTACAAGGATTATCAAGCTTTAGCGATTAGGGTTGATAAGTTCACGAAATGCCCTAACTTCAACTTTCGTTGGCTACGGATCAAATCGCCCACCTAAGTCAATTCCAGCAATTTACAAACTTTTGATAAGTAAATTCAACCTAAGATCAAAGGCTAGGTGATCAATCTAACCTAGGCAATATGATCGACAATAGGTGGAGACTATCGAATGATTATATAAAAACCTATCTATGCTTAGTTCATGAATCAAATCCCATCGAAATCCCCCTAACCTAACAAGTGGATTACTCGCTCATGATCAAACAAGTAACAGCAGCAAGAGATGAAAGAAACTTCATTAAATCAAAAGCAAAAGAGTTTAGGGTTTAGAAAACTTCGATAATAACGTGAAGGATAAACTCTAAAACAATGGTCTGAATCCCAATCTCTCTCTCTCTCTCTCTCTCGTCGTGACCTTGCTGCTGCTGCGTCGCTGTCTTGTGATGGCGTGATTCCTCCAAAAATTCAGCAATGAAAACCTATTTAAAGGCCCATTACGGCTGGCCCAAAAATAGGCTTGCAGAATTAGGGTTTTGCAAAAGGCCCATTAATGATTCTGCTGGGAGCAGGCGCTCTCTTTCTCGTACTAGGTGCTCCTTCCTTCGCACCAGGTGCTCCCTCCGGATCGATCGATCTTAGACTTTACGTCGGTCGATCTGAAATTCAGATCGATCGATCCGACTCTGAGATCGATCGATCTGCTCCATTCTGGGTGTCAGGTGCTCTCCTCTGGGCTTCGGGTGCTCTCTTTCTCCAGAATGTCCAAAAAGGGTCCAACTTCACCTTTTTCTAGCCAATTCCGATTGTAAGTCCCAGTTATTGCTTCCAGCCGCTTTTTGTACCTAGAACGACTCGATAGAGAGTGAAAGACTCGATAAAAGCCTACAAAACAAGGGTTAGAATGCGCCAAAAACGCATTATATCAAGAGACCCACTATCCCTCAAAATACATGTAGGAGACCCACTGTCCCCAGAGAGGCCCACTACCCCTCGAGTGCATGCAGGGAACCCATTATCCCCTGGAGAGATCCGCTGTCCCTCAAGTATACAGGAACCCACCGTCCCCTGGAGCATTACTCTGCAACGTGTCGTCATAAGTATCTATCGACCGAAAAAAACGCCTCCATGGCTCACCATGACATTTCTCCACTGGAAATACCAACATCGCTGTAACCCCCACTAGGTTACTGTAACGCCCCCTCCACTTGGTTACAACACATAAGAACTCACATCTTAAGATCCAACAATAATAAGAAAACTCATCTTATTAAATCCTCGAAAAACGTATAATCGTTACAACAAAAACGAAAATACAGAAACTGTAGCCACATGCTACTACAAACCGAAACCAGCAAAAGAAGAAACTCAAGTCTCCGCTTGCTTCTCGAACCACTTCGAGAACTTAGTCTTCATCTTCGCCTCTGGCTCCCAAGTCTCCTCCTCGACACCATCACATTCCCACATAACTTTCACCAACGGTATCCTCTTGCGATGCAGCACCTTGACCCTCCTCTCGAGAATCCTTACAGGTCTCGCCGCCAATGTCATGTTGGGCTGAAGATCCTCCGGAATCCTAGCTAACACCTCCTCAGACTGATGCAGACACTTCCGCAACATCGACACATGGAAGACATTATGAAAGGCCTTCATACCCTGAGGTAACTCCAGTCGATAAGCCACTGGTCCAACCCGCTCCACAACCCTGAACGGACCCATAAACCTCAGACTCAACTTATTCTCAGAAATGGATCTGTTAGGACCCCTCAACATAGCTGCCTTGAGATACACCATATCTCCCAGCTCAAACTCCAACTCCTTCCTCCTCTTATCGGCATCTCTTCTGTCGATCCTGCGCCTCCTTCATGTTCAGCTTCAAGACACGGATCTTCTCCATCGTCTCCTGAATAAAGTCTACACCAAACATGCTCCTCACCCCCACTTGAGTCCAGCATAATGGTGTCCTACATGGCCTCCCATACAGAGCCTCATATGGAGCCATCCCGATACTCGCCTGATAACTGTTGTTGTAAGCAAACTCTACCAGGATCAGATGATCTGCCCAATGACCACGGTAGTCCACCACACACATCCTCAGCAAGTCCTCCAATGTCTGAATCGTTCTCTCGAACTGCCCATCCGTCTGAGGGTGATATGTCGTACTCATATGCACCTTCGTGCCCATCTCAGCCAGAAATGCTCCCCAGAACTCAGAAGCGAATCTCATATCTCTGTCTGACACAATGCTCGCTGGCACCCCCTGCAACCTCACAATCTCCCACACATACTTCCTAGCCAACACTGCAGCCCCATCAGTCTTCTTAATGGGCAGAAAATGTGCTGTCTTGGTCAGACGGTCTACAATCACCCAGATCGTATCATAAGTCCGCGAGACCGGTAATCCTGTCACAATGTCCATAGTCACCATATCCCACTTCCACTCCGGCATAGGCAAATTCTGCAACAACCTGCTCGGAACTTGATGCTCAGCCTTCACCAGCTGATACACATTGCACTTCGAAACCCAACTCGCAACGTCCTTCTTCATCCCAACCCAGTGGTAGTACCTCTTCAAGTCCCGGTATATCTTGGTCGCTCCTGGATGAATCGACAGCATGCTCGAATGAGCCTCCCTCAGAATCTCCTGCCTGAGACTCTCATCCTTGGGTACACAGACCCTACCATTCACCAGTATCATCCCATTCCTGGAGACCTGATACTCTGAACCCGCCAACTGAGAAGCATCAATCAGACTCTGATCCTTCTCCTGAGCTACCCGAATCCTGCTCAGTAAATCTGCTCGGTTAGCTGCCTCTAACCCCAACGGCTCCTGCAAGATAACGCACAGACTCAACGCGCCAATCTCGCTCACCAGTACCTCCATGTCCCGCTCCTGAGCCGAAGCAACCCTCTTCCGATTCAACGCATCCGCAACCAAATTAGCCTTCCCCGGATGGTACTCAATCTCCAGATCGTAATCCGCTACCAACTCCATCCAGCGCCTCTGCCTCAGGTTCAGCTCGGGCTGAGTGAAGCAGTACTTCAGGCTCTTGTGATCTGTGAAAACCTGAACCTTCCCACCATAAAGGTAAGATCGCCAGATCTTCAGGTCGAAGATCACTGCAGCCAACTCCAAGTCATGCGTAGGGTAATTGCACTCGTGCTTCCTCAACTGCCTCGAAGCATAAGCAATAACCTTCCCCTGCTGCATCAGAACATACCCCAGACCCACACAAGATGCATCTGTATACACCACGTATGGCTCGCCCGGATCAGGCAACGCCAAAACTGGAGTACTAGTCAGCATCTCCTTCAGCTTCCCGAAGCTCTCCTCACACTCCGCAGACCACACAAACGGGACATCTTTACCAGTCAACTTCGTCATCGCCTGAGCCATACTCGCAAAACCCCTGACGAACCTCCGGTAATACCCAGCTAAACCAAGGAAACTCCTGATCTCCGTTGCACTCCTCGGTCTCAGCCAATCCCTAATAGCCTCGATCTTAGCTGGATCCACTGAAACTCCCTCCGCAGACACGACATGCCCCAGAAAACCCATCTTCCGCTGCCAGAAACTTACTGAGCTTCGCGTACAACTTCTGTTCCCGCAGCTTCTCCAGAACCAACCTCAGATGAACCTCATGTTCCTCAAGAGTCCTCGAATACACCAGGATATCGTCGATAAAGATAATAATGAACTCATCCAAGTACTCCTGAAACACCCCGTTCATCAGACTCATGAATGCCGCTGGCGCATTCGTCAACCCAAACGGCATCACTACGAACTCATAGTGTCCATACCTCGTCCTGAAAGCCGTCTTCCACACATCGGCCTCATCTATCGGAATCTGATGGTATCCCGAAGCCAAATCGATCTTGGAGAACCAAGTAGCCCCTCGCAACTGATCCAACAACTCATCAATCCGCGGCAGAGGATACCTGTTCTTCACAGTAACTCGGTTAAGGCCCGGTAATCGATGCATAACCGAAAACTACATCCTTCTTCTTCACAAACAACATCGGCGCTCCCCACAATGAACTACTCGGTCGGATGAATCCCTTAGCCAGCAAATCATCCAACTGCTTCTTCAGTTCTGCCATCTCTGCTGGAGCCATGCGGTATGGTGCCTTAGATATCGGCGTAGTCCCAGGCTCTAACTCAATCGTGAAAGGATCTGACCTTGACGGCGGCAATCCCTACAACGACTGAAATACATCCTGAAAATTCCGGACAACCCGAATATCAGCTACTGCAACTTCCCCAACAGACTCTGGCATCACAATCGTCAGCAAGTACGCCTCACAGCCCTTATCAATCAACTGCGCGGCCTGAATTGTCGAAATCATCAAGCTCCCGGAAGTCGGCCTGATGCTCTGATAGACCAACCTCCCCGTCTCACGCTCAAACACCACTCGACCTCAATGACAATCCAGATGAACCTTGTAACGATTCAGCCAGTCCATCCCCAAAATGACATTGTACAACTCCACCGGACTGATAACCAAATCTGCCGGCATGACCTCTCCTGCCACCAGAACATCAACTCCACAAGCCCGCCCGAAAGTAGCCAAAGTCTTCCCTCCAGCCACTCTAACCACTTCCGGCTGCTCCCTGGAGTCGCTCCGGATCCCACTGCACTCTGCGCACTCCGGTGTAATGAAGCTATTCGAAGCTCCAAAATCAAACAAGACATGGGAATCACGCCCGCCTACTACTAAGGTCCCTACACAGTTCATGTGTCACAGAGCCTAAAGTATTATCACAGATACAAAGCTTCCAAAACAACAATTCACAACATTATAAATTCGCCAAGTTAAGGTTAAAATGTACCTATGATCGGCCTGGCGCTAGGACCTCCCGTCTCTGCCGAAGTGAACACACGCGGCACAGCAAGCTGTCTCAACGGCTGCACATCAACCGCCGCCCCTTGCACCGGCTGCACCACTGCCACTGCCAACTGCAACCTGGGACACCTCGCCTTAATGTGCCCCGCCTCCCCGCAATGGAAACACGCCTGTGTAGTCCGAATCTCTCTCCTCTTCGGACAAGCTGCCACCTGGTGCTCCGTGCTCCCACAACCATAGCACCCTGTACCACCCTGACCACTCTGGGTCCTTTGACCGGAACCCGAAGATCTCTCCCACTTCCTTTTCTGTCCCTGAGCCGGCTTACCGCCCCGACTCACACCCGCCTGCTGCTGCTGCGGCCTCCTCTGCTGCTGCTGCACCGGTGGACTAAACACCGCAGCCAGCTCAGTCCCCATATCAACCTCAATAGCTGCCGCAGTCTCAACCAACTCCGCCCTCGTGGCGTACTTACTAGCCCTCACAGCGTCTTCAGCACTGGTCGAAGTCCATGCATGAACCTCCTGATCTGGGACTCCTCACTCCCAAACTCCCTACCAGCATACACCAACAGCTGACCAAACTGCTCGTCATACTCTCGAACCGAACTCTCTCCCTGAGTCAGCGCTAAAAACTGTGCCTGCATCCGGTCCACCGCCTCCTGCGGAAAATACTTGGCATCGAACTCAGCCAAAAAATCCACCCAGGTCATCCCCGCCTGAGGCCTCCTGCTCGTCACACCTCTCCACCACAGATGTTCATCACCCTCTAAATAGTGAACCGCAAGGTCCACTCTGTATCCTTTGGGACACCTCAGCGCCTGGAAATTATGCTCCAGACGGCTCCTCCATGTAACAGCCTCCTCAGGCTTAGCACCGCCCGAGAAGTACCCAGTGGTAATCCTGTGCATCTGCTCCAAAATCCTCAGGTAGGATGGAGCCTCCTCTGCAGCCGCCACACCTGGCTGCCCCCTAGCTACTGCTGGCTGAACTCCCGCCGCTGCCGGCTCAACACCAGCCGCCTCTGGCTGTACACCCGGAGCATGTCCCTGAGCCGGTGCCCCACCTGGCAACCGCTCAAGAACCTGTGGCATCATAGCCTCCAAACGGTCCAACTGACCCTGAGCATCGCCCCTGCCAGGACCTCCACCTGGGCCCTGCGCCACACTGGCCAACTTAGTACCCTCGACACCCACTGGCTCTAGAGGCATCTGCGACTCTGCAACCTCCTCCCGCGTGGCCTCCTGAGTCCCACTCGACTCAACAGGATCAACCGCTGGTCCCCGACCACGGCCACGACCATGCCCTCTAGCATCACGGGCACCACGACCTCTGCCTCTAACTCCTCTAGCCATCTCACAGTGACTATTCACAGCAGACTAAACATTAGAAACAGAAAGTCATAAAACACTTACCTTGGAATCTTATTGAACGCTCGGAGAGGATGATCAAGGACTCCAAACCCAAACAACAATCAATTGACTAAACACTCGTAATCAATCAATCAAGCATACTATGTTCTCCTGCCCTAGAACCGTAAGGGTTCTGATACCAAATTGAAACAATCCGACCCGTTTATTTATTTATTTTTTTATTTTTTATACATTGGAATCGAATTAATGTTCCCATAAACATTAATTCACAATTTCCAATCAATTAACACACATAACCAAAAAAACCGATGAAACCAGTAAAATGCCAACCACATTCATTAGAATCAACCAAAACCATGTCAAATCAAATTCAATACTTAACCAAGTCAAAATTCCACAATCTCTAGAATTCGCTAGCAACCTAGCAATTCAACATAAAAGCAAACAACCGAGACGCTGGATCATCTCCTCTTCCTTGCCCGATTCCACGATCACATTTTCTCTTTACCTGCATCACATGGCAAAACGAGATGCGTGAGTATTATCATAAATACCCAGTGAGATGGTCCTCCCATCTACAGACCATGTACTCAGTAAAATAATCATACAATACCAGGATGAACAAGCAGCACGAAAGGCAAGCAAACGAAACATCAATGCATGGAAGAACACTGTGTCGCGCGACACGGGTGATGTGTGTCGCGCAACACGCCTCTGTGTCGAGCGACACAGGTGTGTGTCGCGCGACACGGGTGATGTGTGTCGCGTAACACGCCTCTGTGTCGAGCGACACAGGTGTGTGTCGCGCGACACAACGCGCAGGAACTAGGAAACGAGTCTCATCCTCTCATGACTCGAATCCCAATCCGTTCCACTGCAAACCTGTACCAAAACGTCCACAACAACCACAATCCAAGCAAATCACAGCAGCAATCAAACATATCGTATAACCTACTTCCTGAGAGTCTATGGTCGCGCACTCACCTCGAAGAATCGAAATGAAATGAAACCAACGTTCACTAAAACCCTTGTACACGACGAACCACTGGTCCAATTCCGAAACAAGCGACTGTTCTGGAAACTAGACACACACAGCTACGCGTCGGTATGTGGATCGCCTCCAGAATCCTTTTGGTTCGATCGAAATTCTTCTCTGAAACCGACTGATCGCAGATAACAATCTGCACAGACCCATCGAATTCAAACAGCCATAACTCGGTGAGTAATCAACCAAAAGACGAACCGTTTTCGCCTATATCAAGAGCAGAGATTGGAGAACCTACTCACCAAAAATCGTTCCAATCCGCCTCGAATAGCCCAGCCGTTTGCCCTCTCAAACTTCCGAACATAAGCTGTTATCACTCATGAACCTCTCAAGAACAAAGCCTCTCTCTCTCAAACCTCTTCCAAATCCCTAAACTTCTGATTTCTGATCAACAAAAACGGCCAGAACACTGTTTCTGCCTTTTATATCGAAACCTAGGGTTCCGCTAAACCGACCCCAAACCGAAACAATTCAAAACGAACCGACGGACCGAAATCACCCCTTGTGTCGCGCGACACAACGTCAAAATGTCCAAAAAACCACACAATTCAACGCGTGTCACACTGCACACCACCAGCCAGCCGCCCTTTTCGGTTCACGGGCGTTACAATAATACTATGATCCTTGAGTCTTCTAGAAGTCTCCTTTAGCTCCACACATTCAGAATATAGTCATTGGAGCAAAGTAGGTGCTTGCGGGTCCATATATGGTAAGTTGTGTCTCTGCATGATCTCTTCCATTCTTGAGCTTAACACGCGCTTGTTGAATCCTATGAGAGTTTCTAGG
The DNA here is from genome assembly GCA_964056655.1 of Arabis hirsuta. Taxonomy (NCBI): domain Eukaryota; kingdom Viridiplantae; phylum Streptophyta; class Magnoliopsida; order Brassicales; family Brassicaceae; genus Arabis; species Arabis hirsuta. Next base: position 10,659,250 of record OZ053311.1, read on the forward strand.
TGTACAATAGTGTCTCCTGGTCGCCACAAGAATGTTTGAAGTATTCTAAACTCGGAAGGTTCCAAATAAGGTAAGAAGAAGATCCTCTGGTTTAGAATTATAATATCTTCTAAACCAAAACTGGTCTTAAAATGAATCCAACTCGACAAGTCAAGATTCCATACCAAGTCGGTTTGTAGCTTATGCCTCTTGGTTTGGTCGTAATGCTCCAATGAATGCAGATTGATCCCAAACGGATAAGTTGTAACTTACCCGACTTGTAAAACTCATAACTTCTTCAAATGAACTTATATTGGGCTGATTCCCATTGGAGATAATCCTATGATGAGTTACGTTTCTGTAACAAGTCGTGTTGTTATTTAAATCCTCATGGTTTGTCTTCCAGGCTTCTTGAAAGTCACCTATGTCATTGCTGGCTTCTAGTTGGTTTGAGATCTTAGCGTGTTGGACCTCTAGTTCACTAACTGGTCTGATGTCCTCATCACATGTGATTACATATTCAAGCAACAACCATTAACAAGCTCCAAAGCTTGTTACACCAACGTGAAACTCCAGAAGCTTTACCACTTATGAATTTATCAACCATACAGCCTCCTACATGGCCATTGTTACATCCATGAATCTGTTTTAGTGATTGAACAAAACTTTTTTCTTTTTTTCTGCGACTTTATTCTCTTACTGGAAGTTTAACTCTACTCATGCGCATTGTGCCTTGGATGAAATTGTTTGAATTTTTGTGTTGCTAACCTTTAATCATACAAGCTTCAAACTTGAAGCAATCCCTGATTCAACATGTCTTTGTTTAAACATACTAGCTTTGATCCTCTCTGGTACCGTTGTTATTTCTAACAAAACACGCCATCTTGCTAAAAATACTGCTAGCAATACTTTCGACACATCCTTGATCCGACCATCATGTTTACTAAAAAACCTTGTTAACAAACTAATTCCTCTTGAATCAACTGCAAAAACTTATTAGTCACTCTTACTTCATTGTCCATTGGGCCTTGCCTCTTCGCTCATTGGCGTAGTGTTGTCAGCTATTGGGCTGCAGCTTAGAGTAAGCCCAAGATAAGGACTATTGGACTCAGGTGAAGCGTTAATACAAGCCGATATTCGAGCGAGAGTCTCGGACAGCGTCCCCGACTACGTTGACCCTACTTCCTGCATAATTACCCAGACAAGTTAAGTTGGTAATTTCCAAAATAAGTATTAGCAAGTCGACGATATACATATGGGCTACCTTTACTATTAGTTGATACCAAAAATATTAACGACTATAGTTAGATTCCTTCTGGTTACGACACATTGTAAACATTAACCACTATACATAGATGGATACGTACTATATTAATTATGTTAACCGTACTCTATTAACTACAACTGCCCTACGCGACTCCCTCAAGGCCTCCACCTGAGCTGCGGCCTCCATGAGAGTTTTGTCAAGCTCTTCTCAAAGTCCGGCGTAAAACAAATTTCACTAGAAGAACCGTTGGAAGAATTATCTCCACTTTCTTCAGAAGTAAGGAGAGTGGTGTTGTTGTTGACCATTGCATGTGGTGGCGCATGGTTAACAACATCGTTTTCATGCACTGTACACCCTTAATGAAGGTATTTTGATCATATGTATTTCCTTCCACAAGGAGACTTTCCAAGTAAACCCTAACCTCGTCAGCATCACCGTAGTTGTGTTGATAATTTGTTTGCATATACGAGTCAAGAAGGTTCACGCCAACATCACTAAACTCGTGCATTTACCTTTGGCGGGGCATTGGGTGAGTTGTATGTCATCTTGGTCCGCAGCGACCGCTCTTGGTCAGCGAAAGGTCAGTGTTGTAGTCTGAAAATAAATATATATAAAGACAATGTATATATGGAATGACCGTAAAATAAAGAGCTATTTGTTACGTCTTGTACACATGTTAGCGTAAAAACAAATATCTTACCAGCCAACCATTCGTATTTCACGTAAACTTTTATTTGATTGTACCTATAAGACTCACAATTACTCGCTTTCCCAACATTGTTTGGCTGAACAGCAGTTCCATTAACTCCAACACTCTCCATATATGTATCTTCATCTTCATCCAGGTCAATTATATAATTAACCGTACAAGATTCATTTCACACCAAGGGCTGAGCAACATTTTGAACCGGCTTTGAATAAAGCATCTCCAAATTAATGGACTCGGTGAATGACTACCATCTCCGCTTCGGTGAAAATCTCCTCAAGAGCACTTTGAGCTGCGGGGTTGGTTCTTCCGCTTATAAGTTCTGAATGCATAGAATTTGTTGGTTAGTGGAAATAACCACTTACCAACAATTTTGGACAAATAACCACTTACCAACAAATTTTATATTCAGCAAGGCTTCGGAGATTGTGTTATGGGTCTCATATAGGTCCGACAGCTACTCTGTAACTACAGCAACAGTAACCTATTTTATATCTCCTTCAACCTACAAAATTTTCAACTTCTTCCCAACACTTACACCTCAGGCGAAGTAAAGGGGCAAAGTGGTATAGAACCACATGCCGCCAAACAGTGAATCAAATTTTTGAAGAACTTATTGTTATTTACTCAATTAGTGTTTCTCAATGGTTTTCCACCTAATAGACCCAAAATTATAAGGGGGTGATTTACAAATATCAACAATAATTTAAGGTATTTTTTCAAATTTCTTCTTATAAAAAAACAACCAAAATATGCACAACACTTAATTTAGATTTGAAAAACATGATATTAGTATCCACTAAGTTTGGCTCAGTTCATTGGAACATCTTACCGTGACACTAAAAATATTGGAACTGAGTATATTGGCTTATTGCTTCGTCCGATACAAAATATATCCTGTGTTAAAATCTGGGAATGTGGTCAATTACTGAGACCAAACCCATTCGATATAATAAAATACAATCAAACAAGCCAAACAAATCTCTATAATATTAAAAGAGAAGTACATTTAGGAGAATATCCAAAATTGATTCTAATATTACTCACATTGCCATTGTTTTATAACTAAATTGATTAAATTGAAAAGGGTAATTTTGAACTAATGCAATGGCAATTTCAGTAATTTTGAGTACAATTTCGGCTATTTTTATGTTACGAATTAATTGCATTTTCGTTTTTATTTTTGTGACACATTAATGACATTTTTGTTATTTTAGAAAAGTTTTGTAAAATCAGCATTAATTCACAAATATTTAATTACCAATCAAATTCTTTTTTAAATATTTAATATCCGTTTACCAATGGATGCAGCATGTCCTAGTTCTTTAGCACAGGCCGAAGCAATTACAAACCAAGTTGAAATGTAATTCGACTGTTTATCAGGTGAACCCAAGTTTAGGATCTTTAGTGTCAACAAGGTGTGTTTGAGAAGTTCAACAGTTAATTTCCAGTCCTTCTTTGCCTGTTATAACATATTAATTATTTCTACAGTGTAAATATCTTCATGTTAAAAGCATTCATTTCCAAATAAAGGGTACTGAGAAGGTCCAACAGAACTTAACTACTAACAATCTCTCTGACAGGTGATCTTCTGAATATACTCGAAACTTTGGCTCCTGGAGAGCTTTACAAAGTTCAGTAATGCCAGAGAATCTAGGTTGGAGATTTGCTAGGTTGACTTCACTGATCAAAACATCACTGTTCAGCAAGTTTTTGCAGTTCCTAGAGGAGAAACACACAAATTTAGAAAAGGAATAAAGTGTCCATCAGCACCAAAACATCTTATTCTATTTTAAATGACATTTGCCGTATAAATTCATAAGTAATCTGTCATGAGTCTCCAAGTTGTTTTATCCTGGTTTTGTATTACTATGACTACAAATAAATTAATATGGTTTGTAATGTTCCCATGATTCGCCTAAGCAAAATTCAGGTAAACAGCAAATATACCTACCTGAATTTCACCATCACATTTTTGAACTTCAGCGACTTCATCAGAATCAACAGCCACGTCACAAGTTTCCTTCAATATCCAAAAGTTTAAACTATAAATGATGTAATGACTACAACGAATGTGTTACGCAAGAAAATATCCAAACACTAACCTTTAAAGTCTTATGATGGTTAAGGGCAATGTAATATAGTTCAGTCTTCAGCTTATGAAAGACATCTTGGTAATCCTTATGCTCTATACTAATTAATGGAAAAGAGTATCGCTTCCCAACTTCATTTTTCACGGAATAATATTCAGATTCCCATGAACCATTATCTCCTTTCCTTGATGTGGAATCTCTCACGGGCTGTGCTGGACCTTGAAACTCCTAGGAATCATCAAAAAACTCATTGACACCCTCTGCAACATCAGAGCTTGTCAAGGCCAGCGAAGAACCTTGAAACTGCCAAGCACTGTCAAATTCATCACCACCTGCTGCTATACTCGGATCTGTCATGGTATTTGTGGATCCCTGAAACTCCCATGAATCATCCTCACCATTTACAATGTTAGAATCACTAGCAGCCTTTACAAAGACAAATCCATATCCATGAGACTTTTCAGACAGATTAACAACATTCTTCTCTTCCACTTGACTGTATAAACTTGATATTAGGTCATTGATTGAAACAGTTGGACTTCGAGCCTTAGTCTTCTCTTTCAAGGAGAAATCGCAGACGGAAACAAGATTATCCTCATGAACCAAATTGTCAGAGGTTCCCAATTTTCATCCTCAAAAAAGGACAATGGCAAGAGACCCATGGGCTTGTTCTGCATTTCCTTTTACTGAGTGCAAGTAAGCCCAAAATCAAGAATATCAGAAGGCACTTTCATTAATTTAAACAATGAGAAGTATATATATGCACCAACGTTGGAAAACACTAAAAGAAAAGATATACTAGCAGCAGTTTTGAATAGGCGTATTAATGTTTTAGTAAGGTAGAAACCAACAGCAGTTTCAGCAAAGTTACAGATTTTAATGTTAACTACAAAGAAAAACATAGATGCATAGCATATCAAACAATGTACATTTTAGTAGTACAGATATGACATATCACCAAGTTCAAGGTAATGACACTATCACAAGTCAAAACATATTCATTTCAAAGCCAGTAGAAAAAATATTTGTGAAGCCTAATGTTTGTTGGAAAATAAATACCATGTATTATCCACATTCTCAAACAAACACTATACAGAATTCACATTTGCATTGCTTGTAAGATACATTACCTCTTTCTCCTTTCTAGTTTCCAAAGATGGCTGCTTAGAAGCCAATGAAGTTCCTTCAGAATTCGTATTTGCATTGCTTGGAAAGGAAATCGAGCCATTTTCCCTCTTTTGTGGTTTTCTCGAAGTTTGGTTGAAAAGAATTTGTTGTTTCAATTTTAGAAACGAGTTCAAAACCAAATCCGATCCCCCAGCCGTTAGATTCCTGTAAACACGCGGCAAGTAAAGCTTGTACCATCTGCCACTGGAAGGATTGATTTTATGTAATGAGGATTGTACCTTGTTTGTTAAATCGTTCTTTGGCTCTCCTGCTTCAGCAACCTTAAACTCCCATCCGTCACTGCATCAAGGATCATCATCTCCATTGTTCTTGTCAAAAACTGATTTAACTGCATCTATTCTACCAATATCAAAATTTAAACCTGTTCCATTTGCAGGTGAGCTCCAGATGCTTGAACTTAAATTTGTTGTATTTGGTACCACAACAGATCCACTTTTGGTGTTCTCTTGTTCCTCCTATTATGCAAAAGCGCATTAGAACAAGGTCAGCATAAAGCTTGATCTTGGTATTTTAAAAGACTATCAGAACATTAAAAAATGGTTGAAGAAACCAATACGATTTCCTCGCTAGATTTATAGAAAACAATAAGAAAAGGCAGATGGATATTTCCAGCTTACCTTATAGCCTCCATCTGCAGATTGAAACATAGCCTCGACAGTCTTAAATTCCCAACCATCATCAACATCATCGTCATTCTTCTCTGCAAAATTTGGATCCAAAGTAACCCCAGTATTACCTGAACTAACCACATTGCTTGTCCTTTCCGTATCTAAATTGAATGAATTCCAGCTGACAGTTGAATTTTGAAAATTCTGGCTCGACAATGACTCTTTGTAATTTCCATTCATTTGGAGATTTTTTTCTGGCAAATTGTGGAGGTCGAAACCGACGCAATTGAATTTTTCAAGGGTTTTTAAGGGAAACAAGATCTCTGGGAAAGAATCACAAGAACAACCAAGAACAAAGACAAAAACACAAAAATAGCGTTAAGAAAGCTTTATTGATTTGATGCTAAGTGTTTTTGCCAGAAAGTTGCGGATCTCTTTTCCAAGGGGGGTACAAGAGTATTTATACAAGTCTAAGTCAGCTAGGTCTAACAAATAAGAGATAAGGAAGTGTTCCGTATTTCTCGGGATTTCCTATTTCTCGTAGTCGGCGCTTGCCACGGGCTTCGCCATCTTGGGCCTGACCTTGCCATCTCGTTTATGTTGCCATCCTGCCAATTTGGGCTTATGTTCTCGGCACAACTTCACGTAGTCGGCCCAAATAAGTTAATGTGGATCGACTTCGTCGAGCTTTCTACTGCGCCGGTGTCACGAGGGTTAGTGGTCGGCTCAACTGGTGGTTGGCAGTGACAGTAGTCGGCAGAAGTGGAGAAGTCGGCAAGAAACAGAAATGGTCGGCGGATCATGCCAGACTTCTTCTGTCGCCGACGTCGGAATCGAGCTTTTCACCGAGCTCTTCGCCGAGGCCTCTGTGCAGTCGAGCTTTTGCAGCCGAGCTTCGCCAAGGTCTTTGTGCAGCCGAGCTTCGCCGAGTTTTTGGGCTCTCGCCGAGCTTTCGTCGTCGTTCATCATTCCGACGCTTCATCCTCGTTCGTCTTTCTTCTCTGGTAGTCGGCGTCAAGAATTTTCTGGTTTGGGGTTTGGTTTGTAGTCCGCCGTTTAATTCTTCCGCGGATTGGTTTCGATTGGATTCGAATTCAACTAGTCTCCCAAGCGGCTGAGGTCTCTGCCACCGAGAGCTCGCGCCGAGGTCTCCGCCGCCGACAGATTGCACCGAGGTCTCGTGCCGAGGTCTCCGCCGAGTACAATTACGGCGAGTTATTCTCTGCCGAAATCTTCGTTAACAGCTTGTCGACTCCAGCGATGCCGAGAGTCCTTCGTTGCCGACGTTGATAGCCGAGAATTGATCGGTGCTTTGTTTGATTCAAATCGTGGTCGTGCCGAGGACGAGTTATCGAGGAGTCAATATACCCGAGGAATTGTGTCCGCCGAGTAGTAGTTGCTAGAGACAAGACCCGAAAGTAGCCGTGGTTTTGCCGAGGACTAAGTTCGTTGAGGTCGTGCGAGCTCGACGTCACTCGTTGCCAACATTGATTTTTACCGAGATCGATATTTGCCGATTACTCCTCGAGGTCAATTGATTCATACCGACAACTGCTTTGAGGGTGCAGCCGACAACTACATCTCGAGAATTTGTCTTGCCGAGGTCTCCTCTATGTATTCCGACTCCCTTTGGCCTTTGTTATCTTTCTTTACCGAGCGTACCTTTGGTGACTAGTGTTACTTAGAGGAATACTTGCAATTGTAGATATGGAGAGTCCAATGTTTAGTGGCGAGTTGTCTATCTCTGATGCCGAGTCCAACTCTATGATCGATTCGTCTGCGATTAGTTTTACTATTTCGGGAAAGTCACCTCTGAATGACGGGCTAATAGACGGCTTATTGAATCTGATAGATATTAAAGATGAGCCGACCACTGAGGCCCAAATTGCTTTTTTGGCAAGGATAGCCCGATGGGGTGCTCGTTCTCCGAGAAATACTACGCCATGTTGAGGAAGTGTAAGACTAAAGAGAAGGCAAGGGTTTCCGATTCTTCGGGTGCTTCGCTTTCTGATGAAGAGTCTTTGACTTCGTTGAGGCAAAAATTCCATATTTCTGAGGAAATAGAGTTGCTTGTCCCTTCATCCTTAGATCGTGCTGACGAGTCTCCGGATGGGTATTTCACCTTATACGAGAGCTACTTCCACGGGTGTTTCTTGTGGTTTCCAATTTCGTTCGTCATTCTGTCGTACCCGCGATATTACAACGTCTCCATCTCGCAGCTCACTCCTCGGGGACTTCGTCATCTGATTGGGATTCTAATTCGGAGCTACGGGGAGGAAGTCACTCCTTATCATTTGATGAACTGGTTGGATCTCATGAAATCCTCCCTCAAGGATAAGTTAGTCTACTTTGCGGTGAATCGGAAAGATTTCCGCATCATCGAAGGGTTTCCCAGCAAGGATCGTCGGTGGATGGATTTCTTTTTTTACGTACCGATTTGTGAGGAGACTTTAGGCGATGGCATCGGCTTTTCGACTAGGTGGCGGAGAAAGGGTAGCCGATCCCTTTGACAATTTTAAGGGCTCGGCGTACTTGGTTTATTGTGCGCTTTTTTGGTTATTTGTCGAATCTTGATTGTGTTGTTATTTTTGTCTTTGTTGCAGTGGTCTATCCTTGCCCGCCAATTCCCAGCGGTTGGCGTTCGCTACACAAAGCCCTTGCATCGCGAAAGTGTCATTGGGAGAGACATTTTTCTATGAGACGAGTTGAGAGAGCACGTGCTCTTCGGGAAGGACTTTCTGTTTCAGGTTCGTCGGCTAACGCTTTAGAGGACGAGATGGTGACTTGGAGAGAAAGAGAAGCTGCAAAGGCCAAGCAAACGGCCAAGGCTAACACAGCAAGGTCTCCTGGCGAGGCTGTCGGCGGGAAAGAGCCGACCACTAAGGGTGCTGGCCCATCCTCAATGCCAAGCTCTGCTACTTTAGCGAAGCCCTTCGCGGTTCCGAAGCCGGTGCCGAGGTCTGCTGTGGTATCTCCTCCTGAGCATGTGATTGCTCTTGGACGTATTGAGGAGACTGCCAAGACTGGCACGGGCCAGAAGAGAGGGAGAGACCAGGGCCGGCAGCTTAGTGGTTCTGTCAAAGGGAAAGCTGTGGCCGAGGCAAGATCTACCAAGAAGCGGAAAAGCGGCGATGTTGGTTGTCCCGAGACTACTGTTCCGACGTCTTCGACCGATGATGGTTGATATAATGCGTTTTTGGCGCATTCTAACCCTTGTTTTGTAGGCTTTTATCGAGTCTTTCACTCTCTATCGAGTCATTCTAGGTACAAAAAGCGGCTGGAAATAATGATGGGAACTTGCTATTGGATTCGGCTAGAAAGGAATGAAGTTAGGCTCTTTTTGGACATTCTGGAGAAAGGGAGCACCTAGTACGAGAAAAGGAGCACTTGCTCCCAGCAGAATCATTAATGGGCTTTTTCCTAAACCTAATTTTCCAACCCTATTTTTGGGTCAGCCGTAATGGGCCTTTAAATAGGTCTTTTTGCTGATTTTTTTTTGGAGAATCACGCCACACAGCAGCCACGTTTTCACGCAGCAGCAAGGTCACGACGAGAGAGAGAGAGAGAGAGAGATATAGACTTGTTTTTGGAGAGAGTTTGTAAGCTTGGAGATTTGTCTTCCATTCTTATCGAAGTTTTCTTAAACCCTACTCTTTATATATCGATTTCAATGCAATCTATTATGTCTCTTGCTGCTGTTACTTGTTTGATTATGAGCGAGTAGTCATCTTGTTAGGTTAGGGGTTTTCGATGGGATTTGATTCATGAACTAAGCATAGATAGGTTTTTATATAATCATTCGATAGTCTCCACCTATTGTCGATCATATTGCCTAGGTTAGATTGATCACCTAGCCTTTGATTTTAGGTTGAATTTACTTATCAAAAGTTTGTAAATCGCTTGAAAGAACATAGGTGGGCGATTTGATCCGTAGCCAACGAAAGTTGAAGTTAGGGCATCTCGTGAACTTATCAACCCTAATCGCTAAAGCTTGATAATCCTTGTAACCTCAACGACAGTTAGAGTGTTAGATTGATTGTGAAAGTTGTAGATGCCACGAAAGTGGATCTCCTTATATTTATGGTTGAGTTCTAGACTTGGTCGTAATTGCGTTCCTGAATAATTGCTTGGTTCTAGATATTCGAATCCCTGAGAATTATCCCCGACATAACGCTTTTCCATTATTGTTTACAACCGATTTTTACTTGTGTCTTGTTTCGAATTTATTGTGACATTTAAACCCCAATTTGAATTGCTTAGCTGAAATTGTGTTCCATAGAATTAGAGCGTATTGCTGGTCCCTTAACGAACCTCACTATTCTACATTCGGACTAGTGATATCTAGGTTAACTCATAAAACCCGAAATAGGATAAACATCAATGGTGTTTGCGAGAATCGCTGCTCTGCGGCTATTCTCCTTTCCAGTGTGACCTGTTCTGGAATGACGATGACTCCTCCTGACACGCTGATGCAACATGTTCCGTATACCGAGATGGCCCTTCGTGGAACCGCGGTAAGCTTTTGGTTTGAGTTTTCCCATCTTTATTCTGGTTTCAACTTCTTTTTTTGTCCTTCTTATCTTGGCTTTGTGATTGTTTTTTTTTTTTTTGTTTTATCACAGTTTCTTGCCCATATCAACCAGTTGGTCTACGATTACGACCGAGAGGCCTGGGCGAGTAAGGCTCGAGTTGAGGAGGATCAGAAGATGATTCTCGCGCTGTAAAATGAGGTTGAGAACGCGGCAAAGGCGGCTGATGAGCACCGTTCCGCGATGGCAGGTCTTGAGAAGAAGTATGAGGTTGTTAAAAAACAAGTCGAGTACTTGAAAGGCAGCAAGTATCGTCGTGAAATGTCGATCGTTGAGCTCCGGAATCAGCTTATAGAAGCCGAGAAAGTTCGTGAGACACATGTTCGTCAAGCAGCAGAGGAGGCGAGCACTCAACTGGCGTTGCATTTCCAGGACAAGCTTGTGTGCGCCAGAGCTCACCTTGCTAAGGAAAGGGGTGAAGCTTACACGGATATGATTGATTTGGGTAGATTGAGAGCAACCTTGAGCTTGTCATGCTTTTCAAAGGAGAGAAGCCACCCGTCCTTGAAGAGGAGATGACAGGGTTACAGGCTCGTATCACGACATTGCGGGGTACCGATGCTCGCTTCCAAGTGATCCTAAGTGACTTGGAAAGGAGTTTGCTTCCCTCTCCTCCTCGGATTTCCTCCGCCGTTGCGCCTTATTTGGATGATCATGTGGAGTCCGCTGCGGCTAGCATCGGTGTTACCAATGTCTCTGGATCGAACTGGGGGAACATGGCGATCAATGAGCTTGGGTCTCAGAGCCTAGAGATTTCCATCCCGTTGGCTGCTGGTAAGCAAGCGTCTTTGTTGAAGACCGCGGCCGACTCTTCTGCTCGAGGCAGCGGTGAGTGCTCGGAGGATGGTCGCGAGTCCTCGAGGTCCGCGGAGGACAACTCGGAAGATACCGTGGTTAGTGCAGATGGGAGGTTCTTCCTTGGTGGCAACGAAATCGGGATCGGCGAGTCCGCAGAGCCTACTACTGTTGCCACTTCAGCTATTGCCGGAGACGTTGTTGGTGAGGATTGTGGGGCTACGAGGGCTGTTACCTAGCCGTGTTGGCCTGATTATGCGTCTGTGCTTTCTGTTTTTATGTCAGACTTGGTTTTGTTTGCTTAGGTCTTTAACTTAGAACCTTGCATTTGTTTTTGTGCCTGGATGGCTTTATCCACTTTGGTCATGACTTTGAACCTTGTGGTATTTTGCTTTGACGATTTATCGATACGGCTTTAGATTTTATTGTTTATGATTTATTGTCTTGGCACTTTAAATCTTATGGTCGATAGGCGAGTTCTTATTAACTACTCCGTTCCGTCAATGACTTGGAGTTTTGACGCGACCAATAGTTTTAGTGTATTGGGTTTGTAGGCCAAGTATTATGGTTTACGGAACAGGTCCGCTCCATAATACCTTAGATTTCTGACTTGCGATGAGACCAACGTTTTGTGTGTTGGGTTTTATTCTGTAATTCCGAGTTTGGTTTACAGGCGAGCTTTAATTGACGAGCCTGCTCCAAGAAATGAACATACTACGTGGTGGGGACCAATAGTCAGATTATTGGGTTTTCGGATGATCATTTTGGTTTACAGCCAAGTTCTTTTTAACGAGTCTGCTCCAAGCCGAACATGTATCGCGTAGTGACCAACGTTTCTTTTGTTGGGTTTAAGGTGCACATTTCGGATTACGCACATGTTTTTCTTTAAACATATCCACTCGACAATGAACATGTAAGCGATAGAACCAACGATTTGTGAGTTAGGTTTTTAGAATGAACATTTTGGATTACGCACATGCTCGGTTTCAAACGTATCCGCTCGAGAATGAAAATTTATATTTGTATAGCGCGCTTTTAATCCTATGAAGGATGGTTTTGTCAGATCTGAAGTATTTGTATGGATTCGTTGCTGTGGCCAACAGCAACAAGAGTAAGTGTGAAACATCTGTTTTGCGAGACTTAAATAATCCGTAAAGGATTTAGACAAATTTGAGTGAAATTTTGCGTTTGATTAAGTGTGACAAGTAGTTACAAGAATTGGGAGTATACGAGTATACGCACCCACTCCCCCCCCTTTGAAGGAGGGGGGACAGCTGAACCCATCCGAAGACGAGCTGCCTACGTACCCTGGGCAGGGATCAAGCTGTCTCGTAGTTCATGTTAGGAATGTAAAGTATCTTAAGGAAAATACTTCTTCAAATGTCGCGCATTCCATGAGCGCGAGACTGGTTCGCCGGACATATGGGCGAGTTTATAGTCGCCCGGTTTGACTATGTTTGTGACAGTGTAGGGTCCTTCCCAATAAGCGCCGAGTTTGCCGGTGTTAAGTTCCGTGGTGTTTTGGAAAACTTCACGCAGCACTAAGTCTCCGACAGAAAACTTGCGTGGGCGGACGTTGGAGTTGTAGTACTATACGGCGGCATGCTGACAGTTTGTGATGCGAACCAAAGCTTGGTCGCGTCGATCGTTGACGAAGTCGAGCTCGTCAAGCATCAAAAGGTGATTGAGTGCTGCCTGACTCGACAAGAGTCTCTGACGGATGCCTGGAAAACGTATTTCGGAAGAAATGACACATTCGGTGCCGTAGACAAGAGAGAATGGAGTTTCCCCAGTAGCCTGTCGTGGAGTCGTTCGATGGGACCAAAGCACACCATAGAGCTCGTCGGCCCATAGTCCTTTCTTGTTGTCCAGACTTTTTTTAAGGCCACCGATGATTAGTTTGTTGATTGCCTCAGCTTGTCTGTTCCCTTGAGGGTAGCGTGGGGTAGACTTGCTCAAATAGATGTTCCACATTTCGCAGAAAGCTTCAAATTTTGTTGAGATGAACTGAGACCCATTATCCGTGATAATTTCGTAAGGGACTCCGTGCCGGCAGATAATATTACGCCAAACAAATCCTTCGACCTGAGCGTCACGAATGCGGGCGAACCCTTTAGCCTCCACCCATTTGGAAAAATAGTCTGTCAAGACTAAGAGATATTTTTTCTGGCGAGATGGTGCAACAGACCAACAATGTCCATAGCCCATCGCATGAATGGGTATGGCGAGGTGACAGACGAGAAGAGCTCGGCGGGTAGGTGGATCTTAGGAGCGTGGCGCTAACACTTCTCGCATTTGGCAGAAAAACGCTCGCAATCTGTGACCATAGTGGGCCAATAATGTCCATGACGCTTAATTTTGATAGCGAGAGCTTTGCCACCAGAGTGGTTGCCACAAGAGCCACTATGGACTTCCGTCATTATGTCGCGTGCTGTCTGGCCTTCGACGCAGGAAAGCAAAGGCCCTGAAAAACTCCATTTGAAGACATGACCGTCGAGTAGAACGAAACGGGCAGCCTGGGCCCGAAGTTTTCGAGCCTCCCATTTATCCTTTGGCAAGGTACCATGAGCGATGTAGTTCTTGATTCTGGCGAGCCATTGAATATCGCATCCGTACGTAGTGGCAGAGGACTCCTCGTCCAGACCAATGATGTCTTCGTCAAGTGGAGGGGTAGAGGTAATTGTGTCGATGGTGGGGCAAGGAGGTGTTGTTTAGGTTGTAGGCGGGGTTTGGATGCCTGGAATGCCTGGAGGATCAACATCCATTGCGACAGGTTGTTCTGTGTCTCTTGTTTGCTTAGTGGGAACGGCGGTCGCAGGAGTTGTCGAATGTGTAGTCTGTGGTGGAAGTGTCTCTTCTGGACGGAAAAGAGGTAGATCTGTGGTGGAAGTATCTCTCCTGGTCTCGGCGTTCGTGCTCCCGTATTCGATAGCCGCTGCTTCAGGTTGCTCCTTTGTCTGTTTCGCCGTTTGAGCTCGAGTAAGGACATTGACCTCAGTGGGCGGGGCAATGCTGGGGAATTCGATGAATTCCACCGGAATTACCCGTTTTAAGTCGAGATCGGATGTGGAGGCAAGGGCGGCCAATGCATCGGCGTTGCTGTTCTCGCCTCTAGGAATCCTCGTCAGGTGGAACTCCTTGAATTGGGCTGCCAACTCCTTGGCTATCTTAAGATATGCATCCATGCGAGCATCTTTGGTGGCATACTCGCCATTGAACTGGTTGACCACCAATTGCGAGTCGCAGAAGGTATCAACGTGGTCGATTTTAAGGCCCTGGGCGAGTTTCATACCAGCGATGAGAGCTTCGTATTCGGCTTCATTGTTGGATGCTTTAAAGCTCAAGCGAAATGATTGTTCGAGAATTTCTCCTGTCGGGGAAGTTAAGCGGATGCCAACTCTGGAACCGCTTTTGGATGAGGATCCGTCGACGTGTAATTGCAAGGTCAAATTTGGATGTTCGACTATGCAATCTTCATTAGGAAGTTCGATGATGAAATCTGCCAACACCTGCGATTTGGCGGTGGTTCGAGCGCGATACTCAATGTCATATTCGCTGAGCTCAATGGCCCATTTCGCGAGTCTTCCAGACTGACTCAGGCTGTGCAAGATGGAGCGAAGGGGAAAAGTACTCAGAATAACGATTGTGTGCGACTGAAAATACGGTCTCAATTTTCGAGCGGACATGAGAACAGAAAGTGCCAACTTCTCCATCTGAGGGTATCTTGTCTCGGCGTCAGTTAAGGACTTGCTAACGTAGAAGATAGGTTTTTACTCGTCGCGTTCTTCTCGAATAAGCACCCCGTTTACTGCTGTGTCTGACACGGCTGTGTATAAGAATAAAGGCTCCCCCTCGACGGGTTTGGCGAGCATGGGAGGGTTGGCCAGGTACTGTTTCAGCTGCTGGAAGGCGTCTTCGCATTTTTCCGCGCAGGGTATCGTAGAATGGCAGACATTTGTTGGTGGACCGAGAAATAAATCTGTTAAGAGCAGCCACTCGTCTTGTCAGTCTTTGCACTTCGCGGGTGTTTCGGGGTGAAGCCATCTTGAGAAGGGCGTCAATCTGCTTCATCCGCGGTGGGTCACCAGATAACCGAGAAATTCGCCGGAAGTAACTGCAAATCGACATTTTGCTGGATTGAGCTTCATGTTATGTTGGTTGAGCTGCTGAAAACATTTCTCTAGGTGAGTGATGTGATCTTTTTTTCTAACGTCTTGACGAGCATATCGTCTATGTACACCTCCTTAGTATTGTCGAGCTGATGAGGACGGGCCAGCATCTTGTTCATCAAATGCTGGTACGTGGCACCGGTATTCTTCAAACCAAATGGCATTACTTTATAGCAATATATTCCTCGATCGGTGTTGAATGCTGTCTTCTCGCGATCCTCGGGGTTCATGAAGATCTGATTGTAGCCTGAAAAAGCGTCCATGAAGGATAGGAGCTTGTTTCCAGTCGTTGCCTCGACTAGACGGTCGATGTGTGGTAATGGAAAGCTGTCCTTAGGATAGGCTTTGTTCAGGTCGGTAAAGTCTACGCAAACGCGCCACTTGCCGTTTTTCTTTTTGATGACAACCGGGTTTGCGAGCTAGTCCGGGTATTTGACTTCCATTATTGATCCGACACGCAGAAGCCTCTCCACTTCGTCATTTACTGCCTTTGCCCTTTCGGGTCCGAGCTTCCACCGTTTCTGCTTGACGGGCTTGAAGGTGGGGTCGACATGCAACTCATGGTTAGCAATATTGATGTCGATTCCAGGCATATCTTCAGCAGCCCAAGCAAAGGTGTTGATATTCTTTTTGAGGAAAGAGATAAGCGCTCACTTTATCGGTTCGTTGAGCTTGGCGCCTATGTCGACACGACGTTCTGGGTGGTCATCATCGATGTAGACTGAGATTACGGGGTCGCAAGTCGAAACGGGACCTTCCTTCTTGCGATCTTCGTCCACCTGTAATTGCTATAAGAGTTGGGCCCGCTCCTTGAGCTGCTCACGATCTATCTTCATCTTCTTTCGTTTTCCGTCTCTAGATGGATCGGCAGCTGGATTTCGAAATTTGTGTTCGGCTAAAAAACAGATCCGAGAGTCCTTCTGGCTCCCCTAGATTGTTTTGATGCCCTCGGGAGTGAGAAATTTGATACACAAATGGTAAGTTGACGGCACCGCTCACATCGAGTTGATCCAGGGGGTACCCATGATTGCATTGTAAATGGCTGGGTTATCCGAAACAGAGAACTCGACGATTTTGGTCAGGTTACCAGCACGAACGGGCAGACTGATGGTCCCCATGGTCATCGTGGTCTCGCCAGAGAAACCCGTGATTGGTTTAGGTGAGGACCGGATTCTGGACAAGCCGATACTCATCCGTTGAAGAGTATCCCGGAAGATCACGTCCACGAAACTGCCTGTATCGATCAATACTCACGCCACGTCGCGGTCATCAATGATTAGCTGAATCACGAGGGGATCGCTGTGTGGGATGTCAAGGCCGTGTGTTTCTTTTTCTTCAAACGTGATTATGTCATTAGTAAACTTTGATGGTGTGGACCAGTTTGTGCTGATATCGGCGCGTCGCTGGTATGCTTTAATGGCAGACACTATATCGGCATAGTGGTGAGATCCTCCCATGATGAAGTTGATCCGTTGGCGGGCACCGCCGTGATCTTGATCATCGTTCTTTCTTCCCCGTTTTGGGATATCGTTATTGGTTTGTTCCGGCTGGTCGGCGACCTCATCGATTTTGAAATCTTTAAGACTGAAATCGCTTTCAGTGTGTCGGCTGTGAGCTTGGCAGCTAAATTTTGGCTGAGGGTGCGGTAGTTAGCCGTTGAATGGCCGAGTATTCGGTGGAACTCAGAATAGGTTGCTTCGTTAAAGTTGCTCTGCTTTCTGATCCACGTGTTATTCCACGGACCTCGGCCGCGACCTTTTCCCCAACCTCGGCCAGCGTCCGTCGAGTTGACTTGAAAGTTATGGGCTCCTTTGAACCCGCTTTCATGCTGGACAAAACCCGATCCTTGGCTAGTTTTCTTTGTTGCCGGTGGGTTTACAACCTGGGTAGGATTGTTCCCTGGCTTCGACTTGCCGTGCTTCTGGGCTAGCCTTCGAAACTCTTCTTCGTTTTTTGCGAAGCCTGACGCTCGATGCAGGGCGTCTTGGATTGTAGATGGTGCATTGACGTACATTTTCTTTCAAAAATCTGACTCGTACCATAACGAATTTCTCAAGGCATCCAATGCGGACTTATTCGTTACTCCTTCAATTTTAGACAGGACTGTCTTGAATCTGTCGATGAAACTTCGAAGGGTCTCCTGCTGTCCTTGTGCCATGGTCATGAGGTCAACGACTGAGGTTTGTCGCTCCATGAAGATACCGTAATGCTTCAGGAAAGCAGAGGATAGTTGTTCAAAACTATCGATCGAGTTTTTCTCCAGTCTAGAGAACCACTGGAGAGCTGGTCCCTTTAAGGCTTTCGACGAACAAGAGACACTGGGATGTGCTCTTCTAGCTTTCCCTGAAGTTGACCCTTCCTTTGGGTCGGTATTGCCTTCGTAAGTGGGGACCTTTACTCGTCCATGATCGGATACGTTCGCCTGGGTGATCCGTGCCGTGAAGGGGGTAGTCTGGGCCTCTTCAAGGACTCTATCGATCTCGGGTGCTCTACTAGATACACGATGTATCTGTGATCGCATATCCTTCATGTCAGATACGGTTCGGTCTAGTGCTGCCCGCATCCTGGCCAGCTCGTCCTCTTGAGCTTTACTTTTCGCTGTACGCTCCTTGTCGAGCTGTGCTTGCTCGGCCCAGAAAATATTCTCCTCCTCCTCGTCTGGGAAATCTCGATCGCGCTAGAAGCAGGTATGGTTTCGTCGGATATGGGCTTGGCCTTCGTCTCAGGGCTCACGTTGATCGCCTGTGTCACGCTCGCCACTTGGATGGTCATCCAGATTTATCACTGGAGGCGCTCTGCCAGGTGGAGGTGAGCTCGTCGTGATATTTGGTTCGGCGGTGTTAAAGTCATGACGGGCTGATGGCGCTTCACGGGTCTGTGGTGTTCCGGTCGGGGTGGAAAAGTTCAAGGCTGTCGAGTTAATACGTCCTATGGATCTCCGTATTACGCATGTTCCTCTGCCTCGGGTTCTACTCGCCCTGGCCAAGGTCTGTTGCTCATCATCGATCGCCGTGTTTCGCGCATCTTGTTCTGCTGATTTCTTGAGCAACACCTCCATCATCTCCTTCAGCTGCTTGAGGAATTCGGGAGTCGCCTCCGTTGTCCCAGCGGCTCGGTTTGCGCTTGAGTCATCGGCATCTTTGCTCAGAGCTCCGGAATTGTCGGCGTCGTTATTCTGAGCTCCGGAATTCTCGGCGTCTTTGTCGATGCCAATGTTTTGCGCCTCCATGGTCTTATCTCTGGGCTGGTCTTCTCTGGGGAGTTCGGATACGTCATCGGCTGTCATCTTTGCTGGATCTGTTGTTTGTGAGATTCCTTCTGTGTAAGAGAGTCTTAGGCTTCCCCTTAGACGGCGCCAAATTGTGGAGGTCGAAACTGACGCATTTGAATTTGTCGAGGGTTTTTAAGGGAAACAAGATCTCTGGGAAAGAATCACAAGAACAACCAAGAACAAAGACAAAAACACAAAAATAGCGTTAAGAAAGCTTTATTGATTTGATGCTAAGTGTTTTTACCAGAAAGTTGCGGATCCCTTTTCCAAGGGGGGTACAAGAGTATTTATACAAGTCTAAGTCGGCTAGGTCTAACAAATAAGAGATAAGGAGTTTTCCGTATTTCTCGGGATTTCCTTTTTCACGTAGTCGGCGCTTGCCACGGGCTTCGCCATCTTAGGCCTGACCTTGCCATCTCGTTTATGTTGCCATCCTGCCAATTTGGGCTTATGTTCTCGGTCCAACTTCACGTAGTCGGCCCAAATAAGTTAATATGGATCGACTTCGTCGAGCTTTCTACTGCACCGGTGTCACGAGGGTTAGTGGTCGGCTCAACTGGTGGTTGGCAGTGATAGTAGTCGGCAGAAGTGGAGAAGTCGGCAAGAAGCAGAAATGGTCGGCGGATCATGCCAGTGCTAGATGAAACGAGCTGCTCTGGCATGTTGTCTAGGTCTTCAGAGTGAACTAGGCACCTTCCCATTTATATTCATTTCTATATTAGCCATTTTACAAGAGAAAGTTGTCGGAGGGAGTTTTGACCCCAACACTAATTGAGCCCATTTGTGAGGTCAGTGTGTCCGTTCTCTCTATACAGATTAGCGATCAGGCCACTGATTCCAGCACTAGTATTCACAGATCTGGTTCCATCATTACGTTTACTAGAAAACCTCAATCTCACTAGTAGATCCGCAACTACCTACCACCTAGATACACAGAGGACGATAGCCAAGACTAAACCTGTTAATCTGGCAAGAGTCTCATCTCGAGAACGATAGCAAAGAGAGCCTTCAACCGCGCAGGGGTCAGAGTTTGCGGTAGAGGGACATATTCGCCAAACAATCAGAAATCCATCGTTGAGAGGCGACAAGCACCTGCTGCAAGAAAATTTCGAGATAGATCTTCCGCATAGAGCCTCCAAGAAGGCCACCACAAAGAGCCATGACACGGGTCTCGGACGATAGCTATTAAGAGCCGCCTCACATGGAAGAAAACCAAATCGTCAACACACTAGAGCAGAATTGGAGGTAAGTTTTCGATACTATATTTTAAGACTATTATCCTGTAATGACAATTGAGGCACGCCGTCGCTATATTTTAAGTGTATTATTATCCTATAATAATGGCAAAGTGGGTCATTTGACATACCGTTATATTTTTGTGTATGAATATCTTCACACTATGTTATATAAGATTTTAAGGTTTCAACTAATTGAACTTTGGAGAGGTTGCCACATATCAAATTTAACAATTTTCTATTTTTTTTTTAATTTAAAACCTGTATTTTATTTAATTTTGACATTTTATCCTCTAGATTTTAAGATTTAGTATTGATTCTTTAAAATAAAAATGTTATATCAATAGATTAATTTAAAGTAAACATTTAACGTCAAATTATTTTCATAAATTAATTGAAAATATGTAAAACCATATTCCAATAGATAGTTTTTTTCAATATCTCTTTTCAAATTCTAAAAGATCAATTAAAAAATAAAGAATTTTTATATGTAACATAAGATCTTGATTTTTGGATTTTATAGTGTGTTTAATTCAAATACCCACAAAGGCATGAGTAAAAATAAAATTGTATAAAAAAACTATCATGTTGTTAAAACATTGTAAAAACTATATAAATTTAGATAATATAAGAATCAAATTCTGTTTGAAATTAAATTTCACTAATTGTTTTATACGTATATTTATCTATAAATTATTGCATATAAATTTTATCTTTTCGACGATGTGTGGACTCAATTTTCATTTTTTTTTACAGTAATGGACATTGAGTATAACAAAGAGATTTAAGAAGAATACGCTGAATTTTAGAGCAAAAATGAAAATATAGTGTTTCAAATAAAAATATTTGTATATATCATAGTTCACTTTCATATTAAACATTTAAAAATATTGTTTATTTTGTATAAATATAAATGATGAGCATAAATCTTAAACATCATTTAAGCATATCAATGTTAATATATATATATATATATATATAAATATGTGATATTAAAATAATTTTTAAAACCATTGAAATAGTTGTTTTGCGCAATGCTTGGATTTTCACTAGTTAATTAAATATAGTTTGCAAGAAAAAAAACATCTAGCAAAGTCACAAAAGATAAGTAAAGCAAGAAACGCCACACCAAATATTCAAAGTGATGCAAAATCTAACTACTATGTCACCTCAATTGATTATAGAATCTGAAACGGTTGTTAAACATGTAACAACGTATATGAATATATCCCAGTGGTAAGACCAACAAATATTATTAAAACACACAACTTTACGTTAAATTATCATCAATATCTCCGTGATTTATTTCCTGCAAACGATTCCAATACCACTGCTCGATCCACCAGTGCAATCAACAGTGCTTTGATTCAGTAACAACGGCTCGATCTTGTCCAAACTGGTTGAGCCCCCCACGTAAACACAAGCATTACAACTTGTTTCAAGAAGCGACGCCGTTCTGTATTTATCTTCCCCACCGACGACCGGCATGGCCACGCCTGGTTTTGCCGGATTCTGAAAGTCCTCTCGGTATGTTCTTCCTAAAACACCCTCCACATTCGGCGACAACCTCGAGAACCGAAACTGAACTTCGAGATGGGCAAAACAGTCATTCTCAGGTGTCTTGTATTTATGGATCATGTCGTCTTCCTTTGTCACAGGAACCACATTGACCCAAATCTCGGCAAGTTCGGGTAAGGTGACCAGCACGGAGTTTATGTCTGAAGTTCTCTCGATATGGATATAGCCATCTTGATGAGTCCACACCGACGAATCTCCTATTGGTAAAGAGATCTCTTTTCCCTCGTACGAAAGACGGAGATGGTCAACTTGGTGGTCCCATTTCGCCGCCTTTGTTGCCTCGAGTGAAAAGGTTTTACTGTCGGGGCCGAAAATTAAACCCAAGGATTGGATCCATGTGAAGTCTCTGTTTCGGCCAGAAGGTCTAAGACCAATAAAACGTGCGTTGACTTGAAGGTCAATGTCGGAGACAAGTGCAAAATGCTCATCGCGTTTCCCGTGAAAGTAGAAGACAATACCATCACCGCCGATAAAACGTGGATCTAAGCATGCCGATCCTTTGCCGTTGCAATTAGGCTTCCTATCTGTTATAGAATATGATTATTTTTTGGGTTAAATATATGTTATGATTATTATTCGTTATGACATGATTCTTGTAGCAACATGCATGCATTCTACAAAGTTTAAATCAATTTGGTAATTGTAAAAACTACGAAGTTATGGTAGACCGCGTAAATTTCTAAATGAAAAAAGGGGTATCTAAAGCGTAAATCGAAATGTTTTTGTAAAACAGAACCGCCGATAAACCGTTTGTAGTTCGACAGTAATATACGAGTTTTTAATCTCAAGATACAACCACAATAAAACAGTTTCGCAACACCCGTAATAGAATCTCTACGAACTATATATCTATAATATACCCTCAACACTTATTTTTTTCAAAAACGATTGAGATAGAGGGAGAGATGAATTATTCTATGAATGATGAAATGAATGAGGCGAGAGGTTTTATTTATAGTCGAAGAAGAACATTTCACGATCCGTTTTTGTTATTGTTTTAGAGAATATAATATGAAAATGATATCGTTACTTACTTCGGCAAGTGGCTTTGCATATAGGGTTAAAACAATCAATGACGCATGCCTTGGAGCTGCCATTGGGAGGCGAAAACGAAGGGCATTGCTTTGGACAAGTCTGCTTCTTAAGGAAGCATGGACTCTTTCTTACGAAACATGTCTTCGTTTCCGATGCTGCTTCGAGTTGTATAATGACCGTGAACGCATATAGCATGACCATCAATCCAACGTAGAACCCGTTGATGCACTTTAGATCTCCCTTCATTGCTTTGCCTTCTCCTGGGATATGAATGATCGTATTCCTCATATACCCTCTTTTTATAGAAAACATGCATGTTTGGCAAGTTGGCATTTTCTTTGGAATACTTCAAAAATTCCTGTGTATGTACACAGATGCACATTACTCTCTTCTAAACGAATTTTAATAGGTCTATTGTTAAGTCAATTCTCTAAGATATTTATATTAGGTATATTGTAAAGTCAATTTTCTAAGATATTTATATAGTTTCGGTGGCGGCATTACTACATCAATATCAAAAATATTAACAAATGTGTTTAAGTCGTTTTTAAAACAATAACACAAATCATTAGATATATATAATTTTTGTTTATTTGAAAACATAAAATTCCAATCATATATGTTTGGATCATTAGTAAAAGTATATTTTTCCACCAGATCTTTGTGCAGAGTTAATATATCATAATGTGTATCTTCATCTCCTTAATTTATAAAATTTTCTTCTGTAAATGTTTTTCTAAGAGCCTCAACTACTACGTACCACCTTATGAAAGATAGGTGTGCATGGAAGTAATTCTCATTAACATACTATTTATTTTGTAAATTTTAGTGATGATATGAAGATCTTAATAGAAAAAAGTATGTTTGTGATCTATCTAAAATTATATATATATATATATATATATATATATATATATATATATATATTTTAGTACACACAAATTTATATACTTTTTGAAATAGATATTATATTAGACAACAATTATTCGGCGAGCCTAGCAATACTAAGAAAGATATTCTTGATCCAAGACGGCGACACCGAAGTTCCGGACGATTCGAGCGCAAAGAAGCTACCACAAGGACCGGTCACGAGAGCCAAAGCAAAGGAGCTCACGCAAACCATTCAAAGTATGCTCAAGGAAGCGCAAGACGGAGGACCGGCCGAGATAAACCGGATCGTGATGCTTATGCAACCGAAGGAAGAAGATCAAGGAAATGTCTAAGTGAACAAGTGCTTAACTTGTACTCTTTTTCCCATGTTCGTTTTTGTCCCAATGGGTTTTCCGAACATGGTTTTAACGAGGCAAGTTAAGTTACTTTCCCCTTTTCACTTAGTAATTTTTCTTGATTTTACCATGGGTTTCTCAACATCTCAAATCCATGAAGACAGCCCAAGCCCAAGCCCATTTAAGCCCATTTCATTTTTGTGTTAAGTTTGTCATTTTTCAAAGGCCTTTGCATGTTCTTCATTAAATAAGTTGTTATTTCCTAGGAAGGTTGCATGTAACCTTCCTTAGGCTATATATAGGCTTCACCATTCTCATAATAAGATCATCCAAGTTTCTTACAAGAAAATCAAATCTCTTTCTCTCTAACTTGCGATCAAAAACCGCCGAGTTTAAAACCTTCGGCTATTCTCTCTTCGAGAGAATTCTCCTTCTATCTTGGTGCGTCATATCCAAGTAGATCGAGCCTTCAACCCTTCACCGAGTCCTTCATACTCGTGTGATTGTATTCATCTTTCATCGATCGTTCGTTCTCATTCATTTCCATCCATTATCTAACCCGACTAAGACTCGGCTCTACATCAAAAGTTCCGATCCATCGATTGGGATCATATCAATTCTTGATAGAGTTGGAGGGCAGCTAAATTTCTGAATAAACAAATCAGATAACACGGTGCTGATCAAGCGGGGCAGACATATCAAAAGAGATCAAACAAATGTGCATCAAACGGGTCAAGTAGTATAAATACAAATGAAATGGTATAACAACAAAACGATGATGTAATCCCAATTTAGAACAATGAATCTAATTGCAACATCTCAAAGTGACTGTATCTTAAGGAAGGTAATGAAAGAGGTCATTCCATTAGAGATGTGGAAGTCCCTCGAAAACAAATACTCCCTTGGTATCAATTTAACTGGTTTTTTAGAGATTTTTTTTGTTTTAAATTAGATGATTTTTTTCAGTTTTCAATACAAAATTAAATGTATTTTTATTTGATATAACTATTTGTATTCTATAGATTAATTTCTCATTGGTTGAGTTGTATTTAAATATGCTTTAATTTAGAAAAAAAATAAAAGAATTTAGTGTTTCTTAATTTGTGTGTAACATCCTTTTCTTTTTTGAACAAGTATGTAAAATCCTTAAAAATCAACTATTATGATACAGAAGGAGTATAAAACAAAGTCACGACCTAATAAATATATCTGGAAATACAAAAACAGTTCGCTAGTTCCAAGATGGAAGATAACTCTTTTGGACAATCATCATTATTAGTTTGGGACGCTGTGGTCGAGTGGTAAGGAGACGGGATTGGGACGCTAACACGTTTCATGTTCGATCCACCTGCTACGCGAAACTAAATCACATTGTCCTAGATACCCACATGGATATGAGCGCTTGCTTTCGGCCCATTTGCATACCCGGAAAGAGGGTTTATCCATTGACTGCACCTTTCCTAGAAACTAGTTTATGCCTTTTGGCTTGGAATTTATCTTGAGTTATCAAAAAAAAGAAAAGATGGAAGAGAACAAAACCATAGAGGAGATTTTTGATGGTTTCATTTTCATGAGTTAAGTAGCTGACTCTTGTAGTTTTAAGGTTGATATTTTGGAGGAAGACCATGTCATTAGTTGTTATCGAGTCTTCTTTCTCTTTATGAGGTTTTGGTGCACGCCCTCAAATATGGCACATGGAGAGAAATTATCATAGTTAAAAAAAAGTCATAATAGTAGCCCATGATAAAGAATTGGAGTTAAGGCGAAAGGATAAACTAAATGCTAATTTTAATTTCTTTTTCTTTTTTTGGTCAAAGTGCTAATTTTAATTTCTAAGGATAAACTAAATGTTAATTTTAATTTCTATAAAATTAAGTGTAATTTTTAAATTTGCACGTAAATATATCAAAATCTCTTACTCTCAGTTTCAATTTAGTTGTCATTATAGATTTTTCACATATATTAAGAAAATAATTAAATATTCTATTTTATTCATAATTAATACTCTCTCCATTTTCAAGAGAAATTTCAAAAAATACCATTTTTCAAGTGCCACTTTACAAAAATGCCACACTTTTGAAATTTTTACAAAAATGCCGTTTTTCAAAATTATTTTTTCTTTATATTATTTATGTTTGGGTTAATTATGTTCTATTAGGGTTTAGTTATGAGAGTTTAGGGGGGTTTAGGGGTCAAAACATTTTTTAGTGTTTAGAATTTTAAGATATAGGGTTTAAAAATCTATAATTAATAGCATTTTTACAAATGAACATCCTTAAGTGGTATTTTTGAAAACGTGCACATAAAAGTGGTATTTTTGCAATTTTTCCTGTTTTCAAATAGTTGATGTTCTAGAAAAAAAATTGTTTTTAAAAAATTGATGTTTTACAATTTATATGCAGTTTTTATTAAGTAATGATGGTAAATTGTGAATTTCAAGACATATTAATTGATTTTGTTGAATTACTATTGGCTAAAAGTTATTGAAAATTGTTTAACATCAAAAACAAAATATTTATTGTTAATAATTAATGTGTTTTCTTAATATGTGTGAAAAAAAAACAACTATTTAGAAACAGAAGGTGTATACTAATCTATTTAATATGCACAATTAATAATATACACAATAGAGTTATAAACTAAAAATTAGTCATACATATCATTTGAAAATACAAAACGACAAATAAAATAAAACAATATTAAATTTAAAATTAAACTAATTAAAAACGGAGAAAATATTATTTTACAGATATTACATGTTAATGGCACGGTATCATTGGGTAACGCACTTTCTAAATTTGCACATGTTTTTGTTGCGAAATCGTGGATCTTGGGTTCAAGATCCACTAGTGTTTATTACTATAATAGTGGAATTTCAACAAATCTAATTTTATTACTAGTCTTTATTGGTTGTTCATTATTCACTATGCATTGTTTAGATTAATTTATTCGTAGAGACTATACGAGGTAACAAGAAAGCCAAGCTCATTTTCAATTGGTTCTGTATGAATTTTCTTAATTTGACTCTCGCAACTTTTAAAATATAAATTAAAGTTGATCTGAAACTTAAAGTATGCGCAAGTACATGACTGTTATAATTCCATTAACGAAAGTGAGTCAATGTTTGAAATAAATGGCATGTGCCATTCTTGTTGACTGTATATTAAAGTTGATGTTTTAAGTTTTAATCCCCAGAACCGGTTGACTTACACGCGTCGATAAAGAACTCTACGTGTATTTCATTATCAAAAGTGGATGATTCGTTAAAATGAAATAACTAAATATTTTGATGGAAAATTATATATTATATTTTGATAAATTGCCTTTTTTTGTTGCAAAATTCGAATTTTTATTTCGATTTCAGTTTTTTTTTTTTCCATTTGTGTTTTTAGTAGCAAAAAGTTATGGTTTTTATGGATTTCAGGGAATAGTCTAGGTTTTAGTACAATTTTTTCTTTTGCATTGAAATGTATATATACATAAGTCCAACCAATTCTGAATTTATTGTTATCAAGTCAAGAAGGTCTACAATAAATTATTTATTTGCTAGCCCAAAAAAAAGCTGAAAATAAAGATCATAAGTCACATTGAATTCAAAAAAAACTCCAAGAGTTAGATTCACATTCAACTTTGGATTTATTTCTATTCATAGATAATTACTTATGTTATAAGCGAGATATATAATTATCGTGTAAATCAATATATATTTAGTTAAAAAATCAGTTCTAGTTATTGGAGAATTATTAGATGAAATCCAAGACCCGTTTTATATATTTGAACTTTGTGTAGAATTGTGTTACTCTTGTAAAATAATCGAAAATAACGGATTTAATTTCTTAGTAAATAAAAATGATCATATACGTTATGAGACCAATCATACTTTGTGATAGATAATTGTGAAATATTTATGGTATAAATCACTTAGATTAATAAAATTTATTTATTTAATATTATAAGTTTCAAAGATATGGTTTATGATTAAAAAACAAAATGAAAGATTGTATATATCTCCAGAAAAAGTATTCACCAATTTAAGGTCTCATATATGAATAATTGTTTTAATATATATATATATATATATATAGAGTAAAGGATTTGTATTTCAAATCTGTTAGACAATATGAGTTATAATAGCCAAGTTAATATTAACACATCAAAATAATAAATAAATTTTTGAGAAAAATCGTGGGCTTGACACATCAACAATTTTTTCTGCATTGTTTCTTCTTTAATATATAGATGATTAATTACATACTTTTTAATTTTAATTTTCATATCATATAAATTATATATAATAACAAATGAGCATTTTAAGTATTTCATAAAAAAATATGTGTTAGTCTGATTACAAACATTATTTTCTCTATTATTTGTTGCATAATAATGAAATTCAGAAATTTTTTTTCTTAATAATGCTTTTGCAATATGTTTCATACTGTAATAATATATATATTTTACAAATTTGAATTCAATTAATTGGTAAAAATTAATTAAATTATTGGAACCGAACTCGGATTATATGAAAATGAATCGAAGTCACCAAA
The DNA here is from genome assembly GCA_964056655.1 of Arabis hirsuta. NCBI lineage: Eukaryota > Viridiplantae > Streptophyta > Magnoliopsida > Brassicales > Brassicaceae > Arabis > Arabis hirsuta. The sequence continues at coordinate 10,687,533 of OZ053311.1, forward strand.
CTTATAGTAAATTAGTAAAAAATATTATCTTGTTTATGTATTTTATATTTTATGAATCAATATGGTGATTTTCCAATAGATATTCATGGACTTTTTTAAGAAAATATTTTTTTTTTAAATTATATATTTTTTATTGAAACAGATATCCATCTTTGTTCAATTTCAATGGTAAGATTTAATATTACTATATTTGAATAATTGTTTTAGACAAGTTTAGGAATATTCTAATGTGTTTGGCAATTGAGAGTATAGTAAATCTAAATAAGTTATTTGAAATTAAATGTGTTTGTTATTGAATATAGAGAAATTAAATAAATAAAACTATTGAAAAAAGTTGTGAGAGTATACCTAAGCAAAAATGACCTCTAATGTTTATCCTTTAATATATAGAGGATCCGTGAATTTGATTCTTGTTGAACTTCATATTACCTTGTTTACGAATTTTATATTTTGTAAATTAGTTAGATGATTTTCCAATAGATATTCATGGACTTTATAGAAAATTATAATTTTTTATCGAGATAGATATCCATTATTTGTTTAATTTTAATGGTAAATTTTATTATTATTATTATTATTATCTTTGAATAATTGTTCTATGGATATTCTGATGTGTTTGGCAATTTAGATTATAGTAAATCTAAATAAGTATTTGAAATGAAATCTCTTTTATATGAAAGGGAGACAAATTCTGGCTTCTAAGGACTGCCACGTCATCCAAAATAATCAACCAATCAGAAAACAGCCCAATATATACAATTTTTATTTTTTAACTGTTTTAAAAAAAACCCAATAAGATTTGACCCAACCCAATAGGTTTCAGCCCAATCGATTTCTTCTTCCCTATTCTTCTCTGCGATCACACCGACCAGATCTTCAACCAAACTTCCTTTTAGGATTTTAATCTCGACGACTCAATTTCTCAATTCACCGTTACTTCACTAATTGTTCTGATCCTTTAATACTACTAACTAAAAGGGAATGATTATAGAAATTTCAACGCTTAAAGTTCTATAACTTCTTCCGTTTTCAATAGCTTCTCATCTTCGTCTTCCTTCTTTGATTGCGCTCCTTTAATCTGTAACTTGAATATTTTCTAAATCCTATTCATCTTCCCTAACAAATCGAACCACCAAGCTTCCAACCAAATATGTGTTCACCAAATCAACATCTAATCAAAGCATGACGAGCCATGGAGAGAATTTTGTCGTAATTCAACTCAGAAAAGAGGTTCGTTGTTTTTATTGGATTACGTCTATGGTCGGCTTACAAATTCAATTTCAATGATATCGAAATACAAATTCGTGGTATTTTCTTGTTCTTATTTTCCTCGATTGCTGCTCGATTTTGTCTTCAGTTCCACCGAGGTATTTTCCTTCTCATGTTTACGAAATTTAATCTGCATTGATATAGGTTTGGTGTGTGTATGTAGTCATGTATTTGTGTATGTATTCACACTCATAAGAAAGTAAGTTATCCTCCTGAAGCTGCAAATGTTGATCCCTTAACTCCTCCATACGGCGCATTGGTGCTAAATTAGCGATCCGCTTCAGATGAATGTTTCTATTAGCTTACTTCATGGATTGGTTCTGGTTTTTGATATGTGTTTGCTCAAGTGTTTATATGTATCCGAGATAGGCATATGAAGAAAAAAGCTCCACCTGGCCGGGAGAAAAGCCTCGGGATAAGAAAACAAAACGTGAGTTGCTTTCTTCTCTTCTAATTAGTACCACACAAGTCTTGGCTCTGTTTAGTTGATGTATCGTTTTGTTTGTGTGTATATATATTAGGATGGCACAGAGAAGGAAATCCTGATGATGACTTTGGCGCTGATGCTAGAGACTTCTCTTCATCAATGATCATGGAATATTTTTATGATTAAGATTTCAGAGCTTACGGAGAAACAGAGCAACCAATTTAGACCAAAAAGCTAACCAATTTAAAGGATGGTGTCGCCCATAACAGATGTTGACTGCAATATTCCCAAACACAGGATGGCCCGTGTCTCCTTCCATGTAATACGTGCTCTCATTAAAATCTTTGACCCTCGGTATGTGATTCTACCACGACCAAGCAATAGAAATTAGCTCAGAAGAGAAAAGGTGAAGCAGCAATATTCATTTAGCGCAGATTTACCTTCGATGCTTGCCAATGGTCTTTCCATTATTCCCTATAATCACATCGGTATTCCAAAGAACTTCACGGTGATCGATATCTCTTTCGAGAATTGGAATCACAATCACCATGTTATACTCTTTGGCGTATCCTTGAAGAAACTTTGTTGATTGACCATCAACTACAAACTCACACCATTTCTTCTCCCTCGTGCAAAACGCAAATGACATAGTCCAAGCTTCCTATTGATAAAACCATTCCCCCAAGCAAAGATTTAAACAGTTACACTAATAATATCTTAACATAAAAAAAAAAGAAATGAAGGCAAACCTACAAGCACAGTTTGTTAACCCCAGCAACATCCGCAACATCGATCATTGGCTCCAGCTCTTTTTTGGTTCGAGAATGGAGCAGTAGTCTGAAGAGCGATTGAGTTTTGAATGAGACCAACTCTCACCACTCGAGGCTTTCTCATTTGCTCTTTACGAGCTGAAAAGCTAAGAGCTTAGAAAGTAATTTGTCCAAATGATTTGATCCAATAGTATAGCTACAGGGTTAATGAGTATAACCTCAATGGTATACCTACGAATAAAAGTAGCATATTTCCAAAAATAATATACGTGTCCATAATTGAAGAGACAAAGAAGCTCTCATAGTGGGAATAACAATATCAAATACATTCAATTTCTTTTAACATTCAAATTTTCACCAAGTTCATAGCCCTACTTAAAAATGTTTTAAACAAAAAGGAATCAGCAAAGAACTTTCACAAACGTACAATTCAACAATGTGTAGTATGACGAAAGGGTAAGAAAATTAAACAATAAAAGCTATGCTTATATTAGGAAAAAAGTAATGACATTAACATACGTGCATGTGTATATACTTACATTTCAACATTTTTTAGTTAGCTTAAAAACACCATATAATTGTGCCACATTATCATAATGTCAATCTCGATTTCTTCAAAATACTATATTTTGAAATTTTGTTTCCAAACATACCACCAAAAAGTTTTATAATCCAAAAACACCACTAAAAGTTTTTTTGGGCTTTAAAAATGGAATAAGTTTTAATTTCTAATAATTTTAGTTTTATCTTATGATATGCATTTTATAAATATAAAGTAATATATTTACAAAAAGTATTATGAAAAGTAGCCCGGTGCAGCCTCTAGTCTCCTTTATATAACAAGAGAAGTTTTCCTAACTTCTAAAGGTTGGCATATCAGCAATATAATCAGCCAATTAAAATACATAATAATGCCATGTCATCCAATATAACTTCAGAAATAACGCATGTTAAATACAAGCTTGATACCCAATTGTCGAAATGGAAGAGGCCCATTAAAATAACCCAAATGATAAAGCCCACACACCTACCAATAAAGGCTCAGCCTTCAACCATTTCTTCCCCTTTCTTCTTCGCATAACCTAAATTTCCTTGACGTCCAAACTCGCCGGTAACGGAAACATGTACCTCAAACGACGAAATAATTGCCATTACAACACAACTTCCATCGATCCATTTACCTTCGACTTTAAGAAAATAGCAGCATCGTTCCGCCTTCTCTTCTCTTTAGGGTTCCGACCTCCAAATCTTACATCGATCCATTTACCTCAACTTTAAAGGAGAAACGCTTATAATTTCAATTTGCAATCTTTATAATGTACGTATTTGAGCCATCAAAAACATAAATCTTTGTTCAAGTCATAGCAATATATAACATGATATAAGTGTTTATAACTTCCATTTCTATCCTTTTGTTATATATGTTTTCATGTCCAAGAGACGAAGCCAACTGAGAAGGGGAAGGCGAAACGAGCCGAAGGTGAGACTTCTAAAACCATCTCATATTGGTGACCTTTGGCTCTAGGTTGTATTGTAGTTTAGTAATGGTATTTGAACTTCACACAGTACTTGATTCAGCGACTTTGGTTCCTACTCTTTCGGTTCTCTATATGATCTGTTTCAAGAAAAAAGCAGAGGACGACTAGGAGGTTAATCAAGAAAAAAGAATTTATCCTTATGTGTATCATTGGGAATGGAAAAGTTTGAACGATGCATCAGATCATCATTATTGATGATCTTTGCTGGGTATCATTAGATATAAAATTATTAAAACACACCTTCTCTCTTTCTTTTACTCAACTTTATACCTTCTCTTTCATATTTTTATTCAACTTTTATTAATTTTATATTTAAACACACTCCAACTAAAGTTTAAACTCTCTCCAAAAGTATCAACCCATTGATATAAAGACACCATCTCTCCAAAAGTATCAACTCATCTCCTCTTTTTACTCAAATTTTATTAATTTTATATTTCAATACACTCTATTATTTCAACCAAAAACACTCTCTTTCTTCCTTTTACTCAAATTTTAATAATTTTATATCTAATGATACCCACCAAAAAATCATCAATAATGATGCTCTCAGAGAAGAAACACTTCAAAAATTCCATGAACAAAAGAGAGTACCATAAGCAGTGGGTCGATCCACATGTGTTTTGGTGACGCTCTAAATCAAGTTGAAGTTAATTGGCGTTTGTTTGCTTTTCTTTCTCGGGATTACTGTCTTTAAATTTCGTTCATATGTTCTCATTGTTACTTTCGTAGGGGATCCTCTTTCCTATCGATGAAGTTAGTTCAACATTAAGGTTCGATTGTTCTTTATTTTGGAGTCGGCGTTGATAACATAAAAGAGTTAAATGGGCCGAGCAAGTGATTAGCATGACCTCTCACATTCATATTGTTGATAGGCATTGCTTTCTGAAGCAAAATGGTGGCTCAAAAGTACGAGGGGTCCCCGGAAACAGAGATTAAATTGACTATAAGCAGATATTTGAGGACAGGGAAAAATGTTGTTAAGACGGAGATGACATCTATATAATTAGCCGCTCATGTGGATCGACTCGATGAGACAAAGAGTTGATGGTCACAGGTTACCTTTGTTGTCCACGTAATCTTCGATGCAAAGCGACTCAAATGTCATGCAAAGTTATAGTGTTTAGGTCAAATAAAGAAAACTTAACCTTGTATGATTCTCAAATTCAAATGTTGTTATTGGTTGTTCGGTAATGGTCTTGACAATGCAACAGATCTCGGAAGCTTTATTGAGACTCCACAATCAAGTGTGGATTTGAGGCTCAAAATTGAATTTAGTACTCATCCATGGTTCTCATGTTTTGGATGGTTTTCACACTCTATTTTGTATCCTCTGTTAAAAAGTTTGTTTTGTCATTTTACATACATAGTTATGGTTTCTATAAAATTGCAGTTGACTAAAAAAAACCAGTAACAAATTAAAGATTTTTCAGGAAAATAAAAATATGCTTAAATATGTATAAATTAAACAATTATGTGAAACTTATTTTTAAAATTTGGTGACAGTTTAGCTAAAGAAAAATATAAATAAAATAAAATAAAATAAATTGTTCTAAATTTTAAACAAATCAAATTTAAAAACTTAAAACATCAAATTAGCATTAGTTATATAGTTATATAATTGTCTTTAAATACATAAAATCACAAACTACTATAATATCATCTTTATATGAACAAAATAGCAAACAAATATATAATTAATAAATCCGGGCATAGCTCGGGATATCTTCTAGTGTGTTTATTAATAGGGAATTACCATGGTATATGCTGCCATAGTAGTGTATTTAATGAAATAGACTGTTTTTAATTAATTAACGAGATGGGCTTAAGAATGACTTTAATACCCCTCTTACCCAATAAAAAAGAAAATGGTTGCGTCAAACTATGTCAGTATGTGTCAAACTGTTGTTAGTGGAAATTATAACATATCATGCGAAACTGACAATGCTTTTTTCTTTTAAATTATTTCCTCTTTCATCATTTGGTTTTTCATTTGATATTTGTTTAGTCTAATACTTTGTTTAAAAGTTAAATTATTTTATCATCTATATATATATATAAAACAAGATTTTTTTCTCCATATGTTACAATTTGAAAATTTTAAATTTGACATATATTACACAAACTATTCATATAATGTTACAATGAAATGTAACTTCATATATATGATATACCATATATATATTGACGATCACATTTTATTATGTTTGTGATTACTCAAACTATTTATAAATGTGAGAATAAAACGTAGTATAATATGCTATCCACTATATATTTATATGATATAGCATGTTATATATCATACAACATGTCATATATTAACCTATTATGCATTCTTTTGTCTTTTGTCACGAACACACTTCATTATTGGTTAAACAAATACATTATATATATATATATATGATTAAACCAATATATAACAACAGATAGATTTTATGAATTTTCCATGGAAATTTTATACCTTCTTTGGATAGTCCATGCATTTTATGTGATTTAGTAACATTTCTGAAGATTTATTCATTTTGAACAAAGATCCAAATATATAGTTAAAAGATTTGTTTCTTTCTGTATCGTTCCGTGATAATATTCCTTTCCACATACAAAATATAAATTATCATTCTTCTTCGTTTTATCATCGTTACCGTTGGAATTTTGTTATATAATAACTTCACTTTTCATATCACATTTCAGCTTCTCTTTTAATCTTTTAATCTTTTGTGGCATTGCGAAGCGAATCTGATCTCTCTGCTTTTTAGCAATGTAGCTTCGAAAAAGCTACCAAGACACCGTTTATGTCCATTCACATGAACACTTTTATAGAGAATGCGGTATATATGGCACGGTAGATTTCATATTTGGTGATGCATCAGTTGTGCGAACTAGAAAATCACATATACTGCTCAAAGTCGGGAAGATTCACGTCAACCAACTTGTATTTCTATAATTAATTGGAAGATTTTGGCTGCACAGGACTTAGTCCTTGTGAAAGTCAATTTCAAAGCATATTTAAGTCGTCTATGGCTACTATTTTTTAGGACGGTTATTATAAATTGTTTATTGACGATTTGGTAGATCCCGCGGGATGGTTGAGGTGGGAATGCGATTTTTCTCTTGAAACGTCATATTATGGAGAGTATATGAATGAAGGGCCCAGGTCAAATGGCCTGGTTTTAAGCGTATCAAAAGCGCTGTGGAAGCAACCCAATTCGCTGTTGGTTCGTTTATTGAAGGTAACAAATGGCTTAATTCTACTGAATTTCCCTTTACTCTTGATATGTAATCTGTTGTTTGAATTCCCTTTGCTCTAGATATGTAATCTTATCTTCAAGTTTTGGAAAAAAAATTTATAACCATCGCATAGGATTGTAAGCATGGGATCAAGTCATTTGAAACTATATATGTATGTCTTTCCTCTTATAACATTTATGATTCTATTATATTTTAACATGACAATTTAACTTTTGAAGTTTTTATTTATAATAAATTTGACTATAATATATGTATTTATTTATAGACGACCTTTCAAAATTGTACCATGTTATTACTAAAAAAAAAAACCTTTGTTTGGTCAAATTTAATCTTTAATTTATTTATAAGGGAAAATCCATATTAAATTGATAGTATATGTTTGGTTAGCAAAAAAAAACAAAAAATTGATAGTATATGCCTATATGGAGTCAACTATATATTTCCTTTTGAAACTTATTTTTTGGTGAGTTGAATAATATTTGATGGAACGTTTATGTCTATAAAATTTGTAATATATGCATTTTATGTAGTTTGGTAAAATCTGATGTTATTCGATTTGAACAAAGACTCCAAACGCATATGTTAATATGTTAAATCAAATATCCATATGTTGAAACAATTACTCTATTCTAAAAAAACGAGTTTGACTAAAATATTTGTTTCTTTCAAGTTTTCCCCTTTCACTACAAGAAAACAGCCACTATTCCGACGGCCAATATTTCCGTCGGAATTTTCCGACGGAAAACCGACGCATTTGCGACTAACATTGAGTCCGTCGGAAATCCGTCGCAAAATTCCGACGGAATACCGACGGTTTTATCTACCGTCGGTATTCCGTCGGAAGTCCGTCGTTTGTACCGACGGATTTTCGACGGAAAATAAACTATCGTAATATTCTGACGACTTTCCGACGGACTACCGACGGAAATCCGATATTTTCGATGTCGGCAAATTTGAGTGGTTACCATTCGTTAGCGGTGGCCGATGGGATTGGTGGGGTGTTATGTCGGAGTTTTGTGACGGATTTCCGACGGAATTCCGACGGAAATCCGTTTTATATAAGTTCCTTCGTTTCTTCGTTCATTCATAACACAATTTTACAAATCAAAAATTTTTTTTAGCGATGAGTTCATATTTTCGGTTTTGGATGGACGAGCCAATGATGGATATGGGCTCGAACTTATTAACATCCGCTTACGCTGCAGGTATATGCGAGTTCATGAATTTACCCAGAAACCAAGATGCAGCAAAAAAGGTCAGGATATCAAATGTCCATGTTCTAATTGCTGTAACAGAATTAGTGTTGCGGTTCATACTGTTTGGAATCACTTATATAGATATGGATTTAGGCCGGGATATAAGGTTTGGTTTTTACATGGAGAAAGCAATTACGAATATGGTAGTACTAGTAGTAATGCACCTTATTTCCGGATAGCGTAGAAGAACGTACAACGGAAGTAGATGTTGGGGTAAGTACGGTTGCGATGGTTAACGAGGCGTTTAGAGAGAATTTGCAGTCGGGTGGTTATGAGGGTGATAGGGTTGAAGAACCTAATTTAGAAGCTCGAAGGTTTTTTGATATGTTAGACGCATCAAAGCAACCACTGTACAGCGGTTGTAGGGAAGGGCATTCACCGTTATCTTCTGCTAGTAGGATGATGAACATGAAGACCGATTACAATTTGTCCGAAGAATGTGTTGATGCATTCGCCGAGTTTGTGAAAGATGTTTTGCCAGAGGATAATCTTTCTCCAGTATCATACTACGAGGTCCAGAAACTTGTTGCCGGTCTTGGTTTGCCCTACCAGATAATAGATGTGTGTATCGACAACTGCATGCTATACTGGAGAGAAGATGAGAACAGAAACAAATGTAAATTTTGCCGTAAAGCACGGTTCCAAGACACAAGTGGCAGAGTGAAGATTCCTTTCAAACGGATGTGGTATTTACCATTAACAGAGAGGTTGAAGAGGCTGTATCAATCAGAACGCACTGCTAAGGCTATGAGATGGCATGCAGAGCATAATCAAGATGGAGATATTACGCATCCTTCCGACGCAGAAGCGTGGAAACACTTTCAATCGGTATATCCAGATTTCGCATACGGACGCCGAAATGTATACCTCGGCTTATCCACTGATGGTTTCAACCCATTTGGAAAGCATGGAAGAAAATATTCATTGTGGCCGGTCATCGTAACACCTTACAATTTGCCTCCTTCTATGTGCATGCGGCGAGAGTTCCTGTTTCTCTCAGTTCTAGTTCCTGGGCCAGATCATCCAAGACGATCACTCGATATATTCCTCCAACCATTGATCTATGAGTTGCAGATGTTGTGGGAGCATGGTGTTGAGGCATTTGATGTTTCAATCCAGCAGAATTTCAACTTGCGTGCGGTTCTTATGTGGACCATAAGCGATTTTCCGGCGTACGGTATGTTATCTAGATGGACAACGCATGGAAGATTGGCATGTCCTTATTGCCAAGACAATACTTCAGCATTCCAATTGCAGAACGGAAGGAAGACTTCATGGTTTGATTGCCATAGGTGTTTTTTGCCGGCAAATCATCCATATCGTCGGTCTAGAAGACATTTCAGAAAGAATTTTCCAGTGTTTAATGGTCCACCTCCGGAGATAGATGGTCGCAGCATATTGGAACAGTTACGAGATTTTGGTGCAGAGCGAACTCCTGAATGTGGGGGTAATGGCCATCACCCCGTCGACGGCTGTGGGGAATATCACAATTGGCATAAGAAAAGTATTTTCTGGGATTTGCCTTATTGGAAAGATCATCTACTGCGGCATAATTTAGATGTCATGCATGTTGAAAAGAATTTCTTTGACAACATCATGAACACCATTTTAAATGTACCAGGAAAGACAAAAGATAACTGGAAATCTAGATTAGACTTGCCATTGATTTGTTCAAGGGCATCTCTTCATGTTTTGCCTAATGGTAGATTGCCGATGCCTGCGTACCGGTTAGACGCGGGTAAGAAGGAAGTTTTCTTTGAATGGATTAAAAATTTTGTTAAATTTCCTGACAGCTACGCATCTAATCTGCGTAATTGCGTGGATTCGAAGGAAGGGAAGTTTATTGGAATGAAGAGTCATGATTGTCATGTTGTGATGCAGCGTCTTCTTCCATTTGCATTTTCTAATCTTCTTCCACAAGACATCCATCAAGCAATTGGAGGTATATTTCATAATTTTCTTTTGTTTATTACTAATATAATGTTACTATATATGTACTAACTTGATTACTTTTCGTTTGTAGGAGTTGAGGCTTTCTTTCGAGATTTATGTTCACGGACACTAACAGCGGACGGGATCCGGTCTTTAGAGGCTAACATCCCGGTGCTCCTTTGTAATCTTGAGAAGATATTTCCACCGTCTTTTTTTGATGTTATGGAACATCTTCCTATTCACCTCCCACGAGAAGCAGCATTAGGAGGCCCTGTTCAATACCGATGGATGTACCCGTTCGAGCGTTACATGTTCCACCTGAAGAAAAAGGTCAAAAATTTGAGCAAAGTTGAGGGATCTATTGTTGCACAAAGTATAAACGAAGAAGTATCACACTTTGCCGAATATTACTTTCCTTCGGATGTCCGGACTAAAGGTAGACGGCCGGCGCGACATGATGATAGAGGTGAGAAAGCAGTGTATCCCGTGGTTGTACCTGAGTTGTTTGCGCAAGTGGGCCGCGTAAGTGGAAAAGGGAAGAAACGCATACTATCACCACAAGATGTCACACATTTGCATACATATATCCTCAGAAATTGTGACGAACTTGGAGAGTATGAAAGGTACACCATTTCTCATACTAAATTTGTGCAATTATTTGTCTTTATCTAATAACAATTGTTATGTTACAGGATATACATGTCCCTAGCACAAACTTACCATGCTGATAAGACAGATTCCGAACTTGCTGTATTAAAAGATGAAGAATTCCCGGAGTGGTTGAAATTTTTTGTACGTTAAATATAACTCCTCACTCTTATTTTATAAGGTTTTCACGTTCATATGTTATTGATTGCTTACTTATATTGTTTTTACGTTTCTGAAGGTTTAGCAAGTGGTCAAACCCTCCCGACATGGTTAGTGGAGTTTTCTCATGGTTTACGCAGCACCGCGACTTCATATCCGAGATTTTGCACTAGGGGATATTCGTTCAGAATTCGTGACGAAGGACGTCAAAGGCCAACTTCGGACAATGGTATTGTGGCGCAATCAGGTGATACCATGTACTATGGCCATTTAAAAGAAATCTTGGAAATCCACTATCCAGGAATGTTGGACTTGAGGTGCATTGTGTTTATGTGCGATTGGTATGATCCATCCAATGGTAGTGGGGTTCGAATTGACCGTCTTGGTGTTATTTCGATAAATTCAAACCGGAAATTACATCATTACGATCCATTTATCCTTGCATCTCAAGCAGACCAGGTACCAATATATTAATAGGTTTTCCGTTATATTTATACGTTAGGTTTTGTTATTCTTGTATATTAACAACATCCACCGTTAATGAATAGGTTTGCTACATTCCATATCCTCGAGTTGGGCGGAGGACAGATCCTTGGATGACAGTAACTCCAATTAATCCGCGAGGAAAAATATATGGAGTTCCGGAACATGATGCTCTACAAGTATCGCGAACCAACCAAATGTCACATGTTGAGGAGACGGATAACATTGACCTTGTCACTGATGTCACACATATCGGCGATGATCTAGTGCATTCGGATGAAGATGAACTACGTGAAGAATTTGACGACGATTCAGACTCCATCCCTAGTGAAGGTTCATCAGAAGAGTCAGATTAATAATTTATGAATAATGTTTGTTTACCAATGTTGCACTATAACACCTAAGCGTTCCCTCTAATATAATGTACTTTACGGTAATATCCGCCATAATCATTTATTAAATTTGCAGCCGGATTTCCGCGGGATAAAAGCTGTCCTAATTTTCGGACGACATAACGACGGAATTAGTTCCGTCGGAATTCCGATGTCGGCAAAGTTTGAGTGGTTACCATTGCGTTATAGGCGGCCGATGGGACTGGCGGGGTATTATGTCGGAGGTTTCTGACGGATTTCCGACGGATTTCCGACAGTTTTCCATTCTATATAAGGTTCCTCATACGTTCATTCCTGTCAACAACACAAATAATGTCTTCTAACTCTCCTAAGGAAGACTCAAAAATCATGGCAAACCACTTTCTACTTCCAAAATACTCGTGGGAAACCGAAACCCAATGCGACACACACACTGAAGAGATACCCACTTACTCGTGGGAATTTGATACGGTCTCACCAATCTCAATCGGAGATTCTTCATCAACAATAGTGCCGGACAGCCAGTGCTTGCCAAACGTCTCGTGGGAAACGCAATCTCAGTGCGAAGTATATCCAGACAAGAAGAGTGTTCTCGAAGACGTACAACCATCTCCCTTGATTGAAGAGTCAGATACTTACGGTGGAAGTACTTCAAATGAATGTAAGGATCACTACTATGATTCTGAATTTGCCCAGAGACCAGAAAGTCCGAACTTAAATATAGATGTTGAGGCAATCAAAAGAGATGTTTGCGGCGGATATTTCGAAGGTACACCGAATAAGAAAAAGGATCAGTACAATGATGATGAATTTGCCCAAAGACCAGAAAGTCCAAACTTAAATATAGATGTTGATGCAATCGAAAGGGAATTTTGCAAAGGATATGTAGATTCTCCGCCAAAGAAAAAAAAGGGAAAAAAAAGTTTCAGGTTCTAACAAAAGTTAAGTTTGGAGTGGATACAGAGACATGTTTTTCAAACTTTAAAATAAATAAATTTTCTTTCGGCTTTTGTTTTTTATCTGTTATAAAATTTCGTTGTGTAAATCTTTTATTCAATTCCCGGATAAATTTAAAATAATTTATGAATAAATGTTTGGACATTTTTTTAACTCTGCAATCGGGTCACCACGAGGACTTTTAAGCGATAGATTTTTCACAGTTTTCCGACGGATTGTAATTTTTATTTTTAAAACAAATATATGATATTAAAAAAAAAAATTACAATCCGTCGGAAATCCGTCGGTATTTTTGACGGATTTCCGACGGTTTTAATATTTTTTATAATATAAAAAAAACCGTATAATAAAAAAAATTTAATTTAATAAAAAATTACGATCCGTCAGAAATCCGTCGGTATTTTTGACGGATTTCCGACGGTTTTAATATTTTTATAATATAAAAAAACCGTAAAAAAAAAATTTAATAAAAAAAATAAATTACAATCCGTCGGTATTTTTGATGGATTTCCGACGGATTTAATATTTTATTTTAATATAAAACAAAACCGTATAAAAAAAAAAATTAATTTAATTAAAAATTAAAATCCGTCGGAAATCCGTCAAACCCTAATTTCTGCCGCCTAAGAGCCTCGATCTCATCGAAAAAAGCGGGAAATTCCGTCGGTAACCTGCAATAAAACCACCGTCTTCTTCTTCGCATCGACAGAACGAAAAGTCGAAAAAAAAACGAAAACTCGCCGGAAATCGATCGCTCCAAGCTGGAAACACGCCGGAATCAACATATTCATCCACAATCTCAATCTCTATCAACAAATCATCAATCCAATGTAAGTTTTTCGAAGTTTTTTTTTGTAAATTATGAATTTAGAGAATTTTGTGAATTTGTTAGATTTAGGATTTAAAAATTAATAGAAATGTAGAAATGTACGGGTTTAGGATGTTTGAAAAGTTTTGTATTTTGTAAATTTTGTGATTTAGGGAATTTTCGGGTTTATAAAATTTAGAAAATTATTTATAAAATTATTTATTTTTAGAAAATTATAAATATTTATAATATAAAAATATTAGTAAAATTCTAAATTGTTGAAATTTTACTAATTTTTTTATTTGTTTAAATTACAAAATCCCAAATTCTGGAAAAATCGTAAATATCTAAAACTTTAAATTACCAAATCTGAAATTCCAAAAATTTTCTAAATCTGTAAATTCCTAAATGTTCATATCTGAAATCCATAATCCAAATATCCCTAAATACCTATTTACAGAAATCTCAATTTCCCACAATCCCTAACTCCCTAAAACCTTAATTTATGAAATCCCGAAATTCCATAAATTAATCCCTAAATTCCAAAATCCCTACTTCTCAAAATATTAATATCCTAAAATCACTAAGTCTCCAATTCCCGTAAATTTTATAATTCGGAAATCTCAAAAATTCGATGTCGGAAAATTCTCAAAAACTGAAAATCCCTAAATCCGTAATGTAAATTAAATTATCTGTAAATTTATCTTTAAAATTTATGATTTAAATTATCAGAATTTATATTTATATATGTAAGTAAATTTCAACGGTATGTAAACATTTTGGAAATCGTAGAGACTATGGGCGATTTCATCACTCTACTGGATCCGGTACTTCCAGTAGGGGAGGGAGTCAGTCGCAAATCCCAGATACTAGCTTTCCGGATCCCCAACACCCGTCTCCTCCAATGGGTACACAGCCCTCAGCTCCCACGGCCATGACCATTGAGGAGTTTGTTTCGCAACCCGGACGGGATAGGTTGCCTCGCCTAGATCCTGACTTGCCACCTAACACGACCTGGTAAGTTTTATTTAAAAATGTATTTGATTATATTAACTTAAAAAAATATTTAACTAAATATTGTTTAGGTTTCAATTTTCGGAAAACGGGATTACGAGTTCGATCAACGCAATGACTAATTCGTTGATAACTTTCCCGTATCCCACATTTACTTCGATGCCGGTGGCAGACCAGGAGATCTGGTTTCGGCAATTTGCGGTATGTTTTTTTTTCCTATTAAGAATTTAGATTTTTATTTCCATTAAAATTGTCAATACTAATATGGGTACGTTTTTTTTTCCAGCAAGAATTTACTTGGGACCCACAGTTGACTGCCCGGGTCCGACGGGAGTTCTACAGAAAAGCCTCCCGGAAATATTCGTTGAAGATAAACGAATGGAAGGACATGTGGTACAAAGAGGGAAAAGTGCCGCGCAGATTGCAAGATAACCCCACATTATGGGGTGGACTACTTGCCCATTGGGAACGGGAGGAGACAAAAGCAAACTCCGGAAAGAACTCGTCTAACCGGAACAGCGACTGGAAGGGGAAGGGACCGGCGACCCATAACCTCGGTGCGACGAGCAAAGCGTCACGTCTTCAGAAGCTGGTAATTTTATAAATTTTACTAAAATTTTATTTATAACACTTCTCATATTTCTTTCATTATCTATGCCAACAGATGGAGAGGACCGGTGTGCGTCCGTCACATCTTGACTTGGTCAAAGATACGCACACCAACAGAAAGACGGTGGAAATTCAAGATCGCATTGCTCGTGAAATCGTGGAGAGCGTGGAGAGGCTGGGTGAGGAGTACCTCCAATCCCAACCGATCGTCGAAGGAACTCCCCCGGCCACGGAAGTTCCTCTCGAGATGATCAACGAGTTTACCTATCAGGTTAGTAACACTGTCAATTTTAATTAAATTTTAAATAAATTTAAATATAAACAACTTACAACATTTATTGATTGATTTTTTTTCGTAGGTTGCGCCTAAGCACAGAGGTCGTGTGTTTGGCCTCCCGGAAGACAGTTCATCCACGTCCGTCAATTCTTACCGCTTTCATTCAGATAGTACGTTGAGGGCACAGAATGCCGAGCTTCTCGAGCGGTTGACCGGGTTGGAGTCCCAACGCGCAGAAGATGCAGCTCGCTACGAGGAACAGCAGGCACTCTTGCAGGAACAGCAGGAACGCGTTCGGGCAATGGAAGAGCAGATGGCACGAATGCGGGATATGGAAGAGCAGATGGCACGAATGCGGGAAATGGAAGACAGGATGAACGAGTTCTTCCGTAACCGATAGATAACACTTTATGTAATATTTTAATTTTCTAAATCACTTTTAAAAATATTGAAACTTAATTTTAAATGTTGTTTTTTTATTTTTATTTTAATTTAATTTTTATTTATATTTAATTTTAATTTAATTTATTTTATTTTAATTTAATTTCTTTAAATTTAATTAAATTAAATTTTTTTTTTTAATAAATAAATTATCCGTCGGAAATCCGTCGGTATTTGTGACGTCGGAAATCCGTCGGTATGTGTAGCCGTCGGAAATCCGTCGGACAATGACATACTGACGGATTTCCGACGGAATTCTGACGGATTCCGGTTATTTCTTTTCCGTCGGAAATCCGACAGTATTTCCGACGAAAGAACGACGGAATTTTATTTCCGACGAGATAGAACCGACCGGTCAAAACCGTTGGAAAGCCGTCGGAATAAGCCCTATTCCGACGGCTTTCCGACGGTTTTGGCCGTCGGAAATTTGCCTGTTTTCTTGTAGTGTTTTTTTACTCTTCGTTATATCATTCTTCGCTATATCATTCTTCGCCTTTATTTCGTTACCTTTGGAGATTTTATATAAGACCATACACATCACACCTTTCACTTTAAAATTTTCAAATTTGTCTCTTTTTGTTTTTTTTTTCATTTGTCATTACGATCTCAAAGAAAAAAGATGAAAAATCTAATTACACAAAAATCAAAACACATTGATCTCAATATACTACCATTAACCTTTTTCCTAATTTTTTTAGTTTCATCTCATTCACAATCCACTATCCATAAAATGCATCGTGTAACTCATGAAACCAATAAAATCATTGAACTCGTCGTGGCTACTTTAAACCAAACCATCTCAAACTCAATCTCTCGTCCTCCAACTTCCTCGACCCACAAAACCATCTCGGTCCAAACCTAACCCACCTCGAACACTGCAGATTCGAAGATTGTCTCGACCTGTTCGATGACTCTATCTCCGATCTCAAAACCGCAAACTTCAATCTCCAATCTCACTCTCTTGGATCCCACCACGTCAATATGTTGCTCAGCAACGTCATGATGAACCAAGACACGTGTCTCGATGGTTTCACGACAAGTGACCATGACAATAACAATGATAGGACGTATGAGTTGGCTGATAACTTGAAGGAAAGCATGTTAAACATTTTTAATAATCTCGGTAACTCTTTGGATATGTTTCAAAAGCTTATGGAGAAGAAACATTCCCCAAAAGCTTATGATGTTGACGTTGAATTCCCGAGTTGGATCTCAAAGAATGACAAGGAGACTCATTCACGGTTTGGTGCTAGGGACCAATTTCAATCTCACGGTGGCAAAAGATGGTACATGAAACTTTACGACTATTAGTTCTACCGTTTCAGCGGCTCCTAACTCGAGCGAACCCAGGTACATAATTTCTAGCCCAACGTATAGTAAAGAATCAACATTAACATTTGAATTTTTTTTTCTTTCTTTACAAATATTGATACTAAGGTTCTTCTGTTTAAAGAAATGATTTGAATTGAAGAAGTTGATAGTAATTGGTGGTGTTGAATTGAAGAAATGATTTTTACCAACCTTATAATTATGTTGAAACACTTTATTTTGACCAATCATATATGTGAAAACATTTTATTTTTATTATTTAGCGTGAGTAATACTATAAATGATAAAAACGTTAAAAATGAAAAGCACCATTCTATATTTTCTAAATTATTCATAGGTATGAAATTAGTTATCAAATTTTGGGTATAGATTTATGATTTATATAAAAGGTGGAGAATATTATGAGAATGTGGAAATACCGAAGAAGAAGACAAATGATAATGTTCGTCGGAGACGGTATCGGAAAAACCATAATCAAATCAAACCGGAGTCGCCTTGGTGGATGGACAACATATCGATCTGCTACCGTTGGTTAGTTTTTGCAACATGTTGTATATATGAATTATTACATGTGTAACATGTATCACGATCATGTTAATTAGTACGTTTGACGGATCAAATTTTATATAATAAGATATGAACGATCATATTTCTATCATATGGGCCACACGATTATTTAGAAACCAATAAAATGAAGCCCAAAACCAAAGTTACAGAAAGGAAAAATCATTCTTAACGACACCAAGTATTGACTAATATGTTGCAAACCATCCCAAGTATAGAAATGTGTTTTAAACTACATGAACTATTATATAATACAAGGTGACATACACCAACTATATGTAAACATATTAAAAACTACATATTGATGTTCTTTATAAATTTGTATTAATTTGGGGGTCAATTTGAAATTATTTTCATAAAAATATAAAAAACCCAAAAAAAATAAAACTTACAAAATTTAACAAATTGAAATAAAAAACCATAAAATTTCAGAAATATAGGAAAAAAATAATAATTAAATTTGAAAAATCCCAATGTTTCTAAAATTAAAAAATTCAAAAACAACAAAATAATTCCAAAATATTAAATTTACGAAAATACATAATGTGAAGGTTGATATAAATATTTCATTATATTTTCAAATTTAATTTCGGAAAAAAATTTAATTTCTTAAATTACCAAAATTTATAATAATACAAAATTTCAAAAAAAACTAAAAACCTTTTTTTTTTTAAAACAACAATTTATAGTGTAGATAGAAGTTAGATTATACTTTCAATTTTGAATTTTAATATTAAATTATAATATTCAATTAAATTTAAAATTCACTAGTTAATGTTGGGATAGTACCGAAAGCACAAATAAAAATTATTCTCCGAAGAATAAGCGTAATATATATGTCGTTTATGACTTTATGTATTTTATTCTAAATTATTGAAATTTATTAATATAATTTAAACAATATTTGTAGCCTAAAATTTTAAAAACTTCTGTTTCTTTTTGTCTAACAAATTCGATAGTTTCAAAATATATAATTTTGTAATTTTAAAATATATACCTTACATTTTCAATTACCTTTTAGAGACTAATAAATTTCTGTAATTTTAAAAAATTTGGGATTTTACAAATTGAAATTTCTATAACAATTAAAATTGAAACTATAATTTAAAATTTTATCTAAAATTTAATATATTTTTTACGTACACTTTCGAAGTTTCATGGATTTTCTTTCGATTTGTTAAGTTTTTTTATGTTCTTAGTTTTCTGGATTTTCATAAAAAAAAACTTTTTGAAAATAATAACAAATTGACTCTCAAATTGATAAGTATTTATAAAAAATATCAATTTATAGTTTTTAACATGTTTATATATAGTTAGTGTATGTCACCATGTATTATACAATAGTCTGTGTAGTTTATAAGATATTTCTATACTTGAGATGGTTAGCAATATATTAGTCATCCGAAACAAAATCAAACGACCGAGAGAGGGTATTATGGTAATAAACCATCGATGGCAAAGGTAGTATTATAGCGATTTTATTAAGGATACCCCTATAATCAATCACCTTCAAATCGATGGGAGGGTGCGACGTAGGATTTTTTTACTTCATATATAATGTAATAGATACTCTCTATATTTTCTTCTTAATTAATTTTTATAATTATTTTGAGCTATTAGATTCTTTTATCTAGTTAGTTTTGATTATTATAAAATTTCTTTTTTCTAATTAGTTTGAAATAGAAGAATTTTTTTTTTATTATTTGGTTCGTTATTTGATAATTATTTATTCGTTTTTCATTTTTATTTTTAGTTTTTCTTAATTAATTTTAATTGTTAACATATGTCACCATCGATTATTATTAGCCATATGTTACGATCTGGTGAATTAGAATTTTGCTTACGTGTCATGGTCTTATCGCGCGCATTTTTTTTATATAATTAGATAGAAACAAAATTCTTTACAAACCCAAATATACTTTTATCGAAAAAATATTACTAAAATAATGAAAAAAATAAGAAAGAGAATGAATTGAGGTTATAAGGGAAGAAATTCTTCCACTTTGTTAAGAACCTCATCTAACACTTATGTAAATTTGATTGGTTTAAAATTCTTTATATAATTTAAAATTTAACTAAACAACTAAAATTAGTAAAATACTATATTTTAGAAATTCTATGGGTTTCTATCCATTATGGATGCTCAGATCCCATGTGATACTTGTTGGTTAGTAATTGGCTCAATTTTTTTTCAACAAAATAAAATTTAATTTGGTTAGTAATTGGCTCAATTTTTTTCAACAAAATAAAATTTAATTACAAAATTAATTCTTACAAAATTATTAATTATTTTTTTTTTGTTTTAGAAAATCTCATAGATGGAGATGCCTGTTGAAGCCAACCACCTAGTCTTATTATATAAAACTTGATACCTCAAACTTTGTAATTACCAAGATCGTGACACGTGTCAGTTAATCAATTAAATATTGATACGTGTTAAAAAAATTTCAATGAAATTTTACCACATGTCAAACAAATCTTCTTTTAGATAAAACTTATATATCTGTATTTATCATTTAGAGAATTTTATTTTAAATATAAATAGATAAGATAAAAATATCAAACACCTTTTTCCATTAGAATATTATATTATACATGTAATTTTTTAGTCTAAATAGACTTATGTTTGCATATTCAAATATTCAAGGATTATAATATATACTTTAGTGCTTTCTCCACCTTTTCACCAAACAATTTAAAACTTCAATAATCTCTTTTAGAATTTTTTTTTTGAGTTTTCATTAGAAAAAAATGATTACTAACTTATTTTATAGGTGTAATAGAATATGACGATATATTTTAATTTTTTAAAGATTAATAATGTTTCTTCAAACTCAACTTTTTGTTTTATTATCTAGAGCATATATATCTTCACAAAAATAATGACTTCCTAAGTTCGAAAAATTAACATCAATTATTTTAAAAAAATTGATTTGTATAAACCTATTTTCCAAGTAGATTTAAGTACATGCCAATTTTTTTTTATCTATCTTAAAACACAAAATATCATTATTTATAAAATAATAAAAAAACAACGTTCAAATAAATTTAGTTACGTGTTTGAAGAGTTTTTATAAAATTTCCAAAATCTAATATCATTATATATAAAATAATAATAGTCAACATAATTCAAATAGGAATAGGAAAAATTAATTATTTGGAAAATATGTAATAAAATTAAATTAAAAATCAAAGAATATGCAAAAAGATAAAAAAAATCAAATTAGATAAATAATTAGTAGTTTTCTCTATAATGGTTGCGTATTAATGTTTCCAAACTAACTTTATTTACTTTTATAGAGTGATATTATTTACTTTCTTACCTTTTTGCTTGATTTTTTTTTATGGATTATATGAAACAACCCAACCCTTTTTTTGTTTTTTTAACATTGGATTCGAATTAGTATTTCCATAAATGCTAACTCTCAACAACTCAATCAATTCAACCACATTAAGATAGCAGAACAAAAGCAGTTAAACAATAACCCAATCATTTCAATATTTCAATATTCAATAACCAAGATCAATAGTTCAGACAAGTGCAACAATATCCAATCAATTCCACACCAAACCATTCCAATCTAACAACAATCTAACAACCTAGCCATTCTAACACAATAGCTAGCAAACAATCGAGCCGCTAGATCATCCTTTCTTCCCGGCCACAATTCTACGATCACATTTTCTCTTTACCTACATCACATGGGAAAACGAGATGCGTGAGTATTATCACAAATACTCAGTGAGACGTATCATCCCAACTACTTGGTTATACACACAAGCATAAGCAAAAGATACAATACCATGATGAGCAAACAACAATAGATGCACGAACAAGCAACATGAATCAGTCTAGAAGACTTGCGTCGATCGACACAACCACTAGGTGTCGATCGATGCACTGCAACTGCGTCGATCGACACACCACCCTGGTGTCGATCGACACGACGCACTTGTGTCAATCGACGCAAAGCAATTGTGTTGATCGACCTTGTCGCTGCAGATCGTGAGGATCGAGCCTATCCTCTCATGGCTGGAATCCAAAGCGATTCATCGATATCCTGCACGAATCCATCAACAAAACACACAGAATCCAATCCAAACAACAGCAAACAATCATATTCCATCAATTCATTTACCCAGATAAACCATGGTCACACACTCACCTTAGGAAAAACGGTTATAACACGTGTTTCAAATTTCAGATTAAACCGAAATTGGTGGCTCTGGAAAGCTAAAACTCGGAGCTTTCCAATGATACCTAGATTATCTTCTGGGTCCTTACAGAACGACGGAAAAATAGCCCGCAATTTCGTTGTTCGGAACTGGAAACAGAAAATTCCAGTCTCAGAAAATATGAACGACACGTTGACATCTAAAGAACACAGAGAACGGAGATTACATCAGAAACAGGATCGAAAACCTGTTCTGAAAACTAGACAGAGAGAGCTTTCCACAAATAGGCGGATCATCTCCTAAGTCCTTCTGGTTCGACGAGAATCCTCCCTCGAAATGGAATGATCGCAGACCCAAAACTGCAGAAACATCTCTTAGTAAAACGATGATAACTCTTGTACTAATCCAAATGACAAACCGATTTCGCCCAAAGCTAGATACGAGAGTGGAGAACTTACTTTGGAAGTTTCGCTCCAATCCGATCCGATCTTCCCAGCCGTTCGTCTCCCCTTCTAAAATCGGATAGAACTGTTTTCAAAACAACAATCTCTTTTTCTCTTTCACAACCTACGAAATCCTTTCCTTTTCCTCTTCAAAATCGGCTGCAAAAACGTCTCCATGCGTTTTTATATCATGCCCTAGGGTTCCCTAAACCGGACGCCAAACCAAGCGATCAAGAACCGAACTTGTCGGTTCGATTTTAACTTGCGTCGATCGACGCAAATCACTTGTGTCGATAGACGCAACACCCAGAACCAGATTCCTCGCGAGTCCAACCACGTGTGCCGATCGACACACACACACACTGTGTCGATCAATGCACCAACCAAAAATACACATTTTGGTTCACGGGCGTTACATTATAAAATAGAAAAAGATAAGTATCTTATTTTGCAATGTTTGATTTGTCTACTTTGTAATTAATCTTACCGAACATGTGTAAGTCAATCGATAAAATAATTCTTTTCAATTAGCTTTAACGACACGTCAAAAGATTAATCTATTTAACATAATGATATACTTATTTGTAATATAGTAAAAAATAAACCTAATTTAAATAGAGAAATTTTAGGAAATACCACATCCTCCATGCCACTTTACAAAAATGCTATCTTTTTAAAATCTTTACAAGAATGCACTTTTTCTCTACATTCCCATATTACCCTTTAACTCATTTAACCTAATTTTTTCAGATCTGGTGGTGGATAACATAAATCTGAGATTTCTTCTCTCTCTACCTAGATTTCATCTTTCTTCTCTAAACCATATCATTCTTTCTCTCTTTACGAACCATATCTCATCTCTCTCTCTTTACGAACCAGATCTTGCTGTCGTAAGATAAAATATCATTGTCTTCGATTTCGTCGTTGTTATTGAAGAAGAACATGGATCTGAGATAGGTTAAAAAATTAATAATTCTGAGATTTGGATCCGGTGGATTTGAGAAGAAGAAGAAGAAGAAAAAGAAGAAGAATATCAAAGATGCAAACGACAGTAAATTTTTGAGTTTGGATTAACTATTGTGAATTTAGGGTATAGTTTTTTTTTAGAGGGGGGTTAGGGTTTCCATTTATATTATAATACTTTAAAATAAATTATAATCTTTTTAAATTATTTATAAGGTGTTTAAACAGTTTATAAGGTTTTTAAACTGTTTTACGAAACCTTTTATAAGCTCTTATAAACCTTTTTAAAAACTTTATAAACCTTTTAAAAACTTTAGGGTTAAGGTTTTCATTTACATTATAATTTTTTTTTTTAAATTATAATCTTTTTAAAATTTTGATAAGGTTTTTAAACAGTTTATAAGATTTTTAAACTGTTTTACGAAACCTTTTAAAAACCCTTATAAACATTTTTACACACTTTATAAACCTTTTAAAAACTTTAGGGTTAGGGTTTTCATTTACATTATAAAATTTTTTAAAATATTATAATCTTTTTAACCAGTTTATAAGATTTTTAAAAGGTATTTTAAAGATTTTACGAAATCTTTTAAAAACCCTTATCAACCTTATAAATTATCCCTGTTTAAAAATACGGCGGCCGTGACCGCTCAGGCGGCGACTAAACATTCGGCGGACATTGGCCACCGCAATTTTGGTAAAATCGCTCAATTATTTGGAAAAGTCATGAAAAACTCAATTTTGTTTTCTTCTTTGTTTGAAAATGGTTAGTATATGATAGATCCAAGTGTAAAATTCCAAAACAATCCGCATAAACGTGATGATATATGTGAACAAATCCGTCGGCGGCTGCAAATTCGGGTTGTAGACTCGAGTTTTCTTCTAAAGAAGACGAAGATAAAATGACAACACTGCCCTTCACTAAAAAATAATAGAAAAAGAGATATAAGGCATTCTATAGGTTTCGAACCCGAGTGTCTATCGCTGGGCCATGTCAATTTATTGGCAAATGTTACATATATTATATATATATATCCTATTTTTAATAAAAAGTTTCAGAACTAATCCCTGATTAATTTTTGATAAATCCTGATTTTTCCGTTAGACGCTAGGCCCTGTCCAACCGTCCGATTAGCGCCTAACGAATTTTTGAACATTGTAAATTATTATTTCAACTGTTCTATTTTAAAGACATATACATTACTCTTATAAATTTTTTAAAAAGTTTATAAATTGTTTAAAAAGTTTATAAATTGTGTAAAAAGTTCATAAAAAATGTCAAACCTTAGATCATTTAGAAAAGCATGAAAAACAAAATTAATCTAGATTGTTAATATTTTTTTTTTAAGTGTGTTTAAATTTTTTTAAAAAACTTTATAAACCTTAGAAAATTTATAAACCTTTTAAAAACTGTTTAAAAACTTTATAAAAAAAGTCAAAAACCCTAGATCAGTAAGAAGAACATAAAAAAAAAACTAATCCAGAAATAATCAAAAACTTAGATTTGTAAGCCAAATCGAACAAAAAACCTTAGATTTGTAACCAAAATCGAATAAAAAATTCAGATCTATAACATAAATCAACAAACCTAGATTTGCAAAAAAGTCATGAAATCCAGATATATATCTAAATCTATATGTGTGTGTGTGAGAGAAAGATTCATATCTAGTTCTATTTTTTTCTTCTTCAACGCCATCACCACCATTGAAAAGCTTGAGAGAGAGAGAGAGAGAGAGAGAGAGAGAGAGAGAGAGAGAGAGAAAATCAGATTTTCTTTTGTAGAGAAAGAAGAAAGGAAAAGCCGAAAATGAAAGAGAAAAGAGGAAAGAGAAAGAAATATTTTCTTTGTTTAAAGAACAAACTTATATTTTTTGGATAAAAAAATGGCATAAATGCAAAAGAACACACCGAGGTGCGCTTATAAAGTTGTTGATGATTTATGGCATTTTTGTAATTGTCCCATTTAAATAGGATTAGAGAAAATTAATTATTTAGAAATATATGTTATAATTTAATTAAAATAAAATAATATTCGAGAATAAAAACATATAAATATTTGATAGATCTCTTTATAAGTGGTGTTGTACTGATTTTTAATATACTTTTATTAATTTTATGGGTTGACTTAAGTTTTTTTTTCGTTTTTTCCTGTTTGATCTTTTTCACGGATTATAAAATATTAAAAACTAAAAATAGTTCAATTATAAATATAATAATAATTTCATTAAATGTTTATTTACAAATCTACGTATATGCGGGTCCTTAAGAGCATCATTATCCATGATACTCTTAAGGGTTCTTAAAACATTGTTTAATATAAATTTTAATATTAATTTCGTTTTTGAAACTTATTTATCTTTTGCTAATATTTTTGTGTCCAATGGTGATACTTACCATTTGATTTTCTTTTGCCAACTTTTGGATTCGTTTTGCTTCTTGATTGCCTCTGATGCTATTATCTCTTTGTTGTTTGCCTGAACCGGGATACAATAGAGAAAGACCGTATAACGAAGCAACATATGTGAAGAGCAAAAGATTCATGCTTCTAATCAAATGTTGCAAGTACGAATAACAAAACTACATCAAGAAAATTGGAATGCTGGAATGAATACTACATGACTGCTACACCAAAAGTTTTACAAGGAATTGTTCCCTAGCTTTAATTTGATCCCATAGTGGATGGTGAATTCTGTGCTTATTAATTTGAGAGAGGCAAGCAATAGTGTAAAGAAAGTTTATAATATGAACCCCAATGGATTCAGCAAGAAAAACTCACATTGCCCTTCTCAAAGTCTCCTCCCTAAATCATGAAATCCTTGATGGCACCGAATGGTAATCCGTTTTGGGTGCGATTGCGATTTGAGTGCGGAAGCAATGTGATTCGGAAGCGATGCGATTGGTTAAAACTATGAATGAAGATGTGATTCGGGAGCGATGCGATTACCCATATTTTCGAATGGTAGTACGTTTTGAAAGCAATTTGAGAGCGATTCAAAACAAAATTACCAAAGAGGGCATTGATTGTATTTTTGTTTTGTTTGTGAATTATGTAAGCTTATATTTCTAAAATGTCATACATTTTATATATTAAATATAATTTCAGTCGCGAAGTATATAAAATTTATAAACATTTTAATTATTGACAGCACAATTGATTAAGAAAGATCATTTCTTCCATCTCTTTAACACATGCAGCCAAACTATATGTATAGAAACTTTCTCTACCTCCCATAAAGAATCTTCCTTGGTCTTCAATAAGATCCAATACTCGATCCCATTGATCTGCCTTGGACATTTTCTGAGATGATTTGGATTGTTTTGATCTTGACCGTTTGTTGGTTCTCTGAGGCTGGTCAGAATGATTTTGAGCTTCAGGTTGGCTATTAGGCTCACTATCTTCAACAGATTTAGCTTCAAAGGTCAACCAACTTGGTCCTTCATGATGTTGCTAGCCATCATTACCAGCTAAAATTGACACTTCAGAGAATAGATTTTCGATCAGCGGAATATCATGTGAAGGATAGTTACGGAGAGTTTTTGCTTCTGGTTTTTCCTACAAATAATTAACATAGGCATACATAAAAAATATTCTCAAACTTTAGTAGAACTAAGTTCTCAAACCTTCAAACAAAAACTTTGCTAAGTTAAGCATAAACAATAGTTAATTTAGAGTTATACCTTGATTAAGTTTTCCCACCATGTAAAGGGCATCTCAATTGTTCCTGTCTCTTCACAGAATTTCACTCCAGAAGAATCAGGTATAACCCGTTTGTACACTTCATACTGTCTCTTAACAGTGTCTAAACGGTTTCTAAACTTATTATACTTCCATTCTAACCCAAACCTTTTAAAAAATTCAGCCCTAAGATCCTGCCAATTTCCGTTAGGGACTTACTCTGCCAATTCCATTTTCATTTTTCTTCCACACATATCTCTAGGTGTCCATGGACCAGCTTAAACCTTTTGCTATCGGTAGTTGGCTCATCTGTAGACTTTTCTGATCTTTGTTGCTTTGTCATTCTCTTAAGTCTCTCAAACCTATGAAACACACAACATTGAACAATCAGTGATCATACTACTAAGAATTTCACTTAGGCGTTTTATCAAACATCTAGGTTACAATGTTTACAAAGCATTATCTAACGAATACAACATATTTTTTTCTTTTCTGACAAGTAATACAACATATAAAAAAAGAACAAAGTCAAAACTCTGTAAAAAAAAAGACTAACAATACAATTATTTCACTCATGCATTTTATCAAACATCTTATGTGCAATGCAAATTCAATATTTTTTTGAAACCAAAAGTCAACATATCTATTATAATGTCTGATTAGAAAAACGAGTGTAATTTCAGAACAAGCAATATCTCAATTCCCATCACTATAATATGCCTTCTAATCCAAATTGAATTTTTTTAATGAAAATGCAAAAGAAGACGACTTACTAATTGCAAAGCTGGCGATGGAGAAAAAACATAAACGACGGAAATGATGTCGGCGACGGAGAAGAACAGAGATGACGCCGACGACGGAGATGACACTGACGACGGAGAACGACGAAGAATAAAGGCTCTGATGGAAATGATGATCTGATATTGAGATGTGAGTAAATCGTGAGAAGGGTATTATATCTATGTGATTCTTATAAAAAAGTAAGGGTAAAATCGTAATTATCAAATTTCTTAATGCTTATCAGAGCGATTAGCAGAACTTGTTTTTTACAAAGAGCTCATCGCACCCCTCACGCTCATGAACCTAACCGCTCAGAAACTGTTTTGCCATTCATCATGACAATGCAATCACACCGCTGCCGAACGAACCGCAGTGCCATTCGAGGCCAAATCCCTTCTCACCTGAAGCAAAGATCGATCACATCACTCCCACGAACATATATAAAACACAACTTGTGAAATGGAACCGACCTGGGCATAGTGCACGGAAATTCTCCACAGTTTGGGGATCATCACCATAGAATCCAATAACAATCCTCCTAGCTAACTTCCCCACTAGATTTCCAACACTTATATCCAAATACACCTTGTGCGTTATTTTTTGATTGTGGTTCGATTAACACCTGAAATCATAGAACCAGTAATAAAATCCACATATCCATACCTTTGCAAATCTCTAATGAAAACTCTAGAGTAGCTGCATGAATTCCAACTTCATGAAATGAAATCAGTAGCGACTCTTCCTCCTAAATACAAATTTCTTTACAAAATTAGAAGATGAGAGGATCCCTAACCTAAGCATTCGATTGAACAGAGAAGCATCAATTGTTTCGTTTGGTGGAAGACGTATGAAGGAGGAGCGATGAGGTGGAGAAAGTAGTCGAAGATGAAAACGTGACGGAATCGAAGGCGATTTGTTCTAAAATCGGAAAGAGGTAGATGAGAGAGTAGAGGAATTGATCTGAGAAAGTCTTCGTGGAGTGGGTAGGAGCGACTGCGGATTTGACTACGATGATACCGAAGAGGGGAGGATGAGAAGAAGAACATGTAATGTAAAAAGAGAAAAACTCAAAGAGAGAGAGGAGGAAACGCAACAGAGTCATCGACAAAATTCGCCATGGGAGCTCAAACCAACCTCTTGCTCGCTGTTTTGGCAGGTGATAGACGAAAGAGAGTAATAGAACCTGTGAATAAGAATCTATGAAAAGGATTTTCTTATTTCTCGTAAAGAACCGTAAAGGATTTACATCTGTTATATACAACTAAACCGTCTCACTATACCAACTAATCTAATGTAGCTATTAAACCGGTATCTATACAATAAACCGGAATCTATACATTAATATTTCCCCTCAAGATGAAAGTGGTGCATATATATTATGAACTCCCATTTTGCTCATAAACTCGCGAAAAGGAGCAGGATGTAATGCTTTAGTGAGAACATCAACTATCTGATCACCAGTTCGAACAAACATAGTTTTTAAGATACCCTTCTCTATGGCCTCCCTGACTTTGTGACAGTCAAACTCTATATGTTTAGTCCTCCCGTGGAAGATGGAGTTGCTGGCAATATGAAGAGCAGCAGTGTTGTCACAGTAGAGATAAGCATGAGAAGAGAAAGGAACCCGAAGAGCCTTCAACAACTGACTAATCCAGATAATCTCTTTAGTAGCAACACACATAGCACGGTAT
Source organism: Arabis hirsuta (assembly GCA_964056655.1). Lineage (NCBI taxonomy): Eukaryota > Viridiplantae > Streptophyta > Magnoliopsida > Brassicales > Brassicaceae > Arabis > Arabis hirsuta. The sequence continues at coordinate 10,717,363 of OZ053311.1, forward strand.
TCGGCTTCAACTGAACTCAATGAAACTGTGTCTTGCTTCTTAGATCTCCAGGAAATCAAAGAGTTGCCAATGAACATAGCATAACCAGAAACTGATCTCCTTGTATCGGGACAAGGTCCCAATCAGAGTCAGTAAAACCCCTAAGATCAAAGGAATAATCAGTACCATAAAACAGACCTTGACCTATAGTCCCTTTCAAGTATCTTAGAACTTTGTGAATGGCTTGAAGATGAACATCATGAGGGGCAGATGAGAATTGAGCAAGCTTGGAAACCGCAAAGGCAATATCTGGTCTGGTAATTGTCAAGTACTGCAACTTCTCCACAAGTCTCCTTTATTGTTTATCATTCTCCAATAAGACTCCATCAGAGAGAGACAACTTCTGATTCAGCTCCATTGGAATTGTAGAGGGCTTACAATCAGCAAAACCAAAATCACTCAACATATCAAGTACATATTTTCGTTGACAAAAGGAAATTCCAGAAGCCGACCTTGCGATTTCAATACCAAGGAAAAATTGAGGAGGACCAAGATCTCTAAGCTAAAAAGCAAAGCTAAGTTGGCCTTTTAACTCAATCACTACAGCATCACAAGTATTGGCTATGAGTATATTATCCACATATACTAAGACAACCAGAAACTGTCCATTAGAACACTTCACAAACAACGTATGATCTCCATGTACTTTCTCAAAACCAAAATGGAAAAGAGTAGTAGAAAACTTGAGAAACCATTGTCTAGAGGCTTGCTTGAGTCCATAAATGGATTTGTGTAGTTTGCAAATAGCATTTGGGCTAACAACTTCCCCCTGAAGCTCAGCATAACCAGGTGGCAATTTCATATAAATATCCTCATCAAGGTCTCCATTAAGAAATGCATTAGAAACGTCTAATTGATGAAGAGACCATTGCATCTTAGGAGCCAAAGAGAGGATAATTTTAACAGTTGCCATCTTAGCCACAGGTGAGAAAGTGTCAATGAAATCAATACCCTCCTGCTGAGTGTAACCCTTAGCTACCAACCGAGCTTTGTAACGTTCTATACTGGCCTCAGACAAGTGCTTGATAGTGTAAACCTATTTACAACCCACTGCAACCTTTCCAGGTGGTAAATTAGTGATACTCCAAGTTTCAGTCCTAATAAAAGCAACCAGCTCCACTCCCATAGCATCGTTCCATACCTTCTCAAGTCTAGCCTCTAAATATTTTTGTGGGATTTTGATAGAGGTGATGATATTAATGAAAGCACGAAAAGGCTCAGATAGATATTCATAAGAAATATAGTTGACCGTGGGATAAGGAATTGTTTTAATAGGTGTACTATGAGTATTATTATAGCAATGAAAATCCTGCAAGTGTGAAGGAGGTTTACGTTGTCTGTGTGATTTAAGCTCAGAAGGAACATAAATCACAGAAGATAACTCATCAGGATGTGGATGAGCATCAGAGGATGGTTGCACAAGAGGCAAATGACCATCATGGATAGCAGGTGAATGAAGATGAGGAAAGAAATGCTAAACATCTGTTTTGATGTTAACAGATGCATAGGGGAAAATATCCTCATAGAATATAACATTTCTAGAAATAGATATTGAGTTTGTCTTTATATCTAGTAGCTTATGACCCTTGTAACCCGATGGATAACCTAGGAATAGACAAGCTTTAGCTCTAGGATCATTTAGTTATAGACTTAGAAGAAGTTGACACATAACAAAGACAACCAAAAGCCTTAAGACAATGATAATCTGGAACCTTAGAAGTTAACTTTTCATAAGGAGACTTATTGTCTAATACAGAGGATGGTAAACTATTGATTAAAAATGCAGCAGTTAAGACACATTCTCCCCAGTAATCTAAAGGTATACCAGATTAAAACATAAGGGATCTAGCTACATTTAACAGGTGTTAGTGTTTTCTTTCTACTACCGAATTTTGTTCAGGTGTCTCAGGACAAAAATGAATTGCTTTAATGCCTTTGTTCAGATAAAAACTTGTAAAATTCAACTCATTAGCATTATCAGACCTAACCAAACAGACCTTAGTGTTAAATTGAGTCTCAATCATTTCAACAAAACCAGGAAACACAACCAAAACATTAGACTTTTGTTTAAGCATAAAGACCCAAGTTGCTCTGCTAAAATCATCCATTATAGTCAAGAAATATTTGAATCCATCAAAGGTGGGGACTGAGAAAAGACCCCAAGTATCAATATGGACTAGTTCAAAAGGTTTAGAACACATGTTATTTCTAAACTTAAACGGTAAACGTTTTTGTTTAGCAAGATGACAAACAGAACAATGAGGAGATGTATTATTAGATGGATGTTTAAGTAAAGACAATATATCACATAAAAAATTCATTTTCTTAAAAGAAGGATGACTAAGACGATTGTGCCAAGTTCCTGAATCTATCTTAAAACAAGTACAAATAGAATGTGTACCTGGAAAAGCAGTACTAGAAATGTTAACAAGTGTTTTATCCAGATTCATAACATAAAGGTTGGCCACTTGACTACCTTGACCAATCATCAACTCTTGAGCAAGAGCCTGAATGAAACATGCATCATATGTAAAGTGAACTTCAGAATGCAAGGTTTTGGTGATTACACTAACACTCAACAAGTTAAACTTGAACTCAGAAATGTACAAAACATTGTGTAGGGAAAGAGAATTAGTGAGTTGAATGAAGCCAGTTCCTTCTATCTTAACTATGACAGCATTTGGTAATCTAACATATGTTCTATCTAAGGGTTTATACTCTCTAAACAAATCTCTCTCATGTGTCACATGATGACTAGCTTCTGAATCTATTACCCAAGCTCTAAGAGACAACTCAGTATCATGAGGTATAGAGGAGGTCAACATGTCATAATAAGATTAGTCATAAAGAGAAAGAAGTGTACCAGAAATCTGTGAGACAAATGGTACGGAATTTGAAGATGAAGCTAGAGATTGTTCAGGACAGGAAGTAACACTAGGAGACTGCAGCTTGTTCCTAAAATAAGAAATCATCTGTTGGAGTTGATCTTTAGACATGTTTTCATTAACCAAAGCCTGACCTTCACCATGAGACCCAGAGATTGGAGTAACAGTAGCCATATTAGTGCTCCCCACTGAAACAGACTTCTTAGCTCGGGATGACCAGGTTGATAACCATGCACCTTGTAGCATTTATCCACAGTATGTCCCACACGAAACAATGAGAACACTTAGCCTTATGAAAATAACTCTGTGCAAGCAAGATAGGAGACTGATCAGGAACCATAGCTTGAGTTTGGAAAGCTGAATGATGAGATGGAATTCTAGTAGAAGAACAAAGTGTTCTTTGACTCTCATCTTGATCCAACATGTTGTATATCTCACTCAAACTAGGCCTAGGCTTCATGTTGAGAATCTGACCACGGATATTGTTGAAGTTATCATTTAGTCCCATAAGAAACTGTATGATCCTACTGGTCTAAGCTTCTTCCAGCAGGTCTTTAACGATCACAATCACACTTCTTCACAGATTGAGACTTCGTGTTAGATAATTGCTCCCATAAAGTCTTCTTCTTAGTGTAGTAAGTGGAAAGATCAAGTTGTCTTTGTTTCAACGTCATCACTGCTTGCTCAAGCTGATACTTCCGAGGTAGATTACTAACCTTGAACCTATTGAATAGATCACTCCACATTTCTGCCGCATCTTGATAATAGAGAATGTTATCATATATTTCCTTACTCAAAATGTTAAGAATCCAGGATTTCACCATGCTATTGCAACGACTCCAGATTTTAAAAAGATAATCATCAACAAGAGGTCGAGATAAGGTTCCATCAACGAAACTCAGCTTAATTTTCGCATCCAGACTGATTCTCATGGCGATAGACCAACTATTGTAGTTTGTTCCATCAAGATGATGAGAGACGATCGACAAACCTGGATGATCCGAAGAGTGAAGATAGAAAGGACTATGAATGTTGTCAAAAGACTCTATCTCCTTTGGAATAGATCCATATGGACACGATCGATTCAATCGGTTAGATTGTTGAAGCTAAGTTCCCAGATCTTTGAGATCGGCAGATTCTCGACGAGTATTGACGACAAATTCTTCATCATCCAGTGCCGAGCTACGAGTCCTTATTTTCCCCCTTTCTTCACCATTTCGCTTTAGATTGATGGTATAGGAAGCCAGTCGAAGGTAAGAGAAGCAGAATAATAGGTGAATTGTTGAAGAAATTGAAGAAATGAAGGCGAAATCACCAGTTTATGCGGAAGATTTGCTCTGATACCATAATAGAACATGTGAATAAGAATCTATGAAAATGATTTTCTTATTTCTCATAAAGAACTGTAAAGGATTTACATCTGTTATATACAATTAAACCGTCTCACTATACCAGCTAATCTAATGTAGCTATTGAACCGGAATCTATACAATAAACCAAAATCTATACATTAATAGAGAAAGTGTGAAACAAGGTTGATGAATCCGCTCCTCTCTTTCTCACTGAATTAAGGAGAGAAACACAAACAAATCAGTCCAAAATAATCAAGAAAATTCAGATCTAGAAATTCTTACGCCACAAAAATCTTATTAAAGTAAACGAAAAACGGAAAACAATCGAATCGGAAAGCGAACCTCATCTCAGTAAGGCCATCGGTGGCGGATTTGAGTTGAGGAACAAGAGAGAGAAGAGAATCACAATGAACAAGAGAGAGAACACATCTATTTTTTTGGTCCACTCACATTGCGACACGTGATCTTTTGATCCGTCTTAGTAAACTCTATGTGTAGAAACATCTCAGCCAAAATTAAGCCCAAAAATCAGTTTTTTATTATCCAGCCCATGATACTCTCAAAAACTCATGGATAATGATGCTCTAATCTATACTTATAAATGAGAAGTCGCAGATCCTAGGTGGCGTCTTGAGAGCGAGTTTAAGACTTGGTCTGCCGATAATACCTTTAATGAATTCTATAATTACAATCTTATGCCACTGAAAATTTTTAATTAAAATAATATTACTTCGATGAATGAATGATAATTAATGGGTTTTAGATTGGTATTTTGATCGGCCCATAAATAATTTTTTATTGGCAAAATCCTGTATAAAAAGTTATATATATATCGATCTCTTTCCCATAATTTTGTTAGTCTCTCTTTTTCTAGGTTTAATATCAATTGTTTTTCTTTCGTTTTTGTTAGATTGTTGCTTTCATATGTTTCTAATCTAATGAGGTTTAACGAGTTTTGATGATTTGTGAATGATATATTATTATGTTCTAATGTTTTTGATGGTTTTTTTCAAAGACCAATGTCCACATATAAAGAGATCATGAGGGTTTTTGCTCATGCCTCTCTCTGTATATAACCTTTGAAACGGAGCCAGTAAAAGAGTTACAACACGATGTTTGGCTCTTCTGATTCTCTCTCTCATCTTTATACTTACAGGTAGGTTAATATCGAGCTTTGTGAAGACATTGTCCCTTAAACCGTCGAGAATTTTTAACCTCTCTTGACCAGCGTGAAGGGTTTATGTCCCAATACCGGCGTCTATCTCCATTATTACAAGGTCTCTCTCTCCTTTCTTTATCTACATGTAAATACTCTTATATGTTTTTATTTCCTTCTATGAACAGGGGAATGGATATGTGGTGTTTTTATTTCGTTCGATGACCATGCATGTTATCACATCGAAACAATCCTGAATATCTTATGATTTAGTAATATGTTTGAAGATATTTGGTTTCCAATTCTTAATGTTTTGTGACATGCAATGTTAAGAAAATGCATATCCATGTACTTTTGGTTTTTTTTCAAATTTTGTATTGCTCATTATGCTTACTATGGATAAATAATGAGCTATGTGCACTAGAACTGTAACACCCGTTCCTCGATCACTTTGAGCCCTAGGTCTCGCACCCTAACTTGCAACACAGAAATACACATGTACACACTGAAAAGGGGAAAAAGAGGGGTGAGCAATTCCGGGAAGAATTACTCAGTGAGAGAGATCATATCTGCCCACATGATCCATATTAAACAATAATATAATTTAATAAAACATATATACTAAATATAGAAATAGTCAAGCAACAACCAACCTAATTTCTAACAAGATATCAACTTAGCATGCATCACATATCTCATTATTATACATATCACATAACTCATCATTACATATCAATATCTCGACACGAAGTCCATGACAACTTGGGCTGGCCGTCACCTCAGTCGTACGCCACCTTTGGCTCGTCAGCCGGTTTACGGGCTTTAGCGGGATCGCCATGTCCTCGCCCTCAGTCCGACATTACACACCACACCTCACATATTACATATTACTTTATATAATAATCATAACTATCATGTTTCGATCACAACTTAACATTTCATTCAACACTCAATCACTATTCCTAGACCAAGCATACATGCTCAACAAACCATACTATTGCATAACATGAATCCACAAATCCCAACCCTCACCTTAGAAATTACGTCCAAAAACTGATTTTGGAAGAAAAACGGTTGAAACGTTGCTCCTGGCGGTCTGACACTCGATAAAAATAGCGATTCCAATCTGCGTCCGCGTTTTAGGCCAAGTTAGGGTTTCTGGGTTTTGACAGAATAAATATTACTTGTCCAGAAAGCAACACCAATAACTCACTGGTTTTATAACGGATCTGGAAACGGAGACTTGTTTTGGAAACCTTGCAACAACACCTTTCCAGTGAAATCAAAACCGTGATCAGAAACTCTCTGAATCGACGGGAAATCTCTTCCAAAAACAGCTCTTCGAAACTGGAAAATAGATAATTTTAAGACAGCTTTTCTGATGCAGAAACAGTAACGCAGGGTCGACTTCAAGTACGATTTTCGGACTCGTCTTACCTCGGAATCGAGATCTGAAAGGTGTCCCAGAAACTAGAAAACGAGACCTATCCAACGAGACCTATATCTCATCATAATTCCTTCCGATCGTACCAGAAACGTCCCCGCAAAACATCACGACGAAGCTGTTCTTCCTTCTTCTTCCTCCTCCTTTCCTTCCTCTTTCACCGGTGGTTATGTTCCCACCGATCCGATCTGCTCCTTCCTGGATCACGTTGCCACCATCACAGCCGGAGCTCACCTCCACCTCTCGTCTCCTTTCGTCATCTCGACAACACTTTCCTCACATTCTCTCTTTGATCTCACGAGATCTCCCTATCTTTCTTCTTCCTCTTTTCCTTCTTCTCCACTCACGATCTCTCTGTTTCTCTCTCTTTCTCTTGCCGTTTTCTTCTTTTCTTTCACCAACAAAACAAAAAAGCTAGGGCTTCTCTTAAAAAATAGGTTGACTTAATTTGGGTTTATGGGCTTTACTCTTTCAACAACGAAACCCAATAACATTTATTTCTTATGTCATAACTAACCCATTAAACTTACAACTGAAGTTAGGTTTTCAATAGGAAATTTTGGGATAGGGCTGTGACAATTCTCCCCCACTTGGATAGGATTTGTCCACGAATCCAAAAATGTGAGCCAACCCAGCTCAAGTCCTTGCAGAGCTAGGAGAAATCCCTATATTCTGACTCTCTTTCATGTCACATTATCCCCAAAAATTCTTCTAATTCGATTTAGCATTTATGTCGTTCTTTAAATTCTTCTTTCCTCATGCGATATCTCTTTACCCCACTTCTATGCAATACCAATATGGAACCAAACAACTCACGAGGTAAGACCAAACTATTGGCTAAGGTTCCATCTCATTAGCCATTGAATTGGTTGATCTATTTTCTCCTACTTTATCTTACATCTCCTCTTTAAACGTCTTCTTCGTTTCTAATGTAGTGAAAAATTGCAATACCTTATTTTCCTATCGTCTTTGCAACCACAATTACTTAAGCTTTTTAAACAAAACTGATTTACAAAATTACAGCTTAATCTGTCCACTTATGATTCTCCAAAAGAACCATTGTAGTTATGCCCCGAAACTGTTTATGAACCAACTTGCAATGCAAATTTCGGTTTGCACATAACTTCAGTTGGCAATCTATCAAATCCAATGGCTTCCTTCCATCAAGATCTTTCCACAGACATCTTAAACACAATCTACCTCTCTCTCTTATTCGCCAGGAAATGGACACGCAAAACCCCTACTCGCTTTTGTTGAATTTATGGATTTTTGGATAAAGTAAACTCTACTGATTCTTGCGCAACAAGCAAACATCATCACACCCAAATTATGAACCCAATGGTAAAGATGATCAAAACTTCTATGATATATCAGACATGCCCTCTCTCCAAAGCAACGATCTTTATGACCATAAGTTCTTTGATGTGAACGGAATCATCCTCCAAAAACCTCATCTTGAAACTGGAAATAGATCACTATACTTAGAAGAATTCTGGTTCACAAATAGAAATTTTTGCTCAACTTCGAGATTGATTTTCCAGCGGACCTTACCTTTGATTTAAGATCAGAGAACTATTCTAGAAGCTTCACAACGAAATATTTCCAACAACATCTAGATCGTACTCTAGTTCCGACAGATTTAGCCGAAAACCTTCCGCAAAATCAACTGGTCACAGACTCGCTATGCACATATTAGTCCCAATAAAACATTCATAACTTTCCTTCCATAACTCCGAATAACAAAATTCTTTCAAGTATAACTAGATTAGAGAGTTGACTATTTACCCATAAAGTTTGGTTTGATTCCGATCGGTTTTATTTATCCGTTTCTCTCCTACTCCGGAAGGGGACAAATCCGTCTTTTTCAACTCCTACTTTGTCTCATCTCAGACCTTCTTCTCCGGTCACTTCCTCCGACCTTGTCCTCTGGTGGATCCTCCATCATTGTAGAAATTCCATCCCCGCTCACACTTTTTCTTATACACATTTTTTTCTATCGGACATCCATTGTCCTTATAAATAGTCACAACGTAGTGATAAAACAATCATGAAGCTTAGGTTCAAACGTCCACACGAATTTCTAAGCTTGAATCCTTCGGCTTTTCCTACATGTCCTTAACTCTGACTGGCATCGTTGTCATTCACACCATACTCTAACTTTCAACCACATTTCTCAGGCGCGTTACTTTGTAACCACATACTCAACCCCATACCGGTTTCTTGCCTTAAACATTTCTTTCACTTAACCGTTACTTTTACATTCTAACTCACCCACATTACTAGAAATTTTGAATTAACCAAACTGAATAAAATAATATAGCTAAAACTCGACTCATAAGCTCTACTTCCCCATCCGTAGCTCAAACTTGCAAAAATTCTAAGAACTCAATCACTTCCAACAGTCTCGACACATCGAACAATTCTGTTGCGCCTTATCACCTCATTACGTTTTATCCTCATTCCCATAAGGATTCTATGTAGCTCCACTTCTCACAACTTAATTGCAGCATCTTGTACTTCTCCAATATTCCATTGTTGAAGTTGGTGTGCCTCTATTCTTCTTTATTCTCTTAATGGCTCGTCTTAGAAACTCCAACACTTAATCAATTCAAAACTCACACTAGGTGTGGCTTTGGCACTGATTAAAATGTTGAGATACGTTCTTCTAACAAAAATAGAGCGACACAATTTATTAAAAATAAACAAGCAAGCGCAAATAACCTAGAACTATGCAATCAGCCTATGACTTACAAAGAAACAACACAACTCTAGCGCGAGACCGTAGATACCCAAAGATCATTCCCCATAAAACATTTTCAAAATTCTTTTAAAGTTTCCGGAAACATTTTAAAACAAATTTTTTTTTTTTGAAAACATATGGTCACCTAGGACAGCCTTCCGGGTCAGAACCGGCTTGGCTAACCTAGGCTCTGATACCAAATTGTAACACCCGTTCCACGATCACTTTGAGCCCTAGGTCTCGCACCCTAACTTGCAACACAGAAATACACCTGCACACACTGAAAACGGGAAAAAGAGGGGTGAGCAATTGCGGGAAGAATTACTCAGTGAGAGAGATCACATCTGCCCACATGATCCATATTAAACAATAATATAATTTAATAAAACATATATACTAAATATAGAAATAGTCAAGCAACAACCAACCTAATTTCTAACAAGATATCAACTTAGCATGCATCACATAACTCATTATTATACATATCACATAACTCATCATTACATATCAATATCTCGACAAGAAGTCCATGACAACCTAGGCTGGCCGTCACCTCAAAAGGTCGTACGCCACCTTTGGCTTGTCAGCCGGTTTACGGGCTTTAGTGGGATCCGATCTGCTCCTTCCTGGATCACGTTCCCACCGATCCGATCTGCAACTTCCTGGATCACGTTGCCACCATCACAACCGGAGCTCACCTCCACCTCTCGTCTCCTTTCGTCATCTCGACAACACTTTCCTCACGTTCTCTCTTTGATCTCACGAGATCTCTCTATCTTTCTTCTTCCTCTTTTCCTTCTTCTCCACTCACGATCTCTCTGTTTCTCTCTCTTTCTCTTGCCGTTTTCTTCTTTTCTTTCACCAACAAAACAAAAAGGCTAGGGCTTCTCTTAAAATAATAGGTTGACTTAATTTGGGTTTATGGGCTTTACTCTTTCAACAACGAAACCCAATAATATTTATTTCTTATGTCATAACTAACCCATTAAGCTTACAACTAAAATTAGGTTTTCAATAGGAAATTTTGGGATAGGGCTGTGACAAGAACTATGTGACTCTTTCTTTTCCAAAGTAAATATCGAAACCTCTATTTTCAAGGTTTATAATTCCTCATTATCATATAAATGTTTGTTTTTATTTTTAAGGGGAAAAAATTAGTTTGGCACTAATTTATTGGTTAATTACTAGATTAGCTCTTATTTTATTTTAATTACTACTTATTTTTTCGTGCCTATTTTGCCCTCAAATAATTTGTTAGTAAAAACCTTATTTACAAGAACCTGATGACAGACTTAATTTAATGTGATGACAGTTTTATTTTTCGACAAACTTATTTTCTTTTGGCCACAGATTTAATTAATATTGACATATTTATGAATATTTCAAAGATTTACTTAATAGATTTTTTTCTTTTTTGCCATAGACTTACTTAAGTTTGACAGACTTAATTAACTTTCAATAGATTTATTTTCCTTTGGCCACAAATTTTCTTAAATTTGATAGACTTAATTAGTTTGTCACAAATTTATTTTTCTTTGTCCACAGATTTACTTTATTCTGACAGATTTATTAGTATTCCATGAATTTTTTCCACTTTGGTTACATATTTACTTAATTTTGACAAACTTAATTATTGCCATCACAGATTTATTTACATTTAGAGACAAATTTTCTCAAATTTGACAGACTTAATTAATTTTTCACAAATTTATTTTCCTTTGGCAACAAATTTATCTTATTTTGACAGATTAATTAGTATTTGATGGATTTGTGTCTTTTGGCCTCAAATTTACATGATAGATTTATATTCTTTTGACCACAAATTGTTTTTTTTAACCATAGACTAACTTATATAGATTAACCTAACTATACCGATTTGACGAAACCAAACCGAACAATACTATATTAACCGAACCAAACCGGAATAAACCGAAACAAACCAAATTTTCAATTAAAAAAGAAAAACTAAAATTAGGATAAATTATTGGAGTGTTCGTGACTTGTGTCGTCTCTTCCTTTCTTGTCTTCTTCTTCTTTTTTTGAACAATATCTATTCATGTTCCAATCCTCTTATTATTGATTCTCTTTCAATAAAAACATGGTGCTCATTAATTTGATTTGTGGAAAATAGATGCTTCAAAATAATATATGGTTATTTGGTGTTGATAACAAAAGAGGGAAGAAATCTATAAGAACAAATGAAGGAACTTGTTTTGAAGATTTTGTTCGGATGGTGATTGACGAGTACAAGATCGAGAAGCAGCTTTACGACGTGGAGTTGAGCTACATGTTTCCTAAAAAGGTATTGTTGACATTACCGCAAAACGCACCGCCTATAGACGTTGGAAATCGTAGGCAATTCGATGGATTTTTGGAACAAGTAAAAGCTGAGCCGGTGCACCTCTATGTCGAATTGAAAGAAAAAAGGTCAAAGGAAGATGCATATCTCCAAAAAGAGGGAAATGATGAACACAGCGACGAGGACGACGATGAGAGGTTCGATTGTTGTGATGATTCAGACGGAGCATCTTCAGGTGATGAAGACTTTACTCTATACAGGAAGGTCCCTGAAGAAGAAGAAGAAGAAGAAGAAGAAAAAGAAGAGAAGAAGCAAAATTCACCGAGTACGAAAACTGGTTCATTGTCTACGAACGCTCAAGGAAAAGTCGTTACTCATCAGGTAAAGTTAGATTTATCCGCACTCGATCTAGCTGTCGGACAATGTTTCGAAACAAAAGATGCATTAGAGACAAGGTTGAAGATTTTAACAGTCCTCCAACAATTTGATTTTAAAGTAGACAGATCAAGGCCAAACATGTTAGTTCTTAAGTGTTGGGTAGAAGGGTGTACATGGAGAGTAAGAGCTACACCAATCGGAGATTCAATGCAGTTTACGATTCGAGTGTATATTCCTGATCATTCATGTTCTTATACAGAACGTTCTGCCCGTGCCCGACAAGCGACTCCAGAAATACTTGCAAGACTATATGTGGACTATGTTGGAGGTGTTGATTCAAAAGTTCTCCCAAAACACGTTGGGGAAGCCTTAAACAAGAGATTTAGTATCAAGGTTAGTAGTAATATTCTATCATATGTAACTCTATGTTTTTCCCATTCTAGATTATTCACACCTAAATTACAAATTTGTTTATAAATTTTGTTATTAGATGGATTATTGGAAGGCCCATCGGACACTTTTATGTGCAAGAAATTTGGTTAGAGGTTCTGCAGAGAGTGGCTACTCCGATTTGCCCACATATCTACACCAAATAAGAAGAGTAAATCCAGGAACTTTCACACGTCTTAAAGTTGATGAGTGCGATAGATTTAAGTATTTGTTCCTTGCATTTGGTGCTAGTATTGTTGGATTTCCCTTCATGAGAAGGGTAATTGTCGTGGATGGTACGTTTCTTCAGGGAAAATATAAAGGGACACTACTACTCGCAACGGCTCAAGATGGGAATTTCCAAGTATTTCCAGTTGCTTTTGCAGTCGTCGATACTGAAAATGATGAATCTTGGGAATGGTTCTTCCAACAGCTTAGCATTGTGATTCCTGATGATGAAGACCTTGCAATTATATCTGATAGGCATAAATCTATTGGAAATGCTATCGGGAAGGTTTACCCTAAGTCTAGCCGCGGAGTTTGCACATACCATCTATACAAAAATATATTGGTAGGATTCAGAGGCAAAGATGCGTTTCGTTTGGTTAAAAGAGCTGCAAACGCTTTTAGATAGACAGATTTCAATACCATACGATGAGATCCGATCGTTGAATCCAGCGCTACATAACTATTTGGAAAGAGCAGATGTACAAAAGTGGGCTCTTGTCCATTTCCCTGGTGAAAGGTACAACTTAACGACAACAAACATTGCAGAATCCATCAATAGAGTGATTTCAAGTTCGAGAAGTTTACCAATTGTACAATTTTTAGATGCTATCCGGTTAATGATGACAAGATGGTTTACTGAACGGAGGACTGATGCGGGAGTAGTGTAGACGAGACTCACTCGTGGGGTTGAAAAACTGTTAGAGGTAAAACAAACACACTTTCTACATTGTAATTTTAGAGAGAAATTTGGTGTAATGTTGTTGTTTTGCTTATTTCAGAAACGTGTACCACATGCGAAGACACTTATAGCGCAAGCAATCGATAAGCATCACGTACAAGTTACTAGTGCAACGTCTTTTCATATAGTTAATTTGACGGAGAGAAAATGTAGTTGCTGTCAATTTGATATGGAGAAGTTACCATGTGTGCACGCTCTTGCCGCGGTTGAAGCCCGTAAGAAATGTCGCATCTCATTGTGTCATCGTTATTATCTCAACAACTACTTGTGCAATGCATATTCTACTTCTATAATGCCAAGGGATGCTGCTTCGCCCGTTCCAGATCATGTCACCACGAAGGTGTGTTTGCCTCCAATAGTACGTACACCGCCTGGAAGACCTAAGAAAGCCATAATCAAATTAGCATTGGAGAAAACCATAGACAAAAAACGGCCTAGAAAAGAACACATATGGTCTAAATGTCATCAAGCTGGTCATAATTGCAAGACATGTAAGGTTCCGATTTAAAAATAATTGAATATCCTTACGGAGTTTTAGTTTTTTTTTTCAAATATTTGTTTTTCTTTATTTTTGTTTGGTTTTGTCTACTGCTTTTTAATTTACTTTGAATTCCCATTACATGAAATTATTTTATTAATAATTTGAATAAGAAAGTTTTCATGTGTCAAGATTTTGGCCACACTACTCAATTTGGTACGTTCTTTGTTAAATTATTAGAAACGAAAGACAGGAAAGTGAGCTTTGGTAATGGTGTGATTACCAACTGCGTAGTGCCATGTTTATGCCAAAGCATTACATTATAAAGGTTTTTGTTTCTTTAGTCCTAAACAGTGAGCAATAATAATCCATTTCAAACATCAAACTCATATCTTGTATTAGAGTCAACGTTAATTCTGATCTATAAAACAATAACGATCCAGAAGCAAAGTGTAAAATCTAAGTAACAAACTTGCTTATTTCTGTGTCATACGTGGTAGTCCTATCTCATCATAAATCTTAGCCGCTAGCTTCTTTCGTAATTGTGGAATGTTTCTGTCATTCAACCCTTCAAAAGTACAACCGATTGCAAGGCATTCGATGTACTTTATAGCATACACACCACAGTCTCCGGGTTTCTCGTTCTGGGGGACGTTTATAAGTCTTCGTACGACGAACTGTTTATCACTCCTCTTTTGAACACAAGTAGGCACCATTGCGTTTAAAATTGCAGGAACCATCTTCGCAAACGGCCGACATTCGTTTCGAATGACTTTATCATCCTCGACTAAATTCAAAATGCTGTCATAAACGTGAATAGTCTCTTTCCCGATGTCGATGTCCAAAGCAACCCAATGATTACCATTTATAAAATGGCATGCATACAGATGATCAACATCGTGAAGCCACTACTTGTTTGTCGCTGAGTCTGTAGGATATGTACCGTTGAATGCACCCTTATAGTCATCTGTCGCTGTCCATGTTTTTGCGTTGAATTCTTTGTAATCACGCACCAGCTTGTTGACAAACCACTGGTCCAAAAACACAATCCGCTGAGAGTGATACGGAGATGGCTTACGTAGAGATCGCTGATGAAAAATATGCATTGCACACCACATATGCTGCAACAACCAAACAATTAAAGAATTAGCAAATAGTACATTCTATAAAGTAGACCATGCATCTCTAGGAGTTGTAATGGTACTTACCGAACTAGTCAACCACCCATATGTATCAGTAAGCCATGAATCTCTCGAAGTTGTAATAATGTTGTAGAATTCAACACTAGACTCGTTGGTTCCATCAGGCTCCTCCCTAAAAAAATGTTAAATAAATACACATTAGTGGCGATATACACCTGATAGTGACATAAGTAAGTAAAGAAGAGTGACGTACTTAGTATCCAGTTGGAAATGAAATAGATTCTGAATTTTACTATTGTCCACATCAGCAAACGGGTCATATGCGGTGACGGATGGAGTTACACCTGTGATGATGCGCTTCACTGTAGAATTTCCAACAAACGGAAAGAGCTGAGTCGGTGCTAACATTGTTTGTCGCTTAGGCAGCGGTGTAGGATTAGTCGATTTGGTAACCTTTGCTACGATTGCATCTAAATTTCCAGTAACTCCTTTGAAAATGTCATGTTGTAGTGGATCTGTATATGTTTTCCCTGAAGATAAATCAAGAAGATGTGGCACTTGTATTTCAGTTTTAACAACCTTTTTCTCGTCAGCTTTTTTTTTGCCTGCCTTCTTCAAAGTTTTGACAACACAAATTGGTAAATCATTATGGGATGTGGTTTTCATCTGAACCATCCAAGACTGCAAAAAAAAAAACAGTTTTAATACGCATAACAAAACAGTTTTATAGAACAAAAATGTGATTTAAAAAATAGCTTCTCCTAAATTATAAGTTCCAAACAAATTAATAAACTACACAGTAAGATAGTAAAGCTAACATACTATATCTTTACTTGTGACTTCTTGATTAGTATTAGCATTGGAATTGGCAACTTCTTTTGGATCTACAGGTACATTCTTTTGTCGCAGCTTTTCTATCTCCTTCTCTAATGTATTAAGTTTCTCAGTGAAGGGAGTAAGTAGAACTTTAACCTTTGTATCAATTGCTGCATCCATTCCCGATAACAACTTGGTACCAAGGTTGGTCTCCATGTTGTCTACTTTTTCTGTCAGTGTCTTGAACATGGCGAAAACTGCATTGTTTGCCATTTCATTATCATGGCCCTACAATTAATCAAAGGCAACCAAATAAGAAAATTATAATATATTCCATAGTAAGAAAAATATTGTACCAAAATCTATATGAAACTGAATGATCCAAAGAAATACATCATTTTATTCAATACAAAAAAAATCGGCAAATGCTTTTTTGAAAAATAATTATGAAACATAATCGATAGTATTTAAAAATAAAAACATAATAGTTGTACTTACAGTAGAAGAATCTACATGTAGACTATCTCCAATAGGCTGTTTATTCTTTTTCTTTTTCGTTGCATAATTCTCAGAATCACTCAAGGGGAAATCTTCTTTACGGTTTTTTCTTTTGCTAATTGGAGCTGCGATTACATCCCAAGCTTCTCGATCCACACAATCTTGACGTATATCATTAATCAAGTTGTTCAGCTCTTGATCTTCAACCTCAATATCCCACTTAGGCATCATGTTACCATCGTTGTAGGAAAGGAAATGACTCACACGCACCTGAAAGAAATAATTACGAACAAATTATAAGAAACCTGTTAATCAGTAAACAAGTTGACTAAACTATTAATCAGTAAACTAAATAGATTATCACTCATGTTAATATAAGTTATAAGGCTAACAAACATTCAAATTTACTTAACTACGTAACACGAATTCAAGTTATGTTGCACAACATAGAAAAAATACCTTATCTTCATGCGCTTTCTTCTCTTGTCTTATGAAGTCATCAAAATGAAATCTCGTACGAGATCCACCCCATGAAAGAAGAAGAACTTCTTCACCAGCAATTTTGTTCCCATATTTCTCTCCTAAGCCGATAATTGACTCATACACCCATATGAGTAACACATGAACAAATCCTTCCATCGTATACGAGTTTTTTGCATCATAACTGACATTTTTAATGGACTGTATTAAACTCTTACACGCAACGCGACCCCATGGATATCTCTCAAAAGCTTCAAGATCAAGTACTCGCTTTGCAACCTCCAAAGGGATTCGACTTGTTGGAGCTATGCCGTAGATTCCGAGATGCAAAATACACAATCATCCAACCATTCTCCTCTTCTCAAAACTCCAAGTCTTGCATCTTCCTAACACATCACGCAACTCGTTCAAGTTAGGACCAACAAGTGGACAAACATTCAATTCCGTCCAAAAATCTGTATGATCAACATCACAAACAGCTCCATCTTGGAAAGGTTCACAGTTCAAGTCAGTAATGAAGCCAAATTCTATCAAAGAAAGGCGAATTGGCTGCCAATCAATCAACGACCAAATCTCATATTTTTTTCCAAGAACCAACCGATGAGTTAAAACGTAATGGACAATCATCGCACTCCATGTGTAATCCAGCTCATAAAACTCCAACAGAAGACTTTTTCAACGCATCCCAGGCATCAACACCAACTCCAGTTTCAACCATTTGGAAATTTGACAAGTAAGAGTAATAATTCATACTTTTCTTCTGACTTGGTGCTTTCCCCTTTTTGTATAGTAGTTTCGGGTACTTCCTTTTAGTACTTAACGAAGCCATCTAGGAGGAGAAAACATAGAAAACGTGAGAATCAAATATTACAAACGAATAAATTAAAACGAATCTTGAATATATAATCACTTTACTATCAATAAAATCAACTCTGAGAGTATTAGGATTTATGACATAGAGATAATGTTAGCACCAAAAGAAACAGAGAACAGAGAACCGTAAATGTATTGAAAAACAGTTCAATAGAATTATAATCATATTCGTAATATTCACTTTAAATTATAATCAATGGCTAGAGACAAAGAACCGTAAATGTATTGAAAAACAGCTCAATAAAATCGGAATGTAATGATATAATCAAAGTATTTCCATGATGGCTTGAATAAAGAAGATTTACAATGAAACATTAAAAAAAAAAATTAGCTATTTACAAACCGACAAAAATTTGAATCAAAGTACTCAATCTTACGACAATTTACTGTATCAAGAAACAATTTACCCCAAGTATAATCGAAATTAGCAGCTTCTAAGTAGATAGATATAGAGAAGGAAACAAATTTCCACTTTATTAAAGCTACAAACAAAACTATTATAAAGAATTTATGGATATTCCTGCAAACATAATGTTAGATAAGTTAACCTGTTTAGGCTGACCATTTTTAGCACCAATAGTTGTAACAATTATGTGACCTGTTTTAGTTCCATTCCCATCAACCGCAGCTGCTTCCATTTCCTACAAAAATTTCAACAACCAACAAAAATAGAAAGAAGAAAAACACATTAGTAACAAAATTATAAAGTCACAGGTCAAATCTGTCCAAGTTTTATAATTGAATCTGAGTTCTTCAACCTTATCATCTTTTATCTTCATATCATTAATCCCTTCAGGTAGTTTTTCGGCGCACATGGAAGCTTTGCTCTGTTTTGTAGTTGTAGCCATAGAAGAATGTAATGTTTCCACTGAAGCCATATTCAACAAGTTAATTCTTTAACCTGTTAAGGCCAAAAACACAAATGAAACATAGGTTTTGATTAAATCCTTTTCACACAAACAAAATCTGGAGCAAAATGAGGAAGACAGTGAAGAAAATCTAAAAGTAAGAATGAACCCAAAACCTAGCTAACGAGAATTGAAACAAAAGAAGACAGATAGTTTTACCTTAACTAGCTTTAGACGAGAGGGGAGAAGTAATCGGCGGCGGAATTGGTGAAGTAATCGAAAACCAACAAATCAAATCGGATTTGTTGGGTCCGTGAGAAGTAATCGACGGCGACGGATTTGAGAAGTATGACGACGACGGAGACTACGAGAAGCCAAAACACAGTCACCGGAGAAGAGGAGAAGAGAAGAACCAGTCGCCGTAGAGAAATAAGGTTTCTCTTTTGTCGACTAGAAAAATAGGTTATTATGTTTAAACTGATTTTGATTTTCTTTTAAAAATTTTTAAACAATAAAAAGGTATTTCTGTGATTAAACGAATGTTTGATGGGTTAATCGACTTTTTACACGTTTTTTATTAAATATTTTTAAACGAGTGCTAATCTAATAATATATGAATAAATTAGTCTGGATAAATTTCTCTATTTTTAATGGTTTTATCTCAAAGAATAAGAAGAAGAGGATTATGTTTTCCGACTAAATGGTTTGAATTTTGTTATATATTGGCGTATGATTTATACTTTTGAATTTTTGCGTAGATACTTTGTTTGTATTTATACTTGAACTAGACATACCCTTTTGCTTACTACTCATTGCATTGTTTGCGTTTCGTATGGTTATCGAGATATGAGTTTCATCGTTTTGATTTCTCTCAAATTCTAATTGTCGTGTTTTGCTATTAAATCGATTCATTCTTTTAATAGATGTATGAGAACCTATATATATATATATATATATATATATATATAACCGAGATACTATTCCTCTCTTGCTTATAAATTTTGAATCGCCTCCTTTTTTGCTTATATTAGTTCTTTGTTTTATTTTATAGTTTTTCCTACTACTTCTTTTGTTCGTTCGTTTGGCTGGTGATGTAATCATGGATTGTTTTTTTATGGTGAAATATTTTTTCGTTTTGTAGGTTTTATCTTTATTACACATGTATGAATTTTGTTTCTTTCTTTTTTTTGGTTTTCCATTGTTCCTAATATATTTGCTATTGAGTGCCGTAATCTCTCATATATTCAACTGTTATATATTCTACATAATCTCTCATGAATCTCTCTAATTTGTCTCTTGAGGTATTCTTAATTTCAATTTCTTCCTTTATCATTTCAGTTTATATGCTAGAGATTATTTGAACGATAATATAACCATTGAATCCTTCCACGATGTCAAAAGTAGTGATGACGGCTGTGTGCTCTAATGGTCGACATTGATGTTGGTTCTATTTATGCTTTTCATGTTAACGATTGTTCTCTTGATGCTTTTGGGGTTTTCTCTCTTCCGATTAACAACAACAATGAATCTTCTCCCATCGATCTTTCTTAATTCCGACGAGCTGCTACTGAGAGGTGCATCAACTGTTGTTCAATTCTTGATCTTGGCCGATTTTTTTTTGTTTTTCGGGGAATTTTTGATTAAACTTGTTTCGAATTTCAGAAATAAGGGACTAGGAAAGAGAGGAGATCAGTGGACTGAAGTGCTTTCTTGGGAGCCTAGGGCTTTTGTCTACCACAAATTGCTTATGATCAGAAGAGGAACTCGAAGACCAGGATGCATAAACCACTAAATGCACATAACTGGCTTCTACTAACAGGAATCAAAATTCAAAATACGGTGTTGATCGGAGTGCTACGACTAGAGGTAATAAGCCTAATTAATCATGCACCGTCTCCGTTTACCGATGGCGACTCTTATCTCTTATCTCTGCGACTTCTTTGACGTGCGTTTCTGTTTTGGATCGAGGTAAGTAATCTCATGATTTCTAATCGATCGGTTCATTTCTTAATACATCCATGACATATTTACGGTGCTTTAATATTCAATATAGCATATTGGTGTTAGTCCTTTATCCGGTTTCAAGATTAAAACCTAGGTATCGCTAATCAATGTAGAATAGTGAGGTTCGTTAAGGGACCAGCAATACGCACTAATTCTATGGAACACAATCTTAGCTAAGCGATTCAAGTTGGGTTTTAAATGTCACAATAAATTCGAAACAAAACAAAAGTAAAAATCGGTTGTAAACAAATGTGGAAAGGCATTAGGTCAGGGATAATTCTCAGGAATTCGAATATCAGGAACCAAGCAATTATTCAGGTACGCGATTACGACCAAGTCTCGAACTCAACCATAAATATAAGAAGATCCACTTTCGTGGCATCTACAACTCTGACAATCAATCTAACACCCTAACTGTCGTTGAGGTTACAAGGATTATCAAGCATTAATCGATTAGGGTTGATATGTTCACGAGATGCCCTAATTTCAACTTTCGTTGGCTAAGGATCAAATCGCCCACCTAAGTCAATTCCAGCGATTTACAAACTTTTGATAAGTAAATTCAACCTAAGATCAAAGGCTAGGTGATCAATCTAACCTAGGCAATATGATCGACAATAGGTGGAGACTATCGAATGATTATTTAGAAACCTATCTATGCTTAGTTCATGAATCAAATCCCATCGAAAATCCCTAACCTAACAAGAGGACTACTCGCTCATGATCAAATAAGCAACAGCAGCGAAAGACATAATAAATTGCATTGAAATAGATGTATAAAAGAGTAGGGTTCAAGAAAACTTTGATAAGTATTGAAGACAAATCTCCAAGCTTACAAACTCTCTCAAAAACTAGTGTATTTCTCTCTCTCTCTCTCTCTCTCTCTCTCTCTCTCTCTCTCTCTCTCTCTCTCTCTCGTCGTGATGATGCTGCTGCTGTTACGTGATTGTGGCTGTGGCGTGATGCCCCAAAAGATCAGCAAAAAGACCTATTTAAAGGCCCATTACGGCCTGCCCAAAAACAGGGATGGAAAATTAGATTTAGGAAAAAGCCCATTAATGACTCTGCTGGGAGCAGGTGCTCCTTCTTTCGTACTAGGTGCTCCCTTTCTCCAGAATGTCCAAAAAGGGTCCAACTTCATTATTTTCTAGCCAATTCCGATTGCAAGTTCCAGTAATTGCTTCCAGCCATTTTTTGTACCTAGAATGACTCGATAGAGAGTGAAAGACTCGATAAAAGCCTACAAAACAAGGGTTAGAATGCGCCAAAAACGCATTATAGAAAGTTATACAATGCTCTGAAGAAATGGTCACTAGATAGAAAGTTAAACACATATAGTTCAAATATCATCATGAGATAAAGTCCTAATTCCCTACAAAGTCTTGACTCAATAAAACAAAACGAAAAATAGACTCAAACAGGACATAAGAAAATAAGAAGAAAAATAAAAATTCATTAGCAACAACTCCCCCCCAGACTTACTTCACACCGTCTCGGTATGAAAATAAGAAAAGAGAGAGCAAAAGAAAATAAATCATAATGAAAAAGCCTGAAAGTAAAAATGTTCAAAGAAAATACGAGAGGGGGAGAAGGACAGCGAGGACTAATCGATGGAGGTGGCATCGTCATCCGTGATCGGCTTCTTTCTCTTGGATGAACGTGTGGTGGGGCGAGCAGATGAGGACGGTTCGGAAGGAGGTGGCTGAACTGGCGCAGTGGAAGGAGTCGTCTCCGCGGCCTGCGAGCTGCTGCATCCCTTTTGCAACATGTGCAAAAGGCGGCGAAGAAGCCCTTTGTGCTTCTTAGTGGAAGCCACCATCCAACGGCGGTACTCAGCGTCGTCCGGGTTGTCTGAGATATCATCGAGTGTCAGCTCGCTGGTGTAAGGCCGTCGGTAGTGAGCTCGAGACCGCTGCGTACGCTGTGTGTCAACTGCCAAATCCTCTTCTTCCTCTTGGCTCAGCGGGATATCAGCAGTGGGAGTAGGAGCAAGCATGGAACCGGAGGTGCTCTTTCTAGCAGCAGAGGTGCTCCCTATTTGCTTCGGGGTACTCCTGGTCGGTGCTCCCGTGGCTGGGCACAAATACTCTGTCCCTGGCGTAAACCCAATGTTGGTAGCAACTTCCAAATCCGTCAGCGATGGCTGAGGTAACCTGCAAAACAGAACACTACCGGCGCGTGAAGTGAAACGGTAGGTGGTGGGATCGGTTAATATCTCACAATAAAGGAGATAAGCCGCGTCCGTAGACTCGTACTCCGTGCTGCACTCATATCCGCTAACATCAATCTCCAAGTAAAGGAACAACCGAGTTAGGATGCTCCCCATCCGCTCTGCGTGAGCTGCGGCTTTGCCCTTGGCAACCTTGGTCCTCTTGTCCATGATGACCTCTGCGAACACCGCTCCCATGTTGACGTTGCAGTCAAGATCGCAAGTCAAACCGTCTTCGTTGCTCAGCTCATCCCTTACCGCGTTGTAAAGGAGGATAAGCTCGTCTACCCGTACCTTGCTCGCATTATCCTTAGCGAAGAAGATCATGCTAATCGCCTTAGCACTAACCCGAAGGGCGGGGTTACGGATCGCGGATTGGGCAGCCGACCGAGAGATGTAATCACCACTCACAATGAAGTTCCAAAAGCGATGAGCCACGGGAAAACGCGTGGGGAAACTCACCCTCTCAGCTGTAGAGTCAAACCCGTAGACATGGCAAAGGTCCGGGATAATGATTGCGTATCTCTTTCCTTCAGCAAAGAAAGAGAGAACCCCTTGGGAAGAGATGGGGTGGCGAGAATCAGCGTATGTGAGCTTGGCGGATGCCAAACATTGGCGGACAAGATCCGGGTATAGAGCATCCGGCTGCGTGACAAGGTCGGTAAGTTAAGAGATAGCGAGTACACTGCTCACATCGTGAAGCAGCCCCAAACTCTTCAGCTTCTGGCCACAAAGGAATCGCGTTGGCTCGATGGCGATGTCTAGCCAGTTGTTGTAATAATACGCATCGGTCTGATCTCATGCGTCGTCAGAGTTCGGAAAGAGGCTAGAGTCGGGCAATGTGAAGCGTTTCCCTTCTTCTCGTGCCCATGGGTTAGTGGTGATTCCCGAAGAGGAGGAAGACGCTTGCTGCCCCTTGGAGGAGCGTGGCGGTTTTCCGAATTAAGTGTGTGGGCCTGTTATCTGCAGTAACAACAACAAAACCACCAAAAATCCAGCATAAACCAATATCTCAAACACCACACAAATACATAACCAAACGGAAGAATCTCGAGCAAAGGAATTTCGTCCGAAACAGATGGATTTGACAACTATAATTACCACGGACAGAAGGATCATAAACCAAATTGCCCATAAGAATAATACTTATCTCCCAAATTCCGATTTCATGCCACAAAAGTGGGTTGGGTTTCAAGCGAAATTAGTAGTCAAATTGCACACTCCTATGTACTCGAAATCGACCCTAAACAGGCTTAGAGTAACCCTAAACAATCGCATTTAACAAAACAAACCGAACAAACCCAAATTTCACCACTATTTTTCGCGAAAATGGCAGACCGAAAAGAATGGGTTTTGAAGCGTTACCTCGCTAGTTTGAAGAAACAAGTGGTAGATTCGAAAAGATTGCGAAAAACCGAGTGGATTAGAGCCAAAAATACTCAGATCGGTGGAGAATTGAAGGAGTTGTGCTTGTGCAAAAGCTTTGAAACCGTTTTAATGGTGGAAAAGAAAAATCGCAGAAGGAAGGAGAAAGAGGAGAGAGAGGGGCGCGAGATATATAGGGTTTTTAGGGATGGCCCATTATTCCAATTTTTAAATCCATTTGAAATTGGAAAAATCCCTTAATTAATATCTCTCGGGCCCATCTCTCTTTCTTATTGGACTTACCTTGTAATGGGCCCAGACCGAATTTTTCAAAAATTCCTTTTCTGTTTTACTCTGGGGAGCAGGTACTCTCTTCTGGGTTTCAGGTGATCTCTTCTGGGTGGTGGGTGCTCCCTCCAATTTGAACCTTGTAGCGGATCGACTTGCAGGTCGATCCTAGAGCTTACGTCGGTCGATCGGAAATTCAAATCGATTGATCAGTTCGGGTCTAGATCGATGTCCTTCAAAAAAATTTTTTTTTTTTTTTTTTTTGAAGAACATGAAAACTCAAACTGAAATAAAAGTTAGAAATAAAAGAAATCAAATTGAAAAAGTTAGAAAACGTACCGGTGGGTTGCCTCCCACCAAGCGCGTGGTTAAAGTCGTTAGCTTGACTTGATTAGCCTTTAGGCTTTGGGCGCGTCACCTAAGGTGATAACTCCAGCTTCGGTTGGGTTTGCATCGGCTAGGTATGGTTTGCAGCGCTGTCCATTGACCACGAACTCTTTTCCTTTGGCGTCCAGCAACACCAGAGCTCCATATGATCGAACGTCCTTGACGAGGAAAGGACCAGACCACCTAGATCGCAATTTTCCAGGAAAAAGTTTAAGGCGAGAGTTAAAGAGAAGTACCATGTCATTGGGTTGGAAGTTTCAGTTAAGAATTCTCTTGTCGTGGTACATCTTGATTCGTTCCTTGTACAATTTCGAACTCTCGTAGGCCAGGTGCCTAATCTCCTCTAACTCGTTAAGTTGCATGGATCGCCTTTCCAAGGCGGATTTGATGTCGTAGTTCATTAACTTAATTGCCCATGCCGCCTTATACTCAAGTTCTACCGGAAGGTGGCACGACTTACCATACACCAAATGAAAGGGCGTTGTCCCCAATGGCGTTTTGTACGCTGTTCGGTAAGCCCAAACTGCGTCGTCCAGCTTGGCGGCCCAATCTTTCCTTGTGGTGCCTACGGTCTTTTGCAAAATGTCCTTCATCTGCCGATTACTAACCTCAACTTGGCCACTAGTTTGCGGGTGATATGGCGTTGCAACCTTATGCTTTACGCCATTCTTTCTCAAAAGGTTCTCAAAGTCCCTATTGATGAAATGGGTTCCACCATCACTAATCACCACCCGTGGAACTCCAAACCTGGGGAATATTATGGTTTTGAACATCTTTAAAACCACAGCGGCATCGTTTGTTGGGGAAGCAATGGCCTCAACCCATTTGGACACATAATCAACAGCCACTAAGATGTACTTGTTCCCATAGGAGGATGGAAACGGTCCCATAAAGTCTATTCCCTATACGTCAAATACTTCAACTTCCAAGATGAAGTGCTGAGGCATCTCGTTCCGTCGCGAGATGTTTCCTTGCCTCTGACATTTGTCGCATCGTGAGATGAATGCGTGTGCATCGTGGAACATCGTTGGCCACCAATATCCAGCTTGTAGCACCTTTGATACCGTCTTAAAGGTCGCGAAGTGTCCAGCGTAACTTGAACTGTGGCAGTGAAACAAGATTCCCGGGATTTCCTCATCGGGAACACATCTTCAGAAAAGACCGTCGGAGCATTGTTTGTAAAGGTATGGTTCATCCCAAAAGTATCTCCTTACGTTGCGCAAGAATTTCCTCTTCTTGTCTCCCACAAAGTCAGCTGGTTCCTGATCAGCAGCTAGGTAGTTCGCGATCTCACCAAACCACGGAAAACTCTGAGCAACTGTTTTTGAAACAACCGCATAAACCTGGTCTGGATCAGGTGCTCTGTTCTGGGTAGCGGGTGCTCTAGTCTGGACTGGGTGCTCCAGAACGCAGATTCCAATAGCCTACACTTGTTCATCTGGTAGCGCATCATCAAGCGGGACTGTTTCATCCACTTTCAGACGGGATAAATGATCAGCAGCTCCATTCTCAGTACCTTTCTTATCAACAATCTGCAGGTCAAACTCCTGAAGCAACAAAATCCATCTCAAAAGCCTAGGTTTTGCATCCTTCTTGGTGAGCAAGTACTTCAACGCTGCGTGGTCGGTATGAACAATGACCTTTGAGCCTACGAGATATTACCTGAATTTCTCAAAGGCAAAAACGACTGCTAACAATTCCTTCTCAATCGTCGCATACTTGCATTGAGCCTCATCCAGCGTGCGACTCGCGTAATAGATAACGTGGAGCCTCTTATCTTTCCTTTGCCCCAAAACTGCTCCCACAGCGTAATCACTAGCATCCGTCATTACCTCAAATGGTAGATCCCAATCTGGTGGTTGAACAATGGGCGCACTCACCAATGCTCCTTTAATTGTATGAAATGCCTCCAGGCAAGCTCCATCAAACACAAACTTGGTCTCCTTACACAAGAGTTGCGTTAGAGGTCTTGCTATCTTTGAAAAATCCTTGATAAAACGTCTGTAAAAGCCCGCGTGACCAAGGAAACTCCTTATTCCTCTAACTGAATCCGGTGGCTGTAGGCTCATCATCACCTCAACCTTTGCTCGGTCAACCTTAATACCCTTTTCTGAAATTCGATGACCCAGAACTATACCATCCCTCACCATGAAATGGCATTTCTCCCAGTTCAGCACTAGGTGTTTCTCTTCACAGCGCTCCAAAACCCTGCACAGATTAGACAAACACACGGAAAAAGAGCTTCCATAGACGGAGAAGTCGTCCATGAAAACTTCCATTATGTCTTCGATTAAATCAATAAAAAAGGACATCATGCACCTTTGAAAAGTCGCAGGGGCATTGCATAGTCCGAAAGGCATCCTGCGATAAGCAAAAGTGCCATAGGGACACGTGAAGATCGCCTTTTCCTGATCATCCGGGTGAATAGGTATCTGAAAGAAACCTGAATAACCGTCTAAAAAGCAGTAGTAAGGGTGGTTAGCGAGTCTTTCGAGCATTTGATCAATGAATGGTAAGGGAAAATGATCCTTCCTAGTCGCTGCATTTAACTTTCTATAGTCAATGCACATCCTATGCCCTGTAACAGTCCTAGTCGGTATCAATTCGTTCTTATCATTGGCGATCACAGTGATTCCGCCTTTCTTAGGAACTACATGCACAGGACTGACCTAGTTACTATCAGATAAAGCATAAATAACACCAGCTTCTAAGAGTTTCATTATTTCTTTCTTAACAACATCTTTCAAATTCGGATTCAATCTCCTTTGGTGCTCTATAGAAGTTCTAGATTCATCCTCTAAATGTATCCTATGCATGCATAATTCTGGTGAGATTCCAGGGATATCATCTAGCGAATAACCTAAGGCTTTCCTATACTTCCTAAGCTCGCATAAAAGTAAGGCGGATTCCACATTGTTAAGATCAGCATTTATTATAACAGGGTATGTGGAGTTAGGGCCGAGAAACGCGTATCTTAGCCTAGTTGGTAAGGTTTTTAGCTCAAGTTTTGGAGCTTTCAGCTTGCTCCAAAGATCATCAGTAAGGTTCCGAAGAGCATAAGCAGGTGCTCTGTCTTCTCCCTCTATGTTGAGTCTCAAAAAGTCTGTTGATTTCTCCATCTGCCCAGAATCCAACATCCTTGCGAACCCAATGGTATCTTCGCTCAAATAACCATGTTCCCTTTCGGCTTTTGTCAATGCAACATCCAAGGGATCATCAGCAAGGATCTCTTCAATCTCTCCCTCTGAGATTTCGAGATTATCCTCAATGGAAAAAGTCTGCCCATCAATGGTCGGTTTCCTCAACATCCGATCCATCTCAAACTCCATAATAATGTCTCCCAGGTGGAGACCAATCGTTCCGTTCTTTACATCGATGATCGCACCAGCTGTGCGCAAGAAAGGACGTCCCAAAATCGGAGGATCCTTTGGCTCATCATCCAGTTCCAACACCACGAAATCCGTTGGAATGAAGATGTTCCCAATCCTGACCTGCAAATCTTCCAAAATTCCTACAGGCAACTTGATAGATCTGTCAGCAAACACTAATGAAATTCGTGTTGGTTTAAATTTTGTGTACCCAAGTTTCCTTGCGACTGAATAGGGCATTAGATTCACGCTGGAACCTAGATCACACAAAGAACAAGCGAATCGCACATGACCAATATCAACAGAAAGAACGAATTTAACTGGGTCCTCTTGCTTTTTAATGGCTTTATTCTGTAGCACAGCACTACAATTCTTGCTTACAACCATGGCACCTTGCTCTGAAGGAATCCGTCCAGTAACCAGACCCTTGACATACTTTTTCATGGATGGCATCATCTGAATCGCGTCCGCCAATGTCAGCTTAACCGTCAAATCTTGCAACATCTCCTTACATTTCGCTTCCTCCAAATCCTTCTGCGACTTCCTTGGAGGTACTGGGTAGGGGATATGGGACCTGTAGACACGAGAACGAACATTATCAATAATCTCATATGGTCTTAATACCTTAGAAGTTGGCTCAGCAGGATCTTCATCGTTTTTTTCTGTTTCGGGAGCAAGTGCTCCAGGAACAGGAGTAGGTGCTCCTTCTGGGCAGTTTTCAGCTTCTGCCCTTACGATTCCAGGTAAAGTTCTCCCACTTCTCAGCTCTATTGCATTCACAAATTCCCTTGGGTTTGCATTAGTTTTACCAGGTAATACTCCCTGTGGTCTCTTAATTGCTTATGCCGTCTGAGCAACTTGTGTGTCGAGTTTCTTAACGTGGTTGCAAACTGCTTCGAGCCTACCATTAAGGTCCAAGTACATACCATCCACCTTTGTGTTCATATCAGTAGCACACTTCTGCTGATTCGCCATCAATTGTTGCATCATACTCTTTAATTTATCCTGAGAAGTACTTCCAGAACTCGCAGGAGCCTGAAAGTTAGAGTATTGCGGTTTCTGACCTTGAAAGGGAAGGAACGACTTCCCTTGGAAACCTTGAGGAAAAGTTTTCTGGAAACCTTGATCCTGAGGTTTCGTATTTTGAGAGCCGGTTTGCTGCGGATAAACCTGGTCCTGCGGGTTCTCAACATTCGTATTCCTGTAGGAGAAATTGGGATGATTCTTGTAATTCTGGTTGAAACCGCGATTCCTCACAAACCCTTGGCCATTAATGTAACTGACCTCTTCCTGAGCATTGTCTCCTTCCTCAGCCATTTCCTCCGCAAGTGGCTCGCCAGTCTCATCAGCAAAATGAACCATCTTTTGGTTCGCCTTAAGCAACAAATTGATCTTGGCTGTAAGGTCATCGATCTTAGCAGAATCTGCTCCATTGGATTTTGTAGTCCTGTCATACTCCTGGGACTTGTTGCTTGAACTTGCAGCCAAGTTCTCAATCAGCCTATACGCTCCCTCTTTGGTTTTGGTCATGAAATCACCATCGCTAGCAGCATTGAGCGCATTCCTATAATCCCAGTCCACACCATCGTAGAAAATCCTCAGCAGGTTTTCATCAGTGAACCCATGGTGTGGACACTCTCTCTTGTACTCCTTAAACCTTTCCCAAGGAACACAGAAGGACTCTCCGGAATGTTGGTGGAAGGAGGATATCTTGTTCCTTAAACTCGCGGTTTTGGATTTTGTGTAGAAATGGTCCAAAAACGCAGCTCTGCATTGCGCCCAAGTCGTGATGGATCCAGCAGGTAAAGACTTAAGCCAACAAGAAGCTTTGTCCGCGAGTGAAAACGGAAACAGCTTGCATTTCACGAAATTCGGGTTCATCCCATTAGAGCTTGTCGTGGAGCAAATCTCCTCGAAATTCTCTATATGGTCCATCGGAATTTCAGCAGGCAATCCGTGGAACAAGTGCTGCTTAACCAGCGATATCATCTGTGGTTTGATCTCATAATCATTTCTTTCAACAGCGGGGGGGGGGGGGACTATCGCAGCTCGGTTTCGGTAATAGGCATGGAGATTGTCCATATCCCCTATGGTTCGCTGCTGCTCACGCGCGCGTTGTTGCTGCAGTTCACGCGTGTGCTGCTGTTGCATTTGAGCCATCTGCTCTTGCAACCTTTGCAACTCAACTGCCATGTCGTTGTTGCCTTGTTCGCCCATATCAGCGGGATTCGGCCTTTGTCGTCTGTTTCCTCGTTCTAGTCTCGCGAGTTCTGGGTTAGTCAAAGTGACAAGGGGAGTCTAAAGATTTCTCCTTGTTGTCCTTGAGTTCATGCACCTGAAACACGCGTAAAGAAGAACAAAAGAACGAGATTAGTGCTTAGTCTAAAATCGTAGTCGAGAAGTAGAGGTATCGAGTTGGTCCCCGTCGCAACGGCGCCAATTTGGTGTTAGTCCTTTATCCGGTTTCAAGATTAAAACCTAGGTATCACTAATCAATGTAGAATAGTGAGGTTTGTTAAGGGACCAGCAATACGCTCTAATTCTATGGAACACAATCTTAGCTAAGCGATTCAAGTTGGGTTTTAAATATCACAATAAATTCGAAACAAAACAAAAGTAAAAATCGGTTGTAAACAAATGTGGAAAGGCCTTAGGTCAGGGATAATTCTCAGGAATTCGAATATCAGGAACCAAGCAATTATTCAGGTACGCGATTACGACCAAGTCTCGAACTCAACCATAAATATAAGAAGATCCACTTTCGTGGCATCTACAACTCTGACAATCAATCTAACACCCTAACTGTCGTTGAGGTTACAAGGATTATCAAGCATTAATCGATTAGGGTTGATATGTTCACGAGATGCCCTAATTTCAACTTTCGTTGGCTAAGGACCAAATCGCCCACCTAAGTCAATTCCAGCGATTTACAAACTTTTGATAAGTAAATTCAACCTAAGATCAAAGGCTAGGTGATCAATCTAACCTAGGCAATATGATCGACAATAGGTGGAGACTATCGAATGATTATTTAGAAACCTATCTATGCTTAGTTCATGAATCAAATCCCATCGAAAATCCCTAACCTAACAAGAGGACTACTCGCTCATGATCAAATAAGCAACAGCAGCGAAAGACATAATAAATTGCATTGAAATAGATGTATAAAAGAGAGGGTTCAAGAAAACTTTGATAAGTATTGAAGACAAATCTCCAAGCTTACAAACTCTCTCAAAAACTAGTGTATTTCTCTCTCTCTCTCTCTCTCTCGCTCTCTCTCTCTCTCGTCGTGATGATGCTGCTGCTGTTACGTGATTGTGGCTGTGGCGTGATGCCCCAAAAGATCAGCAAAAAGACTTATTTAAAGGCCCATTACAGCTGGCCCAAAAACAGGGATGGAAAATTAGGTTTAGGAAAAAGCCCATTAATGACTCTGCTGGGAGCAGGTGCTCCTTCTTTCGTACTAGGTGCTCCCTTTCTCCAAAATGTCCAAAAAGGGTCCAACTTCATTCTTTTCTAGCCAATTCTGATTGCAAGTTCCAATCATTGCTTCCAGCCATTTTTTGTACCGAGAATGACTCGATAGAGAGTGAACGACTCGATAAAAGCCTACAAAACAAGGGTTAGAATGCGCCAAAAACGCATTATAGAAAGTTATACAATGCTCTGAAGAAATGGTCACTAGATAGAAAGTTAAACACATTTACTTCAAATATCATCATGAGATAAAGTCCTAATTCCCTACATAGTCTTGACTCAATAAAACAAAACGAAAAATAGACTCAAACAGGACATAAGAAAATAAGAAGAAAAATAAAAAGTCATTAGCAACAACTCCCCCCCAGACTTACTTCACACCGTCTCGGTGTGAAAATAAGAAAAGAGAGAGCAAAAGAAAATAAATCATAATGAAAAAGCCTGAAAGTAAAAATGTTCAAAGAAAATACGAGAGGGGGAGAAGGACAGCGAGGACTAATCGCTGGAGGTGGCATCGTCATCCGTGATCGGCTTCTTTCTCTTGGATGAACGTGTGGTGGGGTGAGCAGATGAGGACGGTTCGGAAGGAGGTGGCTGAACTGGCGCAGTGGAAGGAGTCGTCTCTGCGGCCTGGGAGCTGATGCATCCCTTCTGCAACATGTGCAAAAGGCGGCGAAGAAGCCCGTTGTGCTTCTTAGTGGAAGCCACCATCCAACAGCGGTACTCAGCGTCGTCCGGATTGTCTGAGATATCATCGAGTGTCAGCTCGCTGGTGTAAGGCCGTCGGTAGTGAGCTAGAGACCGCTGCGTACGCTGTGTGTCAGCTGCCAAATCCTCTTCTTTCTCTTGGCTCAGCAGGATATCAGCAGTGGGAGCAAGAGCAAGCGTGGAACCGGAGGTGCTCTTTCTAGCAGCAGAGGTGCTCCCTCTTTGCTTCTTGGTGCTCCTGGTCGGTGCTCCCGTGGCTGGGCACAAATACTCTGTCCTGGGCGTAAACCCGATGTTGGTAGCAACTTCTAAATCCGTCAGCGATGGCTGAGGTAACCTGCAAAACAGAACACTACCGGCGCGTGAAGTGAAACGGTAGGTGGTGGGATCGGTTAATATCTCACAAGAAAGGAGATAAGCCGCGTCCATAGAGTCGTACTCCGTGCTGCACTCATATCCGCTGACATCAATCCCCAAGTAAAGGAATAACCGAGTTAAGAGGCTCCCCATCCGCTCTGCGTGAGCCGCGGCTTTGCCCTTGGCAACCTTGGTCCTCTTGTCCACGATGACCTCTGCGAACACCGCTCCCATGTTGACGTTGCAGTCAAGATCGCAAGTCAAACCGTCTTCGTTGCTCAGCGCATCCCTTACCACGTTGTAAAGGAAGATAAGCTCGTCTACCCGTACCTTGCTCGCATCATCTTTGGCGAAGAAGATCGTGCTAATCGCCTTAGCACTAACCCGAAGGGCGGGGTTTCGGATCGCGGATTGGGCAGCCGACCGAGAGAAGTAATCACCACTCGCAATGAAGTCCCAAAAGCGATGAGCCATGGGAAAACGCGTGGGGAAACTCACCCTCTCAGCTGTAGAGTCAAACCCGTAGACATGGCAAAGGTCCGGGATAATGATTGCGTATCTCTTTCCTTCATCAAAGAAAGAGAGAACCCCTTGGGAAGCGATGGGGTGGCGAGAATCAGCGTATGTGAGCTTGGTGGATGCCAAACATTGGCGGACAAGATCCGGGTATAGAGCATCCGGCTGCATGACAAGGTCGGTAAGTTGGAAGATAGCGAGTACACTGCTCACATCGTGAAGCAGCCCCAAACTCTTCAGCTTCTGGCCACAAAGGAATCGCGTTGGCTCGATGGCGATGTCTAGCCAGTTGTTGTAATAATACGCATCGGTCTGATCTCATGCGTCGTCAGAGTTCGGAAAGAGGCTAGAGTCGGGCAATGTGAAGCGTTTCCCTTCTTCTCGTGCCCATGGGTTAGTGGTGATTCCCGAAGAGGAGGAAGACGCTTGCTGCCCCTTGGAGGAGCGTGGCGGTTTTCCGAATTAAGTGTGTGGGCCTGTTATCTGCAGTAACAACAACAAAACCACCAAAAATCCAGCATAAACCAATATCTCAAACACCACACAAATACATAACCAAACGGAAGAATCTCGAGCAAAGGAATTTCGTCCGAAACAGATGGATTTGACAACTATAATTACCACGGACAGAAGGATCATAAACCAAATTGCCCATAAGAATAATACTTATCTCCCAAATTCCGATTTCATGCCACAAAAGTGGGTTGGGTTTCAAGCGAAATTAGTAGTCAAATTGCACACTCCTATGTACTCGAAATCGACCCTAAACAGGCTTAGAGTAACCCTAAACAATCGCATTTAACAAAACAAACCGAACAAACCCAAATTTCACCACTATTTTTCGCGAAAATGGCAGACCGAAAAGAATGGGTTTTGAAGCGTTACCTCGCTAGTTTGAAGAAACAAGTGGTAGATTCGAAAAGATTGCGAAAAACCGAGTGGATTAGAGCCAAAAATACTCAGATCGGTGGAGAATTGAAGGAGTTGTGCTTGTGCAAAAGCTTTGAAACCGTTTTAATGGTGGAAAAGAAAAATCGCAGAAGGAAGGAGAAAGAGGAGAGAGAGGGGCGCGAGATATATAGGGTTTTTAGGGATGGCCCATTATTCCAATTTTTAAATCCATTTGAAATTGGAAAAATCCCTTAATTAATATCTCTCGGGCCCATCTCTCTTTCTTATTGGACTTACCTTGTAATGGGCCCAGACCGAATTTTTCTAAAATTCCTTTTCTATGTTAGTCCTTTATCCGGTTTCAAGATTAAAACCTAGGTATCACTAATCAATGTAGAATAGTGAGGTTCGTTAAGGGACCAGCAATACTCTCTAATTCTATGGAACACAATCTTAGCTAAGCGATTCAAGTTGGGTTTTAAATGTCACAATAAATTCGAAACAAAACAAAAGTAAAAATCGGTTGTAAACAAATGTGGAAAGGCCTTATGTCAGGGATAATTCTCAGGAATTCGAATATCAGGAACCAAGCAATTATTCAGGTACGCGATTACGACCAAGTCTCGAACTTAACCATAAATATAAGAAGATCCACTTTCGTGGCATCTACAACTCTGACAATCAATCTAACACCCTAACTGTCGTTGAGGTTACAAGGATTATCAAGCATTAATCGATTAGGGTTGATATGTTCACGAGATGCCTTAATTTCAACTTTCGTTGGCTAAGGATCAAATCGCTCACCTAAGTGAATTCCAGCGATTTACAAACTTTTGATAAGTAAATTCAACCTAAGATCAAAGGCTAGGTGATCAATCTAACCTAGGCAATATGATCGACAATAGGTGGAGACTATCGAATGATTATTTAGAAACCTATCTATGCTTAGTTCATGAATCAAATCCCATCGAAAATCCCTAACCTAACAAGAGGACTACTCGCTCATGATCAAACAAGCAACAGCAGCGAAAGACATAATAAATTGCATTGAAATCGATGTATAAAATAGTAGGGTTCAAGAAAACTTTGATAAGTATTGAAGACAAATCTCCAAGCTTACAAACTCTCTCAAAAACTAGTGTATTTCTCTCTCTCTCTCTCTCTCTCTCTCTCTCTCTCTCTCTCTCTCGTCGTGATGCTGTTGCTGCTGTTACGTGATTGTGGCTGTGGCGTGATGCCCCAAAAGATCAGCAAAAAGACCTATTTAAAGGCCCATAACGGCTGGCCCAAAAACAGGGATGGAAAATTAGGTTTAGGAAAAAGCCCATTAATGACTCTGCTGGGAGCAGGTGCTCCCTCTTTCGTACTAGGTGCTCCCTTTCTCCAGAATGTCCAAAAAGGGTCCAACTTTATTCTTTTCTAGCCAATTCCGATTGCAAGTTCCAGTCATTGCTTCCAGCCATTTTTTTGTACCTAGAATGACTCGATAGAGAGTGAAAGACTCGATAAAAGCCTACAAAACAAGGGTTAGAATGCGCCAAAAACGCATTATATCACATATCGATTCAATCTATGGTACATTGACTTTTGCATGTTTATAGCTGGTTGATTTTTGCTTCATTAATGAGTCTCTTCTAATGCTTTATGAATCATGCTTTTTTTTCTTCTATATATGGTATTGTTTTATCTTGAAATATATCGCACAAGTATAGTGCTTTATTATATGTATCAAGTAAAGTCACCAATGATTTATTTGCTTCGTTTGCAGGATTTTGCGATTAATAGGACTTGTATTTCTAATTGTTTGAGGCGAGGTTTGTCTAAACAGGTGATGTAATTTACATGATCTTC
The DNA here is from genome assembly GCA_964056655.1 of Arabis hirsuta. Classification (NCBI taxonomy): domain Eukaryota; kingdom Viridiplantae; phylum Streptophyta; class Magnoliopsida; order Brassicales; family Brassicaceae; genus Arabis; species Arabis hirsuta. Next base: position 10,753,608 of record OZ053311.1, read on the forward strand.
AAAGCCAAAGAGATTGTTTATAAGACAAAGAACACATATATGTTTCGGCAATTTGACAATCCGACAAAATCTTTAACATCCTTAAAACATAAGTAAGAAATTATCAAACTTTTTTTCAAAGTTTTCTGGTTTGACCTTATGGTTTCCTTAATCTTTAACATCCTTAAAACCTAAGTAGTTGGCGCTGAACCATCAGAGATAAGTGTGATTCCCGGAGGCAGTCCTGGTAAAGAGAATTGATCAGGCTTACAAATTTGATATTTTCGTATTGGGTTGTTTTTACTTCGCCATGTACCTTACGGTATACTACACGTTAGCAATCACCTATTCGGCAATAAACATTGTGAAACGAGAAAACTATAAAAATGAAAGAGGATCATTCGAAACACTATAGGTTAGCAACGAGAAGGCTAGCTTTGGAGGAAGGAATACTGGAATATATACTAATCTCTTATTGTTCTCGCTTCTTTCGTTTACATAACATCGGGTTTATATATTTGCAAAATATAAATATAGATTAAGACTTTGTATCCATTGATCTTAAGGCAAAAGATTTCTGTGGAGAAGATCTTTTCATGTGGCATTAGATCCTCAATCTTTGTCTTACTATCCGACAAAAACAGTACAAGCTAGGTCCACCAAAGTCGAAGCCTTGCTCTTGCAACAGGATCTTAAGTCCATCGCCTCACACCAAAATGCATACGCCTCCATAGCAAACAACTCAGAGTGATCTCTCTCTGTTTGTTCTGGTCCGGTCCGGTTATATTGTGATCTTAGCGTAAAGAAAGTATATTCCGGTTTTCAGTTTATATTTATAGAAACTGAATAGAATTAAGAACCATTTTATCCAATTTGATACGGTTTGGTTTTGGTTTAAATTCAGGTTTCTAGCAAAATCTATTTTAAATTTAGGGTGTCATAACATGTGTTGGTTTATTAGTTAAAGGCCTTTTGATTTTATTTGTTTTTCGTTATGGTTTATTGAGTTTCAAAATTTATCACGGTGAGGTATAACGGATTTCTTATTTGCTTTAATCACATTATAGTTTCCGCTCTAACATGTTTCATAACAACAGGTTCTGTCTCCTAGCCATGGCGAGCGATATATCACAACAGCTCTGTTTGTTCTTTTGCTTGAAATTAAAGAATAATGTCTCAACTCTTTGATTTGTGTTTTATAAGAAAAGCATGTTATGATTCTTAATGATGACATGTTCTCTGAGGGGTGGAGTATCAAAGACACTCAAAATTTCATTATCCATTATAATTTCATTGACCAAAAAACAAAAACACTCACTGCCAAGAATTAAAGACACCCAAGAATCAAATACACTAACGGGTGATTATTATCCATTATAATTTCATTGACCATTTATATGTTGAAATAAACTTTTATGTTTGCAAGTTTTCTCATAAAGTATTTGGAGTTATGTAACTTTGATTCGAATGGAAATTGTTCTTGCATATTGGTATATGATTGATTTTTTTTTTAAGAACCAAAGAATCTTATACATTAATATTATAAAGTTTCATAAGACCATACATTTGAGAAGTTTTTTACATCACATTCAACAAACACAATACACACAATTCGATCACTAAACTCACGAAGTTAGTGGCAAATGCCCATGCGTTGTTGTTAACCGGATCGGCCAAATGGTCAGCAAGATTCTCCAATGGTCCCTTTTCAGTGCAAATGGCTTGAAAAATGTATCCAAACATAGTGATCATAGCTAACCTTTCGTTCTTGATCTCTTTCACCTTCAATTCTGTGAACGGATCGGTAGCGGGGCCTAATGGGTCGAAACTTCCACCAGGGTAAAGCAAGTCCTCTGCTTCTCCCAATGGTCCATTTCCAGCGACTCTGTAACCTTCAACAGCTCCCATGAGGATCACTTGAGTAGTCCAAATGGCTACTAATGAATACTCGGGTTTCCCAGGTAGTCCAATCCTCCCTCGCTGAAGATCTGTGAACCGCTTTGAACCAAACCGCCTTTCCAAACTTCACTCCGTTTCGGGCCAAGAGCTCAGGGAAGACGCAGCCTAAGGCTCCAAGCATGCCCCATACACATGGTTGTATATATGCCTTACTTAATGAAGTATTTATTTCAATCACCGTAAATGAAATATCTTAATGAAGTATCTACTTAATGAAGTATTTATGTAGTATTCAATATACGTGGTTATATATTTAATGTAGTATTCGATATATAAAGTGATGTAGATTCAATATATAATTTTAGAACTGTAATTCGTAAAACTTTGTATGATTCACACTTTAATAATTAATGAATTAATTTTATTTTTTAAATTAATTGAGATATTTGTTCTAAGAAAAATGGTCTTAAACATGCCAGTTCTGGTATGTTTTGTTTCATTTCGAACAATTAGTTCATGTCTCAAATAATTTGCGTAGAGAAAAAAATAAAAAAAATCAACTCGAAGCTCATCGACCAAGTTATTCTATGAAATGACATAATTCTTCATGTTAAGATCACTCATGCCGTGTTGTATGATTCAATGTTGAGGAAGTGTACATTTTTGTAACGAGCCATGGTGAAGATAAAGGAATTAGATAAAGGTCAAGCGTATTGATGTATATAGAGCAAGACCAGTTGAAAAAAGATTTGTGATTGGTTTAAGTTAGGATTTGGGATTCAATTATAGTGATCTGTAAAGAGGGAGAAGCACAAGAAGAAGAGGAGGGTGAGTAATCTAAACTATTGCATTTGAAATTTTGCGGCTGAAATTGAGTTTATAAAATGAGGAGAAAAATGGTAAGAAGAGAGAGAAGAGGTTCCATTCATTGCAGATAAAGATGAAAAACATTCTAGGAATCACGAAAGTTTTTATCCACGAAAGTCGCAAGCTTTTAATTTTTGAGAGTGAAATGTTAAAGTTTTTATCCACGAAAATCGCAAGCTTTTAATTTTTTGTTTCTGTTTTTAAAGATCAAAGTTTTAATCTTTTGTGGATTGGGGTTTATGTTATGTAGTCTTGGTATTAATAAATCAATACAAAGTTAATTTTCTTGAAATAAATCCTCTTTAAGAAACAAAAAAATCGATTTTATGGTTTATGGTTTGAGCAATATATAAATACTTAAGTGCTAGATTTTGTGTTTATTTTTATTATGACATTAAATTTATTGATGAAAAGAAAAAATAATTATTTACAATCTAGAGAAAATTCTGATGGAAAAGAAAAAACAAACATGGCCTTTTACATCATTTTTGTCCTTTATAAGTACAACAAAAGGCGATTTAGGTTAATTAGGTGTTCATTTTCTATAAATACTCAATAAAGGACAAGAAAGAGACGAAAGGGATCTGTTAGGGGGGAGGGAAGGAGTGGGGGGGAGATAAATTGAAGAGGAGACGGACATAATAATTAGGCAGTACTGTTGAGATTTGGTCTCACTCCGATCACACAGTCATCTATTCGACCACTCACAAACACAAGAATCAGAAAACAAATTTTTGAGAATTAATCTCATTCCGACCACTCACAGACATCTTTTGAGATTTAGGCTCATATTCACAGTCATTTTGATAATCAGGAGGCAACCTTTTTGGTCAGAGTCTCATTTCGACCACGTATATACAACAACAAGATAGATGGAAGAGGAGACGAATACAAGAATTATGAGGCAATATTTATGAGATTTAGTCTCATTTCGACCACTGATAGTCATCTTTTAAAAAATTTACTCTCCATTGATAGCCTGATTAGGACGTCAAAGAGTTTTAAGGAGGAAAATCCCTTATCATCTTTTCGTTGCCCATCCTGAGAATATTACTTAGGCAATGGTCAAACGCATCTCCAAAGGATAATCGTGGCTATCGCAGCAGAGATAGTAACTTAGGTGGACGCGTCTCTCATCCCCAAGAGAACGAAATTCTATCCGGAGCTCTACGACTATTCTCATATGACACTCCAATGTTTTATGTAATACATCTACGATCCTCTACGAAAACCCGAAATAATTAGCGCCAAATAAAATTGAAAGCAACTGTAAATGTAAACCAATCAAGGTTTTCTATGAAATGACATGATCTGGATATCTTATTGCTCATAGAGGAAATGTAACAACGATGACTTGAATCCTTTATATATCCTATACATTAGCCGTAAACCAACAAATGTACATGGAAAGAGTTTAGACGTTTATTTTAGGGTTTCATATCTCTAATCCAAAAAAATGATGGCATAAGGTTACTAAGAAAATCAAATTTTACGTATTTGTATTTGAATTTAGGTTTGATGCTAGAGCTTTGGGTTATAGGATCCATCTGTATATAATGTTGGATTTTAGGATCTATATAACGTTTTTAGTGTTTACATACATTTGTGAAGGTTAAGTTTGTCCTATAACGCCGCTAGATGAAAGAAACCATGTAAAAAAATTGTATTTTAATGACTAATAGTTTTTGAAACAAAAATTATTAGTTAGAATTTTTTTCCATCAAGACGCTTTTGAAAAAAAACATCGATTAAGTACTTTCTAAATTTCATTTAATATTGGGTTTTAAATATGAATTGTTTCTTTCACGTGTAGTTTCTATAAAATAATTTTCAGGTGAACACTATCTTTGCTTTAAAGATCATTATCTAGAAATAAAATCTCGCGCAGGACGCGGATAATACACTAGTATATAATAAAACAAACATTATATAAATCTACAAATTCCGTATCTTTTGATTTTTGTAGCCTAACTTTGTTAACGTTGTTTTTCTTTTTTTGGTCGAAGTTAACAGAGAACAATATGTCAAAATACCAAATCTCAATATCATTATTATACTGAGAACAAATATTTGATCCCCGATCCCACATAGGAAAAATAAAAAAATAAGTTAAGCAAAAAAACGAACATAAGATTTTAATAACTGAAGCCAACCATCTAGTATTATATAACGAACACATAACATCTACAAGTTCACAGTAAGCTCAAATCAAATTAACTTGCTCTTCTTCTTCTTTTTGTTTTTAGGCCAAAGTAAGTTTAAAGTAACAATGGTTGTCAATATAAGAAATTACTGGAATAATGTGGAATAGGTGAATTAAAGATTTGGTGGAATATTAATAGGTAGAGGAAAAAAAGGAAAAAAAACTACAAATAGAAATTCGAATGGTTTTGTTTTGGAAAACCAAATAATTGAACTATATAAATAGATTATATAAATCGATAGATGGATTTCTTTGTTCCTACATCCTGTAAAGGATGACAGATATCTCTAAATTTTAATGGTAAAAAATTCAAAAGCAAACCCGAAATTTTGACTTGGGAGTCTTTATTTCATCATTTTTTGCAACTTTACGGACTTCCACATTACCATAATATACATCACTAACGAAAAGCCCCTAAACACAAAACGATACCACAACTTTTATCACCATATATATTAAAACGATAGACGTTTTCTAAAGGCGGACGTCTTCGCTCCTCGAGGCCACGCTTTACGCATTCACAATAGCTCCTCCTTCATAAACAAAAATACCAACACATGAAATCAACTTCGCCACTAGAAAATATAATAAAAATTTATCATTCAGTGCACGTACGTACCGTTAGGGTGAAGAACTTGACCGGTGAAGTACGACGAACAATGGTTACAAGCCAAGAAAACATAGGAAGGTGCAACCTCAATCGGCTGCCCCGCTCGTTTCATTGGAACCTCAGACCCGAAATTCTTGATCTTTTCCTCATCGAAAGAGGCCGGGATAAGAGGTGTCCATATCGGACCAGGCGCCACGCCATTGACACGGATTCCTTTCTCGGCGAGCTGAAGTGCAAGTCCTCGAGTAAATGCCACAATTGCTCCTTTTGTAGCCGTGTAGTCAAGAAGCGAGGCATTGCCCTTGTAGGCGTTCACTGATGTCGTGTTGATTATGCTGCTTCCTTCCTTCATATGCTTTAACGCATGCCTAACAATAAACAATATTAATCAATTATCATTACACGCGCGACTTCATCAAAAGTAAAAAAAAAAAAAATCACACGCTTTGAATTCACCTTGTGAGGAAGAAGTAAGAGAAAATGTTTGTACGGAAGACTCTCTCTAGCCTGGACTCATCAATCTCCTCGATTGAGCTCCTCTCATACTGCTCCGCTGCGTTGTTTATCAAGACATCGATGCGGCCAAACGCATTAACCACCTCGTCAACGACCCTCTTGCAGTTCTCGTCGAATCCTAAATCCGTTGGGATCGCCATGGGGTCCTTAGCCTCCGAGACTTTTGCCTCCTTCAACATTTGTAGCGTCTCTTGTGCATCTTTTTCCTCTTGACCTTTCACGTAAGTGAAAGCCACCGTGGCACCTTCAAGCGCAAAACAGTAACCCACGGCTCGACCAATCCCGGAGTCTCCCCCTGTTATCAACGCCACTTTCCCCTGTATATATAAATTTGCATGCATATTTGTTATATACAGTAACTTAAAACTAGGACATGGCACGTAAAAAATCCGAAATGAACTATACCCAAAAAATATAAACGCATAAGTGTGCCTAAAACTTTTAAGTTCTTTAAATTAAAACTTAAAAACTCGATACGAGATCAAAATCGGAAATATATTTAACCGTATCATATCTAATAATGCAAATATTAATTCAGGAAATGAGGTTTAGCACGTAAAACATCATTGGATCGGTGAGTGATGACTACAACAATTTTTCTGTAACATTGATGAAACATATGGTATTGAAAATAATTACACGAAGCTTGTCGGAGGGTTTGTAGTCTGAGCTAGAGAATTGTGGAGTGGGGTCCATGACGTGTTCTTTGCCAGGTTGCGCATGTTGTTTTTCACGTTCAGACGCCATTGCTCTTACGCACACAAGGTGAGATAATATTCTATTTCTTTCCCTCTTTCTAGGTAGAGCTTTGTGTGGAAGTTGAAAAAACGAAAGCGTAACGATTGATGATAAGACTCTCGAATGAGTGACCAGTCTACAAAACCCGTTCGTGGCCATATATATATATATGCGCACATATCTACACGCTACTTGGAAGCAGCATATATCTCTGAATGATACGCCACGTGGCAGACTAAGAAGCCTGACGAGGATACACGTGTTTGTGAATGGGTCGGATTTGTGGTAAACGGTGATCCGTGTGACATGGACAAAACCAGTTTTTCCTCCAAATTTACCTAAAATCAAGAAAGTTACAAAATATGATCGGATAATTATAATTCATATATGTTCTCTTTTTCCCTAATGTTTTTAATTGTTGTGCATGCCTGACGCGTGACGAGGATGCGAATGAATACACGTCGTCTTTTGGCAAAACGAAGCCTCCTCTGTGCCAAGTGTTTACGACTATAACAAATCTTATCAGAAAAGAGATATTCTAGATCTGAAGATTTTATAAACAAATAGGGTACAAGATTAATCTTCATCTCCAACCTCTACTCTATTACCTGTATAATAAGAATAGTGAAGCGTATTAATGGTCTTCATTTCCAAGATGTCTCTATCTTTCTACATCATTCATCTTCTCATCCTGTCCTCGGTTTCCACTTATGTTATCTGCAACCGTATACGCACCACTCTTTCTCTCTCTATTTAATTAGTGTAAATACATTATGCTTGGAATGAATATTAATGTGCTATATATCTTATTTTTTTTCTATTTCTATACATGTTTAAACGATTAGCTACAATAGTCACATAACTGTTTTACTCAATTTGGATGCAATTGTTCTTATGATCTCATTTTCATAGATTGTTTTTGCTGCCTTGTGATATTGTAGAGGAGGAGGATAATCTTCTTCAAGGCCTAAACAGCTACCGAACTGCTCAAAGGGTTCCACCTTTTGCAAAGAACGACAAGGCTGATTGTGTGGCCGATGAGATCGCCGACAAGCTCGAAGGTGAGCCATGCACAAACCACACCACAGGAACCACGGTTACTCCTGGGTCAGTCCCTCCACGGTTATCAAACTACCAAGATATTCTCTCGGAGTGCAAGGTTGACCCAAACAATACCCGTGACGGATTGATCTTACCCGTTTGTATCCCTAACAGGGTCCCTACGCTAGCTCTAACTAATTACACCCAAACAGGGTATGCACGGTATTTGAATGATTCGAGGTATGTCGGGGCTGGTGTTGGGTCAGAGAAAGAGTGGATGGTAGTTGTGCTGACAACGAGCACTCCAGGTGGAAGCTTTGCCAGTGGTGAGGCCACGTCGGTGAGAGAGATAGCTGGGTTTGGTCTCATGGGGTTGTTGTTTAGTTGCCTTATGCTCTTGTGAGCTAATGATGTATGTACATTTGTGAGCTAATGATGTATGTGTACTGTGAGAAGACTCTTGTATCTTGTATGCTTGTTTTCAACTGGGCGGGTCAAGAAACAAAATAACTATCGTAATCAACAACTATATAGCATAATTACAAAGTAGCCTAGATAGTGGAAATGTGATGAAGTTTGCACAAACAATAAAAATACTAACCATGCAAATGGTAGGAACAAGAGACAGTGAAGGAGCATTGGTTGTTCCTTTGCAGGCCGGCCTTCGGCTAAGCCTATGTTGGTGTTTTAAAATTCAAAAATTAGTTCATGCAGGTTTAAGTTCAGTTTCAGTATAAATTAATGGGTTAGATTTCTTTTGGGTTTAGGCATAAAAGAGTTTCCGGCCTGACCATGCTCCCATGTCAATAGGGAGTGAGTGGATTTGAGTGTTTGATGAAGTCCAACAGATGTTTCAACCGATTTCTTAAGGGAAGTGACCGTCTCCTTCGTGCAGACAATTTTTTTTATTATTATTTTTTTGCAAATCAAAGTACATAAACATTTTCGATACAACTGTTAAACATGAAAGAGAGGAGGGGAGTAACCAATCTATACAGAGTATATAAAAAAATCTTCAAAATTTGACGATATTACTAAATATTTTGAGATTTTGAGTTGCCAATTTATCCCCCTTTACACACGGAGTAAAAAAACAGTTCTGTTGGATACATCCAACAGTTCGTATTTGGTGAAAGAATCAAAGCCATCAGAAAATACAAAGTTGATAACTGTAGAAAAAGTGGACTTGGGGTGAAACACGTTATGTGGTCTACAACATGCTCAACATTTAATGTAAGATCAAGTACTGATTTTTCAAGAAACAAAAAGGGTATGCAGTGCACTATATTATCTGCAATCTTTTTGATGAGCCAAATTATCAGGTTTAAAATCAATTACTTGGATGTTTTTATGAAGATGCATAGCATACAGCATAAACTAATGTCAATGTTTCCAATTGCAACACAGTTGTTTAGCTTACAACAAATGGAAAATCCTACATACCATCTTTTCTAGCTTACTTTAAACTTACCAAAACCATCTATGTTCACTCTTCGTAGTACAGCTTCTTCACTACGCCCTCAAGAACACCATCTGACCCAAAATTACCGTTGAATTCTTCATTGCTCACAGGACCCGGAAGCTGGAAAGAGATGGTGAAGTGGCCTGGAGGGCATAAGTTCTGTGTCAGCATCGTGAAGATCTGATTGTGTTTGCAGACTGTCTTCTCCCCCGTCGTTGTTGCTCCCTTTATCAGAATCTTACCGTCTGGTTCTATTTCGCAGCTGAAGTCCTCTGTACGTTTAACATGTCAGAAGATTCAGCAGAAAACAGGTAAAAGCGCAGGACACAAAGTTAGAAGCACCTCATGAACGCATTTGACCCGTGTGCAATGGAAATAATTGAGTATACATAATTGTAATAAAAGATCTAAACTTCTCAAAACTATGTATTTTTCAACTAGCGCAAGTAGTTTTCTGTTCTGAAATCTTTCATAAGATTTGAACTTAGCATTGAACAGCAAAAAATAAGTCTAGAAACAATAATTTGGCATGCCAATTGGAAACTTCACAATGATATGGAAAGGTTTGAGACTTACTTTCATCTCTTGAAACACCAGGCAGTGAAACACGGAAATAGTATGCGTCATCGGACTCAGCAATATCCACCAAACCAATCGTTGGTCCAATCTTTCCCATGGCTGCACTTCCCGTGAGGGCAACTCCTGTTTTTGTTTGAGTGATTAAGTTATCAAACTCTGGAGTTGATTTAGAAGGCATAAATATCATTGCCGGCTCTCCTTTCTCTGTATTCTCATTCTCCCTGTTAACTGGCATGGATGTATGACCAGCTATTGGACCGGTGTAGGGTAAACTGTTCAATGGAGCCACTTCAAGAACTTGCTGGTTCCTTGTGTTTTCGGGGAAGCCGTTGTTCTGCCTCATCCCCTTTTGAGCACTTGAAGACCTGAAGCACAAAATTTCATTTTATCACACACATTCTTGCTAACTACATAGATTAGTATATAAGATTATATCCAAAGTATCAATCAATACACGATTATATGAGATTTCAAGTTAAAACTTTAAACAGTCTTTTCACTATGGAGAGAGTGCAAAAGGAATTATGCAAGAACCCAATAAAAGTCTAAATCTTGAGATAAGAAACCCTAACCGAACAAATTCCGAATCGTTCTCACTAAGCATAGAATGAGAGAAACCAAAATCTCAGTAAAAAAGAAGCAAATTTCAAGGCGGTGGCAATGGAAGCTAAATCATCATCAAAAACAAAAATTACATCAAGGATTGCGAATGTGCGATTGCTTTCGCAAACCCAAATCGGAGAAACGGTAAAGAATTCATTTTTATTTCTTATCACGGCAAAGAATCCGCCGATTGGAATCGGGGATTGAAGGAATTGAAGTATTACAATGATTTTAGGCAAAATCGAAGCTTTAGACCGAAGAAATCAGTCTGAAACAGTCGGAGAGAAAAAAGAAAGGACATGAGAAGAGAGAAAGAGGAGAAACTTACCGGAGATGAACGGATAGTCGATTTGTGCCACCGTTTTTTGCTTTTTTTGCCTTTTCTTGTTCTCTGTATTTATCTGGTTAGGCCAAATCAGAATTGTAAATTAGGACCTGGAAATTTGGAATACTAACCGGACCGGATTGTTCTATTCGACCCTTTTAAAAAAATATGGTAAAAAGTAAGGGTGGGCATTCGAGGTTTTCGTCGATTTCAATTGGGATATTTCGGGTTTCGGATAATTCGGATATGGATGTTTTGGTACCGATCAGGTAATTATAAAGTTCAGATCGTTATTGGATCGGTACTACGTTAGGTCAGATCGGATCCATAGCTATACAATCTGATTATTGTTCTAAGTAACCAAATTCAAAAGACTAACTAAAAACCATACCATTATTGCAAAGAATGCAGAACAAACCAAAGTAGATAGATATATAGATAGAAACCAAAGTAGATTTTTGTATCTGATGAAATTCAAATACCCAAAGAAGCAAAGTAGAGTTAAATATATAAATTCGCAAATTGCATTAAAAAAAAGACCAAAACAGCTAATCCTTCTCCATATTTTTCATTCTTTGTAATGCAAAAACCAAATTCGAATGAACAAAAACATATAAAGTAACAAACCATTGGACAAACAAGTAACAACAAAAGATTGACAGATATCAAGTTACCTATGATCAGAAGAAACCATTACTCTCAAATTTCCAATCCATAAGTCTTCTAACTCAGCTGATTTGTGTTTCAAACTCTGAAAAATGATCATAACTATAAGAAACATACTAATACAAGTTTAAATTGTAAACTACTAAGAAGACTTAAATTAAAGGATTAGAAATTACCTTTTTCAAGCTTATCTTGTAACTCAATATCTTCAAGCATTTGTGTAATCGTAACAACTGATTTATCACTTAACTTAAGCTCATACTTCAGCCACTGCTTAGTGTACATCAATACCTCAATTGTATAATGTGTTAAGCAGCTCCTATACGGATCTATGATCCGACCACTTGTGCTAAAAGCACATTCATATGCAGCAGAAGATACTTGCATAGAAAGTACATCTTTAGCTATTTATGATAGAATAGAATACTTACCACTATTCACTTTCCACCAAGACACAATATTAAACTCGACTCCCATAATAAGATTAGGATTTTCTATTTTTTTTCCTTCAAATAGAAGTCGAGCTCATCTCTTGCATCTACAACTCCGATTTCACCAACCAACTCCTTTTAAGCACAATCCATCCTTTCATACCCAAGATCATCATCAACTAACTCCATTCTTTCAATGCTATCCCCTACACCATTATCTTGGCCACTAGAAGATGAAGTATGATTTGTTTGAGAAGTCTGAGATGATTTCTTGGTTCTTTCTTGTGATGAGTGATATACCCTATATTTTACCACTTTTACTATCTATTTTACTATGGTTTTTACATATATTAATAAAGCTTTTCGACCAAAAGAGGTAGTTTTCTCGTATTTGTAGATTTTAAGGTCTTAACAGGTTTTATCATCAAAAGGATGTAAAATGGAGCAAAACGAGTGTTATCTATGATGCAGCTACTCATTCAAGTCAAAGGAACCAAGCCAAGTCGTTTTATCTTGAAGATAATGCATATTCTCAAACTGGACATAACGTATACGCCAGAAGTTTGCTAATAAAATGAAGATCAAATCAATTAGGAATTTAATTAAACTTGTTATGGAGATAGCCCTTTGAGTTAGCTTTCCAATGGAGTTATAATTTCATCAATTAGACCTGTACTTTGGAAGATACACTAGAAACACTGAGGACATGTCAAACTGCCTTCGAAGTGAAGTGAGTGCACAAGGAAGCCAAGCACCGGGCCGCCCATGGACCAATGATCCAGACCTTTTTTGACCTTCTAGAAGCGCCATAGAAGCCTCAAACACCGGTCACGCAACCCGACCGGTATTGCCTCAGTTTCGACCAAAAAGACGTTTTTGCCCGAAGAAGACCTAGCCGACTTAAGCCTCCTTAAACCCCTATATATACTTGTTTTTAGCCTCTCTAGGAACTTAACCAGCCGACCATAACAACCTAAATCAATACCTAAACATGTATTTCGTTTTTCTCTTGTTCTTAATGCATAATTGATTCTAAAGCCTTTAAGGATAGATGACTTTTCCCTATTGCGAAGAGATGAGATCTAACTCCTTACGCTTTGTAGATCACCGATTTATCTTTATGTTTATGTGCTTTAATTTTGCTGCTACGTGTTGCAAAACATGTTAGAGTACTAGCTTTGATTTGATTTCTATGCACTTTCTTAATTCTATGTCTTTACATACTTAATCGTTTAGAGTTTTATACTAGAACTGATTCTTCATCTTTATTTATACTCAAAGCACGAACTGACTTAGCTACCAAAGGGTTGATCTTAGGTTGATATACTCTCCAAAAGCTTGTTATATCTCCGGACCTAGTATTCGATGAGCTCGGCATCTTAACAATTCGATAGGTTAGTTAAGGAGTCTAGTGAACAATCAATCTTGATCATAAAGCATGTTTTCACCTTATAATAACCTGCGATTGTTGAGTCTATTAGGGTAGAAAACGTAGAAGGTTAGTTACGTCACGACAGTAGGATGACCTTACATTAGTGATATGAGTTCTAGAACAACTAGTCTTAAAACCCTAAATCGATTTCTTATGTTTGCATATATTTTGTGAATTGCTTGATTTCTCATCTTAATTGATCTATCTATCCCTTTATTTTATTGCTTTGTTATTTGCTTCCATAAAAACCCCAAAAACCAAATAATATATTTACTTAACTTAATCTGAATCATATAAGTTTGTAGTGCATTCATCACTTAGTCCTCAGTGGATGGACCTCTAAGTACTACAATTGTCTTTACTGTGCACTTGCAGTTTCCAAGGGTTATAAATTTAAAGTTTGCATATGCATCACTAAAACCCTCCACATCAAGTTTTTGGCGCCGTTGCCGGGTACTTTTGTTTGATTGCCTACAAATTTTTTGGTGAAAATTAAGTCTAAGTTTGTTTTTCCCTTTTGATTTTTCCTTAAATTTTTTTTTTTTTTTTGGTTTTATCCTTGCGTTTCAGAGATTTATCAATGGAGCATCACAATCCAAAGAGAATGGCGAGTCCTTACTCTCGTGAAGAAATTGGAGATTACATCCCCATGCCTCATGAATTCCATCAACCGCCACTTTCTCACAACAATCGATACAATCCAACCTTGTATCAACCTTTGGAAGCTTATGGAGGAGAAAGTCGTCCTCATCCTCATCACATCCGTCCGCCACCTTCCCCACAGTCCTAACACCATCCCCACTCAAACCACCGAGAAGATAAAGGAGAAGCCTTGATGCATCGCCTCATGGAAGATACCAAACAAATCTTTCGTGAGGTTGACACCAAGATGGACACCTTAATTTCAACTTTTGATGAGAAGATAGACAACCTTGCTGCCCAAATCCAAGAGAATACTAAACGCTTGGTCCACCTTGAAGAAATCCAAAAGAAACATTCCGAAGATATTCAAGACAATGCGCGAAAACTTCATGGTTTCAAGCGTAGCCTTGATAATCTTTGGGAGAACTTTGAAATGGAGGCCACCAGCTCTAATGGGAACTTAGAAGAGATCAGTACATGTCTCAACATCACTACTATCAAAGCCCACGAAGCCGAGAAAGCATTGGAGGAGACCAAAGTTACTCATCAAGAAACATTCTCGACGATACTTGTTCTTACGGAAGGACAAAAGCAACATACTCAAGCAATCAAGGATGTTGAATTCTCTTTGGCAGAACATCTCAATGATCTTATTTGGAAGACAACCTCACTGAAAGGAGAAGCAATCGGTACCAAAAACCGTATGAAGCAACTAGATGATCGTTTGAAGAAAGTCAAAGAAACGGTGCAAATTTGTCTTTGATTGGAAACAATAGAAGAAGAGTCTACACCCAAAGCTACTTGCTGCACCCTTACTGCCTTTAAAGAGGACGAGTCCACCTCTACTCAAGACGAAGAAGAAGTCTCAAGACCATTGAAGAAGGCGAATACAAGCCAAGGAAAGCTTACGACGAGAATTTCGGTAAAACCACCCCCTAAAGGATTCAAGTTTGCCGAAAGGTCCACCAAGAGGACACGTTTTATAAGTGATGAGATGCTAGAATTATTCAATTCACTTGTGAAAGAACTCCCTCAAGAGCTTTGAAGAAGCATGGCGAGAAAGACCATCTTTGAGAAAGTGTTTCTCACAAAGCAAAGAAGAAGATTTCATGATTGAGGAGCTATTTGCTCGAGCTAGGAATCCTCACAAGTACTTTAAGATGCTTTGCAAGACCCTCGATCCAGGTCCTTTCACCATCTCTTGCTCTATTCGTGGTTTCAAATTTGACAAGGCACTTTGTGATTCGGGAGCCGAAATCAACGTTCTTTGGGAATCTCTTGTGAGAATGATGAAGATCTCCAACCTTCGGCCATCACAGATACACATTCCACTCACCAATGGTGCATCTACACTTTCATTAGGCGAAATCCACAATTGGAGATTGCATTGTTCCGGTAAACTTTGAAGTGGCGAGTATGAACAATTGTTCAACACCTTTCATCCTTGGAAGACCATTCCTGGCAACTGCTGGAGCTATCATGGACTATCCTCTACAACAGATATCATTCACTAACATAGACACTCGTGTCTATCACTATGCCGCACCGCCGGGTTTTCGAGCAAAACAAACTCGATATATTCCTTCAGAGAAAAGAGAAGTGTCGATCAATGAGCCAAACCAAACGGTGAAGATGGAGAACACGACTTAAGGAGACCTCATTCATATGCTAAAGACAACCTCAAGCCTTTAGAAGACCTTCCACGATCCTAAAAACCCAAGGAGTCGAGCTATAAGACTTAAAACAAGCGATTTGTGGGAGGCAACCCATATTTATGTTTTTATTTTATTTATCTATTTATTCTAAGTATTTGGATTTGATTTGATTTTTCTAAACATTGTCATTCATTATTTTAAATATCTATGAATTTTTCAGGTTTTTACAAAAACTTTTAAAAATACAAACAAATGTGTTTTTAAGAAGAACGATGAAAAGGAGATAGAACATGACTTGTTCAGCTCATGGAATGAACGGAATAACATATCAGCACGGACGTTTTTGAAATTTGGTAAGCACGAAGAAGACAGTCTTATGAAGCTATAGGAAAAAGCAGAACATGATTTGCTATTACGGTTAGCAAGTTATGACCGATTGAACAAGACCGTCAAGGAAGGTTACGAAGCCGCAACTTCAAGCTTTTTCACAGTTCAAGCAACAACGAACCCGGCTACAATCTTCATACCAATGGAAAGATCTCGTTCTCAAGAATCTGTAGCATCTTTTGGATCTCCAATCCGATGTGTATAGACGAAGAAAAAACTCGATGAAAATCGCATGGACCGCGACCTGATACCGGTCGAACACGCCGATCGTTATACCTGACCGGTATCGAGTCACATTCGTCCCGTGACACGCAAGACCCAGTTCCGGACGCACGTATCGATCCGAAATCGTGACCGATACTCGGGACCGATTGCCCCGAACCGTGCCGAATCCCGATCCTTCCCTTCTCGCATCCCAACTCGTCCCGCGACCTTCCCACATCGTGCCGATCCATCCCGCCTCGTGTCGCAACCCACGACCCGTGGTAAGTATTGGTCACGAGTATCGGTCTACCTACCCGACCGATAGTCGGCCGAATGTGACCCGCGACAACCCGAGTCCCATCCCACGCAATACTGGCTCACACTGCCGACCGGTACCACAACCGATATTACCTCGTACCGCGACTCCAACTCCACCAACCACCGTCTCGTGCTGCGAACCACCTTGGACCCGAGCCACAACTCGACCATCCTTGCCCGCGACTAGCCACCCGACACCTAGACCGCATCCCCATCAACCACCAAGCCATTGGAGCCTTGAGCCATGGACCATCGGACCACCACTTCGAACCACCGAGTCGACCACCTAACCGTTTGGTTAAATAAGGTTAATTCTTTCTTTTACACTCTTTTAATTATTTTACAACTATTTTTCATATATAACTTTCACGAACCAATTTATTTTTGCATATTCATTATTATTTACCTAAAAATTATTTCTTTCATGAACTTTTGCATTAGAAATTAAAATATTGGTTAGATTTAAATGGTTTTAAATATGATTTCCACATCTTGACATAGTCATTCATTGATTTCACTTAGATTAATGATTTTTAACAATTTGGCTTCATTATTTGATTTCTTTTTGTTTCTTATATATTTTTTCTTCCCTTGGACTTGGAATTCAATACACATGTATTGAAGACTTTGATCCAAGATGAATTTAACAAGTGATTTCAAGTGTTTTTGCAAGGATATGTTGCTCTTAAACAGGAATTCCAAGAGATTTCATTGTGGACGCACAATTCAATCGTCTTAAACATTATCCTCCATTCAAAAGAGATATGACCGAAAATAGGAGAAATTGGAGATACAAAGCATGGTTTCGATTCATACGGGATACCTAATGCTCAAAAACAACGAAGATCTAAGATTAATCGCGACAACCTAAGATTTTTGCCGAAAATAGCTAAGCTCACCGGTACTATCATTCTAATCTCTATCTTTTTGATTCTTTTTTCAAATAAATTTTCATCATTACTCCCTTAATTTGGTTTAATTTTACACTGGTCTGGGGGGATTGTTGTTACTAACACGTTTGTTCGTGTTTGGTTTTTATGTTTTCAAAAGAATTTTTCGAAACTTATTTTCAAAAAAAAAAATGTTTTATAAAATAAGTAAAATAGAAATTATGACACTTTTCTAGGATTGAAGTTTTGATTTCGAAGACTATGTGACCATTGTTGCAGGGTTTTGTTCATGACAATCGATTCAGAAACCTCATGATGGAATTTCAGTTCAGAAAATTTCTACTTACAACTGTTTTGATGGATATGATTTTGACTCTATATGTTGGACTACTAATATGGTTTTGATGATTTCTTATTAAGGATGTTAGATCAAGGAAATGAATAACACATTCATGACATCTTATCCTCTTTTTACCACTCTTTGTTGTCATGAATGGCCAGCTCATCTTTAGTTGGTACCCTACCTAAAACCCTTTACCTTCTTTCAGACCTCATGCATTCTCTTTTAGTTTCATACTTGCAGATATGTGCAAAAACGTCGGAGAGAAAAGGTCGACGCAATTTTCCAATCACTAAGAGATGCGACGATTTGGTAAAGAATGGAGGAGTACAAAGAACGATTTACAAAGAGCGTAGCCGTTCCTTGGATGCTTAAAAACACGGTAACATTTCGTGCCTTTACTTGACTCATATCAAAAGGATATTGTTTTCCCCCTTTCAAAAAGAAAAAAAAAAAGAAGAGAAAAAAAAAATCTAAGGGAAAGGAAAACAGTTGTCTAAGAGTCTTATGGCCAACGAATACCCAAGAAATGCTATGGTGCAAAGAAGAGACGAGTTAAAGAGATTTCAAGTGATTCCCGGAGAAAGATTTACTCTGGGGGAGAAAGACGTGAAGAAGTGGTTGGAAAATTGTGGACATTGACAGGTCCATTTTCTCTTGCAATTTTGCATAATATCTCGCACCTGGAGTCTTCAATAAATCTAGGAGAGTAGAATGAGTCAATTGAGTTGAAATTGAGATTTTTGCAGGGACAGAAATTTAGAGTATGGACATGTTGCGACTTCGTGATGGAAGAAGATGACAATGTCTATGACCTAACTTTGTTTCATGTGGATTACAGGTTTAGAATTTGACGCAACGATCCAAAGGATATGTGAGTTCCTCCGAATTTTAAACCTCTTCTCAATTCTTGACATTGTTTACTTGAGGACAAGCAAAAGATAAGTCTGGAGGAGTTGATATACCCTATATTTTACCACTTTTACTATCTATTTTACTATGGTTTTTACATATATTAATAACGCTTTTCGACCAAAAGAGGTAGTTTTCTCGTATTTGTAGATTTTAAGGTCTTAACAGGTTTTATCATCAAAAGGATGTAAAATGGAGCAAAAAGAGTGTTATCTATGATGCAGCTACTCATTCAAGTCAAAGAAACCAAGCCAAGTCGTTTTATCTTGAAGATAATGCATATTCTCAAACTGGACAGAACGTATACGCCAGAAGTTCACTGATGAAAGGAGGACCAAATCAATTATGAATTTAATGAAACTTGGTATTGATATAGCCCTTTGAGTTAGATTTCTAATGGAGTTGGAATTTCATCAATTTGAGCTGTACTTTGCAAGATACACTGGAAACAATGAGGACATGTCAAACTGCCTTCGAAGTGAAGAGAGTGCACAAGGAAGCCAAGCACCGGGCAGCCCATGGGCTGATGATCCAGACCTTTACCGACCTTCTAGAAGCACCATAGAGGCCTCGAATACCGGTCACGCAACTCGACCGGTATTGTGACCGGTATTGTCTCAGTTTCGACCAAAAAAACGTTTTTGCTCGAAGAAGACTTAGCCGACTTAAGCCTCCTTAAACCCCTATATATACTTGTTTTTAGCCTCTCTAGGAACTTAAGCAGCCGACCATAACAGCCTAAATCAAATTCGTTTTTCTCTTGTTCTTAATGCATAATTGATTCTAAAAGCCTTTAAGGATAGATTACTTTGCCCTATTGCGAAGAGATGAGATCTAACTCCTTACGCTTTGTAGATCAATGATTTATCTTTATGTTTATGTGCTTTACTCTTGTTGCTACGTGTTGCAAAACATGTAAGAGTACTAGTTTTGATTTCATTTCTATGCACTTTCTTAATTCTATGTCTTTACATACTTAATCGTTTAGAGTTTTATACTAGAACTAATTCTTCATTTTTATTTATACTCAAAGCACGAACTGGCTTAGCTACCAAGGGGTTGATCTTAGATTGATATACTCTCCAAAAGCTTGTTATATCTCCGGACCTAGTATTCGATGAGCTAGGCATCTTAACAATTCGATAGGTTAGTTAAGGAGTCTAGTGAACAATCAATCTTGATCATAAAGCATGTTTTCACCTTATAATAACCTGCGATTGTTGAGTCTATTAGGGTAGAAAACGTAGAAGGTTAGTTACGTCACGACAGTGGGATGACCTTACATTAGTGATATGAGTTCTAGAACAAATAGTCTTAAAACCCTAAATCGATTTCTTATATTTGCATATGTTTTGTGAATTGCTTGATTTCTCATCTTAAGTGATCTATCTATCCCTTTATTTTATTGCTTTGTTATTTGCTTCCATAAAAACCCCAAAAACCAAATAATATATTTCTGAATCATATAAGTTTGTAGTGCATTCATCACTTAGTCCTCAGTGGATCGACTCCTAAGTACTACAATTGTCTAAACTGTGCACTTGCAGTTTCATAGGGTTATAAATTTAAAGCTTGCATATGCATCATTAAAACCATGCACATCAACGAGTATTGTACTCCTCAAACATATCACCCAAAACATCATACACTGACTGATACATCTCTTTAGATGCTGGAGTCTCTTTGCCATAAAGTTTATCAAAACACATCTTAGCAAATTGCATTTTCTTACACGGATCAAAAACACTAGCAATAATCAACATTCTATTGATGTATCTCATTCCTTCCCAATACTTCTTAAATTTGGCAAGCATTTCATCAGTCTTTGCACTTAACTCTCTATCTAAATTGTTCTTAAAGTCAATAAGATGATTCTCTATGATAACTATCTCACCATAGCAATTAACAGAATTAGAGGCTGACACTACCAAGGTAAAATTGTAAAAAATGATTAGAAATCTTACTAGTCTCTCCACTGCATCCAATTTTGGCTAGGAGGAGGTCCAATCCTTTTTTTACCATTATCTACTTGATTGAAGTAGTTATTGTACAACTTGTCTTCTACTTCCAATTTTATCAAAAGCGAGCTTAAACTTAATAGCTTTACCCTTAATTATCGTTATACATAATTTTCATGTTGACTGATTTACCCTCAATTATCTTTCTTTGTTCTTTCTATAACCCTTATCCCTGTGATAATGGGCAATTTTCTATAAACTTTTTTTTTCTTCCTACTCGTCTGCTTAAAAGAGCGTACTTTTGTTTTGTTCACATGCATGTGTGATATGTATAATCTCATTCCGATACACATAGTAAAATATATTTTCTTGATTTATAACTAAACAACTTTAAGTAATGTATGAAGGATTAACAAAATTGGATATAAAACAAGAATGTATGTTTTTATATTTGACACCATTTTCCTCTTCTTCTTTTTTCATCGTTAAAAAATCATGAAAAAATACAAAAATATTAGAGATTTGATTTAATAATCTACAATATTTATGTAATTTGAACCATGTTTTCATATTTTTGAAAATTAGTTGTTTATTAAGTAATGAAATAATAATCTTTTAAAATAAAATCTGAGAACAAAATACATTGGATAAACCGTCAACCATTGCTAAGTTCAAATGGTCTCCAAATTAGGTACTGGCCATATTGTTCGTGTCGTTGCTTCAAATACCTGCAAAAAATTGAAATCCAATCGAATCTGAAAAACCAATTTTTATTCTAACCTAATTAGTAGGATATTGATGTACCTTAAGTTGAAGTAATATAGAACTTTATCCATCAATAAGCATTCCATCAGTTGCTTGTAGAAAAATATCTAAATCATTTATCAGAATCATAAGTGACTGAGACATGTCATAATTGCGCTTGAATTCCACCATAACATTGACTGTTTTATTGGTTGAGTGTTCAGATTTTTTACATCCTTCATCATTTTTGTGACTTAATGTTGCAACAGCCTCTCTGAACATGTAAATAATACAAGACCACTCAAAATTCTAAACCATAAAAGTAAATTCTTCCAATTTGAAATAAACTCATGGATAAACAACCCATGCATGGTCAGTTTTCTTTTTAGGTTAACAAACTCTATAAATCAAATCAAGTGTAGTCGGTATAGTGATTGCCATAGATAGCAGGCCATTGCGGATATGTATGATTTACATGAGAAAAAAGATAACCATGTACTCATGCTCTTTTTGCAAGAGTATCGGTACAAACATTTTCACTCTCAAGGA
Organism: Arabis hirsuta; assembly: GCA_964056655.1. Lineage (NCBI taxonomy): Eukaryota > Viridiplantae > Streptophyta > Magnoliopsida > Brassicales > Brassicaceae > Arabis > Arabis hirsuta. Next base: position 10,775,558 of record OZ053311.1, read on the forward strand.
TAAAAAAACAAAATAAAAACCTCATCAAAATTAAAAATCCAAACGTAATAAAGGTAAAAAGGACGTGTGACCAGTTATTTTAATCCCAACCAGTATTTTCTATAAATAAATCTTTCTCTTTTCGAAGAAAATGATCCCAGTTTTTTTTTGTCTCTTAAATCATATAATTTTGCGCTTAAACCTCTCACTAAAATAGTTTCTAAATATTTAGTCGTCCATTGGCCTTTGAGACCTAGGGGGAGCTTAGTAATGATTTTTACCGTTCACTTTTACTTTAGATTTTTGGCTGTAGAGATTTTGGCTGTTAGTGTTGTGGCTGTTGTTTTAAATATTAATAAAAGCTTGTTTGGTAATAAAATATGTAGAAGTTGTTGTGACTATTATTTTAATAATTATTTTTAAGTAAGTCCAACTCAAATCAGTTTTAAAATAATCGTTGATATAATGAAGAATATTTTGTGTAGAACTACTATAAATAACATTTATTTTTTCCCAAAACTTGTTCAATCAAAGAGAGTTGATTTATGGCATCTCTAACCCACATCTATTTTTTTTTATTTCTAAACTCTATTTTAGAGTAAAATGTACTCCAACCCATCTTTATTTCTACCTCTATAATAGAGAAAATTATATGATTTCTCTATATATAGAAGAAATGTAACGCCCGTGAACCAAAAATTGTGATTTTTGATTATTTTTGGTGGTGTCGATCGACACTAACAATTTATCGGTTCAACCAGTTCGATTATAAATCGTTCGGTTAACAATTATTGGGTTTGGAAAACCCTAGGTCTTGCTATAAAACACGAGCAGTCTCCTGTTTTAGACAAAAATCAAAGTTTGATAAGTGATTTTCGTATTTGAGAGTGAGAAGGGGAGATTTGTGGCGGAGATTGCTCATGGAGGCTCGATTAAGGCTCGATTAAGGCTGTAGGAGCGAAAGGGGATCGAGTGTTGGTGATTTCGAGAATAGGAGGAAGTATTAAGACGTTCCTAGGTAGTAAAGGGTCTGGTTTCGTGTTTGTCGCTGTTCTTGTAAATTTTCGTTCAAAACCAAAGTGAGTGCGTGGTCATGGCTTATCTGGGTGGATGGATTGTCAAGATACATGTTGTTTGTGTGAATTGATGATTGATTGAGTTGGGAGGATGTTTCCTTTGTGTATACGTGATGTTTCGTGTGTTCGTTGATGTTGGTTTTGCAGAAAATCGACATGGTGCAAGCTAGAATCGAACCAGAGAGGAAAAGGTTCGATTCTGGCGACTCTGCAGCCAGTGTCGATCGACAGAGAGGCTTTAAAAAAACAATACAAAAATCTTAAAGAAAAGCTTTAGAGTCTTTAAAAACCATAAAGACAACAAATCATGCTTCGTAAAATATTATCTTTAAACACTTTAATATTTTTTAAAGTATTGAAAGACTCCTACCAAGCAAACCTCTAGTCTTACACTCTTTTCGTTTCAACCATATCTTTTTTCAATATCTTTATTGTTTTATTTTTTCCACTAAATTGTTTTCGGAATCGAAAGATCACCGCGAACTCACCCCTTTATTCGAGCTCAATGTCACCTAGCTCATTTCCTCTGTATTCCAACTCTCTCTTGTTCCTGGTACATCAAAATCGTGGTCTTTTCTTTTACTTACTTAAGAGTTCGAAATTAAGTCTTCGAAAAACATCTTACAATTGTATTTTCTGGGACTTCACACCTTTTTTACTTGTGGAGGAGACTTAACCCCTAAAAGAAGATGATTATCTGAAACACGAACTCACTAGTTTATGTATGGATCTTAAATATGTCTATGATTAATCTATGGATTGATAAAAATTATTCGTAATTAAAGTAATATTAATCCATTGTCTATAGTGTGTACATCTAATGAATCTACACAAACTACGCATTCAAATTTAGATCAAACGTGAGATGCTAGTATCTTTCGTGAATCTGCCACCGACCATATCTTCTGCTGCTAGGTTTAGGTTGCTTGTGTGGGAAGAAATCTTCCCGTGGTCAATTGGATTATTTATGTTCTTTTTATATATATATATATATATATATATATATATATATATAAAACACACAAATACCATTATGAAAGAAAGATTTTGGTTTTACAAAAGAGATTAACCATCTAAACTTGTCTTCTTGCCAAACAAAAATTAAAACATAGAGGGGTGACATGGGAGTTGGGAAGGAGAATTCAGTCCCTCCAAATCCAAATTTCAATGAGGTTGCTTGCTTAGCAAAGTCAAGTGATGCGGTCTGGCCTAGTGTATATGGTGCAGTGCAAAAGGCTTCAAGGAAACTTCGAGCCCTTGTCACCTTAGAGTCTCCTTCGACGACAGTGTGTCTAAAGCATTTTGTTTATATGATGTTGTTGCGATAAAGGTAATCAAGTGTTTTCATGAAACCTAAAAGCTACAATTACCAACACACATCTTTGATTGTTCTTAGACAAGTTACTAAATTCTTACTATTAAGAGGTCTAAACATGGAAACACAAAGAAAAATATCTAAATTTGTTTTTTTTTGCTACACTTTTTTTTTGTTTAAAAGATCAAATCAATGAAGAGGTGAAACAAGTTTTGGTTTATAAATTATAAATTGAAGACTCTTCTTATTAAACATTGACTTTAAAGAACCAACTAGTACTTTTAAAGCTTAATTACAATAATGACCAACCAAAACATTGACCACCGTACTTACCTTCTTCATGATCATCATCATCACCGTCTCTACTATGAATCCACCACAATAGATTACTCAGAGAGTTTCCATCATCAAACCCATTTAATCTTCTAGCCTTGTCGATCGCTCCATCTTTGTGGTCAATACTTTCCAAAGCATACACAAACCCTTTCCACCCTTCTCCGACAGTACTGTCTCTCCCCAACGCCGGTATTGTCCAATTCACGAGCTGCTTCACGAATTTCACATCAGAGAAGAGAATCTCCGACTCCGGAAGCAGCGGTAATAACTGAATTCCAAGGCGACACTCTTTCCATTCCTTTGGCGCGAACCATAAGCCACTGTTTCTCTTTGTTGACCATAAAACTCCGACCACACGATTCTCTTTGTTGGTAAGACGAATTGATCAGCCTTCGTTCATCTGGATTTTACTATCAATTATCATTAATTAAGGCCGTCTTGTATATCAACAACATAAGTGTTTGCAGCGTGACTCGGTACCCTGATTCGTGTACCTCAAGCATCTCGAAGATTCCATTGTCGAACACGACGGATCCGGAGATTCTGTTCAAGCTTTCCTTGAAGGTGGTGGTGGATGAACTTGGTTCGATTTCAGAATTACCAAAGAAGCTTGCTGATGCCACGAACAATGAGAGAATCAAATTGGCTCTTGTTGTTGGCGGAGATCTCTCATCGTTCGTCGCATCGGCGAGCTTCTTCAGTAATTCGGAAATCGAATCGACCACCACCTTCAGCGAAAGCTTGAACAGAATCTCTCCGGATCCGTCGTGTACGATGATGGAATCTTCGAGATTCTTGAGATATACGAACTCTTTTTTTGTTATTAATTCTCTCCTTTTTTTTTATTTTTTATTATTTTATAAAACCTTAAGTGTACATCTCTATTATAGTGTTAGAATTTTAAACGATAATAGTAAATTGCTATATCCTAGTATAACACTTTCCATTTTTCTTTGTATGCCTTTTTTTCATGATTTCCTATTTAGCTTAATTTCCTCTATTGCGTGATTTTCCTTTTTTTTTTCTTTCCTTTTTCTTTCCTTTCTTTCATTTTCCTTTTTGCTTGATATTTTTTTTAAAACGGACTTGATTATCCAAAAGTCTAAACCACTGTATATTCCCTCCGTTTTATAAAGATTTTCATTCTAGAGTTGTTTTTTTTGTTTAAAAAAGAATGTTATTCTATATTTTCAAAGTGACTTTCACACTTATCCTATTTTCAAAATGACTTTTCAATTTTATCCTTAATTTAATACTAATAAACTTTGTATTTAAATCATTAAATAATATCTTATTATATAAAAGAGAATGCGCGCGATGAGAGCTTGACACGTAAACAAAATTTTTATTCACCAGATCGTGACATGTGGATACTATTATCAGATGATGACGCGTATCAATATATTTTAATCTCTTAAAATAATTTAAAAAATAGATTAAAAATGGAAATGTTTAAAACTTATAAAAAATACAAAACGTAAAATACAAAATCCTAGAAAAAGTGACTTTCAAAAAAAGTCATAACATCTTATTATATAAAGCTTCCAAAAACTCAAACTAAAACAAGAAAAAAAAAAGAAATTGTTTAAAAAAAAAGGAAACTAAAATTAGGAAAAACAAATTGTCGAACAAAAAATTTCTTAACATTGAATTTTTTTTTAACATGTATAAATATTGATCAAATGATGACATGTGTTAACACTTAAAATTAATTAAAATATATAGAAAAAAATAGAGAAAACGAAGAAAATAATTGTCAAGTCCCTAACTAAATAGTAAAGTAGAAAATTTCTTATTGTTCAACCTGATTATGAGAAAACAAAATTTTTAATACTCCACACTAGATGTATTTAAAAACATCTAATAGTTTAAATTAATTATAAAATTAAATTAAGAGACAAAATAGAGAGAGTGTAAAGAATAAAAAAATTAGATAGAAAAAAAAACAAGTAAGAAAAATATTATCGATGGATTTTACACGTAAGTAAAATTATAACTCATCAGATCGTAACATGTGTTAAAACTTAAATAATTAAGAAAGGGTGAAATAAAAATAGAAAACGAACCAAATAATTTTCAAGCAACTAACCAAATGGTAAACAAAAAAAATTATAATAATCACAAATAGGTAGGAAAAAAAAATTAAGAAAGAAAATAGAGAGATTGTACATAATAAAAAAAAAAGGTAGAGAGGAAAAATAAATTTTAATTAAATATGAATGATAAAACAAAAGAAATTTTAGAAATTGAAAAACAAAAAATTAGAAAGAATATGCACAAACATACCAAATAAAAAAAATACACATATTTACTTTATATACATAGTTATAGAATATTACAAAGAAAATAGAAATTTTCTACCTATATTTTTCGATATTAGAAAAGGAAATTACATAAAATGAAATTTATACGTGTTGTAAAATAATAATAATATATTTACTGTTAAGATCAAAAAGTGTAAGATTTGACGAATATAGATCTCTATAAAAAATAAAAAAATAATAAGATTTGACGAATATAGATCTCTATGAAAAATAAAAAAATGACATCAATGACACTTATAATAAGATATATTTGGGTCTACATAATATGAAGAAAATTAGCATGTATACCTATAATTAATTATCTAAAATCATGTAAAACATAATGTAGTAACTAGCATTAGGCTAGAATAAATCCCGGTTTTACTCTTCTATAATTAATACAGATTTTTACAATTTAAAAAATAAAAATAAAATCTTTTCTTTTATCCAAAACTTTTCTTTACAGAATTCTCATGAAATAGCTAATTATATTGTCCGTTAACAAGAGATAGGTACGTGTTAAATAGTTAATTATATTTACATAGTAATCATGACATAACTAAATTATACTGTCTATTAACAATGAATAGTTAGCTATACGTGTTACATAGTTAACTATATTTACATAATACTCATGACATAGCTAACTATACTATCCATTAACAAGAGATAGTTAGCTATATGTGTTACATTTTTAATTATATATACAATATTCATGACATGCATAGCTAACTATAGCGTCTACGGATACAATAACCACATTTAAACAACTCGTCCTGTTTAGGTTTGAAATTCTGAAAACCAGTCTCCAAAACAACCCATTCACCCAACATCACAACAACCATAGTCCCTTTTCCCATCTGAAACAAATAGTTAATTACGGTATTAGAATAATAGCTAACTACAACAACATAAAAGAAAACCGAATATAGTCAACTATACGTATTTCTACCATCAACCCTGCTTTCCATATTCTTCATTACTGATTTTTATGGATCTTTATTACTAACAATAATTACAAAATTTAATAGAGGCAAATTTGTCAAAAAAATTTATTCTCTATGCTACTCACCTAAATTCTTTTATGGACATGTTAGTTTCTTAATCCATTGCTCAAAACATAATGTTGAACTAATTAACCCTAATATAAATTAGGACATGCGAATTAAGATATCAATTAAATTTTAATAGTCTAAGACCCATGTTGAAATATTTTTTAATTTAACGGGTTATTAATTAAAACTTAAATTTTGATATTAATAAATTTTTATGTGTTTACCCGCGTTGATATTGCATAAAATGAAAATTTGTACATGTTGTAAAATAATAATAATATATTTACTGTTAGGATCCAAAAGTATAAGATTTGGCGAGTATAGATCTCTATGAAAAATAAATCAATAACATTAATAACACTTATAATAAGATATATTTGGATCTGCATAATGTAAATTATGACATGTGAATTAAAATATAAATTAAATTTTAATTGTCTAAGACCCATATATAAATATTTTTGTAATTTAACGGATTATTAATTAAAACTTAAATTTGATAGTAAATATTAATGTGTTTAACCGCATATCAACGTGGATCCTAATCTAGTGCACAGGTCCTAATCTAGTATTTAACAAAGACATATATGTATTTGAACAAATTCTTAATCCACGTAAAATTATTTAAAATGACATTGTTTGTGAAATAGAAGGAGTATGCTTTTATCCACCATCAATATATTGTTTCGAAACGACTTGATACCTTAATTATTTAATAGAAAATTTCTAATAATAGAGCAAGATAAAAATATATAAATTCAAAAATGGCGATACAATTTTGGTAGAATTGCGTTAATTAAGTTCTAACGCGACCTCAATCGTAGCATTGCTACCTTGTGGTAGACCTTGCAAATTCAACATAAAAAAAAACCTCTAACTAAAGCGGCTAAAAAAAACTCAAAAAATAATTGAGTCATATGTCAAAATAGGTTTATATTTAATAAATCAGAAAATTAAGTCTTTTTATGTATAGTTTTAATAAATTTTGGACCCGCAATAAAAAGTAATTAAAAAAAAAGGGCTCTGGCATTTGCTCTTGTTGCTCATGTCCAGAACCGCCAAACTTTAAACATGTCAATAGTCAATACCAATAGAACAAATCTATAAACACTTTAACATACGTAAACAAACCTAGATATCCAAAACCCTAGCTTCCGATTCAACATTGGTGCATGTTGTGACAAGGTTTCATCTATATAAAAAAAATTTCCACAATGATACAAATCAAATTGTTCAGAAGTCGGTTAAGCTAGTGAGAAGAGTATTACACTTAACCTGACGTAAAATCCAGCTAGAGATGGGAGACTCTCACGGTTAATAAACTCAAATGCTGACGAACAATTGACAGAACCCATTAGTGCAAAAAATAAATAGAAAACACAGAGCATTTTCATTGCATAATAATCATAATCATGTCAAATGCTGAGAGCAATTGACAAAACCCATTACTGCAAAATAGTGCAGCCAAAAGTTTTTACTTTATCGTACATGCTCCGGGTGAGAGAAATCACTAGATTACTCTCACCCGGAGCCTGGACACTTTGTAAGATCATTCTGCTATACTGATGCAGTTTGTAAGAGTGAGTCTTCAGCATGTGGACTAGGCTGGTGGTTCAAAAGTAATCCCAAAATAGAGGAGACAACCACTGAGTCTTCGGATACAAGGCAAAGTGTGTACTCAGCACTAGCGGCGGAAGCATGAGCTATAATTAAGGCCCTCCAGAACGCCCGAGAAAGAGGGTGTGAGGTTTTGCATGTATGCTCGGATTCGTAGGTTTTGATTAACTTTATCTTGAAAAGTGAATCACATACGGAGATCCATAACCTTCTTTTCGAGATAAATTTGTTAGCACCGAACTTTCAAATGCTTTCTTTTTCATTTCTACCACGAGAAGCCAATATATTGGTTGATTCGTTAGCAAAAAGAGCTCTTAACGCTCTAGAATTGTTGACGGTTTCGACTTAGTTCAATAAAGATATGGTTTTGACAAAAAATAAAAATAAAAACTAAAAATATATATGTAGGGCATGATTGGTACGGATTGTGACAGTAGGCTGTAACTGTAAATTTTTGGCTATAGAGAAAAAAATTGTAAGAACTGTGGTTGTTACTTTTAAATATTGGTAACGTCTAATTGGTAAAAAAAACTGTAGAAACTGTTGCTGTTACTTGAAATATTAATTTTGCATTAAAATATAAATTATGAAAAATTTATATTTGGTAATGACATAGAGACGAAGCTCAAACAAATAAATATTTTATTTATTATATTTAAGTTTAATATATTAAAATTTTAAATTAAAAACAAAATCCATCTAAAAAATAAACTTAAAAATACAAAATTGAGAAATAAATTTAAAGTAATATTAAGCATAATTGATATTCATCTACGTTTATTATTTCATGCGTAGGTTTAATAATCAAAAATTGTATGAAGAAGTGGAAGAAACTGGAAAAAATTTGCCCGAATTTTTGGATCTTCGGAACTATTTTTATAAATGTTTTATTGCATTTTCAAACAATCGAAACGCGTATCCAATTTATAGCAGCTATATTTAAAACGAAACATCTTTTCTAATCACATATACATATATGTTAGCCCTTTAAACTCAATTTATAGCAGCTATATTTTCATACTTCGTCTATATATGATTATTATGTATTGAAATATTATACAATTTTTTTTTATACTTATTGTTTGATAATAACTTGTTCACACTAGTTAAAGTCAATTTTAAAACTATTGCGTAACTGATTTTCGTTTGGTTAATATTTAACTGAAACTTGTATAGTAATTTATCTACATTGTTTAGATTTATTTCCCGTTAAATATTGCGTAAAACTTTTAGAAATAAATAGAAAAATTTCAAAAAATGTCACTTTTCAAGTGTCACTTTTCAAAAATACCATCTTTTCAAAATATTTGCAAAAATGACACTTTTTCAAAAAAAAAAAAAATCATTATATCATTGGAAAAATTGCAAAAATGCCACTTTTTATGTGCATATTTGCAAAAATGCCACTTAGGGTGTTTATTTGCAAAAATATCACTAACTATAGATTTTTAAACCCTATATTTTAAAATTTTAAACAATAAAAAATGTTTTGACCCCTAAACCCCCCCCTAAACCCTCATAACTAAACCCTAATAGAACATAATTAACCCAAATATAAATAATATAAATTTTTTTTTTTTAAAAATGGTATTTTTGTAAAGATTTCAAAAGTGTTGCATTTTTGTAAAGTGACACTTGAAAAACGACATTTTTTAAATTTCTATATATCATTTATGTTTGGGTTAACTAGGTTGTATTAGGGTTTAGATTTGAGGGTTTAAAGTGTTTTAGGGGTCTAAACATTTTTTATGATTTATAATTTTAAGATTTAGGCTTTAAAAATTCATAATTAGTGGTATTTTTGCAAATAGACACATTTAAATGGCATTCTTGCAAATGTAGACACCAAAAAAGGTATTTTTGCAATTGCTCCAAATAAATACTTATTAAAATATTGCCTTAAGTAAATAATTAATAATAGTAGTATTGGGTGAAAAAGAAAAAAAGAATGTATAGTTTTTTTTAATTTTTTTTCTCAACAATTACCATTATATTAAATCAAGTTGTTACCCGATTGGATAATTTTCTGACGGGTCATCCCAAACGGGAATATCTGACTTACATTGAAAATACATAACCTCGTGTTCAATCTCCCTTTGAAAGGGAGTAAGCGTGGATATTATTAATACGTAGGATATGAACTAAACTAAAAGATATAAAAAATTGTCTAAGCATAGTGAACCATTCAACCTCTGCACTGAATGATGGCCAATCAAGTGGATGCGTGGTCATAGAAATCAGGCTTGCACATTCCGTCTCAATCCTCATTAAGTATAGTCTCCTCTCGCTTAAACACTCCATCGCCCAAAGCAGCCCGTCGAACTCAGCATGCAGTGCCGTGATGCTTCGTCTACATCCTCTCATGCCGAAAGTAAGTAGGCCCGTATAGTCTCTTAGGTACCACTCTAATCCACTAACCTGACCATGATCAATCCATGATGCATCGATCTGGCATGTCGAGATTTGAGGGTCCCGGGGAGATAAATCATGTGAATCACCCTGTTGTCGTAGATCTTTTGCTACTTCTTCCTCTTTTCTTCGATTAGCGATATTCCAACTCTCTGCCTCGACGGTCGCTGTCTGGAGAGTATACCACTGGGATATTATTTTCTCGTTGAATACCTTATCATTTCTGGCCTTCCAGATATACCAGAAGATCCATGAGAATGATTCCCTTGGAGACTCAGATAAACCGATCTCGCTTGTTCACGAAAATATAAAATCCATATTTGGAATAAAGAGGTACTCGGAAAGACATCCGGAGAGGACGAAAAGTCCGATAGCGCCCAAACTTGTAAGGCTGGCGGACATTCGAAGAGTAAATGATTAATCGTCCCTTCTGGTGAACCACATCGTGGACATGTCATGTCTGAGCCCATATGTTTGTAGGTCAGTCGTTGGCATGTAGGAACAGAACCAGATAGTGCTTGCCACATGAAATGTCGACGTTATCCCGGAGCTTGGGTTTTCCATACTTGGCTCCAAAGACAAGTAACACTTGGTTCAGACACAATGGAAGGTTCTTGAGCGCATCTAAAGTTGTTAGCAAGTATGTATCCTGACTTAAGGTGTAGACCCCATGGTCGTATGACTTCACGCATACCCATCAGGTATGGAATTACGACTAGCCTCATCCCTAAAATGAGAGGGATATCCTCAGGATGGACTATATCTTTGAACATAGTTATATTCCATGCTCTCGAATCACCTCTGATCAGGGCGTTGACTTTTAGTAATGGATCATGGTTATTTGGTTCAAATAGTGGTCTCGCCGAACGGGCCGGGATATCAAGGATCCATGGGTCGCTCCAGATTTGTGTGGTTGTTCCCGCACGAATAATTTTCCTAAGACCTTGTTAAAGTAGTGGTTTGGCCGCCATGATACTCTACCAAACAAATGACGGGGAATTAGCCTCCTTAGCTTCCAAAAGATTTGTAAGTCTAAAATATCGGTCCTTCAAAACACGAGCTAGAAGGGATGAGGGATATTGTATAAAACGCCATAATTGCTTAGCAATGAGAGCTAGATTAAAATCATGGAGATCCCGAAATCCCAAGCCACCCAATTATTGGGGAGTACATATTTTATCCCATCCTATCCAATGAATTCCTCTACTATCTTGTTTTTTCCTCCACCAGAATTTAGAGATAGCACTCTTAAGTTTGTCTGTTATACAATTTGGTAATAGAATACGCGAAATAACATATGCCGGAAGTGCTTGAGTTACAGATTTGATCAAGATCTCTTTCCCTCCGGTGGAATGGAATTTTGCAGACCAAGCATTGGTTCAGTTGTTTAGTCTGTCTTGAACGTAGGCAAAAACTTTCTTTTTGGATCCACATATTTGTTAAGGTAATCCTAAGTACATGCCTATGCCTCTTTCATTATTTATGTCACAAGCTATCTTAATTTCTCTTCGAAGTCTAGTGGGGACCTTGTTTCCAAAGGTGATAGATGACTTATTTGGGTTCAAAAGTTGTCCCGAAACATCTCCATAGATTTTAATGATCTTAAAGATCTTTACACATTGCAAGACGTCAGCTTTGTAAAAAAGAGATTATCATCCGCAAAAAGAAGATGAGATACCGGGGGACTAGTTCTAGTAACTTTCAAGCCTGTAACCCGTCTCTCGTATTCCGTCCCTTGTAAGAGGGATATGAATTCCTTTGTACATATTATGAACAAGAAAGGAGAGAGAGGATCTCCTTGACGGAGTCCTCGCGAGGGCTTTATCTTACCTTTTGCTACGAGACCGAAGAGATACAAAATATTAGTAGTTCGACCTATTTCTCTGCAAAGCCCATCTTTAGAATAAGTGCTTTTAGAAATCCCCATTCCACCCGATCATATGCCTTGCTCATATCTGTTTTGATAGCCATAAAGTTAGAGTTGCACATCGAGCTTGTGCGTAAGACATGGAAGTTCTCTAGGGCTAGCAGGATGTTGTCCGTGATTGATGTGGGTCAAAGTTTTAACCCTTAAATATAACTGCAAGTGCACAGCATTCACGGTAGTATTTAGAGATCGAATCCACAGGGACCTCGTTTTTGTACTAGAATCTTTTTAGGAATCAAATCAAGCTAAAACAAGAAATATGGTTTTGGTTTTTAAAGGGAATAAAGCACAAAAATAACTAAATAAAAGAGATTAGAATGCAATGGTAAACAAACGCTAGGCAAGTAGGTTAATCGCAGAGATTCATAAATCACTAAACAACATATCGAATTTTAGGGACCTTTTAGAAAGATCTGTTCTAGAACTCAAATCACGAATGTATAATCCTCCCACTGTCGTGGCTCAGATCACTATGCTTTAACTTCCTAATAGACTTAACTATCGCAGGTTATTACAAGAAGAAAATATGCAGTAAGTTCAAGATTCAATTGTTCACTAGACTCCTTAACTAACCTTTCAAATTGTTAAGACGCCTAGCTCATCAAATACTAGTTCAGTTCATATAACAAGCTTTCGGAGAGTATATCAATCTAAAATCAGATACTAGTTGATCAAAAAAAGCAATCGGCATTACGAGCAAATAAAGATGAAGAACTTAATAGATTATCCCTAATTCATTCGATAGAAGTTAACAATTCATGAACTCTTTGATCTTCCTACAGCCTAACAAATAAAACTACTCAAACATGGTGCACGAAAAACACAAGATAGATGATGAATTCATAATAGATAAACTTGAATTAAAGAGTAAAGGGTAAGAGGATGCTTCTCTATATCGAAGTACAAAGCGAGATAATCCACCGGATTGCTCTACAATCCAAATCTAATGGAAAACACCAAGAGAACTCGTGGTGGCTGCTCCTTATGATAAATCTACTCTAATATTTTCGGCACACCCCTAACAAGAGGCTAAAAACAAGTATATATAGACTTAGGGTCTCTAGGGTTCAATTTAGGACAAAACAGTCTTTTACGTCAAAAACTGCACCAAATATTGGTCACGAGTGTCAGCCAAAAGTCGTGACCGGTACTGGGAGTTAAATGACCTCTCTTGTGTGCTGACATCGGCTGGAATATCGATCCACGGTGCAGGCCGGCATTTGGTCCGATATCGGACTTGCTTCAGCTTCGAGGCAGTTTGACATGTGTTCAGTAATTCGGGTGTATCTTCCTGCTCATAGCTCCAATTGAGCTGATTCAAACTTAATTGTGAATCTGACTCAAATATCTATCTTCCAACCAAGTTTCATTTCAAACTTAATTGTGAATCTGACTCAGATATCTATCTGCCAACCAAGTTTCATCCAATTCCAAATTGATTTGATCCTCCATTTACTGATAAACTTCTGGCATATATGTTCTGTCCAATTTGGTAGAATGTTGTTTCTTGTGAATTCATGGTTCTTGATGGTGTCTTTGGCTTGTGAAAGTTGTTGTAGCTTGGTTTACACCTATTTTGGCTCTTTTTGATCCATTTTGCTTGATTTCCCTGTTAAGACTCTAAAACTACAAATACGAGAAAAACTACCTCTAAAAGCGTAATACCGTAGATAAATGCATAAACACGTAGTAAAATAGATAATAAAATGGGTAAAATATAGAACATATCAGTGATCAGAAATCTAGCCATTAAGGCTGATTGTGTCTCCGATATCAAATTCGGGAGTGCTAGCTTTAGCCTCTTTCATATAAGCTTAAAGATGATCTTATAGGTCACGTTACATAAGCTGATAGGTCTGAATTCTGACATTTCTTTTGGCATGTTCTTCTTTGGTATCAGGCAGATTTTTGTCTGGTTGAGTCGTGGGTCGAAACTCCCTGAGGAGAAGAAGCTCTTAACAAACTTAGTTATATCAAGGCCCATAATTTACCAGAATCTTCGATATAGTCTGCTTGTCACGCCGTCTGGCCTTGGTACTTTATCCGGGTTAATGTCAACCAGAGCCTCTCTAATTTCATCTTCGGTGGGGTCCTTTGTAAGATTTTGATTTGTTGTATCGAAAACTTTCTCGGTAATAAATCAGAGTGAAGATTTTTGGTCTTGCGGACTAGAGCTGGTGAAGAGTTCCTGAAAGTATTGTGTCGCCACTCGCTCGATTGCCAGAGCGCTTTCTGCCCACGCTCCATTCTGGTCTTTAAGACGAAGGATTCGATTCCTACCATGGAAGAATTTTGTATTTTGATCTCTTTTTTCGCTAAAGTTACCGACTTTTTTTGCTCCAAAATTTTTCCCTCCTCACGGAATGCAATGCAAAATCATCTTCAAATATCTTCGATTTCCTCCAAAGTAGTAGCATCATCGTCCTGTGCTCGGTCTAACTCATTCTTTAGTTCTTCCATAAGTCTCGCCGTATTAATTGGCAGAGTTTTCTTCCATTTGGAGATATGTTTCCGATAAGCGGTTATTTTCTGGTGGAAACTTGTGTTTGGGGTTCCGTCTAGTTGGTTCCATCCCGAAACTACCGCTTCTTTAAAGCCGAGTTTTCTTACCCGTCTCTTGTCAAAACGAAAGCTCTTCTTAGTCGTTTGTGGTCTCGCTTTGATATTTGCCAAAATTGGTCTATGGTCTGAACCCCCACAATTTCAAGTACTCCACATTAGTGTGGGAAAAAATATGATGCCATTCTTCGTTTCCAACCGCTCTATCCAAGCGATACTTAAGTTTTTCACAAGGTCGACGTCCCACCCAGGAAAAAGAGTTGCCCTTGCAAGGAAAATCGATCATCCCGCAATTATCTAGCATATTGTGAAATGGAATAAATGAGGTTTCTGCTCTCCTGCTCCCGCCCTTTTTTCATGGTTTCCGGTAATCTCAATAAAATCGTCTATCATGAGCCAAGCGTTGTTCCAGTTCAAACTTATCCTTGTGAGTCTATTCCAAACTTCTTCACGTCTTTCTACAACCTGATCACCATAGATTAAGTTATAAAATCTTATGACCTTCTCAAGTTGTTTCAGCATCTATCATACGATCATTTGAATAAGTAATAATAGTTTTTGGCTCGTCCATATAAAATAGAGCTAGACCCCCACTTCTCCCTCTCGGTTCCATAGTACAAACATGGTCATAGCCAAGCGATACTTGCAAATCTTGTAGAAAAGAACGCTTGTTTTTTGTTTCTCATAAAAATAAAAATCTAGGTTAAAACCACGGATGGAGTTCTTCAAGGTGTTCTTTTATCGAAACGGCTCCCGCCCCTTAACAATTCCAAGCTATCGCATTCATCTTAATGCTCTGGTAGCTTACGGGCTTCCATCACCCTTGATGCTTTGCGAAATTTCTTCTGTTTGCTAAGTCCTTTGATGGGCTTCTCATTTAGAGGAAAATTTTCAACATTTGAACTTGGGTTTGGCCCAGAATTTTTGCCTTTCTTCTTTGGTGGGGTTGGGCCTTTTGCTAAAGCCCTCATCTTTGAAGAGAAGCCCACAATTTTTGGGCTATGGGGGACGCATTTCTTCGCCTTCCCCATCGACTTTTTTCCAGCGAGATATCACGTTTCCTCTAAATCCCTTGATATTACTCCATATAGATGGGATCTTTACTTACAAATCGTTTGCCTCTTCAGTCAGATGATCATCATTCATCATATCCTCCTCTGTGTAAAAATCCTCGCACATTTTCCATTCATCATCGTCGAGGTTCCATTCATCATCGCCGGACTCCTCTGATACCACTGTCGCTTTTCCCTTTGCCAATTGAGTAGCATCGGGTTCCATAGTTTTGTTATCGTTCTCATCGATAACTGCCAATCTCTCCATCTCGGCCATGAATTGGGTAGCTCTTACCTCTGGTTGGTTGAAATTATGAGCTGCTTCTTCCTCCTCCTCTTCAAGGGTTATCTTGTACCACCTCTTTTTCTTGGAATCGGGATAGGCACTTTTGGTATAGTAAGCATCGGTTTACTCCATATAGCTTTCTAAAAATCTCATTATTAGGCTTTAATAAAAACAGAAGTTAAACGAACAAAAAAGAAAAAGGACTTTTAAAACTGTAGAGACAAAAAAGGAGTGAAAAGTCAGGTTGGAAAATAATTGGCTGTCAAGACTGTTAAAATGTTGTACATCCCTTACAGTGCAATGCCAATCACCCCGTAGACTCTTCTTATTCAGACTTCAACGTCACATGTTGATGAAAGTACGTAATTAGTGATACCAAACTTTGAAGTTGTCTCCTTAAAATTTGTTTAGAGGGTACAAAATGGAAATTATTGCACTTTGAAGGTGTTTGTGGTTAACAAGAAAAACCAGTACCAGTTTAGGGTTTCCTTCATGCGTTAGAGTTCGAAGCAACAACACTTACTTCAACTAAAGAAGCATCTTTCAAGCTTCATTCTTGAATTCCCCTACCATGGAAGAATTATTTTCAGCTGATTCATCTATATTTTTTTCGTCTACCGACTCCATTGTACTGAATTTCTTCAATTTATTGGTTGAAGCTAAAAGCGATGAAAGACAAGAAACTTCAGATAAGCATTATTGCTTTGATTTATCTAAACATGCTAGTGTGATCTTCACCATTGCAATAGATAAACGTTACCCTTGATGAAAAACCAACTTTTATCAAATTCATATGAAGTAATAGTTCAAATAATTATTTACTGGGACAATATGATATTCGAAAGGCGATTGTAAATTAATGAATAGTGTTTGGAATTGGAAACACTAACCTTATTCTCTTATACGGTTGTACCTCAGAATCTTTATGCCCGATTCGAAACTACTCCACCTATATTTGTGATATCCATTTTGTTTGGAAATTGTGTTATACAACGAACTTCATGGAGAGTGGATTTTAGAATTCCTCTCCGTTTTGTGTGCGATACGATTACCCTAATCGTTGCTTACCAACGAATGTTAATCTGTTTTAGATGCGATGCGATTCATTAACTTTTTGAGTGTGATTACTTCTTAATAAATTGTACATAACTCAAATCGCACCAAAAAGCTACGATTGAGGTGCGATTATGTATTCTTATTCCTCATTTTACAATTTTACCCTCATTTATATTTGATAATCATATTAAAACTTATAATTATTAATTAAAATATAATATCACAATTTTCACGGGAAAAATACTAAAAACATTTTTTACGGAAAACGTGGATAATATTTTTGGCGGAAAATTGCACATAACGCGTTTTTAGCGAGAAAAATACGGAAAACACATTTTTGGTGGAAAAAATACGGAAAACGCATTTTTGGCGGGAATAATACGGAAAACGCGTTTTTGGCGGGAATAATACGGAAAACGCGTTTTTTAGCGGGAGAAAAATAGAAAACGCGTTTTTGGCGGTAATAATACGGAAAACGCATTTTTGGCGAGAAAATGCGCTTTTGTCGAGAAAATGCGGAAAACGCGTTATAAGCGGGAAAATGCGGAAAACGTGTTTTTACGAAAAAAATGCGGAAAACGCGTTTTTGGCAGAAACCACGGAATCACAGTTTTGTCGAGAGAACATGAACTTGCTTTTATGCGTGTTAACAACAAATAATTTGTATTTGTAATTTTTATTAGTAATCAAATATTTTTTGTTTTCGTTTATGTTTAAGGTTAAAAATACAATAATACATTAAAAAAATCAACACATTAAAAATGCTCTTTTAGTAATTTTGCATTCTAATCGCATCCAAATCATATTGTCATTCACAAATATAAGATAATCACATCGCATCCAAATCACATTTCCATTCATAATTTTAACTAATCGCATCGCTTCTAAATCGCATCGTTCCTCACACGAATCGCAGTCACACCCAAAACGGAGTACCTTTCGGAGCCGTTTCGTGCTATTTCCTCATACAATACGTCTATTAAGATATTAAAAATTACTACATAAACGAGTAGTGACCATATATTTTCAATATTTATCATCGAGTATATTTTTTTATTAACCTTAGTCGGAAAATAGGGTTGGATCGAATACATACAGGATCCGGACTCGGGTGATTGGAGGCCTGTGAGTTATTTATTTGTGAACTTTCTGGTAAAGCCCACTACACGTCATCAAATCAACGTCGATAGTCTTTCTGTTCGTCTTGTGAGAGAAACAGCCAACAACCAAAAAAAAGAGAAGAACAAATTCTCTTCTTC
The DNA here is from genome assembly GCA_964056655.1 of Arabis hirsuta. NCBI lineage: Eukaryota > Viridiplantae > Streptophyta > Magnoliopsida > Brassicales > Brassicaceae > Arabis > Arabis hirsuta. The sequence goes on from OZ053311.1 coordinate 10,793,787, forward strand.
ATCGATTAATTCACTTACTTACTAGAACCCTAAATTATACTTCCGGTTAGTAACCTTTGATCTCATTTTCGCTTCTATGCATTATTTATTTTACAAATTTATCTTTTTTTCCATGATTCTTCAACCATTTTGATACGAAATGAATTCAATCTATCCAATTTTTAACCTATAATTACAATCAGCGTAGATCAAAGAACCGACTGGTGCTGAGAATTCACATTCTTGTCCGAATTTGTTATAATTTCTTGTTGTATGTCCAGGATTTTTAGTTTTATATTTATAATTAAAGATTGTAATTCAAATCTTTTGATTTTTGTGGTTTTAGATATGAGTGGTGGTACTACGCGTGAAATCGTTTCAGCTTTAGTAGCTGAGAACTCTAGACAAGGCAATGTCTTAATCTCACTGGATATTGAAGACGACAAGCTATTTCTCTTACACTTCATCATAGGAACTTACTTTGGACCTGATTTAAGAAACCATCATCATCCAAAGAAGCAATCGGCATTCCAGTTACAAGCGGCGAGTAGTCCTATTACAACATCAGATGACCTAAGCGGCTCAATCATGAAGCGAGCTGAGCTAGAACGCGTGTATCACTACATTATCAGAAATGCAGATCCATCTCTAATCGTAAAGACAGGAATTTTACGTCAATATTTCAATGCGAAACGCAATGACTCTAACAGGGGTTTCCCACTCTTCCGAGATCTCTATCCGCTTGCACTGCATCCTGAATCCCGTTTAAGGAATCAGTATAAGCTTATCCAGAGCATTTTGTTCATCAGTGACCCCGATACCTCTTGCATGAGGCAAGACTGTATTGAACGGTTTAGACGGCTTACGGGAATGCAGAGCTTTACTTTGAGCCTTAGCATTGATTTAACTGAAACTAATAGCATTGTTGTAGCCAATGAGGTTGAGCATGGGATTGTTGAGAACATGGAACCATCCAAAGAAGACACTTGTTTGGAATTTCCTGTTACGTTTGCTGGTAAGGATAAGGCCGGTACTTGCACTAGTAGTGAAGAAAGCGATTTTGCTGCAAAACTGGGGTTTGGTGTAAATGGACCTATTGCTGGAACTCAAGCTGGACCAGTAGTGGGACTCATGGACATCGGTGAATGCACTGATGCTTATCTATTCCGTGTATCGCTTCCCGGTGTGAAAAGAGATGAAAGTGAGTGATATTTTTACTGTGTTCTTTTGCTTGATCATGAAAACCTCTCATCCCACTCAACCAGTTTCTTGACCCAATGCATATGTATATTGTAGGAGATTTTAGCTGTGAAGTAGAAGACAATGGGAAAGTACTAGTCAGAGGAGTCACTACAACAGGCGAGAAGCGAGTTCATCGTTATTCTCAGGTGTTTGATATGCAGACGCAGAATCTCTGCCCGGCCGGTCACTTTTCTGTCTCGTTCCACCTCCCGGGTCCTGTCCATCCACAGGAGTTTTCTGGCAGCTTTGGAACTGATGGGATTCTTGAAGGAATCGTTATGAAAAAGTTGCAGAAACAAACCGTGTAATCTTAGTAGTTGGAGGAATCGGTCAGTTTTTTTGGTTTTGGTTACGGGTTAACATGGAATGCTTGGTTTACAATACCTCTGTAGGTTTTTGAAATGGGTTCGTCTGAAAGTACCAACATATATTGCGACTCAGTTCGAAAGTAATCCAGCTTTTGTAAGTTCAATTCTCGGTTTGGTAGTTTCTTTCTGGTTATACAAGCCATTTATGTAAACCCTTAAATTGACAGAACACAGATTGACAGGATATCCAAACCGAATAACGATAAATATATCCATGGGACATAAAACATAACTTCTTCTACAACACCAAACTTTCTTCTTATTGTTTAGATCCACAGGAGAGAGGTTCGAACCAGAAGGATCTGCAGAAAACAAACATCAAGAGTGAAATCAAGTTTTGTTTCAATAAAATTTAGAAATGATGAAGCAAGAAAAAGTAAAACTCACAGATTAGTAGGCACATCTAATTATCAGGATCCTGTTGGTCAGGTCCTTGTTGTTGCCACAATGGTTGACCCATATACGGGTTAGACGGATATGCTCCCGGGTTACCCATCACCATCCCCGAGTTCCCAATTGGAGCAGCTCCGGGAGGCAAGTATCCATACGGGTAACCAGCTGCTGTGGTGGCTTCAGCACCAACCGTCCCCAAGACTTCATCACGGAGATCCTCCCTAGGAACAATATCAACAAGGAAATCAAAGATATCGGTTCTAGTCACAGCAGCCGCAATATCGTTCTTCTGCAGCGTCCTCCTCTTGTTCTCCTCAGTGTGGTTCCACGACCTTAGTGTAAGCTCTAGAATGAACATCTCACAGGCCCTCGCAAAGACAACCGGTGCCTCGGCCGAGATCATCCGCACGTCTTCGTCTGCTTTCATGATCTTCTTGATTCTAGCCAGTGGAAGGCTATGGTTCTTGAAATCGGTGGTTTTCTCAATCTCTTTGAATTGGGTCTCCCAGAAAGATTGGAGCTGTTGAGTGAGCTGTTGCTGTTGTTGCTGGTGGATCTGATGGTACGCCGCATGGTCTGGACCGGCTGGTGCAGTGGTCATGGGGTTGGCTTGGTATGGGTTAGAGCCATAGTTCATAGCTGAGGATTGTCCTTGTTGATCCATTCTGTACAGAAAGTAATAACTAAACATCAAAACCACTCGCACCAATGCAAGTTTTAGAAACTAGAAGTTTCATACGAACAAAAGCAAACTAATGAAACAGAACTAAAAATTGACAGGGGAAAGAAACCAATTTCCTACAAAAGAAAAGAGCAACAACTTCTCTATAAGACAAAATGATAATCACAATAACCATAAGTAACAAAAATTTATGTTTTTCTTACCACTGATAATAATTAAAGCTGAAGCCAACAACATCAAACTACAGGTATTATTATTGAAAACTGAACTTTTTAAATTAAAGGAGAAAACGAATTTCTTACGCAAAGAAAAATCTTCAAACAGCGAATTTTTACGAAACAGATAAAAAAATTAAGGTGCTCAAGCTCTCGATCACAAATAAATGGGAAGACAAATGATTCGGTTCACACTGAATTGTAAGAAGTAGTAGTAATTAAAAACAGACAATGTCGGAAAATTTTAAGAGCGAAGATCACCTCTAAGATAGCTTTTTTTTCCAGGAGTAATTGCGAACAGGAGTGAGATTTGCGGAGGCTCTTTGATTTGGGAAGTGAGAAATTTAAGATCTGGATTTTGGGTTTCTATCGCCTTCCTCGGATAAAGGTTTTTTCTTTGCCCTTCCAAAAATTTTAATAATGAAGAATTACAAGACAGATGGCGTAAATAGCGAAAACGCTTTTAAAACCTGGCTTACTTTCAGTTTTCAAATAAAATAAAATAATGGAAAAAACCTTTAAAAGTACTCTAACTATTCGACCAAACAAATAAATAAAATAAAAAAATATTACTCTGTCTAAAGTGTCTCCAAGAGTTGGTGTTAAAATACTAGAATTCTGAGCAAAGTGGAGTAAAGAAAAACGCCAAAACAGGTAAAAGATAATTGAAAAAAAGATACCGGAATGGGAGGAAGCTATGTCAAACCCTACAGCTGAGATAATCGTGATACAAACCATTACAAATGAACTATCCTCCGCTTACCAAGCTGAAGAAGTTTATTGGAGACAAATAAAAAGACATTTATGGCTCAGTTTAGGAGACAAAAATTCTGCCGACTTCCAAGCTACTACCAGAAACCGCAGAACAATCAATAAAATTTCAGTCATTGAGAATGAAGAAGGAGTACCTCTATATGAAGAAGATCAAATACTTGGAGTCATCACTTCCTATTTCCATCTGCTCTTCTCCTCTCGGCCTGGTGAAAGGAATGAGACAGTTGCAGAGGCCCTTGACAAATCAGTAACTGCAGAAGACAACTTGAAACTGGTTAGAGACCAAACACCAAGGGAGATTAAAAATGCAGTATTCTCAATCCATGCAGATAAGGCACCTAGACCATATGGTTTTTCAACAGGTTTCTTTCAGGCTAATTGGCATACAATGGGGCCTGATATAATCAAGGAGGTTCAAGAGTTTTTCAAGACCGGCTCTTTCCCAAGATCTCTACATGTTATCCATATCAGGCTAATACCTAACGTTACGAGCTCCAAAACCCTACCAGAATACAGAGCAATTGATTTATGTAATGTTTACTACAAGGTTATCTCCAAGATTCTTACCAAGAGATTGCAGCCTGTACTTAAAGTGCTAGTATCTGAGAATCAATTTGCCTTTGTCCAAGGTAGAGTAATCACTGACAACGTCCTCATCACGCATGAAATTCTCCATTTTCTGAAATCATCAAAGGCACAAAAGAGATGCTCAATGGTGTTGAAAACAGATATGAGTAAAGCCTATGATAGGCTAGAGTGGAATTTCATCAAGACGGTTCTAGAAGTAGTTTGGTTTTCACAACAAGTAGATACAATAGATTATGCAATGTGTATCCACTATGAGCTATTCCTTTCTACTAAATGGAACAGTAAAGGATGCTATAAAACCTACTAGAGGAAATAGACAGGGGGACCACCTTTCTCCCTATCTATTTATCCTTTGTAGTGAAGTTTTATCAGGGCTATATAGAAAGGCACATATTGAAGGATGCTTACCGGGCCTGAGAGTGGCCAGAAGAAGCCCGAGAATCAATCATTTCCTCTTTGCAGATGACACCATGCTTTTCTGCAAAACAAATACTCAGAGCATGATTATAGGTAGTAAATATGTTGGGGTAAATATATAAATTTTATAATATTAATTATATTGGGATTGATGAAGAGAGAGAGAGAGAGATATATATATATAGAGAGATAGATAGATGTATGATTACCCCACTAAATATGGGTAATATAGATCCTACATTTAGAAACCCAAATATGGGTTTTGATTTAATTAAATGGGTTTAATTATTAAAAACCCACTATATTTACTTTTATTGTCCACCTAATCATGCTCTCAGAGCTGTCAGTCTTTGATAGGCATACTGAAAAAATATGAGGATGCTTCAGGTCAGAAATTAACTGCCAGAAATCATCAATCACCTTTTCTAAGAAAACACCACATGAAATAAGGGAGAGAGTCAAAAAGGACTTATCTATATCCAAAGAGGGAGGGATGGGGATGTATCTAGGCCTTCCTAAGCACTTTGGTAGGAGGAAAAAGACTTATTTAGCCTCATTGTTGACCGTATACGCCAAAGAGCCATCTCTTGGTCCTCAAACTTTCTCTCCTCAGCAGGCAAAATGGTTATATTGAAGTCGGTCTTGGCTTAAATGCCAACTTACACCATGTCCTGTTTCAAAATGCCAAACAGCCTTAGTAAAAGGATTCAATCAGCGCTTACTAGGTTTTGGTGGGATTCAAGCATGGAAAAGAAGAAAATGTGTTGGGTTGCTTGGAATAAACTCACCAAAAGCAAAAAAAAAAGGGGACTAGAGTTCAGAAATATCAAAATCTTCAATGATGCACTGGTAGCAAAAGTTAGTTGGAGGATCCTTCCTAGACAATTAACTTTAAAATCTTGTTCACATGGGTGGAGAGGAGTTATGATTGAGAAAGAGTTACTGAAGCAGAATCTAGGTAAAGTGATTGGCAATGGGAGATCTACCAGAGTCTGGCATGACCCTTGGCTATCGTTAACCCAACCACTACAACCTATATGACCCCCTAATGAATACCAGGCTAATATGCTGGTAGAGGAACTACTGCTACCTGACAAGAAAGGTTGGAACTTGGAGAAAATTGAAGACACCCTCCCTGGTCTTGAAGATAGTATAGTGCAGCTGCAACCAAGCCTAACGGATGTGGCTGATCAGTATGCTTGGCTTGGGAACTCTTCTGGTATGTACTCAGTGAAATCTGGCTATCATACAACCATGATGGTCTCTGTAGACATGGAGAATAGCATAACCACCATCAATTGGCACTCAAACGTTTGGAACATTAAAATATCTCAAAAGCTTAAGCTTTTCCTATGGAAAGCGTTAGTGGAGCTCTACCTGTGGGAGATCAGCTAGCTTCCAAAGGAATAACTAATCAGTCCCGGTACTGCAGATGTGGAGAACCAGAATCTATGACTCACCTTTTCTTTCACGGTCAGTTTGCACAACAAGTGTGGCTCCTAGCTCCTTTCAAATCCCAGGTTAACCCTCTGCAAGTTGCGGACCTACAATCAGGCTTGTCCCTCTCAAAGCAACTAGACTGCTTACCACCTATAGGCATTGCGTCTGGTTCTTTACTACCCTGGATCCTCTAGACCTGTGGATTGCAAGGAATAACAAAATCTTCAAGGACCTATCCTGAACAGCGGAAGAAACAATAGTTAAGGCAATTCATGATGCCAAAGAGTGGCTCGAGGCACAACTACCACTACCTATAGAGGCTACGCCTATAGAGGAACTCAGAGCAAACTTACCAAGAGATCGGATTGCACCTTTTCTCGGACGGGGCATGGAATACAATCACAAGAGATACGGGATTTGGCTGGATCGTTTATAACTCCAACAACACTATCTTCATGCAGGGCGCAAAGAGTGGGTCTCAAATCTCGAAGCCTCTGATGGCGGAAGCTATAGCGATGAGGGAAGGCTTGCTTCAGGCGTCGCTTCGAGGTCTCAGGATCGAGAGCGTGGCCTCGCATTGCAAAAACTCGTCACTATGATCAACTCAAAAGGATATCACCTAGTGATATGCTTAAATTTACCCTGAGCTACTCTCTCAAATTAAGATATCGTAGTAGTACTTAGGGATCGAATCCACAGGGAATCATAATCACACAATAGATTTTTGAATTCGAATCAAGCTAAGCAGCAATATAATAATGTAAATTAAACGACAAAGCAAACAAGCATTCGATGATTATTGTTCTTTAAAATCAATGAGACAAAAATTTAGGCTTTCGGAAATTCGCAGGAATGATTCGAAATCGAAGAATTAAATACTGTCGGGATATGTATGAAGTGCAGTTCTAGAACTCAAACACAAGTGTAAAATCAATCAACTTCCGTTGCAGATATTATCTATGACTAAATCCCTAAATCCCAAATTCTTTTGCGAATTTATCGAATAAAGGCAAGCATTAAAATTCAAGTCTGATTGTTCACAAAATCACTAAACCAAATAATTTTGCGAATAGTTATTTTGCTCATCTAAGATTTAGTTCAGGTTGTTAATAATAGTTCCACATCTTTTAAATCAACCTAGGGTTTCCAATTTCAGATGATCAATCCTAAAACCAGAGATAAAACAATCTAGATGAAGAATAGGTATGAATGATCCCAACAGTAATTGACTCTAATGAAATCTCATCATCTTTTGAATAACCCTAAACCTAACTAACAAAATCTCTCTCTTTGTCTCAATAGAAAATAAGAGGTAGCCTAAACTATGGCTAAAAACTAGAATAAATACGTCTAATCACGTTTTTGGTTCAATCTCTATGACAAAACCAAGTCAAAATAGGAAAAACTGCAATTTCTTTTTCTCCTGCAAACCGTTTGGTTAAGGGAAAACTAATATGTCTTCAATTAAACTTGCATAACTTTCGATCCAACCGTTGGAATGACCTCAAACTTCTTCCAAATGAAAGCAAACTCGATTCTCTAGCCGGTGTCAAATTTTCAGTTCGATCCGTCTGCGAAAAAGGCTTTAACGAGTGCCAAACTTCTGACCTTTCTGCATTGATTCTTCTCGTCAGACCTTGCGTCGATCGACGCAACCCTCTTGCGTCGATCGACGCAAGGTAGAAATATCGACTCTGAACTCATAACTTTGGCTACTCTTTCCATAATGCTCAAAAATGCTCCAAAGTCTTCAATTATGCTCCAAATATCAATAAATCTATAAACACTGTAAAAGACTCGACAAATACCTAAAAAACTCTATAAAAAGAACTTATATCATGGTAAAAAATCGGTAAAAACCATGATATATCACCTAGACATCTATGGGATCATCCAAGATATCATCAATCTCTCATCTGATCTACAAATTTCTTCTTTCGTTTTTGTTCTAAGAGATCTGAATCAAAAAGCCTATCGATTGACAAAATCGGCTATGCGAACCGAACCAGACCTTTCCGGTTTAGGTGCAATATTGATATAAATAATGAAGACTATTTCGACCAAAAAAAAAAGTGGACTAAGTAATTTAGCATTTAATACAAAATACAACTAAACTTCTTCTAATCAGTTCTAATCTTTGGTTTTCCTGGTCGGTGCTCGGCGATTTCCTTTTCATAGACACCGTGCCGTTGTAAATATCCTCATACAAAATAAACACCTCATCTCTCCACTTTCTTCTGATTTTCCCTTTGAAACTTTTATGAGATCACTAAATTCATGATCTACCAAATAAGGCTAATTGTGTGTTAGGTGTTAATGGGGGGTTTCAATTTTAGAGATTATAAGAATTTTGGAGATTTGATGGATCGGATATTTAGTTGTTTTCTTTGGTCTTTTGTTTGTCTAGCTTCTTGTTTTGTGTTAATCGGATCTCCGGCTTTGACCGGTTTCTTAATTCCGACTTTGTTTCGGATGTTCTTTCGGCTTCGTCCGATTTCATTTTCCTTTCCACATGTGTTACCATGTTCAAATTCGGCTGTTTCTCCATTGATATTTATATGCTCTTCACCTAATTCGATTCTTCCTTTGTGAGAGAGTAATATCTTCATCATTCCATTAGAGGGCCTAAGTTATAGGTGTAGGTGAAGTTTCTCTTCAAATGAGTGTTGATCCAGCAGGTCGACAATGAATTTATAATAGATCGGAGGTCGGAGAATTCCGTGTATAGAAAGTTGAGTCAAAGAAAGGTAAGTAAAAATAGGTCGCTATAAATAGTCCGGACAGACCCCGGGCTATCATTTCTCTAGGTCGGAGATCGCGACGAACTGGTGAAACCCGAACTATTAGATGTTGAGTATAAAAGATTACAATCTAGCGGACTGGTGAGTAATGATACTGATATTTCTTGAGGGAAGAGTGAATGTCCCCCTGTACTGTCCCGTGTCGTCTATTTATAGTGAACGGCGTTGAGTTTAACTCGAGTTCAGCTGACCGTGGTTATCTCCTAGGTGTGGTCAGACCGTGGTTAAAGCTTTGGAATGGGCTTCTGGCAGCCCGTCGGGCTTCTGGCGATCTGGCAGCCCATCGGGCTTCTCGCGAACTGTTCAGAATGTTGGGCCACAGGTCGAGGCCCAACAGTAGCCCCCCCCCCCCCCAATCGACGAAACGAGGCAATCTGAGTTTTATCGATTTTAGACCGTTCGATCTGATTCTGAGTAGTCGCGAGATCGCCACGTGTCGGAGTTTTGCTGGTTTTCGCTGCGGTCTTGTTTTCTTCGAGGCGTGGCCCCTCGTATTCCGCCCTGAGCCTATAAAAGCAGGACTCGATTCCTGCTCTTCGTCTTTATTCTGCTTCAACTGCTTCTCTCTCTAAGGTACTGTTCGCTCTTCCTCTCTCTCTAGCTTCTCTCTGTTTGTATCTTTTTATCTCTCCGATCTGCTCTCCGCCGCGGTTTTTGTCGTAAGCGTCAGATAAGGCACCGCATAGATCTAGAATTTCTTCCATTGCGATCATGGTTTCTTCAGCTTCCGATTCTCAGAATGAGTATCTCTCTGACTCCGTTAGAACCGATCCGTCCTCCGCTGACAGTCCCATTGTTTCGACTCGCGGAGGGGCTTCGTCGAATACCGACGAGAAGTCGGCAGGTGGCAACTCCCCGGTCGAAGATGACGCTGAATCTAGTTCTGTTGGTAATCCAGAGATCGGAACCCTGCGGCCTGGAATTGCTAAATCTCGGCGGGCTCAGCGTCGATCTGTGGTTAAAGATCAGGCCGCGGCTCGGCGAGTTTCCTCGAATCCCGATTCCTTCGGTCTCACACCTGTCGACAGGCTAGTGTTGGAGCCTCTGGGGCCGGGCTTGGGTCCCGGCATCGAGCTGAAGAGGAAGGATGATTTTGACACGGAAGTCGATCTGTCAATGCTTACAAACGCCTGGTCTATCCGGGATCTTCCAAGGGAGGTTGATTTCCGTGTCCCCCAGAGCGGCGAACGTCCTTGGTCGCCCCCAGAAGGATATATGTGTCTCTACGTATCCTTCTTCGAGGAGAGCAGGCTGTTCTTTCCGATTCCACGGCTGTTAATCGAGTACTGCGCTCGCCGCGGCCTGGCCATCTCTCAGCTAACCCATGGGTCCATCAGGAATTTCATGGCGTACCTGGTCTTGGCTGCAGAGCAAGGCCTGGTCTGTGACTGCGACACCTTTGAAGGGCTAACTGCGCTGAAGCGGAGAGGTTCTTCGGGCCGCTACTACGTTTCGGCTAAGCCTAAGTATAACCGGCTGATTACGGGCTCTGACGCTGATAAGAGCGCGGACTGGGAGTGCTTCTATTTCTTTGTGAAAATAAATGCTGCTTCGGTAGAAAATCCCAAGTGGCCTATTCGTGCGGGCTGGAACGTTAATATAAGTACGTTTTTGCCGAAATGTTTTCTTTTTTCCTTGTTCGGGCTGACGCCTAATTTTTTCTTCTTTGTTTGCAGATAGACCGCCGCCAAGAATACTCTATTCCGAGTAGCCTAGCGACATATCCTTTGTAAGATTCATCGACAAATTAGGTCCCCAGCTTTGGCCTGAATTCGTCGAACAGAGGATCCAGAGGTGTATTGGAAGAATCCTGACTAGTTAGTGTCTGCCCCGTTCTCTCCGACCTTGGATCTGTTAACTTGTTCTGATGACTCCTTCAATTCTTCTGCAGGTTGTTTCGATCTCGAGCTAGAACCTCTTCGTCCCTTTACGCACCCTCCGGTTGTTCCAAAGGCGAAGATTCTCAAAAGAACAGCCGAGCAGATGGGTAAAAAGGCGAAGGCAGTTTGGAGGAGAGTGGATTACAACGAGGCCGCATTGGATGAAGCGGTCAGGGCTTCTAAAGAGAAGCAGGTCGCCCCATCTGGGCAGGCCGCAAAGCGAAAGCAGGTCGTCCCTGCTGTCGAGGTCGCTCCGACCGAAAAGCCCATCACGACTGAAAAAGCTGGGCAATCTTCGGCCAAGGTTGGCGCGAGGAAGCAGAAGAACGTAGCCTCTACAGTTAGAGGAACCGGTCCTCCTGGAAGAGGGATCCCTGCCGGGGTTCAGTCCGGACAGACCCCGCCTTCCAGGCGCTCTGAGGCCCGTCTGGCAAGTTGGTTGGTGCTGCTGCTGAAGAGCCTACCAAAAGGGCTCCTCAAGATAAGAGGCCACTGGAGGATGTTCCAGAGAGGCAGAGTAAAAAGGCTCGGACTGATAACCGAGAAAGTTCTCAAACTATTCCCGAGGCTACCTCGGGTGCTGCCTCTCCTACAGACTCCAGGGAGTACAGACTCGAGATGGACTTCAGCGCGCCCGGGCACCTGATACATAATACCAGGGCGTGCGCTGACCTGTGCTCCCGATTCCCCTGTGACGAAGTCTTCGAGTTCCCTAAGCCGGAGGAGTTGGAGGAATTCGCAGCATACCGCGAAGTTTGCGGGGCTTCGGTGGCGGTAAGCATCATTGACTTGCTTATCATTCTTGCCTTTTCTTGGAGTTTTTCTTCTCTTTTTTTTTGTGTTCGTCAACCCTTAGCGTCCTGGTTACTTTTTGTAGCTGATGACCTACACGAACTCGATGGTCCTTCAGTACGAGCGTAAGCTCTTCAAAGTATCGAAGCAGCTTACGGCGTACGAATCGCAGCTCAAGGAGCAAGAGTCGATGAAGGGGGAGTTCGACTCGATGAAGAAGGAGCTCGAGTCCGTAAGGGCGGAAGCGGAGAGGGTTCCCGTCCTGAAGTCTAGGGTCAACAACTTCAGCAAGATGGTGGCGGACTCGACTAAGGTCATTGAGGACCTTAGGTCACAGAAAAAGGATGCTGAGGAGCAGCTGGAATTGGCGGCTGCTAAAAGGGACTCTCTTCAGGCCGAGGTCGATCGTCTTCGTAAGTCTCGTCGTCAGTCATCAAGAGCACCGTGGAGGAGTGCAACAGGAGGCTGTCAGGAATTAAGAGGTCGATCGCTGACTCTGCGGAGGTCGCTCGGCTCTCCGCGCTGATGAGTCAGTCGCAGGCCATCAAGGGCTACCTGATCAAGATGGGGAAGGAGGAAGGTATCACCATCTCTGACGAGCGGCTAAAGGTCCTTGACGAAAACTTTGAGAAGTTCAGGGACCAGCTCGAGGCCTTGGAAGTAGAGGAGGCCGAGGAGGAGGACTTTGTGATGCCTCTTCCTTCGTGGCTATCCGCTGCACCTCCTCGAGTCGCTGATTCCTCGGCCCAAGTCGAGGTCGCTGCGGGAGCTGGTAGCGAGACCAGGACGGCGCCTGCTGCTCAAAACCCAGACTCCGGGAGACCTGTTGCTCCGGCGGTCGACCAAACCACTGGCGACGAGTTGGCTGATCTCGACGGTATTCCGGTCATTCAGGACCCTTCAGCGCGTACTGGCAAATAGTCTTCGTAGTTTTTGCCTTTTTTTCTTTTTTTGTAAAAACTTCTCTTTTAATGATATATATATATATTTCAGTAGTTTCAGCTCGTACTGTTATCTTCTTTTTTTTTATATATCGTGTGCGACCTTGAGGTCGGCTTTTAGATAATTCCTTGTACGTGGCTAAGTATGCGAGGCGGGCTCGTCTTGATACTTAGACGTTTTTAGGACCGGTTGCGGGGCTGGCCCGGCTTACGATTTTTGTTCGATGCGTGACTAAGTGAGCGAGGCGGGCTCGGCTTATTGTGCTTAGACGCATCGAGACCGGTTGCGGGACTGGCCCGGCTTACAGGTCGCTTAGAAGGAAGTTGGTTATCCCCCCGTTCTAGCGATATGGTTGATCAGACCAGTTTAGTTCACGGGGAACGTAAGATATATAGTAAACGTATATTTGAGTAAATTGAGTATATATATCTTTGATTATTAGCTGTGCCTTCTGACGGGCTGCCTACGTACCCAGTATAATAGGGATCAAGCCATTCGTAGTTCATACATATCAGTTTTGGTAGTAAGCTCGTAGAGCGTTCTTTTTTTTTTTTTTTTTTTTTATAGAAAGTAGTTTACTGCGAGCTGCTGTCTGGTTCGGTTCGGTAGTTGGACTGGCTTGCTGACGAAGGGGGATTTCCTCAACTCTTCTGGATGTTGAGCATGTTGGTGTTGTAGTGGTATCGCTTTAGGCTCATTGAGTTCCAGGACCGGGGAATCATCTCCCCATTCATTGTCATAAGCCGATAAACCCCAGGTCGGACGATTTCGGTTACTTGGTATGGTCCTTCCCAGTTCGCGCCGAGTTTGCCGGCGTTGTGCTCTGTGGTATTTTCGTAAACCTTTCGGAGGATGAGGTCGCCCACCGCAAAACTGCGGTTGCGGACTCGCTTGTTGTAGTTCCTCATAGCGAGCTGTTGGTAGTTCTGGATCCGAACGAGGGCCTCGTCGCGAGCTTCTTCGATATGATCGTGGTTGTCGACGAGCATATCGTCGTTTAGGTTAGGATTCTTCGTCATCATTACACGACATAGGCTGTTGACTTCTGCAGGCGCCATGGCTTCTAGACCATAAGCGAGCGAGAACAGAGTTCGGTTGGTAGATTGACGGGGGGTAGTTCGGAACGACCAGAGTACTCCGTCGAGCTCGTCTGCCCAGAGACCCTTCTTTTCTTCGAGTCGTTTCTTGAGTCCGTCAACGATTATCTTGTTTGAAGCCTCGGCCTGGCCATTGCCCTGAGGGTATCTTGGAGTGGATTTGCTTAAGCGTATTTTCCATTTCGCGCAAAAGTCTTCGAAGGTCGCAGAAATGAACTGCGAGCCGTTGTTAGCGACGATCTCGTACGGGAGTCCGTGGCGGCAGATGACGTATTTCCAGATAAAGTTTTTAACGTCGTCAGCTCGTATCATGGCGTAAGCTTCGGCCTCGACCCACTTGGTGAAGTAGTCCGTGACGACGATGATGTACCTTTTTTGCCTAGACTTCGGGAATGGGCCCATGATGTCCATTGCCCATCTCATGAAGGGATAGGGCGTAGTTGCTGTGGAAAACGGTTCGGTTGGCGAATGGATCATCGGGCCGTGACATTGGTATTGTTCACAGCAGCGGGCGTGTTCGGCGCAATCTCTGAGCATAGTCGGCCAGTAAAAACCGAGACGCTTGATTTTGACTGCAAGAGCCCGACCTCCGGAGTGGCTTCCGCCGGCTCCTTCGTGGCTTTCGGCCATCACGCGATATACCTCATCGCCAGCCAAGCATTGCAAGAGTGCCTCGGCGGCATTCCATCTGTATAGCCCGCCGTTGAGGATGGTATAATACGCGCTGCGGGTTTTAAGACGTCTAGCAGCCCATTTGTTGTCCGGGAGTTTGCCGAACATTATGTACTTGGTTATCTCTTTGCGCCAGTCCGCTGCTACGGGCTGGGTATTTTGTTGTGGTGTGGACGTCGCAGGTCCGAGCTGGTCGTCGGACTCATTTGTAATGCTGCAAACGCCCTTTGGAAGAGAGATGCTTGGTTCCGGGATGGATTCAATGGATTCAATCGGAAGTCGGAGTCCGAACTGGAACCGAGGGAAGCGAGGGCGTCGGCCTGAGCGTTCTCTGCTCGCGGGATCTTCGTAACTTTGAACGTGTCAAAGTCTGTGGTTAGTTCGCGCGCGAGCTTTAGGTAGGCTTCCATCCTTTCGTCCTTGGTGTCGTATTCGCCGTTGAACTGATTGGCGACGAGCTGGGAATCACAGTATGCATGGATCTTCGTAGCGCCGACCTCCCTTGCCAATCGCAGCCCGGCGAGGAGGGCTTCGTACTCAGCTTCGTTGTTGGAGGCTTTGAATTCCAGACGGAAGGATTGTTCAAGCACTTCTCGGTCGGGGACTCGAGTCGGATTCCGATTCCAGCGCCGTGTCTAGAGGATGATCCGTCGACGTGAAGGACCCATTCTTGAGGCAGGTCGGCTTCCGAGGGGATTGGCGGGAGCTCAATGATGAAATCTGCGAGGACCTGGGACTTGGCGCTCGTTCGATTCCGAAACTCGATGTCGTATTCACTCAGCTCAACGGTCCATTTGGCCATTCGGCCCGACACACTCGGGCTGTGGAGGATAGTCCGCATTGGCTGGGTCGACATGACCACTATGGAATGGGATTGGAAATACGGTCGTAGTTTGCGGGCTGCGACTATGACGGCAAGAGCGAGCTTCTCAAGTAGAGGGTAACGCGACTCTGCCCCATCCAGGGACTTGCTAACGTAGAAAACGGGCTTCTGGTCGCCACCATCTTCCCGGACAAGAACTCCACTGACCGCTGCGTTTGTGACCGCAACGTAAAGGAACAGCGGTTCTCCGGTCTCTGGTTTCGCGAGTACGGGTGGTGTCGACAAGTAAGCCTTCAGCTCGTTGAACGCGGTCTCACATTGATTGTCCCAGAGAAAGTTATCCTTGCGAACTCTGAGCGCCTTGTAGAATGGGAGATTGCGGTCTGTGGATCGAGAGATGAACCTGTTGAGGGCGGCAATGCGACCTGTGAGTCTTTCGACTTCTCGCTGGTTCTTTGGAGAGGGCATGTTGATGACTGCTGCAATCTGTTTTGGATTTGCCTCGATCCCGCGTTGAGTGACGATGTAACCTAGAAATTCTCCCGAGGTTACCCCGAACGTGCACTTGGCCGGGTTTAGCTTCATGCCGAAACTGTTGAGTACCTCGAAACAGGCACGCAGATGTGTGATATGGTCATTGGCCTTTTGTGACTTAACCAGCATATCGTCTATGTAGACTTCCATCGAGTCGCCGAGCTGACTGACGAACATCTTGTTGACTAATCTTTGGTAGGTCGCCCCGGCATTCTTTAGGCCGAAGGGCATGACGCGGTAGCAGTAGGTTCCGCGATCCGTGATGAAAGCGGTCCTTTGGGCACGCTTTGTTGAGGTCTGTGAAGTCGATGCACACCCGCCATTTTCCGTTCTTTTTCTTAACCACAACTGGATTCGACAGCCATTCGGGATAGTGGACCTCCGTGATCGATCCTGCTTCGAGGAGTTTGGCGACCTCATTATTCACTGCCTGAGACCGCTCTAGTCCGAGCTTTCGTCTTTTCTGTTTGATTGGTTTGTATGTTGGATCGACGTTCAGCTCGTGCGTCGTTATCGTTGGATCAATCCCTTTCATGTCATGGATCGACCACGCGAATGTGGAGACATTGGCGGACAAGAATCGGATCAGTTCGCCACGGAGAGGCTCCTCGAGTTCGGCGCCAATGCTGACTTGGCGTTCGGGATGTTGTGAATCGAGAGTAATAGGGATCGTAGCCTCTTGTTGTGGCGAGGTGCTTGGGACCGCGGTAGATCGTCTTACGTTGTAAGTGACGCGTCTTAACTTATGCTCCGTTACGAAGCACGATCTGGCTACCTTCTGCGATCCTCGGACTGTGAAAACTCCGTAATAGGTCGGGAACTTGACGCATTGGTGGTAGGGTGACGCTACGGCTCGGAGCGACGAAAGCCATGGCGTTCCAACAATGGCGTTGTAGACCGTTGGCTTATCTATTACGACGAACTTGGCGATTTTGGTGATGCCGCCTACATGGACCGCCATTCTGATCGTTCCTATCGTCATAGACGTTACGCCGTCAAAACCGGTCAGTGGCTTGATGCTTGGCTTGATCTTGTCGTCATTGACATCCATTTTCCGTAGAGTTTCCAGGAAGATGAGGTTAACTGAGCTCCCTGTGTCGACTAGCACGCGGGTGACGTCGCAGTCTTCGATGCCCAGTTCGATGACCAAGGGGTCGTGGTGCGGCATTGCCACGTTTTTGGTATCCGCCTCAGAGAAGATGATCGGTATATCGACTGCGGCCTGAGCACTGCACTCGATTTGTTGGGAGACCGCCTTCTCGTGCTTCCTGAAAGTTCGGACTGAGTTTGAAGCTGCTTTAAAGCCTCCTATGATCATGAAGATCTTCTTTTTCAAAGCAGGCCGGTGTGATCCGGGACCGCCGTCGTCTGCAGGTCGCTTCGAGGGAGATGGGAGGATGATTTGCCCGTCGGACTTCTGTTCGTTTTCAGGTTGCCATTTTGGGGGTAGGTCGATGTGGACTTCTCCACTGCTATATTTTGCCATCAGTTTTGCCTGCAGCTGTCGGCATTGGTGGGTCGCGTGACCGAATTTCTGATGGTAGTCGCAAAACGACCTGACGTCTTCTTCTTTTTCTTCACCCCGAACAAATTTAAACGGCCATTTTTTGTTTTGTTGCTGGCCTTGATCCTGCTGTTGCTTCGCGGGAGCGGGCTGAGGCGTCTGGATTACGTTTGCTGCCAGGAGCTTCTTCTTTAGTTCCTTAAATTCTTGGTCGAGATGTTGGGATGGTTCGTTGTGGTCGATCTCTAATATATCTTTGGCTTTAAGCTTTGCGGGTGTCGGTTTAGCCGGGGAATGTTTCTTGAGATTGGTTGCTCGGTCTTCCTCGAGTAAAACGAAACTCGTTGCCCTGTGCATAGCATCGGCGAGAGTCAAAGCTTTATGGAGGATTAGATCAGCTCGGAATCCTGATTCGTGCCACAGTCCGTTTTTCAGGGCGCCGATTGCGGAGGTCTCTTGGACGTCGATCGTTGAGAGGATCGCTTTGAAGCGGCACATATAATCCCTGAGGGATTCCCTTGGTCCTTGGGCGAGAGCCCACAGGTCGGCTTCTGAGGCGCCGTCCTGGATGTACATGGAGTAATGTTTGAAGAATGCAGTCGAGAGCTGTGCGAAGCTTTCGATCGAGCTCGGCCTAAGCCGAGAGAACCAATCGAGCGCAGAACCAACGAGATGTTCGACGAATAATTGGCAATAGGCCGCCTCCCGCTCTTCGGGAGATAGCTGTATTCGCCCCATGGCGATGGCGAACGAGGTCATAAAATGTTTTGGGTTCGTGGTCCCACCGAAAGATTCGATTCTAAGCTTGGTTGTTTGGCGGATCGGGACTGCAGTGATTCGATCGGTGAACGGCGTCCTCTGAGTTTCTTCAAGGACTCGGTCGATCTCGGGCGCCGAGCTTAGGGCTTGACGGACCTTCGACTGCATTTCTCGAAGTGAAGCCTTAATGTTCTCGAGCTCAGAATCTTGGGCTGGAGAATGTTCTCTCGAGTGGGTTGCATGCTCGAGCTGCATGCTGATCGGAGTTCGCGACGGGGTATTGAGGTCGATAATCCGATGCTGGATGGTTGGGCGTCCTCCCTCCGCAAGAGACGGAGACGAGTTTGTCCTGGGATGTTGCAAGTTTGTGGGCCGGGAGGAGTCGAGCTGCTCTTGTATGACGTTCTGAGCTGTTGCGAGGGAATCTAGACGGGCGTTTGTTTGACGGACCATGTCGTCTTGTTGGTCAAAGCGTCTAATGAGGGTTCCCAGAACACGAACAAGATAGATCTGTTCTCCCGCATTTGTCGTCGCTTCGGGGCCACGGGTTATGGCGTTCGTCTCTTTGTTTGTGGCGGTCGGAGTGACGATTGGGCCGGACTCCATCGTAATGAACGGAGCTTCGTGGGTTGCCTCTAAGATTCCTTGATTTGATGTTTCTCCGGGTTGTTGACTTGCGGACACGTTCGGGCACATATTTCTTTGCGTTAGAAAATCTCCTGGGTCCCCTACCTGGCGCGCCAATTGTTGATCCAGCAGGTCGACAATGAATTTATAATAGATCGGAGGTCGGAGAATTCCGTGTATAGAAAGTTGAGTCAAAGAAAGGTAAGTAAAAATAGGTCGCTATAAATAGTCCGGACAGACCTCGGGCTATCAGTTCTCTAGGTCGGAGATCGCGACGAACTGGTGAAACCCGAACTATTAGATGTTGAGTATAAAAGATTACAATCTAGCGGACTGGTGAGTAATGATACTGATATTTCTTGAGGGAAGAGTGAATGTCTCCCTGTATTGTCCCGTGTCGTCTATTTATAGTGAACGGCGTTGAGTTTAACTCGAGTTCAGCTGACGGTGGTTATCTCCTAGGTGTGGTCAGACCGTGGTTAAAGCTTTGGAATGGGCTTCTGGCAGCCCGTCGGGTTTCTGGCGATCTGGCAGCCCGTCGGACTTCTCGCGAACTGTTCAGAATGTTAGGCCACAGGTCCAATCCCAACAATGAGGGTTTCAAGGTGGTGGCGTGGATATCTAGATGGATATAAGCGGCTGTTTTTGGTGGAAGGAGATATAGTGTTACATCAGAGGCTAATGGATGTTGGAGCTCCATGAAGATGATGGTGGAGAATCAAAAGCATCAACATCCGACGAAAAGAAGATCTGTTTGGTGATGACGACGACGTAGAACGTGAAGCTTATTAATCCATCTCGAAGGTGACCATGTGGGCGTATTGTTGATTAAACACGTGTATAAGTTATGTTTCTTATCCAATGGCGTGTATGTTGTGATCCTTCGATGGGCTTTCGATGTAGCTGTAATGTATCCTTTAGTTTAATTATAAAAGAATCTTGCAGACAAAAAAATAAAAATTACTCTATCTAAATTATTTTTGCCAGAAAAAACATAAACTTTTACGATTCCTCCAAAAGTACTTCAACTAATTACAATTCTTTTATTTAATACACAAAGTTTTCAAAATTTAAAGGTTTTGTACCTTCGAAATTAATGGATGTTAACATCCGTTAACGAAACATAAAACGTTGTTAGTTTAATTAAAGAAAAAAACCCGAAAAAATATTCCAACTAAATTATTTTGCCAGAAAAATACACAGATTTTTATAATTTTCATAAAAATACTTCAACTAAATAAAAATTAGCAACTTAATATACAATGTTTCAAAATTTAAGGCTTTATAATTTCACCGGGTTCCTCACATGCACCAGAGATCCTCTCATGTAGTCAAAACTTCACTACACGTGTTCATGAGCATCTTTGTTTTCAAATATACACTTTGTTGTCGATGTATGTTCATGTGAAAACTTGAACCACACTTGTACCACCTTACTGCTTGTTTTATTATCATCGCAAAACGTATCAAGACATGACCACATAATAAAATCAGGATCCATGACAATGTCTTCCTTTATGAATTCTCCATTATAACCAAACTTGTTATACTTATACTTCATTGATCATCCATAATGCACTTTCAGTTTTATGGACTATGAATCACTGCACGCAAACCAAACTCCATAATCAAACTTAAATAATGCATACAAATCTATAATTTGACCTGGAATAAAGCTTCCAAATCAAAATATTCAATTAAACATACAAATCGACTAACTGACCCTAATCGAACATAAAAAAGGGATTAACATCCTTTTTAAAACTTTGTATATTAAACGTTTTTGAATCTAGTGATCAAAGTGTAAAATATTCAAATTTTGAAACTTTGTACATTAAAAAGACAATTGTATTTAGTTGAGGATTATTTTGGGGAATCATAAACGTTCGTGTATTTTTTGGCAAAAATAATTTAGTTAGAGTATTTTTTGAGAATTTTTTCCTTTAATTAAACTAACAGCGTTTCATATTTTGTTAACGGATGTTAATTTGCGTTAATTTAAAGGAATTTGAAAATTTTGTGTATTAAACGAACAATTTTATTTAGTTGAGGTATTTTTTAGGGCACCGTAAAATTTTGTGTATTTTTTTCTGGCATAAATAATGTAGTTGGGGTAGTTTTAAAGATTTTCCCCACAAAATAATACTTTCTCAGTTTCAATATAATTGATGTTTTCGATTTTTTTTTGTTTTATATTTTAAATGATGTTTCAAGTTTCTATATAAAATTAATTGTGTTTATGTTGTTTTTGACTGTTTATCTTTGATGGTTTGAAACCCTAATCTGCCAGCCGATGTGCCACGACACAATTTCTTCCATGTCATCCAATGCATCCCCCTATGAATCGTTTTTGGTGGAGTTCTAATACGATTCATAGGGGGATGCATTGGATGACATGGAAGAAATTGTGTCGTGGCACATCGGCTGGCAGATTAGGGTTTCGAACCATCAAAGATTCTAATATGACACTATTGGCAAGACAACTCTGGAGACTGATGGTAAACCCGAAGTTACTTCTTGCAAGGATTTTCCAACGAAGGTACTATCGGAATTCGGATCCAGTAAGATCCTACTCCTCCTACGGTTGGTGCGGGAAGGACTTAAGTTGAACATAACATATACACAAGAAGTTTAGCAAAGAACGTAGGATCAAATCAATTTAGAATTGAATGAAACTTTGCGTGAAGATAGATATTTGAGTTAAATTCCTAATGGAGTTTGAATCATCTCATTTGGAGATGGAACAAGAAGATGCATCCCAATTGCTGAAAATATATAAAACTGACTCGAAAATGAAGCAAGTGCAGAATCAAGTCCAGCACCGGGACAGTCTGTGGACCGTTGTTCCAGACTGATGCCAGCACACATCAAGGCATTTTAAAGACTAACACCGGTCGTGTTCCTTGGTCGTTTCTATGGACCGATGTTGGAGCAATTTTGACCAAAAAAACATTTTCGCCTTAAACTTAACCCTAGAAAACCGTAAACCTATAATTTGTTTGCCTCTTGTTGGTGTCTGCCGAAACAATAGAGTAGTTTTATCATAAAGAAGCAGCCACCAGGAGTTCTCTTGAGGTTCTTCGTAGATTTGGATTTTAGAGCATTCTAGTGGATAATCTCGCTTTGTACTTCGATATAGAGAAGAATCATCTTACCTTTACTCTTTAATTCATGTTTCTTTATCATGAATTCATCATTTGTCTACTGTTTTTCGTGCACCATGTTTGAGTAGTTCATTTGTTGGTTTTAGGTTTTCAATGAGTTTTATAGTTCGATAATTGATTGATGATTGTTTAGGGATATCATTAGAGTCATTCATCTTTACTTATAATCTATGCATGATTGCTTTACCGTGTATCAAGTGATCTGATCTTAGGTATATATACTCTGCAAAAGCTTGTTATATTACCGAAACTAGTATTTGATGAACCAAACGTCTTAACAATTCGAAAGGTTAGTTAAAGAGTTTGGTGAACTTTATCAGAACTTGAACTTTAATACATTTTTTCACCTTGTACTACCCTGCGGTAGTTGAGTCTATTATGGTGTTAAAACATAGAGGTTGGAGCCACGATAGTGAAAAGATCTTACATACATGTTTTGTGTTCTAAACGGTTCATAATTTCTAAATTCCTAAAATCAATCAATCTTTATTATTGTATGACTCTCTGCGAATTACCTAAGTCCTAACTCTTTTCTCTCATTGATTTTTGTTGCTATTTAGATATATTATTTATTTATTTTACAATAAAAAAACAACAAACATATTTTATTCAATCTTTGTTTTATTCATTACAATTTGATGTGTAGTTAAGAAGTCTCTGTAGATTCGATCCCTTATCTATATTAATTGGGATTGATGTGCCCTTGCATGAAGTTTAGTTGAAAGGTAAAACTTGAGACTACATCAACTCATTAAATAGGTTAGAACAGGGACCTCGATTTCCCTTTGGAATGACCCCTGAATACCAGCTGAACACCCAAGACCGCCAATTTGCAAAGGTATAAATTACTACACAAAGTTTAATGTTAACCATTGGGTTAACCTATTTTCCCATACGTGGAATATGGACTTATTGAGGGTGATAATAGTACTAGAGGATGTCGCTATCATTAGTGACATTCCCATTAGTACCATTAATCATCCATATTTTTTGGGATGGCATTTCACGAAATCCAGAAAACATACAGTAAAATTTGGATATCACACAGAGTAGTAGATAAGTAATAATGGTTCCTTGTCTGGACCTACAGGACCAAACATCAAGCCCCTCCTAGCATACACTTGGAAATTGAGATGCCCTAGAAAATTAAAACATTTTATTTGGCAAATACTAATGGGGTGCGGTGCGTCCCGGTATCATCGAATTTGCGACATCGAGGAATCAATTGTGACACACAATGTACCCGATGTGGAGCATTGGAGACAATTAATCATGTAATTTTTGAATATCCTCCAACATTACAAATATGGTCCTTGTCAAAGTTTCCCTCGACACCGAGAATTTTTCCTCGAAATTCGGTCTTCGTTAATATCGATTATCTTTTTTGGAGAATCTCGACTCAGGATCAAACTTTTCCCTGGATTATTTGGTATATATGGAAAGTTAGGAATGATTAAGTGTACAACAATATATATCATTGTCCTCTAGAGACTCTAAAATTGGCAGAACAAGAGGTTCTGATATGGGAATCGGCTCAAACAGATCCCATTTGTAACAACTAAAATCTATAAGGATTTGGGATAACCAACCCTGAAAATCTAGGTGTTGTGTATCACATTGACAGATCATGGAAGGACATTGACAATATGGCAGGTTTAGGATGACATTGCGACCGTTGTAACAACGAAGCAATATGGGTGGGAGTCCAAAATTTTAGAAGAAGTTTCTCTTCTCTACACGCCGAACTAAAAGCACTAATACGGGGTATGCACTTGTAATTTATGCTTGTTGATTGTTTGAATAGCAAATGAAAACTTGTTCTAATTAGATAATTAATGAAGTGATTACTTTCATAAAATTTTATCGATCAAATTTGAGTGTTTCAAGTCTTAGAATTAAGTTCTTTTATTTTGTTTTGGTCAAACTAGAATTAAGTTCTATAAATGGCTTTGTCATCATGATTCAATTGCTCGCTCAATTTATTCAAGTGAAAATTAAAAATAAATGATGTCTTTTAAGGAATTTGTCCATTTATACTTTTATTTGTAATTTTTAGTGCACTATACTTTATCTTAGACGAATATCCATTTATACTCATCGATTAACAAACAACAATTGCACATTTCATAGAAAGTTTAATTCATTTTTTTTTTCACATGTTACATAAAAAAGTGAGAAAAAAATAATTCCATATACATAATTTGGAAAGTGATTTTTCCAAGAAAGTTTAATTGTATTCTCTAAAATCACTCTCCCAAAATTTATTGTAATATAGCAAAATTTATCAAACATTTATCCCACTAAAACTTATATCCATGAAAACTAATCTCACAAAACTACTTAAATTTAGTCAACTAACTCAAAAACTACACTTGCAAAAATTTTTGTGAGAAAACTAATTATTTTTTTTATTGTAGCTAACCCACTAAAACTTATACACACGAAAATTAATCACACAAAACTACTAAAATTTCTCATATTTTCGTTTTTCATTCTAAAATTATAGGGATAGTTGCACAACTAACCCACAATTTGTGGTCAATGTCAAACCTATACCCCTATATCCTCTCTCTCTTATTTTGCCACTTTCTCCCTTCTTTATCCTTCTCCTCACCACTTATTCACGAAAATGCCATTATATTCTAATTTTTTTTTTTTTAATTTCGGAAATATTGGAAAATACACAAAAACCAAAAGATCTCAAAATATTTACGAAAATGCCATCTTGTTCAATTTTGCCAACCACCATGAACAACCGATTTTGAGCTCTAAATGCATCCCAACCGTTTTTTTTTTAAGTGTAAGTGCTCAATATCTCATCTTATTACCTATTCTCTTCCTTTTCCTCACGAATTGCATCAAATAAACTCTCAACAAACCATTTCATTTATAAACACACCGATTTTCGATGGTTCTTGCATAACAAGGAGTTGGGTTCTTTGCTATCAGTGAGATTCAAAGTTAGAGGTGGTTGAAGAAGCTAAAAACGAGCTTTCGCGGCGAAAAAAGGTAAACTTAGTTGAATTTTTTGATTTTTCAGATCTCATTTGCGAATGTAGACTTCCATGGAAATCTACAAGTCAACGGATAGGTTAGTTTTGACATTGACTTTTTTTGAAAATTTTCAATGTAGACTTCCACGGAAGTCTACACGTTATCCTTTGGAAAAAAAAAAACACGTTTGTAGACTTCCTGTCGAAGTCTACATAAAGTAGGTTAGTTTTGACATTGACTAAAACTTTGACTTTTTAGAGCAGAAGTCTACAAAATTTTAGTAGACTTCGTCTGACATGGCAGGTTAGTTTTGCAATTGACTGGACTTTGACTTTGTTTGAAGACGTTCAAAGTAGACTTCGTCTGACGTGGCAGGTTAGTTTTGACATTGACTAAAATCTCAGAAATTTGACCACGGAAAAGTAGACTTCGTTTGTAGACTTCACACGTAGACTTCGTTTGTAGACTTCTATTTAATTTAATTTACTTCTATTTAATTTAATTAATTTTTTGGTCAAACCCAAAACTAAACTCTTTTTTAGAAAATATGTCAAAACTAACCTGCCACGTCAGACGAAGTCTACAAACGAAATCTACTTTGAAGTCAAACCTTAAGTCAATTGCAAAACTAACCTGCCACGTCAGACGAAGTCTACATCCCATGTAGACTTCTTTGCGAAGTCTACTTGGTATGTAGACTTCGTTTGTAGACTTCTTTCAAAAGTCAAACTTAAGTCAATTGCAAAACTAACCTTCCACGTCAGACGAAGTCTACAAACGAAGTCTACTTTAAAGTCAAAACTTAAGTCAATGTCAAAACTAACCTGCCACGTCTGACGAAGTCTACAAACGAAGTCTACACAAAAGTCAAAACTTTAGTCAATGTCAAAACTAACCTTCCACGTCAGACGAAGTCTACAAACGAAGTCTACGGAGATATTTTTGTGTAGACGTCCACGGAAGTCTACATTTTCGATTTTCAGTAATTAATTATTTTTAATTAATTAGTAATGAATTCTGTTGTTTTTGTTTTTTCTAAATGCGTGTTAATTCTGGTGTTAAATTGTATAAAAATTTTGTATGCAAATGTATAATATATAATTTATAAATTAATTTTCTTGTTTAATTGGTATCTAACTCATATTTGTAGACTTCTCATGTAGACTTCCTAAGTAGACTTCCCAAGGAAGTCTACATTCTGATTTTCAGTAATAGTGTTTTTATAGTTCATTAGTAATGAATTTTGAGCTTTTTAATTTTTGTAAATGCGTGTTAATTATTGTGTTTTTATGTGTATAAGTTTGACATGTATATGTTTGATAGATTCGCTTTAACTTAATTTTCTTTTTTTATTATCATATTTGTAGACTTCCACGGGAAGTCTACTATGTAGACGTCCACGGGAAGTCTACATGTACGATTTCAGTAATTAATTTTTTATAATTAATTGGTAATGAATTTTGTGGTTTTTGTTTTTTCAAAATGCATGTAAATTATGGTGTTTTAATGTATAAAAATTTGGTATTCAAATGTATAGTCTATATTTTATAAATTAATTTTCTTGTTTGATTGGTATGTGGCTCATATTATGTAGACTTCTCCTGTAGACTTCCAATAACGATATCTAATGTGTTTTTTTTGCTCTTTGTCCACAGATAATGGTTCAGTTTCTGGCTGTTTATGGAGAATGGTTTAAGGAAGATACGTCATGGCAATTTGCGGTTGATAATGAGAGAGGAGGGAGATTGTTCTTCTTGCATGATGGTTCTACTCATGCGGAACTTGTTGAAATGGTTCAAGATGAATATATGTTAGGCAAAAAAACAGAGTTGGTGGAGATCACTTATTCGTTACCCGAGTCAATATTGGGACAGATGGATCCGGATACACCGCCTATACATGTTGCAAATGATAGACAAGTCCGGAATTTGATCGAGCTAGGTAAAACGCATGTTATACGCATTTGTGTCTCATGTCAGTTCGACGAGGATAAAGCTAGTGATGAGGATGAGGAGGACAATGACGGCAACTATGAAGATGAAGGTGTAGACAAAAATGAAGGGGAATTCAAGGATGAAGATGCTGAAGAAGATGAGCATGTTGATGAGGATGCCGGTGTTGGTGGTAATTTGGATGATGATGGGAATGGAGATGATGGTATTAAAACTGAAGATGCTGTTGATGAGGACTACAGTCTATTTGGAAAAGTCAAAGATGAGGATGAAGATGACATCTCATTTGATTTCATTGGTGTCCAAGGAGGATCAATACCAAATATGACATGGTTTGATAATATATTTGTCAAACAGAGTTTTGCTACCAAAGAAGAGTTGGTCTCAGCATTGCGACTGACGGCGATCAAGTCAAGATTTGCATTCAAGGTGTATAAGTCATCAAAAAAAATGTTCGTGGCTACTTGTATTGTGAAAGAATGCAAGTGGAGGCTCAGAGCGATTGTCACAAATGAACCAAACCGGTTTTGGGTGACGAAGTACTCGAAAGTCCATACATGTTCATTATCGGACCGAGTTTCGCACCGTCGGAATGCTACTCCCAAATATATTGGAAAGTTATTTATTGACCGCGTTGGAATTATCAATGGAATTACGCCGGAACACATCAAAGACTCAATGAAGAAGATGTTTGGTATGAATATCGATTATTTTACTTCATATAGATCGCTGAGGTGTGCCCAACAATTGGTTAGAGGAACAGCGGAAGATGGATATGAGAAATTGCTTTCTTATTTGCACCTACTCGAGAAAGCCAACCCCGGAACAGTTACGGGTATTGAGCTTGATGCTATGAATCGATTTAAATATCTATTTATAGCATTCGGAGCCTCCATAGCTGGTAAATACGAAGGGGTTCTAGTGGCAGCCGCACAAGACGGTAATTTTCAGATATTTCCTTTGGCTTTCGGAATTGTTGATAGTGAGAATGATGCTTCATGGGAATGGTTTTTTACAAAACTCCGCGGTTGTATCTCAGATCAGTATCCTCTTGTGATAGTTTCTGACAGACACTTGTCTATTAAGAAGGCGTGCGACACGGTTTTCCCTTGGGCAACACGTGGTATATGTTACTATCATCTTCAATGTAACATTGTCACGAAATATAAGGGGAAACATCTAATGTACTTGGTCAAAGGCGCTGCATATGCCTATACGGAAGAAGATTATGACAGATACATGGCTTCGATCCGTAGCGTGAAGCCCGAACTTGCGGTCTATTTGGAGGAAGCAGACCCGAAGCTATGGTCACGTGTTCACTTCGAGGGAGATAGGTACAACATAAAAACGACCAATATTGCCGAATCTATCAATGCAGCAATTAAAAAGGCGAAAGGATTTCCCATAGCATTCCTTTTGGAATTTATCCGGGAGAAGTTAGGAAGGTGGTTTTCTAAAAGGCGAGAAGATGCATTGAGTCTAACAACACACCACAGCCGAGGAGTTGAAACTTTGTTGGCCATTCGTGAAGATTACGCGTCCAGAATGACGGTGGAGAAAATCAATGAATGGGAATTTCATGTCAAGGGAGGAGCACGAGAAGCTCTTGTTCATTTGGGAAATAAAAAATGTTCTTGCGGTGTCTTTTATACTGAGAAGATACCTTGCTCCCATGCTATCGCGGCGTTGGCATCGGCTCGTCAACATGTCTCTACTGCTGTCTGCCCGTCCTATGAGAGGGATTATTTGTATGCCGCATACTCGCAAAACATTTATCCCGCCAATGACGCCTTACAAGGAAGTGGAATAGCGTCATGTCTCCCTCCCGATGTTAGGCCTCGTGCTGGTAGAAAGAAGAAGTCGAGGTGGCAAACTTAGCTAGAAATCGCGAAGATGAAAGCCAAAAAACCGCGGAAGCTTCACAATCAATACAATTGTTCAAAGTGCAAGCAAGGAGGACATACGAAGCCGAATTGTGTTACTTAATAGCTCAGCAGCAACTGCCCAGTACCATCTTTAGCAGCAACTGCCCGGTGGAAGTCTACCGGCGAAGTCTACTAGATAAGTCTACATGTGAAGTCTACGGAAGAAGAAGCCGATGTGAAGTTGATAATTCCATTTTTCTTGTTGAATGAGATTCTGTGTAAAACTTGATAATCTTGTTTGAAAGTAGTATTTTTATTATGTATTTATGATGGAAGAAAAACTTTGTAATGTATCATTTTAAAGCTAATTAAATAAGCAAATAACTGAATATATTATCATCCAACACTACGAGTTTTGGCATTAGCCATACAATATAATAGTTACATCGCGCAATAGTAGCAAAAGAATAAAGGATGTGAGTTTGTCTTACATCTAAAAAGGTTAGTAGTAAGAATCCTAAAAGTTAAGCGGGATTACAAAAGCATATTCCTCGGTGGAGCAATATTAGGATTCATATAGGTCCAAGACAGAATAGTCCCGAAATTCAGTACCGCGTATTTCCGTCTCGTCGAATATCTCAGCAGCAAGCTTTTCCCTACTAGCAAGAATGTTGGCATCGCACAAGCTCGAAGAACTAAATGGAAGCCCAAGAGCGTGGAGTTCGATATACTTCAAAGTGTACACTCCACAATCACCACTTTGTACGTTCTGTGGTACTCCGGCTTTAACCCGCTCATGAGTGTATGGCTCATATGTGTGCTTCCACCTGTCCTCCAACATGCATGTATCCCGGATTACATGAGGCATTATGACGCATATAGGCTCCACTAACTCGGCAATTTCTGCATCAGATGTGTAACTGTAAATACTATCCCACACAACAATGTGTCTCATTGGGATATTTATCCACAATGCCACCCAATGATCGCCTTTGATATGCAATGGGACGTATATATCATCAACTTCAACACCCCAGAGCTTCTTTGTTCTGCCATAAGATGGTAGATCACCTTTTTGGTAATCCAACGCTCCAGCAGGTAGGAGTTTACCACCACCATCTGCATTTGCAGAAGAAGGCAGAAACTCCTCCTTGTACTTGGCAGTCCACATCATGGTTAACATGCACTCAGCAAAGCACACTCTTTCACTCCTAAACCACTCCGGATGAACGTTGTGCCGAACTCTCAGTAGAACTAATGCAGCATCCATGTGCTGCAATACATAGTAAGATACCAGGTCAGCAAAGACAGAATAAAAAAACAGAACAATAATGAAAGTCTACATATGAAGTCTACAGATGAAGTCTACATATGAAGTCTACAGATGAAGTCTACATATGAAGTCTACTGATGAAGTCTACTTACCGAATCTTTGAGAAACTCACGTTCGGTCCGAAGAATCCAAAACCATTCTGAGGTTGTGCTCGATTGTATCTTCCCATAATCGCTGTCCATGATCATAATTCAGAATAACCACAATTCAGATATTATTACAAATTTAAAAAGAATGTAGTACAAGTAGAGAGATACTTACGGTTGTTTTCTGAGCCAATCATCCATTTTCTTAACCTTCAGGAATTGCACAGCGGCAAAAGGATCATATCCTCTTCCTGTTGGAATTCTGATTCTAACCTTCTTTTGTGCAGCAGCGGGCTCATAAGGAGATACCTGTGTTGCAGCAGGCCTCTTTAGCCTTTCACTCTTGCCCCGTGCCAAGATCTGGTTAGCCTGCTTCTTCTTTTGTTGTTTCGCTTGTTGATTTGGAATGTAATCCGGTTTTCGTTCTACCCTTGGAATAATCTCCACACTTGGCTCACATGGAAGATGGACTCTTTGACTCTGAACTTCAGCACGTTCCACCTTAACCTTAACGAATTCACTCTGCAATATTCCATTTTAAAAGTCAATTAACTTACAAATTGAGTAGACTTAAAATTAAATAAAAATGAAAAAGCACAAGGTTCTTTCATACCACTTAAAAAACAAAACAATGTAATAATAAGTCTTGGAATAACAGCAAGATCCACAAATAAATATCAAACAAATGATGATACTACTTCTTCTCTACTACTTTTCCTCTAAGCCTCTCGCTTTTCCGTGTATTATCAATAACTTTTTTTTGGTGTTTGGGTTTGGATTTTTTACTAACTTGGACATCAGAAATCACTTGTTTGACGGTGTCCTTCACAGCATCGTCATCTCCTTTCTTATCAGCAGCGGGTGATGGAGGTGTAGGAGGAGCACTACCTTTGACATGCTCAGCAGCAACATTTGGTGGAGGAGAAACATTGAGTGGAGCAGCAACATTGGACTGCACCTGCTCATGGCCTTTCTCTCCCTCTCCCTCTTTCTCTCCATTTCCCTCTTTCACTCCATCTCCCTCTTTCACTCCCTCTCCCTCTTCCTCTCCATATTGCACATCCACGTTCACTCCACCTTTCACCATGGCTTTCCCCATAGCATCCACCTTATCAGCAAGGTCTTTAATCTACATCTCACACCTGGACAACCCTTCCATCATCGTGGTTCTCAAGCCCGTAAAACACTTATCAAAGTGTGATTGTAGTTTGAGCACAAATGACATCGGCTCTCCTTCTTCATCATCGCTCTTAGACCGCTTCCTTTTCCGACTTTGGCTGTCTGTGTGAAGGTCAGCCTTCACACATGCTGATTCAGACTTGACATAAGCGACTGGTTCACCCTTCACAACAGCTGTTGCAAAAGTCACAATGTTAGATACTTTTAAAAATAACAGAAAAACCAGAGCCTGCTATCGGACTCAATACCTGGAAGCTTGTAGCTGTTAACCCCAATATCTGGCCAGTGCCTGTTTTTCCACTTCCAGCCTTTACCAAACGATACCTTCAAAATGTTGTCAACAGTTTCATCTTCCACATCACCATCCCAAAGAGGACTCATCTCTTCGATTGTATCCATCCTAACAAAGTTCGCAACAATGGTCTACAAAAGGAAAGAAATAACAATTCATTAGAACCAGGATAAGTCCACTTTAGAAGTCTACAAATGAAGTCTGAATTCTACACATGAAGCTACACAGGAAGTGAACAGAGGAAGTCTACACAGGAAGTCTACACAGGGAGTCTATACAGGAAGTCTACACAGGAAGTCTACACAGGAAGTCTACACAGAATTAGATTTGCACAGAAAGATATCTACACAGAAAGAGATTTACAGTAGCAGTTTTCGCAATAATTCCACAGTATAAGTGTACTAGAAGTCTACACCAATAAAGTTATGAAAATACCTGTTTCGCCAAATTCTCTTTGAAATTTTTACGGCCTCTTGATCCTTGGTAAGCAAGTAGCGGTGGAGTTGGTGACTTGGGTAGAGGCGAACCAAACTTAGACCCAAAATCTGGTAGAGCCCAATACAACCAAACTTGGAGAACTTGAACAAAACCCTCAATAACATAGGAGTTTTTCGTTACGTCCTTCTCCTTCACAGACTTTATCAAATTCAGGAAAGCGACTCTTCCCCACGGGTAGTTCAGAAAAGCTTGTTCATCCATAACTAGTCTAGCCAGCTTAACCGGAGTGGATGTAGTCTCTCTCCGAGCTTCAATATAACCTGCAAAGATGCAGAGATATCCCAACCTCATGCGATCCTCCCGAGACCAATCTTGGCATCGGTTACAAGCTGCTACCAAGTCATTAATACTTGGACCCGACTCCAAATCAACTCCTAGAAGACCCCAGAATGCTTTCATATCATCGCTAACCTCAACTTCCGGAGATTCCAGATTCTCTGTATAGTCACAGTTTAAACCAGTGATATGTTCAAACTCATAAAGTGAAAACCTAATCGGTTCAGCATTGATGAGAGTCCATATCTCATACGGCTTCTTGTGGTCAAGCTGAAAACTAAGCAAGTGATGCACCAGCCTGGATGCCCATCCAAATTTCAGAGAATGGAACTTAAGGAACACACCCAGTGGAGAATGGTATATCTCACTAAATTCATCAGAACGTAGACCATCTTCTGCTGTCATAGCATCGAACAGCCTTGAGTCACCTGCATAATAACCTATGCTTTTTTGCGGTAGAGGTTCCTGGTCTTTTGTGTAAAGTCTTAACGGGAATTCGTTCTGAGACGTCATCAGCAAACACCAATAATCTGCAATTTAAATAAGAATGAGAAGGCTGCGACAGAAGGATAATGAAGGAGAAGTCTACAGGAGAAGTCTGTGACAGAAGTCTATATGAGAAGTCTGAACAGAAGTCTACATGAGAAGTCTGCAACAGAAGTCTACATGAGACGTCTGCAACAGTAGTCTCCCGGAGAAGTCTGCAACAGTAGTCTACCGGAGAAGTTGATTTCGTAGCGAATCCAGCGGTAAAACAAAAAGGGAAACATTTCGTATCGAATCAAGCGGTAAAACAAAAAGGGAATGAAACAAACCTTTGACAGAAGTTGAATAAGTTGATTTCGTAGCGAAGCAAGCGGTAACCCGACCTAGATGAGAGAGTGAAACACATAAAGTTAGTTTTGTCATTCAAATGGACAAAGGAAATCTCTCTTCTCTCCCTCTCATCGTTTCTATCTTTCCCCTACTTATCTTCCTCTTCGTTTTCGTCTGTATCTCCCTTCCAGATCTGGTTCATCTTCACTCCACAGCGAAGATGAACCAGATCTGGGAAGAGAAGACGAAGATTAACTAAGGCGAAAACGGGAGAGATAGAAACGACGAACACGAAGTGAATAGAGAAACAATAGAAGAAGAGAAAAAGAGAAGAAGAGATGAAGAGAAGAAGAGAAAAAGAGAGTACCTTCGGTGAAGAAGAGGAACGACGGTGGCGCCTCAGCGGTGGCTATGGTTTTCCCGGTTGGAGAATGTCGGTAAAAAAAAAAAAAAAAAAGCAGATATTTATGTAGGGTAAATGAACAGTAACCCACGGTTAAGGGAACAGTTAACTAACTGTTGGGTAAACTGAACAGTTGCGTCGGTTTACAGGAAAATTTTATAACATGTCATAGTAAACCGATAACGGTTTTATGGGTTTGGTAAATCAACGAAGTCTACATGGGAAGTCTACATGGGAAGTCTACATGGAAGTCTACAGATCTTTCCCTCGGTTATGTAATTGTAGACTTCACATGTAGACTTCTACTGTACACTTCGTATGTAGACTTCTTAAGCATAGTAAAAGTGTCGTATATAATTAATTAACTTTATAAGTATTTAATTTGAAATTGTATCCATTATGTGAGTTTGCGTCTTAATTTATTTTATTAATTTGATTTAAATTTAATTTAATTTCGACCTAATGTGAGTGCATGTTACTACCCAAAAAAGGGAAAAAGAGAACCAAATAGCCTAAATATGTTACATCCATTCCAATCCATACAGTACATGTTTAAACCCTCTCGAATATACAAAATTAGAGGGTCGTCGAAAATTGTTTTTAATAACGCAGTACTTTAATTAAAAAGAAACTAAAATCTTGTCAAGCAAACACAAACACAACCGATCACACATACGAGGATTATACACGCTACCATCGCATTCCTCATCTCCAAGCAACTGTAACGAGTCTCAATAATCATCTCCTTCAGTTGGGCTAGCTCTATGTCTGTTTTCTCAATGCAACGCCGAATCGTTGGTTTATCAATACAATCTGTTAGGGCCTGGCTCTCGTTACTTATGAAGTAACGAAATAAATCAGCTTGTTGTTCGACCACCATCTTCATCTCTTCAACCTCTTCCATTATAGCCTCATCCCACCACTTGAAAATATGGTACAAACCATCCTATACAAAAGATTTTGCTATTATATATTTATATATAAACGCCAATAGCAAACAAACAATAGTTACAAAATTCATTACCGCATGGTTATGACAACCATAGAATCTCCGACCCAGATTATCGGCAGTAGTGGATGTTTGGAGAACTGGCACTAAACCGCAGTAACAGCGGTTGGGAAAACCAGAGGTTCTACCCGCTCTACGTCGAGCAGTTGAACTCTCGTTCCTTATGGAACTACTTGACGGTTGTGTGTAGCTGTATTGACCCATCCCTAATGACCATATAACAATAATTCAATAAATATGCATTTTCGTGCTATTCTATTGAAAAACAAGTCTACATTGTAGACTTCTTTGGAAGTCTACAATGTAGACCAAAGAAGTCTACATTGTAGACTTTCAAAGAAGTCTACATTGTAGACTACATATTGTGACGAAGGTGTGACTTAGATCTGGAATAGTCAGAGAGAAACAAATGTCAATTTTACCGGCTATATGAGGACGACGAAGTTTACCGGCTATATGAGGACCTCCTAAAGGGTCAGATCTGCAACAAACCAAAAAGACATGTTAAAGAAAGATGGCGGGTCAGATAAAGTTTACCGGCTAGATGAGGACCTCCAAGAGTCAGATCTGCAACAAACCATAAAGAAGACCATAAAAGTGAGAAACAGATGAACATGATATATAAAATACATATAAGAAAGGAGGATGAGTTATAAATCAATGAAGAACAAATACTTACCCCTTCGAAAATCGGCAGCAACGGAGGAGAGGCGACCATAAAAGAGCGAGTGAAAGTTTTTTAACAAAACGATTAGGGTTGAGTTTATATAGGCAGGTAAAAAACATCCGGTTAGGTTAAATTTTCCGGTTTACTGTGAAGTCTACAAACGAAGTCTACGATTCCCTAAACCCTAAACCCTAAACCCTAAATGTAGACTTCCGGGAGAAGTCTACAGATTATATACATCAACTATTTTCGATGAAATATAACATATATACCTTCAAATGTAACATTCATAAATATAAATCCCTAAATCTAAGCCATTACAACATAAACTCATGAAACTATAAATATAAAAAAAAATAACTACCAACATGTAGATACATAAATATCAAAACATATGGGTTTAGTATTCATTTCATTATGAATGTATAACCTAATTTGTCTTTATTGGTTAATTTTGTGAAATTTTGTGAAATTTTATTTTTAATACTTCACAATTGTTTATACTTTCATCATGAATACAAATATTTAATCAAAATAATTTTTGCTAATTTATAAATTTAAATTTTGTAAATAATCGGTAAGTAGACTTCCCAGGGAAGTCTACACAAATATCTAAAGTATAGAATGTACCTAATTTGTCTTTATTGGTTACAATTGTGAAATTTTGTTAAATTTTATTTTTAATACTTCAAAATTGTTTATACTTTCATCATGAATACAAATATTTAATCAAAATAATTTTTGTTAATTTATAAATTTAAATTTTGTAAATAATCAGTAAGTAGACTTCCCTGGGAAGTCTACACAAATATCTAAAGTATAGAATGTACCTAATTTGTCTTTATTGGTTAATTTTGTGAAATTTTATTTTTAATACTTCACAATTGTTTATACTTTCATCATGAATACAAATATTTAATCAAAATAATTTTTGTTAATTTATAAATTTAAATTTTGTAAGTAAACAGTTAGTAGACTTCTCTTGTAGATGTCTCTTGTGGACTTCGCATGTAGACTTCGTATGTAGACTTCTATTTCACAATGTAGACTTCGTAAAGGGTAAAATGGTAACTGGGACATCCGTTTTTTTCTTTGGTCATAAGGGGTCTAATTGTAATTTCACTACCCCTTTGGGTTAGTTTTCGCAAATATAAGATGTGGGGTTTAGGTTTCACATATAAATGAATTTGTGGGTTATTTACAGCAATTTTCCCAAAATTATATGTAAATTTCCGTTTCTCATTTAAAAATAATTTAGAAATTGATTATTGTAATAATAAAATTATAAAACATTTTTACATAATATATATTGTTTTTGAAATTAATAATAAAGACTTATAAAATTGTTAAAAGAAATTTTGATATGTTTTATGAAAATACTTCACCAATTTATAAAAACAAATATAATTATTCTTTTAAAAATTTTTTTTTAACACGACAGTTTGAAAATAACAAAAAAATTCTTTAATACAAAAGTAATAAAAAACAATTTTAATCTATGTTTCATTTATATAATTTATGTTTATATATTTTAATGTTTTAAATTTTAAATAATTTATTTATATTCTAAATTCTACTTATGATGTTGGGACAAATTTAAATAAGTACTCTTTAAATTGTTCTAAATCATTTCTATTTCTATAGTAAACTTCATAATTTATATATAAAGTTATAAGAAAATAATAATATATCCATATGAATATTTTTATAATTTACGTAATTTGTTATTTTTTTTAAATATAATCTAAATGTCCAAATTTACTATTGAATCTAACAAGAAGCAATACTATCCATAGTAGATATTTTTATTTTAGACATTGTTATTCATGTTGAACCAACAAAAAAAGAAGTATTATTCACATATAGAATAATTCACACGGTTTATCTAAATGGATATTGAACACAATTGATCACAATATGTCAAGTTTTGTATTGTCAATTTTTCAAGATTTAAAAGAATTTACACAACCAATATTAGTAGTTTGGGGCAATGCGTTAAGGACAAGGTCGACACTACAACATCATTAGAAATGGAGAAATTTTTAGAAACGACAAAATCTTACTTGGTTATTACGATATAAAATTGGATCATGTAACTAGTTAAATTGTTTTTTGTTAATTGTATTGTAAATGAACTTATTGTCAATGCTATTAATGAAAATAGAATTAGTGCCAATAGACTGAAAGGAAAAAAAAATTATTTCATATAAGGAAAATTGAATTTAAATCCAAACTGAATTTCATAAGCAATTTTTAGCCACAAAATAATATTTTCTAATTTATTTTATTTCTAACAACTATTTAACCGCGTATAATGTAAAGAGTCACCTAGTTTTTAAATTTAAAAGGATAGTTTATACATAAATTTAAAATTTTAAATAAAGATATAGGTGGACAAACTCCAAAAAAATCATCCTTTATTCGGTTGTCTTTACTTATGATCTAATATTTCTATCTAGTCGTTGTTAATCATCACTTTATTTATCTTTCGTTCGTTGTCTTCCTTATTTACTCTTTTTTTTAACAAATTGGTTATTGCTTTTGTTTAATTTATTCTTAGATCTTACTAGTTTCTAGTTACAATAACTAAAACTAGTTATCATCTTAATTTACACTTTTTGCCTGCATATCCATTGTGTTATTTTATTTTCCTATGGTGATCTCTAAATGCTATATCGCATAACCGTGCACTTGTAGTAGTGTGTATTGAAAAGTTAAATTCCGCACACATTAAAATCTGAACATAAGCTATGTAAATAAACATTTTTACTTCAACGCATATACGACATCTATGCCTATGAATATACCATTGTATACCACAATATCATGTAAAATGGTAAATCGGATCAAATATATTATCTTATTTTTAGTGGTATCAGAATCAGAATGAAAAAATATATTTAAATATACATTTTTAGTTCAACCCATATATGACATCTAATGCCCATAAATAAGTATACACCATATATCATGGAAAATGGTAAATCGGTCAAAATCTATGTCTATCACTTAATTTTCAATGGTTTGTGTATTTTATATAAGCCTCGTCTAAAACTCTACTAGCATAGTCGATTATATGTGACTTATGTAAGAACCAAAAAATCGAATTGAAGAAAAGCGAATTAAAGAGAAGAAAATAAACGATAAATAAAATGATTTTAGAAAAATACACAGAGTCGAGATATGATATCTCTTCTTAAGTCATAAATTTGATATTCTGCATTACAGATAAAACTGTGTTAGACTATAGTCGCAACACTCGACTATAAAATCTATGAACTACGATTCTACTATACACTCGAGACACTTACTTTCAAAGAAAAGAAAGAGAAATTGTTAGAGTTTTTGTAAAGCGAATGTATGATCAAGTATGTGTGAGAATGTCCATCTTGATAAGTGAGGAAGAATGCCTTTTATAGGCTTTTCCAAATTATGATTTATTGAATTTGATTAATACAAAATTTGACTCATAAAGCCAAATCGTAGCATTAACACCCGTCCGTTTCATACTTCTTCTTGTCCAAATGAAAACAGAAAACGTTTTGGCATATATTGACAATTAAAGTCAATCATAGTGTAATGGCAATTTTGATTCCAACGTAAAAGGAAACATTAGTGCATGATCTTGACAATTGAAACAACTCGACCTTCTTTTTTTTTAAAATAATAATCGAATTAGTATTCTTCATAAATACTAATTCTCAACACTTAGCAAACATCAATCAAGCATACAGCGGAAAATCAACTCAATTCAAACGACGAATTACCCATTTAATCTAAATAACAGTTGAACCAACAAAACTAATTCAATTAACTAATTAACCCAATTTCATAAATCAGCAACCTAGCGGTTCTAAACAATTACATAAAACAACCAAGCGAGACGCTAGATCATCTCTTCTTCACAGCCATGATTCTACGATCACACCTTATCTTTACATGTATCACATGGCAAAACGAGATGCGTGAGTATTATCACAAATACTCAGTGAGACGGTCATTCCATCTACCGGCTATATACACAGGTATAAAGAAATACCATAATACCAAACAATTCAATCAACAATGAACAATCACAAGAAAAATCAAGTCTATAGACCTTGCGTCAATCGACACACAAAACTTGCGTCTATCGACGCACGTCGCAGTGTCCGTGGAATCGAGCCTCTCCTCTCATGGCTCGTTTCTAGGACGCGACATATCGATCACCTGCATAGAAAACGTTTGCACATACATCCAACAACACAAAAACACCCTAAGACACGTTGTAACGCCCCGACCGCCGTCGAGATATAGGTATGTAGGGGAAATCCTCATCCCCTCGAGAGAAATTTTCATCTCTCAATAACATACACGGGAAATCCTCGTCCCTTCAAGACAAATCCTCATCTCCCAATGGGCCCCACGACCACTCTCAGCCCTTGGGCCCATCCCTTTCCGACGGTCAGTGCGTTAGTCCGAGAGGCTAGAAAGACTTGTTTACTGACCTTACAAATCACCACGTGATCTTTTCCCGTGTTTTGTCCTCACTCACACGGTACTGGAAATGACTTCCTAATAGGTCACCCATCCTTAAATTGCTCCAACCCAAGCACTCTTAACTCTGAAGTTCTCTCTAGATGTGTGACGGAAAAGATAAGTGCACTTTGGTGATATAGGTAGCCAAATCAATTCTCTTAAGTCTCTCCGCATACACCAAATATTTCCAGAAACCGGGATGTTGCAATCACCCCCGCTAACTGATCGCAACGTCCTCGTTGCGTAGCAGGATTGTTAACCCCGATAGTGTGACTCACACACTCGTTAGGGTTGTCTCTGATACCACTTGTAACTCCCTGACCGCCGTCGAGATATCGGTATGCAGGAGAAATCCTCATCCCCTCGAGAGAAATCATCATCTCTCAATAACATACAGGGAAAATCCTCATCCCTTCAGGACAAATCCTCATCTCCCAATGGGCTCCACACCTACTCTCAGCCCGTGGGCCCAACCCTGTCCGACGGTCGGTTCGTTAGTCAGAGAGACTAGAAAGGCTTGTGATATATCATGGTTTTTACCCATTTTCAACCATGATATAAGTCCTTTTTATAGAGTCTTTTTGGTGTTTCTCGAGTCTTTTAGAGTCTTTGTAGGTTGAAGATTGATTGGAGCTTAATGGAAGCTTTATGAGTGTTTTGAAGCATCGAGGAAAGAAGAGCTGAAGAGATCAAGTCGGAATCGAGCAGATGAGCTCGTGTCGATCGACACTACCTACTCCTGTCGATCGACACGGGGCTTCCCGACACAAGTAGAAATTCCAGAGAGGTCTATGTCGATCGACATGACCAACCTCTGTCGATCGACACGTGTTTGATGAGAAGAACAGTTCCGAACAGTCAGAAGTTTGGCACTCGTTGAAGCCCTTCCGACCGACGGATCGAGCTCATATTTTGACACAAGCTAGAGAAGCGAGTTAGAGTTCATTTGAAAGAAATTTGAGGCAATTCCAACGGTGCGATCGAAAGTTATGAAGGTTTTAGTGAAGACATGTCGGTCTGGCTAGAAGATGTCAAGCTTGAAGAATTTC
This sequence comes from Arabis hirsuta, assembly GCA_964056655.1. NCBI lineage: Eukaryota > Viridiplantae > Streptophyta > Magnoliopsida > Brassicales > Brassicaceae > Arabis > Arabis hirsuta. Next base: position 10,834,417 of record OZ053311.1, read on the forward strand.
CGTTTTTTGCCCAAAAAGCCCAGAAGTTTACAGAAAAAGCCCAATCCGATTTTTACACATTATATATAGTTTTCCCTTAGGTTTTTATGTGGATTATCCAGTTTTTTCATTGAGACTTGAGAGATATTGCTAGGAAGAGCTTTTACAGAGTTTTCATACTGCAAGCTTCAAAACCCTTTGTATCTCTAACTTTATCTCTTTATGCAACTTATTATATTCATGATGTTTGCTTTATTCAACATGAGTGAGTAGTTTGCTTGTTAGGTTGTGGGGAATTCTAGGGTTTGATGAGAAATTGTTAGGATTATAGATTTGTTAGGGTTCATCTTTTGGTTCTTCATCTAGATTGTTTTAACTCTGATTTTAAGACTGGCCAACTAAGATTGGAAACCCTAGGTTGTTTAATAGATGCGGAAGTGTTATTATCAACTGGAACTAATCTTAGATGAGCAAAATCACCTATTCGCAAAGGAATTTGGCTTAGGGATTTTGTGAACAATTGAACCTGAATGTTAATGCTTGACTTGATTCTCTAGGTTTGCAAAGGAATTTGGAATTTAGGGATCTAGGTATAGATAGTCTCTGCAACGGAAGTTGATTGGCTTTACCTTAGTGTTTGAGTTCTAGAATGGCACTTATTAAACCCTGCAGTAGTTTTATCCTCAGTTTTGAATCATACCTGAAGAATTACCCATCGCCTAGCTTTTGTCACCTTGAATTACTAGAAACCAAAATCGCTATCTCTTACTTGTTTTATTAATTGCTTTTCATTACATATTTCTTGTTTAGCAAAATCTGAATACTTGAATTGATTGTGTAAATTGATTCCCTGTGGATTCGATCCCTAAGTACTACGAGGATCTCTTAATTTGAGAGAGTAGCTCAGGGTTAAATTTGAGCATATCAAATTTTGGCGCCGTTGCCGGGGAATCGAATTTACCATTCGATTTTAGTTACTAGGATTTTGTCTAAGTTTTTATTTTTTTATTTATTTACTTACTTCTATTTTCTTTTGTTTTTGCTGTTTCAGGTGCATGCTTAGTCGCAAAACCAGAAGCAACAAGAATCAAGAGTTAGTAGATTTGATTTCTGAGTTAGGAGCTTTAGAGCGAGCTAACCGAGCAACAACGAAAGCAGCCAGAATGGTCAACAACAAGGTGATTTTGATCCAAGGTGTGGATGGGACCATCACAGACCGCCAGGGTAACAAGTACAACGCTAATGGTCAGCGTCTAGATGAGAATGGAGCTGTGATAGCTGAGGAGATTGAGCAGCAAGCGCCAGCTGGGCATGTGCGTACTTTGGGAGAGCATTACAGGCCAGAGCAGTTCTATGCCAACAGGGCAGCTATCAAGCCTCCCACATTCCCTAGGAATGATTTTGAGCTGAAGCCAGCTTATTTCTCCTTGGTGGCTCAGCATCCCTTCCATGGTCTTCCTTCAGAGCATCCCACGGACCACATTGAGATGTTCGAGGACTTAGCATCTAGCATCAAGGCCAATGGGGTTCCGGAAGACTACCTTTTCTGTAAGCTCTTCCCCTATTCTCTGAGTGGAGATGCAGCTTACTGGCTGAAGCAGTTAGCACCGGGGTCTCTGACTACTTGGGAGGAGACCAAGAATGCTTTCCTCATCAACTTCTTTGATGAAGCGAGGTCCGAGGATCTAAGGATGAAGATTTCTACATTCAAGCAGGGACCAACAGAGGCATTCAAGGCTGCTTGGACCAGATTCAAGTCCTATCAGAGGGACTGTCCTCACCATGGCTATAGTGACGTGCAGCTACTGGGTATCTTCTTCAGAGGGATTGATTGGAGGCACCAGAGTGCGTTGGATTCTGCTAGTAAAGGGAATTTCAACACCAATGTTCCAAGTGATGCGCTGGCACTCATGAGAACATGGCCTCCAGCAGTAGCACGAAGAACATAGACTTCGAGAGGAAGCAACTTGGTAGAAGCATGGATGCAGGACAAATGGCTAAGATGGAAGCCAAGCTAGACACAGTGCACAACTTGCTAGTGGGGAAGAAGTCAGTCCAGTTTGCTGCAGAAGTGGAGACCTTTGAGCCAGAGGAAAAGGATGTTAACTACATCAATGGAGCTGGTTATCAGAAGTTTGGTAGTCAGCAAGGGTATCAGAAGAACGAGTTCCAGAAGCCTTATCAGAGAAACTATGGCTCATCTTCTTACCAGGCTCCTCCTCCTAAGTCCTCAGATAGCAAGATGGAGTTGATGCTAGAGCAGCTCTTGGAAGGTCAGCAACAGATGACGGTGAACTTCAATGGCAAGATAGATGCCTTGTACACCGATTTGAATGGCAAGATTGAGGCTATCAATCTCCACATGAAGAAGCTGGACACTCAGGTAGCTCAAATGGCGGAGTCGGTGAAAAGGCAGGAAGGATTTCTATCGGCTAAGACTGAGATGAACCCAAGGTTGCATATTAATGCAATCACTGTGGGGAATGAGGAAGAAAGCGCTGATTTGGAGACAGCATAGCTCGTGTCGATCGACAGAACTAGAGATTGTCGATCGACAGGATGTTACGCAATCGCTGATGACAAGGACAGGAAGTCTCCTGTCGATCGACACAATGCTCATGTCGATCGACATGCTGCCCAGAACAGCCCACTTTCTTCAGAGTCATCGAATAGCTCAGAAAAGAGGGTGTACAAGCCTAAGCTACCCTTTCTAAGGAGGAAGTCTAAGCAAGAGATAGAGGATGCCCAATGCAAGGTCATCATGGAAAAGCTTGTTGTGGAGTTTCCATTGATAGGTGCTGAGAAGCTCTCTCCGGTGGTCAGAAAGTGTTTGCAGAGGATGGCTATCAAGAACTTGAGTTCAGAGCAGTTCAGTGCTATACTTTCCGTAGAAGTATGCTCATTGATTGAGGACATGACCCCAGAGGAACCTACTAAACCACCGATAAGGGAGCTGACTAAACTAGCAACTCCGGGGAGGTTTGTTGTTCCATGTGTAGTCAATGGTATAGAACTAACAGATTCTCTCTGTGATACAGGTGCTAATGCAAATGTCATGTCCATGGCTGTGGCAAAGATGCTGGGGATTTCGGATTTTGAACCTACAAAGGCATCTCTCAAGTTTGCAAACGCTTCCTCTACAAGTTCAAAGGGTTTCATTCGGGATCTAAAGCTTCAAGTAGGAGATTGTCTTGTTCCTACAGACTTTTATGTGCTGGAGAGAAAGGAGGACAATGATGACCCATTGATTCTTGGGCAAGCCTTCCTTGCCACAGTGGGTGCGTTGGTGGACTTTACCAATGAGCGAATCTCTTTCTCGAGGATCAACAAAGATGTCTACTATCCCGCTGTCCACGTCAAAGAGATCTCTTGTTTGATCGTCACTACTGGAGAGAAGCCACTGCAAGAAAAGAAGACATTCCCTTGTGCTCAAATTTCAACTCCTATCCCTTCCACAGCACATCATGGAGACACCAAGCCAGTAAAGCCCAAGTGCAAGAAGGTACCGCCCTCTATTCCACCACCCTTGCGTTCTGATGGAGGACCCAAACCAGCTAAGGCCAAAAGCAAGAAGACTTCCAAGCCATTCTCCAAGTTCAGAATTATCATCCCTATGGAGTTAAGGGAAAAAGGAGTGGAAGTGATCCAGGAGATGCTGCAGAACATTACAATGCTCTTTCCAGGTGTTTCTCCCTGCACCATTCCACGAAAGACCTGAGCCTGACACAGTCGAGCTAATGACTGAAAACAAGCGCTTAGTGGGAGGCAACCCACTTGTAAGTTTTTCTATTTTATATCTTATTTCCTTTTGAGTCAGTTAGTCTTTGGATTTCTTAGGAGCTTGAACTTGATCATCTTAAAGATTTGCATTGTGTGTCTTCTGCTTTGATCGTGTTTGTTGAGTGATGCAGAGAACTTGCAGTCTGCGACAGTGAGGTATCTGTCGATCGACATGACTTGCTTGTGTCGATCGACAGGGTCCCCACTTTGGTAAATCTCGTTCACTTCAATCAAGTTCAATTATCCTTTTGATTCTTTTTGCCAAACTCAGCTTGACAACACTGGGGACAGTGTTGGTTAAGTCTGGGGGAGGAAACTACTAACGTGTTTCTTTTTGTTTTGGTTTATTTTGAGTCAAATTTTTGGTTTTATCGAGTCAAAACTAGTTAGGAACAACTCTTCTTTTGGTTTAGTGGAGTGTCTTTTTCAGCGTGTGACCATTCCTCCAGAATCAGTTTCAAAGTTAGACTAATGGGAAATCCTAGGATTGACCAGTTGACTGGAGACGTCTGCTACTTCCAGTATAATCCGCCAAGTCAGAGCTACTGCACGGTTCTCCTTGGCATTGATGTCCAGGGGCTTGACTCCTCATTCGTACCTGACAAGTACAATCTCCTGTTGAAAGTAATGGTACTCCTCTCTCTAAAAAAAAAAATTCATCAACTGTGTTAGGATTAGGGTGAATGATAGCTCCTGAGTATAAGACGAGGAATAAAATCTGGTGAGTCTGTACTCAAGAGGTGATCACCCAGCTCAAAAGCAGCAGTCTGAGTCCCGTAAAACGGATAAGGAAGACGAGCACTCTCATGAAACTGTCTCCTCACAAGGAACAACGGTAGTGAGTCGCGACCCTGTCTCCTGGGAAGGAACAGCAATAGCAATATGCACTACTTGAGTTTCAACAAACATATTAAAAAAAAAAAAAAAAAAAGAGAGAATAGAGAAACAAATAAGTCTGGGGGAGAGGAAGAATACCAAGTGTTGTATAGATTGATTTGTCATGGTATTGAATGGGAGAAGGTTCTTGGCTTTGAGAACATTGAGACCAAGCGATGAAGACTAACGGATTATGCTGTGAAGTGGTGATGAATTTGGAAGGCTGCGAATGTCCGCAGAGAAGTACATGGCGGTCTAATTTTGGTTGGTTCTGGGTTATGTGGTTCACTAGGTGGAAGGGTCAATTCGCTGCATCAAGGGAAGGTATGTTCTGTGTTTTCAAACCTCTTCCACATTCTTGGTTTTAGTTTTGCTTGAGGGCAAGCAAAGGCTAAGTCTGGGGGAGTTGATATATCATGGTTTTTACCCATTTTCAACCATGCTATAAGTCCTTTTTATAGTCTTTTTGGTGTTTCTCGAGTCTTTTAGAGTCTTTGTAGGTTGAAGATTGATTGGAGCTTAATGGAAGCTTTAGGAGTGTTTTGAAGCATCGAGGAAAGAAGAGCTGAAGAGATCAAGTCGGAATCGAGCAGATGAGCTCGTGTCGATCGACACTACCTACTCCTATCGATCAACACGGGGCTTCCCGACACAAGTAGAAATTCCAGAGAGGTCTATGTCGATCGACATGACCAACCTCTGTCGATCGACACGTATTTGATGAGAAGAACAGTTCCGAACAGTCAGAAGTTTGGCACTCGTTGAAGCCCTTCCGACCGACGGATCGAGCTCATATTTTGACACAAGCTAGAGAAGCGAGTTAGAGTTCATTTGAAAGAAATTTGAGGCAATTCCAACGGTGCGATCGAAAGTTATGAAGGTTTTAGTGAAGACATGTCGGTCTGGCTAGAAGATGTCAAGCTTGAAGAATTTCCGTTTTTTGCCCAAAAAGCCCAGAAGTTTACAGAAAAAGCCCAATCCGATTTTTACACATTATATATAGTTTTCCCTTAGGTTTTTATGTGGATTATCCAGTTTTTTCATTGAGACTTGAGAGATATTGCTAGGAAGAGCTTTTACAGAGTTTTCATACTGCAAGCTTCAAAACCCTTTGTATCTCTAACTTTATCTCTTTATGCAACTTATTATATTCATGATGTTTGCTTTATTCAACATGAGTGAGTAGTTTGCTTGTTAGGTTGTGGGGAATTCTAGGGTTTGATGAGAAATTGTTAGGATTATAGATTTGTTAGGGTTCATCTTTTGGTTCTTCATCTAGATTGTTTTAACTCTGATTTTAAGACTGGCCAACTAAGATTGGAAACCCTAGGTTGTTTAATAGATGCGGAAGTGTTATTATCAACTGGAACTAATCTTAGATGAGCAAAATCACCTATTCGCAAAGGAATTTGGCTTAGGGATTTTGTGAACAATTGAACCTGAATGTTAATGCTTGACTTGATTCTCTAGGTTTGCAAAGGAATTTGGAATTTAGGGATCTAGGTATAGATAGTCTCTGCAACGGAAGTTGATTGGCTTTACCTTAGTGTTTGAGTTCTAGAATGGCACTTATTAAACCCTGCAGTAGTTTTATCCTCAGTTTTGAATCATACCTGAAGAATTACCCATCGCCTAGCTTTTGTCACCTTGAATTACTAGAAACCAAAATCGCTATCTCTTACTTGTTTTATTAATTGCTTTTCATTACATATTTCTTGTTTAGCAAAATCTGAATACTTGAATTGATTGTGTAAATTGATTCCCTGTGGATTCGATCCCTAAGTACTACGAGGATCTCTTAATTTGAGAGAGTAGCTCATGGTTAAATTTGAGCATATCAGCTTGTTTACTGATTCTGCAAATCACCACATGATCTTTCTTCGTGTTTTGTCCTCACTCAGATGGTACTGGAAATGACTTTCCAGTAGGTCACACATCCTTAAATTGCTCAAGCCCAAGCATGCTTAACTCTGGAGTTCTCTCTAGATGTTTGATGGAAAAGATAAGTGCACTTTGGTGATATAGGTAGCCAAATCAATTCTCTTAAACCTCTCCGCATGCACCACATATTTTCAGAAACTGGGATGTTACACATGTCATAATCAATCATCAATCAATCCAAATCTCAACCAAACGCATCATGAACACTCCAATTATCCAGATAAGCCATGGTCACGCACTCACCTCGATTCGGAATGAAAAAGGGTTAAGAATCAATGAAGAACACACGAAAATCAGAGGCTACAACTCTCTAAATCCAGATTTTCCTCTTCCTCCACGAAGAACGCGCACCAAAATCCGATTCTATAGCCTCACAATCACAATCTCAAGCCTTTAGGATCAAGAACACAAAAGAAATCAACAATGATCCATTTTTCCTCTCAATCTTCTTAAAAAACACTCTTTCTCTCTGAATCGCGACACAAACACGGCTGCTCGTCTTATATAGTCGAGTCCTAGGTTTCCCAAACCCGAACTGCAAACCAAATGATTCAAAACCGAACCCGTCGGTTCAATTAAAGTTTGCGTCGTCAACACACAATACTTGCGTCAATCGACGCATCTCCCAAAATTCCAAATTTTGGTTCACGGACGTTACAACAATAATGCTATGACCACTTGCTTTCAGCGTTTCTTGTTTTGAAATTATTAAAAGATATTTTAGTTTTGTGTTAAACATAGTTAAGCACAAATGAAGACTCGACAGACTCGAATGACTCTACTGACTAGACTAACTAGACTAGATAGACGGACTTTCGAGAGTATAAGCAAAAAATCACTGTGTATGAGGAGGTAGCATTTTTCAGCTTTAAATAACTCATTGTTAATATCTATCGGATTTATTTGGCTAGATGGTGAACATGATGTCTGAACCATCCGGATTTTGTTTTAATTTACTCTGTCATTAGAATTTTGGTCTATAACTTTGGTCTATAACTAAAATTTTCTGTTACGTTTAACAATTCTGATCACCTATAAAAAACAGAGAAGAAAAAGAGATATCTCGAGACAAGAATCTTCAGTTGCTAATACTGAGAGATTATGAATCTATGATCTTGTAGGGATATATTGTGATCAATTTTTTTTTTTATTATAAATGCATATACGCATTACAATTTCTAGCACTTTAACAACAGCTAGATAACTAAGATACAAATTTTATTAAAGAATCTCAACTTAACAAAGAGTGTGTTAAACTGTAAATAAAAAGAGTATCATGACATAATATCATCATAGGTCAAGCTTTCTCTACGGCTGTGAATTCGAGATGAAACATTACTTTGGTTGTAAGCTTTAACAAGAGGAATAAGCGAGTGAACAACATCTGTTATTAATGGTCTGTAATCTGCTTCTGGTTGCACACACATTGCTGCTATGGCTGCTACCTGTTACATGTCATCTATCACAACTCTTCCACTTATAGACATATATATATATAGACAACAAATTACCAAATTATTATAAGAAAAAGATTTAGGATCATATTTATTTCTCTATTTTAATAGACATAATGTATTCAACCAAGATTTAGGGTCATTCAAGAGTTTCAATGTTTTAAGTTTTTTAAATAATGTATATCAACTTTAAAATATACAAAAAACAGTATGAATACGTTTTTTTGTGTGTGTGGCTCAAGTACCTCTCATTCAAAGAGTATTTCCCTCCTTTCTGAACTGGGAATAATCCTGAAAATCTTTCATTTTTCTACTGGCTCTTTACTTTTCTACCGGTTTTTGAAGATTTCTTCTCTGTTATTTTAACAAGTCTTTTTACAAAATATTATATTTTTTTTCTTTTTTTTGTTATACCTTAATTTTTGAAGGCGTCGCTCTACCATGATAGTTTTAGTCAAAGCAAAAAATCGAATCACATCCAATATGCTTCCAAGTTAACAACATTTAATATTTTAAATGGCAATAGATTTTGGTAATTTGTAAGTCTCATGATCTATTTGAGTTGCAATCCAAACTTTACCTAGTTTTAAGAAAATCCAGTTAGATAAAAATTTCAATTTGATTCTAAAGATGTCTATTTTGTCAAAAATCTTTATATTTTTGTCCTAGTGATATATCATAGTTTTTATGGCTTTTTGATATGGTTTTTATTATTATATATATTGGTTTTTATAGGGTTTTATGTTTTAAGGGCATCTCCAATCTCACTCCATTTTTCACTCTAAAATAGAGTTTGGAGTCAAATTTGCTCCAACCCACTCAATACTCATATCCAAAATGGAGTAAAAGATAGGTTTACTTCAAAAAAAAAAAACACTCTATTTTTTTTGTTCTTCACTTTATTTTTTACTCCAAAATAGAGTAGGATTGGAGTAAAAACACAACTCCATCTTAGAGTTACTCCATTTTAGAGTAAAAAAAAGTTTTGGGTTGGAGATGCTCTAAGTGGTAGTTTTAGAGTGTTTGTAGTATTTAGACTCTTTTACAGGTCAATTGGGCAAAAAAATGAGAGAAGAGGTATTGGACAGTTCTAAAGCGTAATATGTCAAGCAACCGTTTGAGGCCGTAATATCATTGAATTGATCTTAAATTTGGATACAAGATAGAAAATTGAGTCAGCTTTAGTTTGAAGTCATCTGGATCAACTGTCAAAAAGTTATACTAATTCTTGTGAGGACATGTCAATCTGGCTAAACCGACGAGAAAAAAAGATCCATAGCCAACGAAAGCTGATGCTAGGGTATTTTGTGAACATATCAAATTTGACCTTTAATGCATGTTTGACCTCTTGAATTCAAACGACATATTATTATCTTAGGTTGTTAGACATAGTAATTGAGGCTACGACAGTAGATCAATTTCTCGTGATTTGAGTTCTAGAACGATTATTAATGCTTTTCCAGCGAATTTTCTGTGTCCAATGTTTTCAATTCATTAGTTTGCATCGTTGATTTGCTATTTTCATTTTCAATTTTCAATTCAAAATCATATTTTCGTCTTAACTTAGTTTCATTGTAGTGAACTTGGTACTCGTGGATTCGATCCCTACATTGCTAGAGTATTTGTTGTGCATTGCAATAGTTTATATAGGGTTAAAAACTATGTGTATCACCTAGAAAATGTACAAAAAAACATGTAGTCCACAATACGAAACAAAAAAAAAAACGTGATGAAGTCACACCTGAATAAGATCTTTCTGTGAGTACTGGCCTTGAATGGCTGGATCCACCATTTCACTAACTTTCTCTCTGTTGGTTAGCCTTGGAAGAGCCTAAAAACATATACCATATTTCGCTATTAATTAAATTTGGACTTGTCTAGACCTGTTTTTGTATATGACAATATCAGTTTTGTAATATAAGTTGAGGATAAAAATTATGGTTTACTTACCCAAGAAACAAGGACATCTTGTCCCGGTGGACGCCTCGAATCGATCGGTGTACGACCCGTTAAGAGTTGTAATAACACTATCCCATAACTATAAACATCTGATTTTGTGGTAAGCTTTCCTGTAGAGGCGTACCTATACCAACCCAATTAAAATTTAGATGGTTATGTCTTTTATGAATAGTTCAAATAATCAAAATCTCAAATTGATAATTTACACGCTATGGGGTAGACAACAACCACAACAGTAGTCCATATTTGTAGGGAATATATGGTATTATGTTATATTGATACATAATGGACCATCCATATACGGGTAGTTTATGTTTTGTTCCTTTTTTTTTCTTTGAATTTTATGGCAAATATATGAGAACAATGTCAAGGGTTACTTACTCTGGGGCAAGATATCCTGTGGTCCCAAGCACCCTTGTTGAAATCTGACCGTTTAATTTATCAGATCCAGTCTTTGCCAATCCGAAATCAGAAACTTTAGCTCGATTATTTTGATCCAATAGAATGTTGGTACACTTGAAGGCTCGATGGATCACAGCAGGGACCGTGTTTTCGTGCAGAAACTCTAGGGCTCTGGCGCAATCGAAGGCGATCCTAAGTCGGGTTCCCCAATCTAGTGGTTGCAATTGATCCTTTAGATTCTTACAACTATGATGGTGGAGATGATGTTCGAGTGTATGGTTGGGCATAAATTCATATATCAGAATCCTATGGTTTTGATCTGCACAATATCCAAGTAACTCCACCAAATATGGGCATTGTAATCGACTAAGAAGATCAACCTGCACAATAAGAGAACACACATAATATTTATGTGTTTAGCTTTGTAATTACTAAGAATGAAAAACAAATTCATTTGTTTGTTCAACTATATATATATATATATATATATTAACGTCGTAGCAAAACAATTCCTTTTATAATAAATTATATTTTAATGTTTTATTTAATTCATGTTTATATATATTTATTGTTACTTATAACTACTAAAATTTTTAATTCAATGAAAAAGGAAAAATAAATAAATAAATGACTAAAAGTTATGCATTCAAAATTATTAGGGGAAAATTGCAAAAATGCCACTTTTTAGATGTTTATTTGCAAAAATGTCATTTAGGAATGTTCATTTGCAAAAATGCCACTAATTACAGATTTTTAAACCCTATATCTCAAAATTCTAAACTCTAATAGAACATAATTAACCAAAACATAAATCATATAAAGAAAAAATAATTTTGAAAAGTGGTATTTTTGTAAAGATTTCAAAAGTGTGGCATTTTTGTAAAGTGGCATTTGAAAAATGTTATTTTTTGAAAATTTTCAATTACTAGATTCATTCACACGCGTTGCATTGGAATAATGACCCTTTTATTTTGGAGAGAGTTCTTATACTAAAAAAATTGGAAATTCATTCTCAAATTTGAATTGGTCAATTTTCAAATATAATATTTTCTATTATATCCTTACAAATTAATTTATGAATACCAATCAAATATGTATCTTAGTATGCTATTTAAATTATTTTATTTTTTATACCATAACTCATTTTCGTAAAAACAATTTTAAGTGAGACTGTGCAGCTTTTTATCAAAATTTTCCATTGTTCATCTAAGTATTCATAATTAAATCCATATTTCTCCCTCCAAAATTATATTAGTGTAACTACTTTTATTAATACATTATTTGAGTTATTAATTTCTATTAATTTCATTATAATTTCTCTTATTTTTCATATATATTAATATTAATGATGTTATTCTTCATATTTACTTAATTTTTGTGTTTTATATTATATAAATTGAGAATTATGCATTAAAACTACAATTAATATCGTTTAAATAAATATACGAAACATATAGATTTATAAAAAAAAAAATTTGCTGATGTGGATACTCTAAGAGGAATATATATTTATATTCTCTCATGTCGTATATATGTTATTCATTTTCTCTTATATTTATATTTATTTTACATATTTCCAAATTTTTGAAATTAAAATATATGAACATTTATCTTATCTTAAACTCATAATGTTTTTATTACTCTCAAATGAAATACAATATAAATGAAATTTATTTCTTGTTGTAATTTTGTATTTAGAACAATAAAATACTCAAATTTCTTGTATGTACTACTTTTAATCATTTATTTACATATTTTCGTTTTAAATTTTAAATTTTATTTTTAGTAGTTAGAAGTAATAATAAATACACATAAACATGAAATAAATGAACATTTTAAAACTTTATTTAAAAAAAATATTTTTGTCTATGTGGACATTCTAGATGGGGAGAGAACTTCCAAATTATTTAATAGATTTGAGTATGCTAATATTATAAATACAAATTACAACAATAAATATATTTTATTTGAAAGCAATAAAAATATTATGAGGTTATGATAACGATAAATATTTACATATTCAATTTGAAAATTACAAATATGTGAAATGAATATAAATATATAAAAAAGAATAAAAATATAGATAAACGGTATTAAAAAAAAACTAAATGATTTGAGTGTCAAATGATTGTTAAGATGTTGAAAATCTAAAGAGAAAGAAGATATATTATTTCACTAAAAATATATTGAACTATCTCACTAAAAAATAAGATAATAAGATAAAAATTTGGAACATACAATTTTATTCAAAATGTTATATTTGAATTTTATGCAAGTATAAAAGAAATTTTTTTAAAGTGTTATAATACCATTTTAAATATATATGAGGTATAAATTTCTATACATAAAAGGTAAAAAATTAATGGTAACTTTTTTCATAAACTGTACAACAAAGCACACAGAGAATGATATATGAACTCTATAGAATATCACATGTAAAAATGTAATTTTGCACCATGATATTTGATAAATTTACATCTGAATCAAATATTTTTAACCAAAAAAAATCTAGGAAACAAAATTATTTGAAAGCTTTTAAGAAAAGTATTAAGATTATGCATGCATTCTTTTAACAATATTACTATGCGGTAGACATTATTTCAACACAATTGTTTTAACATTATGAAAGTTACTTATAAAAAAAAATATAAAAAAAAAAATATATATATATATATAGTTTAAGAAAATAACAACAACATAAAAGTAAATAACTAAATCAAAAATTTTGTCATTAAATTTATTAAATTGTAAAAAAAAAAATCGCACATCGCGCGAGTCAATTCTAGTTTATGCTAAATGCACAACCATCAAAACTTTTTGTTTTAATATTTCCAATAATCATGTTTTGTTTTTGGATCATGTTATCTCTATTAGAGGATATCGTCTTTTCAAGGATAAGCAAGACAAATAGTAGTAGGTTGTGAATTTAAATGGAAAAATTGCAAAAATACCACTTTTTATGTGCACATTTACAAAAATGCCATTTAGAGGTGTTTATTTGCAAAAATACCATTAATTATAGATTTTTAAATCCTATATCTTAAAATTATAAACACTAAAAAATGTTTTGACCCCTAAACCCCCCTAAACTCTCACAAATAAACCCTAATAGAACATAGTTAACCCAAACATAAATAATATAAAAAAAATTTTTTTGAAAAATGACATTTTCGTAAAGATTTCAAAAATGTGACATTTTTGTAAAGTTGCAGTTGAAAAGTGGAATTTTTTGAAATTTCTCAATTTAAATCTATATATATACTTACTGCAGACGGTAAGAAAAAAGAAAGATTGGATTTATATTTCAACTTAACACCTTTTGATGTACTCTTGATCGATATAACGAAATGTTACTATGTAATACATTTAAAATGTTTTTATTTTTATACTCTTAATGTTACTATGTATGTATATAAATACTCTATTGTTTTATTAAAGTATGATTACATAGTACCATTTAGTAGTCTAGGTATGCGTGACTCGTGAGTCATGTAACCGGAGTAAAAGAGGCATGTCACAGTTTCTCTGTTTCGAACAGTTTCAAAATGTTCTTCGCAACAGTGATATATTCAAAATATTAATATAAATTTTGTCTTTGTCGATAACATGGAAACAATAAATAAGAACCGAATAAAGTAGATAAGAAAGATGACAATAAATGACTAACCTCAAGCCTGAAGGAGCGGTCTTCATCTTTTTGGTTACTTCCATTAGGATTAAGCATATGAAGCTTTTTAATGGCCGCAACAGTTCCATCACTCAATACACCTTTGTACACAACTCCATATCCTCCACTTCCGATCCTCTTCTCTTCGCTGAAATTTTTCGTAGCAATCTCTAATTCCTTGTATGTGTACGCTTCTACTCCTTCTGCCCGGCTTCTTCTGCAACTCTTTATCAGTGGGGGCAATTGTCTGAACGATGTTGGGTTTCTTGTGCGCAAACAATCCCTCTTGATGTCATCTAACAAGAATTCAGAGTTTTAATAAAAGATTAGGGAAGTAATGTGTGTTGTAGGTGTTTTACCAGGGCTAGAAGTGTAGCTGTAGCTGGTGGGAGGTCCACCATTGTTGATGATGCTGCAGCTTTCTTTGCAAGCTAAGTGTTGTGCTTTCTCTCTTGCGGATTTAAGTCGGTGAAGTAAAAGGATTATTAGAAGAATAGCAAAGATTATGAAGATGGAGATGATGGAGATGAAGAAGATGATCATGGCATTCATGGAAACTAGATCATGATGGTTCGGCTCTTGGCTACTAGGAGATTTAGTATCCAATGATGATGATGATGGATGATGGTGGTCGTGGTCCCTATGACTTTCGTTTTTCGGTTTTACAAGAGCACCCTCCATTTGAGAGAAAGGGAAGAGGAGAGTGAATAGAATTGGGTACAAATTTGACGTATATTGTCTATATATACACATCTAATATACTTAATTAAAAAGACGGAGAAAAACATTTCAACAAAAATGTCATATATAGGTAACTCGTAAAGCGAATTAGAAAAACACACATAATATAATTTGACCAATTATACCAATCTAAATAATAACTAAAATGCCAACAACAATAATTTAATGCATTTTCAATTTGTTTTTTTTTAATTTTAGATCGAGTTTAGTCTTTTAATTTGATATACCATATATTGCTGACAGATTTATATTGTTGATGTTAAAAAAGATATCGTCTCAGAGGTAGGCCCACGGACCGAGAATGGGCGTGGAGGTCATTGGGAGATGAGGAATTCTCCTAAAGGGATGAGCATTTCCCCTCTATGTTATCGAGAGATGAGGAATTCTCTCGAGGGGATGAAGATTTCCTCTCCATATCGATAGCTCGACGGCGGTCGGGGCGTTATAATATATATAATGATTAGAGAGTTCTCTCTCCATTTAAAGTGTTCACATAGGCAAAAATAATTCTAAAAATATTTAAGTCTTTTAAAATATTCATTTCATTTACATATGAATGAAAATGATAATAAAAAAATATTTTTTTACGAATAAAACATGTTACACATATTAAAAAAATTTGAATGTGTTAACGAGTTTTGTAGTTGAAATAGAAATTAACTACTACAGTAACAATCAAATGACATAACCATATTTCTATAATATTAAAAAAAAAATTCTAGATTATTTTCAAGAACTATATATTCAATAATATATGAAAGGTTTCTTTTTTTAATTAAAAGGTATGTAGATAACGTAATCATATTTCTAAAATGTTAAAAAAAAACAAAAATCAAGATTATTTTTGAAAGTTATATATTCCATAATATATGAAAAGTTTCTTTTTTATTAAACATATTTAGCTTAATAAAAACAAAATTTTACATGAAATATAACTTTAAAAATTAAATTGAAACATACGGTTGTACGATATCTTCTAAAAATCCACAATTTATTTTTACTAAACCACATTATACCAACAAATCCTCGCAACGCGTGGATCAATTTCTAGTACATTAAAATAAAAATGACCTTATTTTTTGAATAACTTACTTGCTGCAGTGTTTTCAAACCGAATCGAAAAAAAACCAGATCATCGGATCACTAGGTCGAAGCACTTGGACCACAGATAAAGGCATGGCCATGTTATAAATTTCGAAACAATGGCATATGACCAATTTAAATTATTTTTTTTGAAGGGTTTATTATTTAGTAAACAAAAATATATATTATATTTTGAAAGGGCAGATTTATATTGTTGACGTTAAAAAAGATATCGTTTCTACTTCAACAAAAGTTTAACAGATTTTTCTTAAATCTAGACAACAAGGCAAAAATGATTTTTTTTTTTTTTTGGTCACCGCAATGAAATATAAAACCAAAATTTAGACCAAATATTAAAACAAATTAAACCTAATGTTGATTTAGTTTTTAAGTAACAACACCATAAATGGACCCCTGTGTAGCGCCTAATTATGTGTTGAAATGGTTTTGTGATGCTTAAAATTCGAGTACTATAACGATATTAATAGAATAGATGTGGTAAAAAAAAAGAAAAAGATCTAAACTTGAAAGCAAGTTTCTGCTGGGTGGGTCTGGGGTATGAGGCCCATTTTCTTTACGGGAAGTTTATGGTGCTTTAGTTTCCACGAGTACCCGCGGCTCCATTGTCTTTGATGTGTGTGGGTTTGGATAGAGAATAGGTTGCGTTTTTCAGTTGACTCTTGCTTGGAGGTTTATTTGAGTTTGATTGTGATAAATCCTTTCATTACCATTTAGAGGAGGTAGTAGGTTTTTTGAGTGTTTTGGTTCTATTTCGCTCTGTACAAGCTGACATCAAGAAAATTTTTTGGTAGTGTAGACGTACGTTTTCACGCTTATTTTTGGCTAGTTTGTTCCGTTTAGCGCCTTTCGAAGAATTCTTGGACGATGAGCCTTGTTCTTAGGTCAGAAGGTCAGCCTCGGTTTCACAGCGTGTTCTTGGTTTGCGTTATCGTTGGGCTACTTGCGAAACAACATCCATTTGGCGTGGTTGGGGGTTAGGCAATCTTTCAGATAGTTTGATTCCTAACATCTTTTATTATGTGGGTTTTCCATCCAAAATGAATCCCTACAAGAAGGCTTGTTAAAAAAGAATTCAAACTTGGTTGGCTTTCTCTACTTCACTAGTTTTTTTTTACTTTCCCTCAAAGACTCTTAAAAAACTTGTTGCCTAGATTTGGCTCGAACATAAGGCTCCACAACAATGTTGTCGCAACTACGCAAACTGTAGGAACTTAAATTTATACAATAGGACAACTGATATATGAAAGAATAAATCATAAAACAAAATTACAATACCAAATCAAAAATATGAAAAGAAATTGTAGAGGCGAGACGTCGGATCTCTTTTCTTAAATCTTTAAACGTTTCATAATGTGATGGTTTCGTAGCGGTATGATTATTAGGTCACAACTACGGTTGTTTATGCGATTACTCTGAGACTCAAAAAAAAAATACTTAATTTTTTAAGTATATATAAGAGGGGTTGCTTTGTGTTCGTGTATATATTCAAGAAAAGATGATGGCTTAATATATAGCTATAGTACTCGACAAAAGCAATAAAAAGGAGACAAGAGAACAATTCTCTCATAAACACAATTGATTTCTTAATTTGACGTTATCAATTAAGGTTACAAGCAAAGCAAATCAATTAAGGAGATACTAGGTGACTCTTCGCATTATACGCGATTAAATATTTGTAAAAATTAAATAAATTAGAAGAATATTATTTTCTGGTTAAAAATTGCTAATGATGTTTAATTTAGATTCTAATTCTGTTTTTTGTATGAAATAATATATTTTTTCCATTTGTTAGCACTAATTCTAATTTTACTAATATATATTCATATACATTTTTTTTTGTGTGTGTCAAATTTCATTTACGATTCAATTAACAAAAACAACTGAATTGGTCTTTGGATCCAATTTTATATCGTAATAACCGAGGAAAATTTTTTTTTCCTAAAACCTTTTCTATTTCTATTGATTGTTGTAGTGTCTATCTTGTACCAAACTATTATTACTTTGTGTTTAAATTTTTTTATAACATCAAAATTTGACAAAACAAAACACGACATATTATGTTTAATATTCATTTGGTTAAACCCGTGTGAATTATTCTATTTGTGAATAACAATATCTAAAATGAAAATATCTCATGGATAATATTGTATGGTTTGATTTTGGTTTCTTTTATTCAAATAGATTTTAGATGAATATTATTTTTTGTTAGATGTAATATTGAATTTGGGCAGTTAGATTAAATATTTTTCTAATTTTACATAAATTATAAAAATATTCACATTGATAGTCTATCATTTTCTTATATTTTCTTAAAGTATTATATAATATATTAGAATTTCAATTAATTAATTGTATAAAATTCACGTTAAAAAATAATAAAAATTAATTGTATAAAATCAAACACAAAAAATATATATATGGAGAAGGTCGCGACATAAATTTGACCAGATGATAATAGTATTGCTAAAGAAGTACATGAATCATGATACACTGTGCATATAACTTTATAAATATTATTTTTAGATACAATTAAAATGCAAATATTTATTTCATTATAAAAACAAAATTGATTTCTACCTTCACCGGAATGCCTTATGAATATTTAGAATTACTTAAATCCATAATATCATTAGTATAGAATAAAACATTAAAAAAAAAACCATATTTGTTGATAAGAGAAGAATGAAAAAAATGTTCTAGATGTAAATTATTGTAAACGAATTCAATATATAATATAAGCTAGACGTATGTTATTCAATATTAACGTGAGCTAGGCGTAGGTTATTAGGGTTTCAAGAATAATAAATTGTTTGTGGGCTATCAATGTTCTAATTAATAATAATCATAGGAAGATATTTTCGTGTAGACATTTAATATTTTTGTATATAGAATTAATAAGAATAATGAGCTAAGTAATTATGATTAGTAGGTTTAATTAGAGAGTCTTAAAAGCCATGTCATATTTTATCAATGACATGTCATAATAAAAATGGGAGAATGATTCTATAGAGTACATCTAAGCTAATTACTTCTCTATTAATATATAAGGGATTAGTTATTTTTTAAACAACTATATAATTAAAAAAAATTGAGCAAAAGAATTAATCTTTTTAGCCATTGATTTATGTGTCGAATTCTGAATTTTAAAGACAAAACCCGGTCCGAATATCTCTTCTCTCCAATACACCAAAATATAACTAAGGTCTTCAACATGGTTATGAGTTCTCCACTTTATATACTTAAAGATTTTTATCCAAACTTACAATGTGGGATATTTGCTAGTTTTTACAATTAGTCAAATATTAAAGCTTATATGCTTTCCAAGTCACCCACTTTTTACATCTATTTCTCATTCAAATTAACAATGATTCCACCATGCCTAAAAACCGGTCGATTAATTTCTCCACCGGAAACTCACAAGAAAATAGTCTAAAACTATTTCTTAAAAAACGAGTTCCAACACAAACCATCTTTTCAAAATAATACATACATACACTGATCTTTAACGTTTTTTTCTTCGGAAGAAAACATAAAAACTTTGGTGTTCTAATGCAAAAGTGGCTCGCCATTAATGACAATCACACCTTTTCCTTTAATTCTGTAAGAGTATCCACATTGGAAACATTTTGTAGGTGTCTTTAAATATAAAATTATTAAAAATTGAGTAAAAGGAAGAAAGAGAGTGTTTTTGGTTGAAATAATGGGGTGTATTGAAATATAAATTAATAAAATTTGAATAAAGAGAGGAGATAGTGGGTATTTTTGGAGAAAGAATATCTTGTGGAAGACAAAGTTGGAAAGAGAATGGATGAAAGTTAGAGTATGTTTAAATATAAAATTAATAAAAGTTAAGTAAAAGGATAAAAGAGAAGGTATAAAATTGAGTAAAAGAAAGAAAGAGTGTGTTTTTAATATTTTTTTATTTAGAGACATCCATATTTTGTGTGCAATGTGCATGGCCTAAGTCTTTCTTTATTTTGTCTTTTTTTTGCAAAGAATTGATTCTGGTAAAGGAAATTTTGTAACTCTTACAAATCTTTTCATTTTTAAATGATAATCAAATTCATATAGACAAAATCAACACGTCGCCTGAACCAAAGTATATAAATCATATCGATGGTAAAGTAGAACTGAATTATTTGCAATTTGGTATGTTATCTTTTACTGCAGGGGAGTGATGCGTAGTGCGTAATGAAAATGACCTTTTGATGAAAATACAAAAGAAAAGACGAATTACAAAAGCACTAACACGAGCAATTTGTTTTCCTCACGGCAGATAGATAGATAAGTCTTATTTATGGCCATACACATAATGTGAAGGGAAATTCCTTTTTGGAACTTTTCCTCAACAAAATTTAATTACAACTATATATATATATATATATTATTCCGTTAGAGTGTATTTTCTCTCATTTTTATATTGAACAATATTAAATTTTATTCATTCAAATTTTTCTTAATATGATAGTTTCCTCATATAATATATATATATATATTAATTGAAATTGAAGTTTCTTGTTAATTGTCATCAAAACTATAAGTGATGTAAGAATATAAATATGCATATGTTTTTATGTTTTGGGAGAATTAATTATAATGTAAAGTTATGTATAAATTAGTGAGATATCATGTTAATTGGTAGAATTCGTGTAATAACAAAAAAAAATATAAAGAATAAAAAATACGAATGTTAAGGATGGACGAAAATGTTTTTTTTTTTTCTTTTCGAGTTAGAAGAACATGTTGAAATGATGTATGTCATATATATCTAAGTATTATTACATAAATTGAGTTTTATAATTTTCGATTATGTAGTTTCCTATGAAATAAAATTTTAAATAGCAAACTAACGTATAATATTTATTCATAGAAATTTATAAGAAATTTCGAAGTGGAAGAAGATTAATAGTATATATTCATCTTCTAAATTACTGCTTCAACTAATGGCTACGCTTTTAATCAAACAAAAATAAATGCAACACCCAAAATCCATGACTTTTTTTTTTTTTAGCGAAAAAAGAAAATCCATGAAAATGCGATAATAAATAATATTTATTCAAAATGGAAGTGAGATTTAAACATTCCAATTATTGGAGCTCCAGGTCACATGGTCCATATAAGTTCACATGCTCCACAAATGCACAAGTCAACGTCTATTTGTTCAAACTCACATGCCTTAACCCGGCCAAAACCGTTTAAACTATGAGGAGATTCTATGGATATTTAGTAAAGATAGATTTTGGGCTTCAACTAGTGATCACTATAGGAAAATTAGGAACTAGAGAAAAAAAAAATTAAAGAACGAAGAAGAATGAAATGCAGAAAGGGAATAAAATTTATTGTTAGAAATATGTGTTTGTTACTTTTTTTTTTTTTTTGTTCCTCTCCAATTTTAGTGAAGAATATTTTTTTCTTTTATTTTCCATCGGAAAAAGAATGAACAGGAATAATAAGTATCAAATATTACTTACAATACAAATGATGTAATATTTAATTAACAAAAAAATTAATGCATCAAAATTTACTTTCAAATGGTGTAAATATTGAAAATGGAGAAGAATACAGTATTCCTTCTTATGCCTTGGTCACCTTTTAAACTTGATTATAAGTTTTACCCCAGTTAATATGGGAAAGTCAGTTGGATTTTATGCATGGTCATAACTAGTAATATTTTGATTTTGATTTTTTTTTTCGTCAAAGAATCTATAAAATAAAAATAAAAAACCAATGTGTCAATCAATATTTTAAGCCAAAGCAAAACAACAAAACCTCTCATAAAATATCTTAATCCCTACAAAAACAGAACAAAACACTATAACTTTTTTCCTTCTCGTATTCATTCCCAAAAGGCTTAACCATTACCTCTTTCACTTTTGAAGATCAATTTCAGCCACGACACTGGATTCATTATACATTCATGTTTTAGTTCGACTATATTTATTAGCTCCCTGAATAATTGTCTGGTCAATAGTTTCTGAATTTTTACGAATCGCCTTTGACCTAACGCATGTTTCAACTTATTTTTACATCGTTTTTATTTACTGTTTTAGTTTCATATTGCAAACAACTATCATCTTTCTGTTTTACCTTAGTTTCACTCTTAGAATCGTAGTGTGATCCGTGGTACTCGTAGATTTGATCCCTACATTACTATAACCATTTGATGTGCACTTACAGTAGTTATATAGGGTTAAAACTATGTTTTACCATGTTATTTTTAGTCATTGTTTAGGCTACGATTTTTTTTTCTATTCAGACTTTCGGATTTTGGAGTTTTATAAGCTTTGGAGAGCCGAATCTCTGAGTCTACATCTTTCAGAAGATTTCTTAACCCTTTTGGATTTTTATTTTATTGATCATGAGTTTTTCTTCATCTACTTGTTGTTTCTCTATTTCCATGTCTGATTAGTTTCATAGTTATGTTCTGGGTTTCAAGAGAATTTATGAACCATTGAAAGACATAGATAGGGCATCTATAATTTGTTGTCTTCACCTATTGCTGTTCTTATTGCTTAGAGTGAATTGATCACCTAGTCTCTGATTTATTATTTAATTTATTCATCAAAAATGTTATAGGTTACCTCCGAACATAGGTGAGCGAATTGTCCTTAGCCAACGAAAGTTGATACTAAGGCGATTCGTGAACAAATCAAACTTACTCATTAATGCTTGTTTAGAATTCTAGGTACAAACGACAGTTTAGAATATTAGGTTGCTAAAGATAGTGATTGATACAACGACAGTAGATTGGTTATTCATTCATGTTTGAACTCTAAACTGTGCTTATTTGTTCCCTTAATAATTGTCATGGTCTTTGAATTCCTGCGAATCGCCCTTGACCTAGCGCTTGTTTTAATTGATCTTTACACCGTTGAGTTAATTTCTCGTTTACATTATTGCATTGAAAATTTATACTTGATAACAAAGGTTTTAAACCGAAAATAACACTGTAAGTGCACAACAATCAAAATGGTAATTATGGGATCGAATCCACAAGGACCAAGTGTCACATTACGAAAATATGAGAATGAAATTAAGCTAAGACAAGAAAATAAGTTTTTACTGCAATAATGTAAATGAGAATAGCAAATAAACGAGTGAGAATTCAATAAGAAAAGCGTCAGTTTTCAGGGTTATCGCATGAAATCATGAATTGCATGAAATGTGATCATACAACAAGGAATTGATTAAGAACCGTCTTGAACTCGAATCACTAATGTACAATTAGTCTACTCTCGCAATACTAATCACGATGTCTAACAACTTAAGCATCTAAACTCTCATTTGATTCCTATGAAGTTAAACATGCAATAGAAACAAGTTCGATTTGTTCAAAAAACTCCTTAACTCAGTTCTCATTAGTTAAGACGTTTTAATCATCTTGATTAGTTCAAGAAATTTAACAACACTTTAACAACACTTTTGATGAGTAAATTATACTAGGAACAACTGCTAGGTGATCAATCAAGCAATAGCACTAAGCATGAATCATAGATGAAGAACCGAATGAAATCCCCTTTTTGAACAATCTTAAATCTAACAAATCTTGAAAACCCTTTGAATCCCCTCAACCTAATTAAGAGATTACTCAGACATTATCAAAGAAATCAAGCAAGGAGATATATAAGAAATCATTGTAAATTTTATTAAGAAGTATAAGGGTTCAGAAATCTTCTCTATGAGAGGTACATAATTGAGAACTTCTCCCCTGAATCACAAAAACGAAAATAAGAAAAAGCTACAGAATAATATGTGTCTCTCCATGCTAAAGTGGCTAAAAACGTGCATAAATAGGTTTAGATCTTTCTTGGGTCGAACTAGTGAAGTTTTGGGTGAAAAAGGAAAATTTGGCTCGTGGAAGACTGACCTTGTGAAAGAGGGCTGAGGTCGGTCTATGAAGTAGGCCGGGAACTAGACCGAGCAGGTCATCTTCGTCTTCAGGTCGGGCTCTCCGGTCGGTATAATATCTTCGCATGCTTCATTCGCGGAGCATATTTATATGTCTCTACGAGAATTGATGTAACTTTCTGACTGTTGATCCAAATGACTTCAAACTTCTTCTGAAGAAAGATGACTTAATCTATCTCCTCTCCAAATATCAGCTCAATGAAATGAAATAAAGGCTTCAACGGTTGCTCGACATTTGATGCTTCGGAACTGTCCAATTTCTCGTTTTCTTGTTTTTTTGTCCAAATGATCTGTAAAAGACTATAAACACTAGAAACACACTAAAACTACCACTTAAGGCAAAGAATCACTAAAAAGTATTATATATAGTTATAAAAACCGTATTAAAAACCGTAAAAACTTGAATACATCAATACTCTTGTCTTAGCTTAATTTCATTCCTAGAAATCGTAGTGTGATACTTGGTACTCATGGATTTGATCTCTAAATTACTACAACACTTGTTGTACACTTACATTGGTTATATAAAGTTAAAACTCTTTGTATCATTGCCTTATTTCATGAAGTACATCACGATTTTCCAAGGTCTTCCTGTTAAAGGATTGATGCCCATTTGTGACTAAGTTAGGACATTAGCCAAGGGATTTTTTCTGAGATATTAATGTTGTTGCCGGTACTCTCTCTCTTGATTTCTTCGTTTGATCATTAACCGGTATATTACAAATCTGGATCCACACCAGCATGAACTTCAATGAACTTCAAGTAATCATCCGGGAATGGATCCACTCATTTTTCAATCACCATGGATAGTCATTATACGTATGGACACCGTTGCAAGTATTTCCTTCAAGTCTTCCTCATACTTGAAAACAAATTGGAAACAATCTTTTAATAAAGCTATGCCTCGCACCCACCCGATTATGGATTCCCCACTTACGAGGCATATCCAGAATCATACTCGACATCTTCGGACACTCCGGCTTAAGTCATTTCACGCACAAATAATCGATCTCAATGGAAGAAGAAATGCTTGTCAAAGCTCTTTATTAATGACATACATCTAATGATCATTTACAAGACCCTACAAGATTATTTATATAAACAACTTAATATAACGACTAGGATAATAAAGATCAACTTAAATCCAACTGAAAGATAAAGCTGACTGTTCTAAAGTAAAGGAAAGCTGTGTGGAACATCGAATCAAATCTAACAAGATGCGATGGGTCACTTCTCCGAGTCATCGATCAGCTGTTGCATGAAGTTATTGATGGTCCTTTTGCACGGATCTTTTTTTCTTCGCCTCGTCTTCTCTTATGCATGCTTTTTCAAGAATTCTCCAAAAGCCTAGTAAAAGACGTGAAAAAACACATACACCCTTCAAGACTCCAAAACGCAAAAATGAAACACCATACAAACAAAACGCAAATAATGTAAAATAATGAGAAAAATAAATTATGAAACTCGTGAAAATTCGAATGCTTTTCTAAAGCTCAGCGCAACAACATAACAAGAAAAAAAAAAAGCATCACACAACAGAATAAAGACAATCATCGTGTATTGATTGGATCACATTTTAAAAACTACTACGTAACATCATAACACTCTTACATCTTATATATAATTTTCTCACCATGTTCGAATCCACATGCAATAAAAATATATATGAAAGATAAACGGCTTAGTTCAGATTTTAAATGAAAGATAATTGAGTTCATAGTTAAATGAAACGTCGCTTTTGTTTCATTTATGCAACTGTTTCGAAAGTCACCGCACGAATGGCATGGTTTTCAACCAGAATTATGTGAAGTAGCAGTACTCCAGGAGTCTTTCCCCGAATTCGATTTTATGTACCGGCAACGGACACTAATAAGAGAACGGGTTTGCTTGCGAGGACTTCATGTACTAGGAGTACAATTTCTTCTTTTATCGCTTATGTTTCTTATTACTTTCATGATACAGACAATGTATTTATTTAATCGATAATGAAGTGCGTGACAAAAAATAAAATAATTGAGTTCATGTTGTATCTATCTTTTATCATTACAATTCACATACGCACACGGATTTGAATTTGGAATATATATGATACAATGACCACACTAAATATGATTCATTAATTTATAAATCAGGGTTCCATATAAATTTAGGATTTCGAAAGGTGGTGAGTCCATGTATTCTTAGAGAGGAAGAGAGAGTAAGCCTTGCAAGCGAGATTCGAAGCAACAATATTGCTTGTATAGTATTTTCCTATTTCCGCAATTTAAAGCATTGACACATCTAAAAAGACATCGACAAATAGAGACTATAAATATCTAATGCCAATTTGAAACAAGAAATAGAGAGCTCATTAATATTACTAAGATGAGATTCTTCTATGTCATCGTATTCGTTACCATGTATATACCGAAATCAAGCTCCGTTGATTTCAAATATTTGTCTGCTTTTAATTTTGGAGATGCAAATTCCGATACCGGTGATCTCGTTGCTGGCCTTGGCATTCGTCCTGACCTTCCTAACGGACAAAATTACTTTAAAACTTCTTCCCAAAGATTCTGCGATGGACGACTTGTCATAGATTTTCTGAGTAAGATTTTTTTTCAGTTTATTGTCTTCTTTTACAAAACTCTTCAACTTTTTTTTTTGTTTTATATACAATCGGTAACACTGGTTGTTCGGAAACGCTTCATTTATAATAAGTAGATTACATGTTGAGTTTGCATATTCATGCTACGCATGTTGTACCAAAACTATAAGTAGCCTTACTGGATATTGAAATCTAGATAGAGCCGACCGGAAAGAGAAAAAAGAAAAGAAAAAAGTTAGATAGAACTTTTCGATCCTATACTAATAAAAAATAAAATGTTTCTGTTTTTCATGCGCTTTTTATTGTGTTGTGTTTATTTTACGTTTACATTTAACTCAACCATAATATCTAATATGTTACTTCCATATGTTATAGAAATTATTAACTTTATGTAAAGATATTTTAGACAAGCAAAAGTAAATTGAACGAAGAAAATATATAATATAAGGTTGCTTAAAGATTGCTTCTTGGTTGCTTCGTGAGGAAATTTTGTCGAGATGAAATGTTTTATTTATAGGGATGATTGTTCTGTTTTACGTTCGTATTTACGATTTGCTAATGTTGTTTAATCGAACCATTGTTTTGATTAAAAGTATCTTCTAACATGGTTGTTCTAGAAACTTATATTTAGCTGTCGATTGTATAATATATCCAAATTATTCTTAAAAAAAAAAAAAAAAAACAGAAATCAAGACATATAACGGTTTGTTGTATTACTCACCATTTTATAATCGCATAGGTGTGAGTTGTTGAGAAAACAATATTATAGAAAACCACCAAATACATAAATCATTTATATCGCTTGCTTGTACTATAATACCGTTTCTTGTAATAGCACGTATAAAAATATATCTTTTTGGTCAAATATACATATTTTAGTACAATTAATTTAATTATATACAGTTTTAGAGTGGGAAAATTCCATCAAAATACTCCAACTGAATTCCGATAAGTTTTTTAATATCCCAACTTCTTAGTTACCTAGTTTAATACCCCAACTAATTATTTTACCTAATTTAATACATCAACTTTCAAACGGTGTCCATTTACCTACCTCGATTTAACGGAAATATAACATCCGTTATCTTTTAATTTTTTTTAATTATTTAATATTAAAATTTTAATCTAAAATAATAATAATTTTCAAAAAAGGATTAAAAAATCCAAAACATAAGAAAAAAAAATAATTAAATTTTTGATAAAATGAAACTATACCTTTGGTTTTGACTTTTAAAAACCAATTTTTTAAAAACAAATCCAAATTTCTAAAATTCAAAACTTCAAATTTTTTTAATAAATATTAAATTCCAAAATAGAAATTTGAATTATAGATGAAAGTTAAATTATGTTTTATGTTTTAATTTTAAAAAGAAACTAATTTTGAAAAATCTTAAAATTTCTTACGAAATAATGTGATATATATATTTTAATTATTTAAAAATAAAAAGATAACGGATGTTATCTTTCCGTTAAGTCGAGGTAGGTAAATGAGCACCGTTTGAAAGTTGATGTTTTAAACTGGAAAAAAATAATTAGTTGGAGTATTAAACTGGTAACTAAAATGTAAGAGTATTAAAAAGTTTATCAGAATTTAGCTGGGGTATTTTTAGAATTTACATTATGCATCATATTATTTAATTAACATAAACTAAAAGCAACCTATTATATTAAGTTTACCTCAACGTAATCATTTTGTTTTGTAAAATTTTAGACTAATATATAAGGAATATGAGCAAAAAAATTTACTAAATATATGAAAGATTTTTTTTGTTTGGTTGAGACCTATAAACCACTTTTAAAATAACTATTGCTTAAACTTTGCCATGGTTAGTTTAAAAAAAAAAAAAAAACTTTGCCATGTGTTTTTTTTTTTTTTTTTTTTTTGAAACTTAACTTTGCCATGGTTGTTGCAGACACTTTATATTTTTGCGTCAGTTTGATACTATAATCGATATACTGTAATATATAGAAAATTAAATATTTGAACGAATAAATAAACCATTTATACCGTTCGCTTCATTACATGGCTCTACTATCAGTTTCCAACCCTATGGCTCCCATTGTAAATAATCTCTCATTTGTTCTCTTCATCTTAATCTCCTTATTCTTGCCCTCATCTCTCTCCATAATCCTAACATATCCGGCAATCATCAACTTTGGGGACTCAAATTCGGACACAGGCAATCTCATTTCCGCCGGTATTGAAAGTGTTAATCCTCCGTATGGACAGTCTTACTTCAAGCTTCCCTCTGGAAGATATTGCGACGGCCGTCTTATTCAAGATTTTCTATGTATACATGCATCATTGCGAATCCAAACAGACTGATGTTGTTCTTCATATAAATGGCTTTCTTTCACATTCTACCAATTGTTTTGATATGTGTTTTTTTCCTTTTTTTGTGTGTGCAGTGGATGCAATGGACATGCCATTTCTTAATCCGTATTTGGATTCATTAGGTTTACCAAATTTCAAAAAGGGTGTAACTTTGCAGCAGCAGGATCAACCATTCTTCCCGCAAACCCGACGTCGGTTTCTCCCTTTTCCTTTGATCTTCAAATCTCTCAATTCATCCGGTTCAAATCTAGGGCCCTTGAACTACTTGCTAAAACAGGTGGGGCCCGGCTTATTTGAAAATGTTGTTGGTGACTATATATATTATCTGATGTATAAATGAAGCAAAGATTTGTTTGATGACTTTTGCAGGAAGGAAATATGAAAAGTACTTGCCACCACTTGATTATTATGCAAAAGGACTATACATGATTGACATAGGCCAAAATGATATGGCTGGTGCCTTCTACTCCAAGACTCTTGATCAAGTTCTTGCCTCTATTCCTTCCATTCTTGAAACCTTTGAAGCTGGACTCAAGGTATATCACTATTTCTGGCTGTTATTTTCATTAAGGGTGTATATCTTGTATAAACCGGATTGAGCTCATCCAAACCAGGCTAAACAAATTTTGAAAACATAATGCCAACTTTTGCAGAGGCTGTATGAGGAAGGAGGTCGAAACTTCTGGATACACAACACTGGGCCTTTAGGATGTTTGGCTCAAAATATTGCCAAATTTGGTACAGATTCAACAAAGCTTGATGCGTTTGGATGTGCTAGTTCTCATAACCAAGCAGCCAAACTCTTCAATCTTCAACTCCATGCTCTCTCCACCAAATTTCAAGTCCAGTTCCCTGATTCAAGTGTTACTTACGTTGATATCTACTCTATCAAATCTAATCTCATCGCTAATTACTCCCGATTCGGTAAGCATTTTCAAACTACGTTGATCTTGAGTAATGTTGGTTTTAGCAATAAATTTCGATGGTTTCAGGTTTTGAAAACCCGATAATGGCGTGTTGTGGAGTTGGAGGGCCGCCGTTAAACTATGATAGCCGCATTTCCTGTGGCCAAACTAAAGTCTTAGATGGGACAGCAGTAACGGCCAAAGCTTGCAACGATAGTTCCGAGTACATAAACTGGGATGGTATTCACTATACCGAAGCCGCAAACCAATTCGTTTCATCTCAAATCTTAACCGGGAAGTATTCCGATCCACCGTTTTCAGATCAGATGCCTTTTCTTCTAAGCTTAAAATTTTAAATAGTGCTGTTAAAATCGGTTGTTTTCATTCATTCTTTGGTTTCTGTCTATTTTTACTTATACACTCAAATAAAACCGATTTACCAAGACACCATAACCATATAAAGGGAGGTAAAACCGGGTTGGTAGCAAAGTTCTGACCTGACCGGTTTGGTATACGAAAGTGAACAGAGTTACTACTACTTCCTGGAGACATAAGCATAGTACTGTGCCATGGGAACAACAAAAGCAATCACAAGCAAACCCCCAACGACAAGGCTGAACTGTCCTCGCTTCTCTTCCGTTTCTTCTTTCGTTTTGAAATTTGATTCTCTCTTACTGTCCTTCACTGCTGGACCGCCGGGATCAGGGAGGCCGTCTATTGCTGCAACCAACCGTTTCGCACTGCTGTATATCGCCTCATTATATTTTTCGTCAGTCGCTAGTACTGCACCATCATACATTCAAAGACTAATCAATTCCATTCCCAATTTAACATAGTTGATTTCTAACATCACAGGTGAACCTTATGTTGGTTTACTCCGTGTAGAAGTTGAATGTTTTAAAAAATAAATATGTTTCATAAAAGAAACATGCTTTCTATTTCGTTCATATGCAAAATCCATATGTTGTTTCCAAGATCCAAGTTAGTCCCTACTATTAGAAAATAGAAAAGCAAGTTTGTCAACAATGTACATGTATTCCATTGGATTTTAATTAAACATTATCAGACTAAGTGTCCTAGTCAACTCAAAACGGAGGGAAGTATTGGTGATCTAACCAGTCAACAAACCGGTTCGGGTCATTTAGGTTATTATTGTTGGTTCGATTGACTCATATAACTAGAGAGGAAGATTGATCCATACCGGGAAGATTTTCAGAGACGGTAGCATCGAGAATTTTTTCACCAACGGCTTCGATAAAAGCTGGACCACCAGTAATGGCTCCCTCTTTCTGGCTTGTGATCAAAACAACAATACCCTTATTGTTGCCTTCTTCAATGGAAGGGTACCATTTCTCCAAAACCTGGTCTGCGTACTCAAACGCATCTGCTTTACTCTGCATTCGACCAAACCGGTTCTGGTCTCAACTTTACGGTTTACAAAAATCCTTTTTATGACAATAAAAACAGACGAAACTCACAGTGAGCTTTCGAACAGTGATGAAATTCAGTCGCAGTTTCTTTCGGTATTCAAGATCAGACAAGAGCTTCTTCAGATCTGACTTTGTGACTCGACTCAGAACACCAGCGTCGTCGACCACGTAAGTCTCTTTTGGTGGACCATCGTTGAGAATATTGAACTCAGAGGCTAAGGCTGTGCCAACAGGAGAGAAACTGAGTGCCAGAGACAGAGCCAGAGCAGCTAGTCCTTGCTTCGCATCTGTTAACCAAGATTCCGGTTTAGCGAACCGAGTTGAAAGGTGTTTAGGACCGGGGAAGCTGGGATTCGAGAGAGACAAGGAATGTGAAGGGAATTTTGTTTGGTGAGGTGATGATGGCTTGGGATTGAGAGGAGGAGACAGAGAACGAGGAGAGAGAAGGGTCTCCATTTTGAGAGAAAGAGTGTTCTCAGAGATGAAGATTTTCTTGCATTTTCTTGTGTTTCTTTGGATCGCGAAGAAAGCTAAGGATTGGTGGAAATGTTAGATTTTTGGATAATGTTTATTCCAGGGCAAGGCCAACCACATTTTTGTGCAAACATAATTTTATTATGTGGCAACGTGGCCTTTCACTGTTACATGAAGCAATGTATATATAAAATTAAGAGATATTGGTGAAACTAACCAACAAAAATTGAATAATTTGCCTAAATAACCAACATAAAGAAGTGATTAGGATATGATGACTCAAAAGTTTCATATTATTATTCTACTAATCTTAAATAATTAATATAATGTTTTCTATACATGCTATGTTGTAGATATTTTGACAATGTATCAATCGTCTTAAATAGACTTAAAAATGTTTAGCTTGCTGCGCACACCACCAACCCAGTCGCATTAGACGCAACGCCGACACTAGAAGTCCTAAACCAAATCAAGGCAGTAATGGAAGCACAACTCAAGAAATCGGAGGAGCAGGAGAAGCTGAATTCAACGATGGCCAACAAACTTGACATGTTCGCCACATCGAACCGAGTTCTAGGCATAGGAGTAGGCCATGGCATTTTTAGGCGAACAAGAGGGCGACTTAACCGAACGACTCTCTTCTCAACACCAGCCGACGCGCCTAGAATTCGGACCTTCTTGCCATTGCATCTCACCTTGGAAACCGGCGAGGCAAGCCAAGGCAGACAAATTGCCAGATTTCTAGAGAAGGACGCACAAACCGCAGACAGGGCAGCTCCAGTCATCAACCTCGATGAGGATATGGCAGCCGAGGTCAACCTAGTGAGGAGACCGAGCATGGCCACATCCGCGACAAAGATCTCCTCTAGATTTAGCAGCTCGATGACAGATGTGACAAAACGTTACGAGCCCAGAAGGTAGAGATGACCGAGATGCGAGCTAACATGGAACGTGCCGCCGAAGACATGAAGGCGGTTTGGTCCCAAATGCATAAAGCCACGAGAAAAGCCTCAGAGCTTGACCGGGTACTCGAAGAAGCGTAGAACACCCTGTTCACTATACGGGTCACCAAGGCACAAATTTCTGATCCAGAAAAGATAAGGGTGCCAACGAATGCAAGACTGATCCTAAAGATCACGTTACAGCCTTCACGTTACATTAGTCGTCCTAACTTCAAGGAGGAAGAGAAGAATGCAGGCCAATGCCTCTTGTTAGTTGAGGCCAATGCCTCTTGTTAGTTGAGCACTGATATACCCTATATTTTACCACTTTTACTATCTATTTTACTATGTTTTCTATGCATTTATCTACGGCATTACGCCTTTAGAGGTAGTTTTTCTCGTATTTGTAGTTTTAGAGTCTTAGCAAGGAAATCAAGTAAAAAGGATCAAAAAGAGCCAAAATAGGTGTAAACCAAGCTACAACAATTTTCACAAGCCAAATAAACCATCAAGACCCAAGAATTCACAAGAAACAACATTCTACCAAATTGGATAGAACGTATACGCCAGAATTTCAGCAGTGAACGAAGGATCAAATCAATTTGGAATTGTATGAAACTTGGTGGTCAGATATATCTTTGAGTTAGATTCACAATGAAGTTTGAATCATCTAAATTGGAGGGGTGAGCAGGAAGATACACTAGATTTACTGAAGGTATGTCAAGCTGCCTCAAAGCTGAAGCAAGACCAATATCGGGCCAAATACCGGCCTGCACTGTGGACCGATATTCTAGCTGATGCTAGCACACAAGAGAGGTCATTTAATTCCCAGTACCGGTCACGACTTTGGACCCATACTCGTGACCAACGTTGAAGCAGTTTTGACGTAAAAGACCGTTTTGTCCTAAACTAAGCCCTAGAAGACCCTAAGCCTATATATACTTGTTTTTAGCCTCTTGTTAGGGGTGTGCCAAAATATTTAGGTTAGTTTTATCATAAGGAGTAGCCACAACGATTTCTCTTGGTGTTCTTCATTAGATTTGGATTCTAGAGCAATCCGGTGGATGATCTCGCTTTGTACCTCGATATAGAGAAGAATCCTCTTACCTTTACTCTTTAATCAAAGTTTTTCTATTATGAATTCATCATCTATCTTGTGTTTTTCGTGCACCATGTTTGAGTAGCTTTATTTGTTAGGTTGTAGGAAGATCAAAGAGTTCATGATAACTACTATCAAATGAATTAGGGATAATCTATTAAGTTCTTCATCTTTATTTGCTGGTAATGTCGATTACTTTTCTGATCAACTAGCATCTGATTTTAGATTGATATACTCTCCAAAAGCTTGTTATATTGTCTGAACTAGTATTTGATGAGCTAGGCGTCTTAACAATTTGAAAGGTTAGTTAAGGAGTTTAGTGAACAATTGAATCTTGAATTTACTGCGTGTTTTCTTCTTGTAATAACCTGCGATAGTTGAGTCTATTAGGAAGTTAAAACATAGTGATCTGAACCACGATAGTGGGAAGATTATACATTCATGATTTGAGTTCTAGAACACATCTTTCTAAAAGGTCTCTAAAATTCGATATGTTGTCTAATGATTTATGAATCTCTGTGATTAACCTATTTACCTAACGTTTGTTTACCATTGCATTCTAATCTCTTTTACTTAGTTATTTTCGTGTTTTATTCCCTTTAAAAACCAAAACCATATTTCTTGTTTTAGCTTGATTTTATTCCTAAAAAGATTGTAGTACAAAAACGAGGTCCCTGTGGATTCGATCCCTAAATACTACCGTGATTGCTGTGCACTTACAGTTATATTTAAGGGTTAAAACTTTGACCCACATCAAGTTTTTGGCGCCGCTGCCGGGGACCTTTGATATTTTTTCTACAAGTTTTGGACTAAAATCTAGTCTAAAACGTTTTTCTTTTAATTATTTTGCTAATTTAGTTTTTGTTTTTCTTTGTTTTTGATTGTTTCAAGGGAACTGTGTGAGCAAGCATGACAGATCTAGTTCATAACCAGCAGCTAGAGCAACCATTTGGAGCGGCCCAATTCGTACACCAAGCTCTCGAGAGAATCCAAGACCAATCGTTTGGATTAGAGCAAGGTTTTGACGAATTTCATCACGATTACGACATGGAATGGCTGGCGCCTAACCATGAGACCATGGGAGACACTTATTCATCATCAACACTACTCATGGACCAAAATCCTATCCACCTAGCGCAACAAGACGTAGAATTTGAGATAAAACCTCGCGTTATCTATCTTTTGAAGCAAACTCAATACTACGGTCTTTCACAAGAAAATCCTTTGGATCATATTGATTCATTTGAGGATTTATGCGGAGCAATCAACACCAATGGAGCCCCTTTCGATCACCTTAGATGTCGCCTCTTCTCTTTTTCTTTGGCGGGAGACGCGTTTCGACGGATGAAATCACTCGCACCCCAATCGATAACGTCGTGGAGAGATTACAAGCAAGCCTTTCTTGAGAAGTTTTTCACCAAGAAACGGTTAAGTGCATTAAGGAACAAGATTACGGGGTTCTAACAAGGTCCTATTGAACCTTATCACGAATGTTTGGAGCGCTACAAGGAGTATATAAGAGATTGCCCACAACATGGTTTCTCGGAAGCTAAATTGTGGGATATATTCTATCAAGGAGTTAATAGAGAACACAAGCTACTTCTCGACATTTGCAGTAAAGGAAACTTCATGCGACAATCCGTGAGTGAAGTGAAGATTTTGATAGACAACCTAGCAGCGAGTGATATCATGATTCAACCAAGCTATGATGAAACCGTCTAGGCAATCAACATAGATCCGACAGAACTTAAGGAGATCAAGGTGATGGTTTCCCAAATTCTAAAGAATACTATGAGACCTAAAGCACATGAAGGAGTGCCAGCCCCTCATGAAGACGTTGATCAAGATTTCGTTGGAGATTTTTCAGCATGTGATCTAAGGGAAGTAAGCTACATAGGCTCTCGATACAAAAATCTTGGGACAAGGAGTCACGGCTCCCATTACGGTCCTAAGGAACGTTTTTATATTCATCAAAACGTGCCTCACGAGACCAATATCCAACCGAAGCAACAGTTTGCTAATGGAGATCAAAAACAGCATTCGAGTGGTTTCCAAGGCGTTGAGTCAAGAGAGATTTCGGAAAAAGATTTTGAGCCCTTGATAAATGGGTTTCACTATGAACTCAACAAGTTCAGAAAGAAAATTCGTACTAGGATGGATATATTGGGACATGACAATAACAACAAGATACAAAAAATTTCATCTCATGTTAAGCAAATTGACCTCTAAATTGCTTATATCGCCGGTACCATTGGGAAATCGGGTGGATTTCTTCCCGGAAAAGTTGAGGTGAACCCAAGAAGTGAACACGTGAAGGCCATGACATTGAGAAGTGAAACAAAACTAGACGATGTGTTAATGCCAAAAGAAACCGGCGATGATGTTATCATAGAAGTGTTAGAAGAAGATAAAGCTCCTCGTACATAAGTTGACCATGAGACTCAAGAAGAAGTCGAGATTCCACCAGAGCTAACTCGTGTTTACAAGCCTAAGATTCCATTCCCAACTGCTTTGAAAAAGCCGAAGAAGGAGATGGAGCAAGCTAAGCTAAAAGAACTTGTAAGCCAACTTACCGTACGATTACCCTTTGTTGAT
Organism: Arabis hirsuta; assembly: GCA_964056655.1. Classification (NCBI taxonomy): domain Eukaryota; kingdom Viridiplantae; phylum Streptophyta; class Magnoliopsida; order Brassicales; family Brassicaceae; genus Arabis; species Arabis hirsuta. The sequence continues at coordinate 10,870,594 of OZ053311.1, forward strand.
GCTTGTATGATCATCCCGGCTTTGAGGAAGTATATGAAGAGCATTCTAACCAGCAATGTAAGCTTAGAGGAAGGCGTGATGTTGATCACTCAAGAGTGTAGTACGAGATTTCAAGATAAAGAATTTCAAAAGTTAGAAGATCCGGGTAGTTTTGTGCTTCCTTGTGAGATCGGAGGCTCCACTTTTGAGCGTTGTCTATGTGACTTGGGATCAAACGTTAACTTGATGCCTGACACAGTAGCTAAAAGCCTCGGCATTACCAACTTCAAGCCAACAAAAATCCAGCTAGTGTTTGCGGATCGGTCGGTGAAATGCTCGGTTGGCATTATAGTCGACTTACAAGTCATTATTGGAGATTGTTGCATCCAACAGATTTTGTCGTATTGGAGTTAGATCAAGAACCTCGAGATCTTATAATCCTTGGATGCCCTTTTCTAGCAACCGCTGGAGCTATGGTTGGTGTTAAAGGAGGCAATATCAAGCTAAACCTAGGAGATCTTATACTAAACTTTGAAGTCGACGAAGCTCTACAAAGACCAATGATAGATGGAAGTGCTTTTTGGGTAGACCAGTTGAGTGAAGCGTCGGGAGAAATGTTTGAAGAACTCATTGTCAATGGTCCTTTGGAGATATCATTGACAAAGATAGAAGGAGAAGACGAATACTTGAGCGGAGAATCTAATGAGTATGTCAAAATACTCGATTCGGCAAGTACATATGATAAACTAATGACTCACTCTACAACGGACGAGGATATTAATGAAACCGCACTGCCTAGAACCCTTCCAAAGGGATTATAAGATCCTTGGAGTGGGTTAAAAGCCCCTCTTAAAGAGCTCCCCGTTGGGCTAAAATACACGTTTCTTGGAGAAAATCAAACTTATCCCGTAATTGTCAATTCTAATTTGAGTGATGTCGAGTTAGACTTACTTCTTTGTGAGTTGAGAAAGCATAGGAAAGCTCTAGGATATTCTCTCGCTGATATGACAGGAATATCTCCAGACCTATGTATACATAGAATCATTCTAGAAGACAAATCAGCATCCTCCATAGAACATCAAAGAAGATTAAACCCAAATCTCAAGGATGCTGTAAAAAAGGAGATCATAAAGCTTGTTGAAGCAGGGATTATATATGCTATTTCGGACAGCACGTGGGTAAGTCCAGTCCATGTAGTCCCCAAGAAAGGAGGAGTAACGGTGGTGAAGAATGAAAACGATGAGCTAATTCCTACTAGGACGATTACCGGTCTTCGTATGTGTATCAATTACAGGAAGCTTAATGCAGCAACTCGAAAGGATCATTTCCCTCTCCCCTTCATAGATCAAATGCTTGAACATCTTGCTAATCATCCTTACTATTGTTTTCTAGATGGATATTTAGGATTTTTCCAGATTCTGATTCATCCCGATGACCAAGAAAAGACGACGTTTACATGTCCCTATGGTATCTTTGCTTATCAGAGAATGCCATTTGGGCTATGTAACGCCCCAGCCACATTCCAGAGATGCATGATGGCAATCTTCACGGATCTTATAGAGGATATAAAGGAGGTATTTATGGATGATTTTTCAGTTTATGGCTCTTCCTTTGAAGTTTGTTTGTCAAATCTTAGCAGGGTTTTACAACGATGCGAAGATAAACATCTAGTTTTAAATTGGGAGAAGTGTCACTTCATGGTGAGAGATGGGATTGTTCTTGGACATAGAATATCCGAGAAAGGAATCAAAGTCGATAAAGCCAAGATAGAAGTGATGGTTAGTCTGCAACCTCCATCAAATGTGAAGGGCGTACGGAGCTTTCTCGGACACGCCAGCTTCTACAGAAGATTCATCAAGAATTTCTCCAACATTGCTCGGCCTCTTACAAGGCTACTGTGTAAAGACACTAACTCCGAATTCGGCGAAGATTGTCACATTGCCTTCAACAAGATCTAGGAGGTGCTTATAAGCGCTCCGGTTGTACAATCACCAGATTGGGGACTTCCATTTGAGATCATGTGTGACGCAAATGAGTATGCAGTTGGAGCTGTTTTAGGTCAAAAGAAGGACAAGAAGATGAATGTTATCTACTATGCCAATAGAACTCTTGACGAAGCACAATGCAATTATGCCACAACGGAAAAGGAGCAACTTGCCATAGTTTTCGCCTTTGAGAAATTTCGATCCTACTTGGTCAGTTCAAAAGTGATTGTTCATACTGACCACCCTGCTCTCAAGTATCTTTTAGCCAAGAAAGATGCAAAGCCATGACTCATACGATGGATACTCTTGCTCCAAGAGTTTGATCTAGAGATTCGAGACAAGAAAGGTGTAGACAATGGAGTGGCAGATCATCTTTCTCGAATGAGGGTCGACGAACCATTACCAATGAATAATTGTTTAGTGGAAGAGAATGTTTACACTATGAACGCTAAACCTCGTAGCAACATAAGAACTCCCTTTCACCGAGTTGAAAAGAAGGAAATTTTCGGGGCACCTTGGTATCGACATATCGCTAATTACTTGGTCGTCGATATTGAACCCCCTGATTTTTTTTGGTTACAAGAAAAAGAAGTTTCTTAAAGACGTTAGATTCTACTTTTGGGACGAGCCCTATCTCTACAAAAAGTGCCAAGATGGTTTGTTCCGAAAGTGTGTTCCGAAAGAAGAAATTGCAGGGATTTTGCATGGATGCCACGGATCAGGCTATGCAGGACATTTTGCAACTTTTAAGACTATCTCAAAAGTCTTACAAGCTGGATTTTGGTGGCCTACGATGTTTAGGGACACCCAAGCTTTCATCGCAAAGTGTGATACTTGCCAAAGAATGGGTAATATAAGTTGGAGGAATGAGATGCCACAAAATTTCATTCTAGAAGTCAAAGTCTTCGATGTTTGGGGAATCGATTTCATGGGTCCTTTTCCCATGTCTTTTGGTGACCAATACATTCTTGTGGCGGTTGATTATGTGTCTAAATGGGTTGAAGCAATAACAACCCCAACCAATGAGGCTAATGCCGTGATCAAGATGTTCAAGTCCATCATTTTCCCACGTTTTGGAGTACCAAGGGCAGTAATAAGTGATGGAGGAACCCACTTTATCAACAAAGCTTTCGATAGTCTTTTGAAGAAGTATGGAGTCAAGGATAAAGTAGCTATTGCCTATCACCCTCAAACAAGTGGACAAGTGGAGATATCTAACAGAGAGATCAAGGCAATCTTACAGAAGAGCACGAGCAAAACAAGAAAAGATTAGTTGGAAAAGCTAGATGATGCTCTTTGGGCATATAGGAGGACAGCTTTTAAGACACCATTGGGAACAACTCCTTTTCATATAGTCTATGGTAAAGCTTGTCATCTTCTGGTGGAGCTTGAATACAAGGCTGCGTGGGTAGTAAAAGAATTAAATTTCAACCTTAAGACGGCTGCCGAAAGACGATTGATCCAATTGAACGAGGTAGAAGAAATTCGACATTTGGCATACGAAAGTACCAAGATCTATAAGAAAAAAAACAAGGCCTACCATTATAAGAAGATCATTCCAAAGAAGTTTGAACCTAATGATAGAATTCTCCTTTTCAATTCTCGGTTAAAGCTTCTTCCAGGTAAGCTTCGTTCTAGATGGTCCGGTCCTTTCACAATCAAGGAAGTTAAGCCATATGGAGCCGTAATCCTTTGGGATAATCGCGGGAACGAATTCACAGTCAATGGACAACACCTAAGGCCTTATCTTGTGGACGCCAACCAAGGCAAGAATGTATCTATTGCCTTGAGTTAACCGCCCGACACCTAATTGAAAAGGATTCGAACTAAAGACTTTAAACAAGCGCTTTATGGGAGGCAACCCATATTTATGTTTTTGATTTTATCTACCTACTTATTCTAAGTTTTTTGATTTAATTTTTATTTTCTAAACATTGTCATTCATTATTTATATATCTATGAATTTTTCAGGTCTTTACAAAAATTTATAAAAATACAAACAAATGTGATTTTAAGAAGAATGATGAAAAGGAGATAGAACATGACTTGTTCAGTTCATAGAACGAACGGAGTACCACATCAGCATGGACGTTATTGAAACTTGGTAAGAACGACGTAAACACTCTTATGAAGCCATAGGAAAAAGCAGAACATGATTTGCTATTATGGTTAGCAAGTTATGACCGATTGAACAAGACCGTCAAGGAAGGTTACGAAGCTGCAACTTCAAGCTTTTTCAGAGTTCAAGCCACGACAAACCAGGCCACAATCTTCATACTAATGGAAAGATCTCGTTCTCAAGAATCCATAGCATCTTTCGGATCTCAAATCCGATGTGTATAGACGAAGAAAAAGCTCGACGAAAAATCACATGGACCACGACCGATGCAACCCTTCCCATGACCGAGGCCAATACCAGACCAGATATCGGTCCGCGTCGTCAACCGGTTCCGAGTCCCGATCGCCGCGCATCACAAGTGCCCGGATACTGGACACGAATATCAGCCCACGAATGCGACCGGCACTCGGGAGAATTCGCCCTGAAACGTCCCGCGACAAGCATGGCCCAATACCGGTCAAGTGTATCGGTCCACTCACCCGACCGATACTCGACCATATGTGACCCACGACAAAAATGTTCCCCGTTCCACCCGATACCAGTCCACACCGTCGACCGGCCCCACGACCGATATTACCCCCACACTCGTCCTCATTAACCACCAAGCCATTCGAGCCACGAGCCATGGACCATCGGACCACCATTTCGAACCACCAAACCGACCACCTAACCATTTGGTTAAATAAGGTTAATTCTTCCTTTTTCACTGTTTTAATTATTTTACAACTATTTTTCACACATAAGTTTTACGAACCAATTTATTTTTGCTTATTCATGATTATTTACCTAAAAATTATTGATTCATGAATTTTTGCATTAGAATTTAAAATATTGGTTAGAATTAAATGGTTTTAAATATGATTTTCACATCTTGACATATTCATTCATTGATTTCACTTAGATTGATGATTTTTAACAATTTGGATTCATTATTTGATTTTTTTTTGTTTCTTATCTATTTTTCCTTCCCTTGGATTTGGAAATCAATACAATGTATTGAAGACTTTGATCCAAGATGAATTTAACAAGTGATTTCAAGTGTTTTTGCGAGGATATGTTGCTCTTAAACAGGATTTCCAAGAGATTTCATTGTGGACGCAGAATTCAATCGTCTTAAACATTATCCTCCATTCAAAACAGATGTGACCGAAAAGAGGAGACATTGGAGGTTAAAAGCATGGTTTCAATTCATACGGGATACCTAATGCTCAAAAACAACGAAGATCTAAGATTGATCGCGACAAACTAAGATTTTTGCCGAAAATAGCTCAGCTCACCGGTACTATCATTTTAATCTCTATCTTTTTGATTATTCTTTTCAAATAAATTTTCATCATTACTCCCTTAATTGGATTTAATTTTACATTGGGGACGGTGTAATTTTAAGTCTGGGGGATTGTTGTTACTAACACGTTTGCTCGTGTTTGGTTTTTATGTTTTCAAAAGGATTTTCAAAATTTATTTTCAAAAAAAAAAAAATTATAATAAAAAATGTTTTTATAAAAATAATAAGATAGGAATTATGATACTTTTCTAGGATTGACGTTTCGATTTCGAAGACTATGTGACCATTGTTGCAGGGTTTTGTTTATGACAATCGATTCAGAAACCTCATGATGGAACTTCCGTTCAGAAAATTTCTACTTGCAACTGTTTTGATGGATATGATTTTGACTCTATATGTGAGACTACTAATATGGTTTTTGATTATTTCTTATTAAGGATGTTAGATCAAGGAAACGAATCAAACATTCATGACATCTTATCCTCTTTTTACCACTCTTTGTTGTCATGAATGGCCAGCTCATCTTTAGTTGGTACCCTACCTAAAACCCTTTACCTTCTTTCAGACCTCATGCATTCTTTTTTAGTTTCATACTTGTAGATATGTGCAAAAATGTCGGAGAGAAAAGGATCGATACAATTTTCCAATCACTAAGAGATGCGACGATCTGGTAAAGAATGGAGGAGTACAAAGAACAATTTACAAAGAGTTTGGTCGAACCTTGGATGCTTAAAAACACGGTAATATTTCATGCCTTTACTTGACTCATATCAAAGAGATACCGTTTTTTCCCTTTCAAAAGAAAAAAATAAAAAAATATAAGGGAAAGAAAAACGGTTGTCTAAGAGTGTTATGGCCAAAGAATACCCAAGGAATGTCATGATACCAAAGGAGAGACGAGTAGAAGATATTTACAGTGATTCCCGGAGAAAGATCGAAGTCTGGTGGAGAAAGACATGAAGAAGTGGTTGGAAAATTGTGGACATTGACAGGTCCATTTTCTCTTGCGATTTTGCATAATATCTCGTACCCGGAGTCTATGGTAACCCTAAACACTTTTAACCTCACCACTAAAATCAGCTTTTCCCTATACCTAACGCCGTATTCCTTGAATGATGTTTTTATTGAGAAGTCTTCAATAAATCTAGGAGAGTAGACTGAGTCAATTGAGTTGAAGTTCAGATTGTTGCAGGGACATAAATTTAGAGTATGGACATGCTGCGAATTCGTGATGGAAGAAGATGACAACGTCTAGACCTAACTTTGTTTCATGTGGATTACATGTTTAGAATTTGACGCAACGATCCAAAGGATATGTGAGTTCCTCCGAATTTTAAACCTCTTCTCAATTCTTAACATTTGTTTGCTTGAGGACAAGCAAAAGATAAGTTTGGGGGAGTTGATATACCCTATATTTTACCATTTTTACTATCTATTTTACTATGTTTTCTATGCATTTATCTACGGTATTACGCCTTTAGAGGTAGTTTTTCTCGTATTTGTAGTTTTAGAGTCTTAACAGGGAAATCAAGCAAAAAGGATCAAAAAGAGCCAAAATAGGGGTAAACCAAGGTACAACAACTTTCACAAGCCAAAGAAACCATCAAGACCCAAGAATTCACAAGAAACAGCATTCTACCAAATTGGATAGAATGTATACGCCAGAAGTTCAGCTGTGAACGGAAGATCAAATCAATTTGGAATTGTATGAAACTTCGTGTTCAGATAGATCTTTGAGTTAGCTTCACAATGAAGTTTGAATCATCTAAATTGGAGGTGTGAGCAGGAAGATACACTGGATTTACTGAAGATATGTCAAGCTGCCTCAAAGCTGAGGCAAGACCAATATCGGGCCAAATACCGGCCTGCACCGTGGACCGATATTGTAGCCGATGCCAGCACACAAGAGAGGTCATTTAACTCCCAGTACCCGTCACGACTTTGGATCCATACTCGTGACCAACGTTGAAGCAGTTTTGACGTAAAAGACCGTTTTGTCCTAAACTAAACCCTAGAAGACCCTAAGCCTATATATGCTGAAATATTAAGGTTAGTTTTATCATAAGGAGCAGCCACCACGAGTTCTCTTGGTGTTCTTCATTAGATTTGGATTCTAGAGCAATCTGGTAGATGATCTCGCTTTGTACCTCGATATAGAGAAGAATCCTCTTAACTTTACTCTTTAATCCAAGATTTTCTATTATGAATTCATCATCTATCTTGTGTTTTTCGTGCACCATGTTTGAGTAGTTTTATTTGTTAGGTTGTAGGAAGATCAAAGAGTTCATGAATTGTTAACTACTATCGAATGAATTAGGGATAATCTATTAAGTTCTTCATCTTTATTTGCTTGTAATGCCGATTGCTTTTCTGATCAACTAGCATCTGATTTTAAATTGATATACTCTCCAAAAGCTTGTTATATTGGCTGAACTAGTATTTGATGAGATAGGCGTCTTAACAATTCGAAAGGTTAGTTAAGGAGTTTAGTGAACAATTGAATCTTGAACTTACTGCGTGTTTTCTTCTTGTAATAACCTGCGATAGTTGAGTTTATTAGGAAGTTAAAACAAAGTGATCTGAACCACAACAGTGGAAAGATTATACATTCGTGATTTGAGTTCTAGAACACATCTTTCTAAAAGGTCCCTAAAATTCGATATGTTGTCTAATGATTTATGAATCTCTGCGATTAACCTATTTGCCTAACGTTTGTTTACCATTGCATTCTAATCTCTTTTACTTAGTTATTTTCGTGTTTTATTCCCTTTAAAAACCAAAACCATATTTCTTGTTTTAGCTTGATTTGATTCCTAAAAAGATTGTAGTACAAAAACGAGGTCCCTATGGATTCGATCCCTAAATACTACCGTCATTGCTGTGCACTTGCAGTTATACTTAAGGGTTAAAACTTTGACCTAAATAAAGCACCTGTAGGGGCCAGCTTTGCAATGGTTCTCCCGGCTAGAGCAAAATTCCATCGATAGTTTCAAGGAATTGACGAAGACATTCATAAAGCACTACGCCATATTCATTGAGTGCCAAATCTCGGTTGCCGACTTGTGGACTATGTGCCAAGGTCAAAACTTTGCGGAGTTTCATCGAGCGTTTCAAGACTGTGCTGTCAAAGGTCAGGGGACTAAGCGACAAACCGCCATTCAAGCATTGAAAAAAGCATTATGGTACGACTCAGAGTTTCGGAAGAAAATCGTTTTAAACGACCCATCAACAATCCTGGACCCCATGCACCGCGCTACAGAGTTCGCAGCGAACGAAGAGGATGTAAAAATCCTAGCTTTAAAGCATGGAAAGGCGAAGTCTGCAAACCAACCCGGCGTGACACAACCACCAAATCTACCAAGTAATAAGAAACCTAGCCAAGTGATATGTCCCATATTTTAACACTTTTACCATATTTTCAAGGTATTTATCTACGGTTTTATACCTTTAGAGGTAGTTTTTCTAGTATTTGTAGTTTTAGAGTCTTAACAGGAAAATCAAGCAAGAAGAGCCAAAATAGATGTAAAACAAGCTACATAAACATTCACAAGCCACATAAACCATCAAACCAAAGAATTCACAAGGCAACCAACATATTTTTGTTTTTATTTATGCTTTAAATAGTTTTTAATTCAATTTAAATCTTTCTAAGTTTATTTTATACTAACATATTTTACTTCTATTATTCAGGATTTTTAAAATGGAAAAGCCAAAAAAAAAAAAAATCTGTCGGACCGTGGCATCGGACGAACCACTGGACCACAGACCGACCAGTGTCGCAGCTTCCTTGACCAAGGAGTGCCCATGCGAAACATCAGACGCCAGCATGGGTCCGCGTCCCTGCCCAATATCGAGCTTCTCTGTGTCCCGTCACGAGTACTCCAGCACCAGTCGCGTGCACCTGTTGAAAATCATAACCGATGTTTGGGAGAAACTGCCTCGTATTGTGTCTCGATCTTTCTTCCGTGTCGCAACCCAGTGTCTAGTACCGGACGCGTACACCGTTCGTTCCAACCGACCGAAGTTTGGACACTTGTGCCTCACCCAAAGTTTCGATCAGTGCCACGTCCAATGTCTGAGCACCTGACGGCCACACCAGGTCATGAACGTGGCCGGTGTTCGAGTTTCGCATCCCATCCTGCATCACGTACCGTGCTCCCATCCATCCCGCGTCCCACTCTTGTCGCGTCTCGTCCGTCACTCGTGTGGCGTTCGACCTAGTCTCGTCCCATGACCGAGGTAAGTACCAGTCAAGGTATCGGCCCACCGACCCGACCGGTGTTTCGACCATTCCGACCCGTGTAAGTTTTCGGTTCAAATTTAATTTTCCAAACTGGTCGTAAATCAGATTTTAACCAAAAATAACACAAAATCTGATTTTAAAGGCTTTTATTGATTTCTTTTTATCTCTTAAAGATGCTCTCGAGCTCAAGAACTCTAAAAATTCAATTTTGGGAATTTTGTTCAATTCACTAAGATTTGTTTAGTTTTTCACAAGGATTTAAATTCCTAATCTCATATTTCACTAAACCCAAGATAATTTCTCTCTAAACCCTCTAAATTCCAAGTTTATGCATATTTTTATAATTCTTTTGAATTTGGCTTAATTGACTAAGTTAATTATTAGTGAATTAACATAGAAAAACTTGATTAGACATTGCATAAGCACTATTGATGGATTAATTACATTTTAACACCTTTAATTATTTTTTCACAAATATCATTTGTGAGGTCATAATTGTACACGAATTTGGGTGTTTCATGAGACGTTAATGCATTCATAGTATGAGTTTATCATATATACATAGGATTGGTTTGATTTTCGACATATTAGAACTTTCATTGTAAGAATTTTGTGATTTTCAATTGTCATTAAACATTAAATCCGAAAATTATAATTTAATTAGAGAAAAATTATTTTACTATTGGTTATCATTTTTACATGTTTCTAATGTCTTGATATGCTTTTAAATTGATTGAATTTATAATCAACCGAAAAAGTCATCAAAGAAACATGGAATGATATTTTTGTGGATAATGTGGAAGAACTTGGTTACCAATTAAGAGATGAGAAGGATGAAGCTAATCAAGAACCAATGAGGTTTGTGGAGGTCACCCAAATCATACTTCACAAATCACCACCTAAGAAGAAAATGAGGAAATCACGAGCTAAATCGACACTTGTTGTCCTCAAAGCAACGTGTGTTGTCATGAAGTATGATGGATCCGAAATGAAAGCTAATGTGGATTACATGGTTAGAAATTTCAAATGGGCTAGCCCGGCTCGGCCTAACCTAAAACTTGTAAAACCCACATATATATAAGCCCGGCCCGCCTTGAAAAATATTTGGACCTATTTTTCAAAGTCCGACCCGATCCGAACAGGGTTACATGACTTTGTGGACTTTTTCGTATTTATATTTAAAATAAAATAAAAATTTAAAAACAAATATTATTTACCAAAATAAATTTAGATTTAAACAAGGGAAAATTACACATAGAGGCACTTTCTTGGAAAGTGTTTACACCACTAGACACTTTTTTGCCAAACCACACTTTATGTGTATATATGTGTAGTATTTTAAATTTAACCCATCAAATTTGATTCTTATAACAATAATGCCATTATACTATTTTTAATATAAGAAAATAATTAAAATCAAAAATTAATTTATATCAGATTGAAACAAGATTTTCAATCTCTTGTCTCTCGACATAACACCCTCACCATCATCATCCTTTACCTTCATCATCCACAATAAGAATCAATTGAATCTAAAAATAACAAACCCATAAATCTCTGTATATCTCTGTCTATCTTTTTCTTCGTTGCAATCCCTAAATTGTGTTCTTTACCTCTGTCATTTACACCATTACAAGAAGAATGGGAATGGTTCGAGAATTGAGACTCTAAAGTGAAGTCTAATTGGTACACAAACTGAAGCGTTTGCTTTCGGGTGCTTCGGTCTGATTCGGTGGTCTATGTTTTAATGGATATGGAGAGGTAATCTTCGGAACGAAAACTCATTACCTGATTTGTGTTTGGATTAGGTTTTTTTCGTTTCTCATTTTGGTTTTGGCTTCAATTGTGTTAGATGTGTGTTTTGATCTAGTTAAACTACCGAAGCCGAGACGAAATGAAGAGAAATCTAATCAATTTCAAAGAGAAATGAAGGATATGTTGACTGTACATAAGGTGCTCGCTCTGAAATGCCAAAGAGAGGCAAATTTCACAATAGCTTTGGCTAATCTATGAGAAGTAAGGAGTTGTAGGATCACCTTACATTGCTGTTACTAACACCTTAAAGAAAGTAGATTTGACGATACTCTCTAGAAAGAAACCCATCTCGATATGAATTGTATATGTTCCGCAAGATTCCATAACCACATAAACAACACAAATGGTCAATGTTTCATGATCACGTTTTTATTAGTTCGTAGCCACATTGAAAAATCAAAATGGTTGGTGTTTCATGGTCATGTATGGATAATCCATGGTTAGTAGTAATTTTGTGTACAAATTGTAATTTTGTATCCTTATATTTTTAGTATACAGATTGAACATATTGATCCTATATGTTCGTGGTCAGATTTTTGTGTACAAACTATCGTGGATAATGTTTCGTGGTCATGGATTCTTCATTATGATTCAAAGCCAAGAAGCAGTACAACTTATTCCCTAAAAAATATTGATTGTGATTACAAGGACATTGAACCCAAACCATATCGTAATGGACATGTTTATGTGGATAATTGGTAATGAATATTATGTCAAAAAAAATTCATAATGATATGTTCATACAAATGTTTCCATAGAGATAGATAGTAAACAATAGATAAAAGACAAGCAAGAGTGTTTCAAATTGAAGATATTGGCCATAAAACTAATGAAAACACTAAGAACAAGCAAAAGAAAACTTGTTATATGATCATGAACATTATGATGTGGATTGCATCTTGGATCTATTGTCATGGATACGACCATCCCATTCTGTCCACCGATCTGTATCCATGAGAAGGTTGGATATGATCTATCTAATTCTGTCCATCGATCTGTATCCACGACATCGTACGACATAGTGTCCATAAAACATGAAATCTGAAATACACGAGATCGAACGATTCGATTCTCAGAGACGAGATCCGGCTAATTTCGGCTTGATTCGGAGACGATACGGTGGAGAAGGCCGAGATTATACGACAGAGAAGGTCAAGAATCTCTTCTTTTTTGGAACGATATCTTTTAAAATATGGGTTAAAATCATATAAAACTTTGGTTTAATCTGAGAAGAAGAGGAAGAGAATTGATCTGAAAGCCAATGAAGTTGAAGAAGAAGAAGATCGACGCAAGAGAAAAGAGAGAAGAGAGAAGAGAGAGAGAGAATTAAAGATATTTTTTATCAGAAAAAGGAAAAAGGGCAATTTGGTCATAAAACATAGAATTTTTAAGAAACTGCCTTCAGAATCACATAGTGTCTGAAATGTAAGGGAAACTTGAAACAGTGCCCCATTGTGTTATCAATCCTTTAAACAACTACCAATATGTTTTTATCGAAATCTAATTTAACCAAAACAAAAAGTGTGACCAAATAAATGCAAATGTTCAAATGAATTAAGATAACTATATTTAAATAATACAGTCAAATAAAACATAAGCAAAATACCAAAAGTCCAATTAGTAGAATAAGAGTTTTTGGCTTTGTATATATATAAATCATTTTAACCAATTTATCTTTAAAAGGTATCATTACACAAAATTTATTACTAAATTTATAAATTATATATTTATTGTCGGGCTTTTCGAGCTGGCCCAAGCCCAACCGGGCTAAAGCCCAAAAACTCAATACCCCGAAAGCCCCGATTTTTTTTGGGCTTATATATTTAGGCCCGAGCCCGGTATTTTTAAGGGCCGGGCTTCAGGCTTTGACATGCTTATACATGGCTAGTCTAAAACAGTTTGATATGCTTCCAATTGTCGGTATTTATTTTGAAACACTCGATTTACTCGGTATTCGGAAGGATGTTGAATGGTATCTTGAAGCATTAGGTATCGAAATTTGTGACTATCTCTCAACCTAACTATGGGAAGCTTGCAAGACAATTCTTAGCCACGGTGACATTGTCTTACCCTAAGACAAAGACGCCCAAAGCAAAGGAAAGAATTCTAGTTTTTACAGTTTAAGGAAAATCTTATACTTTGAGTATTGAAGAACTTTATGATATTTTGGGACTTGAATGTCCTGATCGGATCAAATTCAGTGGTACTGATGAAGCTCATTATGATGAATGGTTGCAGATTGGAAACGATAGAATCAAACTCGGAGTTTCTAAAGCATTGAAGATTACACATCGGGCAATTTGTTATGTATACTATCTACTTTCTCAACTTATTTGAAGTAGAAACGAGTATGGAGTGGTGAAACAAGATGAGTTTTACGTGCTAATAGCCCCTTTTGTGGAGATAGCCCCAAACTGGCTAATAGTTTTACGTGAACCTCATCGTTTTCGCATTACCAGGTCTCGAGTCAACCTCGTCGCTAATTCACCTCGTCGTCTTGGCGTTACCGCATCTCGAGTCCACTTTGTCACTACTTCATCTCGTCGTCTCGGCGTTACCGTGTCTCGAGTCCACCTTGTCACTACTTCACCTCGTCGTCTCGGTGTTACCGCGACTTGAGTCCACCTCATCGTCTCGGCGTTACGAGTCAACCTCATCATCTCGGCGTTTCAAGTCAACCTCGTCGTCTCAGCGTTACGAGTCAACCTCATCACTACTTCACCTCGTTGTCTTGGCGTTATTGTAATGCCCGTGAACCAAAATGTGTATTTTTGGTGGTGCGTCGATTGACACAGTGTGTGCTTGTCGATCGACACACGTGTTTAGACTCGCGAGGAGTCGGGTTATGGGTGTTGTGTCGATCGACACAAGTGTTGTGCGTCAATCGACGCAAGTTGAAATTGAACCGTATGGTTCGGTTTTTGATTGCTCGGTTTGGCGATCGGTTTAGGAAATCCTAGGGTTCCGCTATATAAGCGTGGAATTCGCGTTTTGTGGCTCTTTTGGCCGAAAATCAGAAGAGTTAGAGAGAATTATGAGAGAAGTGACTTTCTTGAGAGAAAAATAGTTCTGTCAGATTTTAGAAGGGATACGAACGGCTGGGAAGATCGGATTGGATTGGGGCAACACTTCTAGGGTAAGTTCTCCACTCTCGTATCTAGCTTTGGGCGAAATCGGTTTGTCATTTGGATTAGTATTCCGAGAGTTATCGTCATTTTACTAAGAGATGTTTCTGCAGTTTTGGATCTGCGATTAGTTCATTTCGAGGGAGGATTCCCGTTGAACCAGAAGGACTTAGGAGACGACCCGCCTATCTATGGAAATCTCTCTCTGTCTAGTTTTCAGAAAAGGTTTCCGATCCTGTTTCCGATGTAATCTCCGTTCTCTGTGTTTTTTTAGATGTCAACGTGTCGTTCATGTTTTCTGAGACTCGAATTTCCTGTTTCCAGTTCCGAACAACGAACTTGCGGGCTGTTTTCCCATTGGTCTGTAAGGATCCAGAAAACGATCTAGGTATCATTGGAAAGCTCCGAGTCTTAGCTTTCTAGAGCAACCTAATTCGGTTTAATCTGAAATTTGAAACGCATGTTGTAACCGTTTTTCCTAAGGTGAGTGTGTGACCATGGTTTATCTGGGTAAAAGAATTGATGGAATATGATTGTTTGCTATTGTTTGGATTGGATTCTGTGTGTTTTGTTGATGGATTCGTGCAGGAGATCGATGAATCGCTTTGGATTCGAGCCATGAGAGGATAGGCTCGATCATCACGATCTGCAGCGACGCGTCGATCGACACAATTGCTCTGCGTCGATCGACACGACGCACTTGTGTCGATCGACGCAGTTGCAGTGCATCGATCGACACCTAGTGGTTGCGTCGATCGACGCAAGTCCTTTGGACTGATTCATGTTGCTCGTTCGTGCATGTATTGTTGTTTGCTCATCCTGGTATTGTATCTTTTGCTTATGCCTGTGTGTATAACCAAGTAGATGGGATGATCATCTCACTGAGTATATGTGATAATACTCATGCATCTCATTTTGCCATGTGATGCAGGTAAAGAGAAAATGTGATCATGGAATTGTGGCCGGGAAGAGAGGATGATCTAGCGGCTCCATTGTTTGCTACCTATTGTGTTAGAATGGCTAGGTTGTTGGATTGTCGTTAGATTGGAATGGTTTAGTGTGGAATTGATTGGATATTGTTGCACTTATCTGAACTATTGGTCTTGGTTATTGGATATTGAAATGATTGGTTTATTGTTTTAACTGCTGTTGTTCCGCTGTCTTTTAAATTGATTGGATTGTTGAGAGTTAGCATTTATGGAAATGTTAATTCGAATCCAATGTTAATAATAATAAAAAATGGGTTGGGTTGTTTCAATTACCGCATCTCGAGTCCACTTTATCGCTACTTTACTTCGTCGTCTCGGCGTTACCACGTCTCGAGTTTACTTCGTCGCTATGTCGTCTTGGCGTTACCGCGTCTCGAGTCCACCTCGTCACTATGTCGTCTTGGCATTACCGCGTCTCGAGTCCACCTCGTCGCACTTCACCTCGTCGTCTCAGCGTTTCCGTGTCTCGAGTCCACCTCATCGTCTTGGTGTTACCGCGTCTCGAGTCTACCTCATCGTCTTGATGTTACCACATCAAATCTAGTGAAATCCTCTCACCTCGGTTCAACATCACGAGCTAAGGCCATTGGATTCAACTTGCCAAAACCGATAACAACTTGCCTCCCTCCTTAGAAAAAAAAAGGAGTGGATACGTAGACTCATATATTCCCATCTTTATAATAGACTCTGTGTCTAATTAAAACAATTAAAAAAAAAAAAAAGATCTTCGAATCACATCTTTACGGATTACGAAAGCCTTAACAAAACATGCATCTTTTTCACATCCTTTATGGATTACTAATGCTTTCACATATCAGGCATTTTACTCACATCCTTTACGAATTACTAAAATCTTAATAAAACAGACATCTCATTTCACTCCTGTTACTACTGGCCATGGTAACGAACTCTTACATATACTTCAGATCTGACTATTACATCCTTAGCAGGATTACAAAGTGCGCTGTACAAATATATATGTTCATTATAAGAGCGGATGCGTTTATGGAAACGTGTCTATGAACCAAAATATTCATTCTGAAACCCGACAATCAAACCATTGGTCGCCTCGCTAGAAAATATTTACTATTGGAGCGGGTATTTTTATGGTAACATAGCCGTAAACCAAGTGTTTGTTCTAAACCCAACAACTGAATCGTTGGTCTTTACGTGAGAACATGTTCATTTTTTGAGCATACGTGTCAATGGCGACTCGGCCGTAAACCAGATTGATCATCTGAAAATCCAACAGAATAATTGTTGGTCTCATCGAAAAAGCATGTCCATTTTTGGAGCGAGCGTGTCAATGGTGACTCGCTCATAAATCGAATTGGTAATCTCAAAACCCAATAGACAAGTTTTTGGTTTCTTTGAAAATGCATGTTCATTCTTGGAGCAGACGTGTCAACGACTACTCGCCCGTAAATTAAAAATGTTTACATTGAAATCCGACAAACATATCGTTGGAGTTAAACTCCAAAACATGCTCATTTTCGGAACGGGGTTGTGAAGGACGACTCATCCGAAATTGATCATCCAAAACTTGGGAACAAACCATACTTTCGAAACTTATTCATTTTTTTACCGGGTTTGTCAACGGCGACTCTCCCGTAAATCAAAGTGATCATCAAAATACCAGCAAAAAGATAAGTTCTAAACAAAATGACTTCGCCGCCTCGTTAAGATTCTCATTAATCAATACATCAAAAGAGATTTGGTTCGCCGCGTTTTCAATTTCAGGAACTAGATGAAGTCGTGGACTCAAAGAGGTGGATTTTTCGAATACTGTCTCAAATTACCACCTCGTCGTCAACAGCAGTCCAGCTCGGCATCAACACGAGTCCACCTTGGTGTCGTCAACACGAGTCTACTTTGGCGTCGAGTCAACACGACTCCACCATGCCATCAAATCAACAAGTCCTCCTCGTTATCCTTCTTCGCGAAGACTACATGTTGACTCTCGCGAATCACAAAACGACCTCGTCACAACAATGACTCGTCGTCTCGGCGGTACCTCGTCTCTTTCATTTCGTCGCCACGGATTCACCTCGTCACCGAGTCTGTGTCACCTTGTCACCAAATCCATGTTACTTCGTCACTAAGTCCGTGTCACCTCGTTTCCTAGTCTGTGTCACTTCGTCACTAAGTCCGTGTCACCTCGTCGCCAAGTCTCTCTCACATTGTCGAGGAATCTGTGTCACTTCGTCGCCGAATCTATGTCACCTTATCTCTCCTGCCTCGCCACCGAGTCTTTCTCGCCTCGTCGTCGAGTCCGTGTCATCTCATCGTAGCAACAATTGGCTCGCCGACATCCACCTTGTCTTCGATCTCGTCACATCATCTCACCAGCTTGTCACCTTGTCTCACTCCACCTTGTCTTCCCAACTTCACCTCGCCGTCAGAGATCTAGACGATGACCTCTCCGCTTCGTCTCGAACTTCACTTCTCCGCTTCACCTCGGCAAAACGCCTCACCTCATCAAACTCTAACTCTGTTTCGCTCAAGCCATCCTCGGTCTCGCCGTTACGGTCGACTGGCATACTCGAAGTTGGATGTGGGGGAACTCGGTGGCGCAAAGGAGGAGAACAAAAATAAATGCTAAGTTTGGAGACATGGTGGGCCAGGGTCAAAACACTTTGATATCATTCAACGTTGGCCAAGGTGGCATTAAAATTGAGCTCGGTTAACGTAATCAACTGAGCTCGAGTAGATGCAGTCACTCGAATCATATCACAGGCTTCGCGAAGTCACCAGGATTGAGCTTGACTTAACTTTGATCTTACCCTTGCAACAATTCTCACCTCGGCACTATCACACTTGATACTACTGAGCTGGGGGCTAACTGTATGGGTTAGATTCTACCCCGGTAAGATCAAACAAGAAAAAAGTTAAATATGGAAAACTGGGTTAGAAATGACTGGGTGAACCTAGTAAGCCCATGTTCGACGAGCTGTTTAATCCGGCGAGACAGACTGCACGACGGAGCTGTCGAAATGGCAATATTAGAGCGGCAAGCCCGGTGAGTCGAGAATCACGACGTAACGGCAAAGCAAAGTCCATAATGGAGAGATAGGCTCGCAGAAGCATGTAGCCCATGACGAGGTGCAGCCCATGACACGATGATGCACATAAACTTTGATGCGTGCAGGGTTTAGATGCATATGCAAGTTTTAAATTTATAACCCTATGAAACTGCAAGTGCATAGTAGACAATTGTAGTACTTAGGGGTCGATCCACAAGGACTAGATGATGAATGCACTACAAACCTATATGATTCGAATTAAGCTAAGGAAAAATATTATTTGGTTTTTAGGGTTTTTATTGAAGCAAATAACAAGCAATAATTAAAGGGATAGATCAATCAGTTAAGATGAGAATTCAAACAATTCACAAAACATATGCAAAACACAAGCAATCGAATTAGGGTTTTTAGACTAGTTGTTCTAGAACTCATATCACTAATGTAAGATCATCCCACTGTCATGACGTAACTAACCTTCTACATTTTCTACCCTAATAGACTCAATTAACGCAGGTTATTATAAGGTGAAAACATGCTTTATGATCAAGATTGATTGTTCACTAGACTCCTTAACTAACCTATCGAATTGTTAAGATGCCTAGCTCATCAAATACTAGGTCCGGAGATATAACAAGTTTTTGGAGAGTATATCAACCTAAGATCAACCCCTAGGTAGCTAAGCCAGTTCTTGCTTTCAGAGCAAATAAAGATGAAGAATCAATTCTAGAAATCGATTAAGTATGTAAAAGCATAGAATTAAGAAGGTGCATAGAAATCAAATCAAAGCTAGTACTCTAACATGTTTTGCAACACGTAGCAGCAAGAGTAAAGCACATAAACATAATCGTTGATCTACAAAGCGTAAGGAGTTAGATCTCATCTCTTCGCAATAGGGCAAAGTCAATCTATCCTTAAAGGTTTTTAGAATCAAATATGCATTAAGAACAAGAGAAAAATGAAATACATGTTTAGGTATTGATTTAGGCTGTTATGTCCAGCTTCTTAAGTTCCTAGAGAGGCTAAAAGCAAGTATATATAGGGGTTTAAGGAGGCTTAAGTCGGCTAGGGCTTCTTCGGGCAAAAACGTCTTTTTAGTCGAAACTGAGGCAATACCGGTCACAATAACGGTCGGGCTTCGTGACTGGTATTAGAGGCTTCCTTGATGCTTCTAGAAGGCCGGAAAAGGTCTTGATCATCGGCCCATGGGCGGCCCGGTGCTTGGCTTTCTTGTGCACTCACTTCACTTCGAAGGTAGTTTGATATGTCCTCAGTGTTTCTAGTGTATCTTCTAAAGTATCTCCAATTGATGCAATTCCAACTACATTGGAAATATAACTCAAAGGGCTACCTCCATACCAAGTTTCATTAAATTCCCAATTTATTTGATCCTCCGTTCATCAGCGAAATTCTGGCGTATGCGTTCTGTCCAGTTTGAAAATATGCATTAACTTCAAGATAAAATGACTTTGCTTGGTTCCTTTGACTTGAATGAGTAGCTGCATCATAGATAACACTCTTTTTGCTCCATTTTACATTCTTTTGATGATAAAACATGTTAAGACCTTAAAATCTACAAATAAGAGAAAACTACCTCTTTTGGTCGAAAAGTTTTATTAATATATGTAAAATCATAGTAAAATAGATAGTAAAAGTGGTAAAATATTGGGTATATCACACGACGAGGTGGGTTGTGCCCAGAGCACGACGAGGTGGGTTGTGCCCAGAGCACAACGAGGTGGGCCAAGCTGAGCAACCAGACCCACTAGGCGTGGCCGACTTCAGAGAAAAGAAATCTGTGAGAAATAGGAAAAGTTCCTTATCTCTTCGGAGTTGACCTAGCCGACCTAGTCGACGATAAATACCCATGTAATTCTCTTGAAAAGGGGATCCACAATTCTTTACACTGAGAAACATTTGTACTTGGAGAGCTTAGCAAAAACAGCAATAAAATCATCTACAACCATTGTTTTGTGATTTCATACCTAGAAGACACTGTCCTCCTTTCGACCCTTGATAAATTTAAATTTGGTAATCCCACCATCGACAAAAATTATGGTAGATTATTGAGCGGTGTTTAGGTGTTTGGAGGTATAGTAGATTAATTTTGTAAATTTTATTTTATACGTTACAGATTATTCGACTCAGTACAAATCGTACCTAGTACTTTAAAAGTGTTTGTAGGTTTTTGAGGTTGTCATTGAAATGTGTAGATTTGTTTCGTAGATTTTTTTATACAAGTTGCATATTTACTTGTTTAAACGAGATTGGTTCTGCAGGATTAAGTAAAAATGCTTTTGAAGCATTTTTTTTTACGAGAGTAGTTTGGTTGAGTGATTAGGTACGATGTAGAATTGTTAAAAATTACGATAGAGTTTTCTACGATGTTTAGTTTTTTTTTGTCACTTTTTTTTCTACGATGCTTAGTTTTTTGGAGTTATAGTAGATTAATTTTGTAGATTTATTATTTACGTTGCAAATTATTTAATTCGTTACGAATCATACGCAGTAGACTTAGAATTGTTTTCAGGTTTTTGGGGCTGTTGTCATCTTGTGCAGATTTGTCTCGCAGATTTTTGTATACAAAAATGTATATTTATATGTTTAAACGAGATTAGTTCTGCAAATTTAGTTGTTTTGAGAAGATTAGTTTGGTTGAGTGATTAGCTACGATATAGAGTTCTTAGAATTACAGTAGATTTATAGTATGGTGTTTAGCCGTAGTAGATTAATTATGTAAATTTGTTTATGGTGCTTAGTTGCTATTGGTGTTTTGTTGTGCAGATTTATTTTGCCAACTTATTTTATACTCTGCAGATTTTTTTGAGATAGTAATAATCATGTGTGGTAGACTTATATAAGTTTCGAGTTTCATATGCTGCCTCGGACGGTACAGATTCTATTGTAGGTTTATTTGATGATGTTGTAGTTAGTTAAGAAAAATTGGTTAAGTAAAGTTATTTTCTGTGAATGTAGTTTAATAGACTTGATTTTGGATATTTATTTAGTATGTTACATACATTATTTTAGTTAGTATTGATTGTGTGCAGTAGACGTATATAAGTTTCGAGTTTCAGAGGTTATCCACCGCCGCTGCAATTTTTTCTGGTAGATTTATCTAAAGATGTTGTAGTATTATTAGTTTCTAGGAGTGTGGTTAGGGTAGATTAAGAAAAATATGGTAGTTTTTTTTATCGGTGTTTAGTTGATAGGCGGTATGATAGATTTATTTTATAACTTCATTATGTAAGTAGTATATCTTTTGTATCCTATGTTGTAGGCTTGCACTTAGTTGTTGACTTGTTCGTAGTGTTATAATTGACTTGTTGCAATCATAATTGTAGTCTTCTGTACAACTACTTGTAGAATCTACCAAAATTTTGCATCGTTAAAGGAGACTAATTGCCTAGCTGTAAAAACAAAAATGCCAACATAGGTCATCATTATCAAACTATCAATTTGCTAGTCTTGTAAAAATACTCAATATTAGAGCATAGACTGATAAAGAACAGTGGTTGAAAAGAAACAATTGTGATAATCATTCAAAAGGATCATCAAAAGTTCCCTCAAACAAGCGTGAATCTAAAATTCATTACTATACAATGCGAGAGCAGTTTATGCAAAAGTTTTTGAAAATCCCAGGCTATCTGTAACATCCTAGATCTAGGTATAGCATTTTTAGGGACTTAGAATATTTTATAGAGGTTTAGAAAATGGTTGTAGAAGGAAGAAAATGACTTTTAGGCAATGAAAATTTATGGGGCAGCCCGCGAAGAGGTTAATGGGCCTCTTACAATTAAAAGGAGAAATGAAATCCTAATTTTCCCTTCGAAAATAAAGAAAAAACGTGGTGAGGAAAGGTGGCTAGGTAGGCTTGGCCCGTGTAGTCAAGAACTGGAGAAAAATAAGAAAAATAAATATTCTCTAGGGAGATTTTCGTGGGGTATAAATAGAAAGGTAGAGAGCTCATATTTTACACAAGGAAATCATTCTCTCCTTCCAGAGCTAAAGAGAAACGCCTAGGAAGAGAGAATGAGGAGGAGCTTGAGAAGGAACTCAGCACCACAGCTCTACCGTAGAGAAGGTTCACGGTTGAGGTAAGTCACGATCCGTACCTACCTTTCTTTTCTGTATTGCTTCCATAGAGTGTTTAGGTAGTCATTGGTAGTAATCGGGGGGGGGCTTGGTCTGGATATCGGATCCGGACTAGAGCCTTGATAAGAGTAGTGTAGTGGCAGCATTCCACTTAACTATGGCCAAGCACGAGAAGGTCTCATGGACGGTGAGGAGCCGCGGTACGGGCACAGAGGGTTGCCGCGTATCGTTGGGCCACCGGTCTGGTTGCATAAGGCTGTAATAGAGGAAAGACAGCATCGGCATGGCTTCGGGGTGCCTCGATAAGCGACTCAATCTAGACAGTGGTGCCGCATCTCGACGGGTATCGGCATGGCCTTGGGGTGCCTCGATTATCCTTGACAAAGCACTAGTACGGGCAACGTACCACACCATGATATGGCAGCGTGACCGCATCACGATGGGCTCAGGGCCGCACCAGGGAAGGCATCGTGCTGCGTCACGGTGAATCCTCGTGCCGCGTCAAAAGGGAATCGATACAGGGATCGATGACGCCTCGATGGAGCCTTGGTATGTAGATTGCTGGTGCCTCGATAGCCTATCGATAGACACATCGACAGGCTCTGGAAACGGTCAACAAAGGTGCATTCGTGGGAGCTTCGTGTCGTTCCCCGATAGAGAGATCGTACCGCACCACGATGGCTTTATGTTGAAATAGATATAACCACAGACCAATCAAATAACACCGAGAACAACACACTTGAAACAATCACATGAATATCACTTTATTCATATGCGCAATTTAGAACACAAATTGCTTCTAGAATACATACGATCATAACTACCCAAGAAAATACGAACTCACAACATGCGATTCGTTCACAAGACTCAACCAGTCTACCCTTCTTCTGTGATCACACACACTCAGAGAAATCAAAGGCTCTCACTCGAGAACACCTCTCACCACCCATGAATCCTAATGAGTTATACCTGAAAACGTCTTTTTAATTTTTGCAGACCCAAAGAAAAATGCTCCACATTTTTCTTCCATAAATACTTCACCATTCTCTCTCTTCCAAATCTTCCTTCGGACCAGCAAGTAAAAGTCTGTTTGCAACAGTGAAACACTGTATCATATGTCCCATCGCATTTAAGAAAAACGCCATGCTTCGCCTTTTTCTCTTTTTCCATAATGTTAACTCTTTATTCCTTATTCTCTGAGCTGCTCCACTGCACCAAGCAGCAATTTGCACTTCACATTGCTCGAGTTGCCACCTGTCACACCAGCTGGTAGAGCCGGTATGTTTGACACAAGCTAGTTCTTTCTTCATTCTTTGAGCCTGAGATATTGTGTTGAACTTCACTTCTTCTACATATGTCATGCTAAGCTGTATTGTGGATGTATATGACCTTGGTAGAGAGACCAACGCAGCATTGATCCGGATTGACACAAGGCCGAACCGGCAAACTTAGGCTTGAGCGACGGTGCAGTGACAGAGCATCCGGTCGGATCAAAGAGGATCCGGCTATGGACTCATAGGTGAAGACAGGCAAGGAGCTTGACAAGGTTGGGAACTTTGACAAGATACTTAGTCTATCATGTTGGTCTACGGATTAGGATACATGCCTTGTGTTCCCAGGCATGGGATTTGACAAGATACTTTGTCTATTCATGTTGGCCATAGTCTCGAGGAAACTTGACTAGCTTAGGCATGATCAAGAGTCACTCGTTGCTTGGTGGGTTGATGGAAGGTTGTGGCTTGTATGGGCGGATCACAGTTAGAAATCAACTCGCGTTCATACTGTTAGGTTTATTCAGGAATTGACTCTTGCATTCGCATAGCTATACCCTACCTAGGGAGCTATGATGAGTCGTATGAGAAGCTAGTCTCGGAAGCTGAAAGGTAGAAAGACTAATCGATTGTTGACCACGGAAATAGAGCTATGGTAGAGCTATCGCTCAACGGAAGTAATTCGCTTGTTTGTTGGGATCCGACAATCTACTAGAGGTTGTTGTGAACTAGGCAGGGAGCTTTTAGGATAATGATATGGTTGTACTAATGCTACCTTAGCTAACTCGATGCAAGGTCGTAAGTGAGGTCTAGCAAGGGAAAAGTCATAGAGGTTTGACGAACTCGACTTAGATGGCTTATGACCAAGGGGATAAAGGATAGACATGAGACCAGTTGGACTATGGTATGGTGAAATTTGGTATCATGAGATACCACAATTAACGGATAGTCTTATGTTTGTAATTCTGCAGGGACGGCTGCCATGGGTCATAGATGTGTCATGGATAAGTGAGGCCAACCATACGGGACAAATGTATTGAAATCCTTCGGCTATTGTTTGAGAACGTAGAAGAGTGGATTAGGTGAAAATAGATAGAGAATTATTGTGAACCTTAGGAGAGTCTACAGTAGTAATACATATAACTGATAGGGTTGTAGGTTCACAATGCCACCTTTATATTAATGGATAGGGGCGTTTGTATGGGCATTCGTCACTGACTTTTTTTGTTTTGGCTTGAAAATCCACAGTACAAAGGCTCAAAGAAAGGAGTTAAAATCTTCCAATCTGAGTTCGATTCCCATAGGAACGGTTTTACTTCTATTTAGTTAGTCGAAATTGTGCTACACTTTAGGCCCATCAGAAATCCTGGTGAGTGGACTACTCAACGGTTACACTCATCCTGAGGGAGTAGTCGGGTGGTGAAAAACCGAATCACCCCCTGGTTAGTGATATGCTCCAATCTACCCTGCGCTACTCTCTCAAATTAAGAGATCGTAGTAGTACTTAGGGGTCGAATCCACAGGGAATCGGTTCACACAAAAGTCTAATGATTTCAAATTATGCTAAGTAAATATGTATGAATGAAATAAAAATAACAAAGTCAAGCAGGCAGATTTTGATTTAGGTTCTAGAAATCAATAAGACAAAGGAGTTAGGCTATGGGTAATTCTTGGGAATGAATCGAAATTGAGGATAAAAGACTGTCAGGATTTGATTAAGTGCAGATCTAGAACTCGAACACTAGTGTAAAATCAATCAACTTTCGTTGCAGAGACTATCTATGACTAAATTCCTAAATTCCAAATTTCTTTGCAAACTTAGTGAGTAAAGACAAGCAATAAGTTCAAGTTCGTTTGTTCACAAAATTACTAAGCCAAATTTCTTTGCGAATAGATAATTTTGCTCATCTAAGATTAGGTCAGGTTGTTAATAATACTTTCGCATCTACTAAAGCAACCTAGGATTTTCAATTTCGGTTGATCAATCCTAAAATCAAAGTTAAAGCAATCTAGATAAAGAACAAGTAGATAAATCTCAATAGAGTTTCAATCCTAACAATTTCTCATCAAACCCTTGAATCCCCAAAACCTAACAAGCAAACTACTCAGACATAGATGAAGAAACATCATGAATGAAATAAATTGCATAAAACGATAGAGTAAGAGATACAGAGGGTTCAAAATCGATGGATGTCAAGCAAATATTTGTCTCCCTAAAGCTCTCAAAATCTCTCTCTCTCCAAGTCTCAATAGAAAACAAGATCCCTCATGAAAACCTAAAAGAAACCTATATAAGGTGTCAAAAACGGATTGGGCCTTGCGTGTAAACTTCTGGGCTTTTCGGGCAAAAAAAAAATTCTTCAAAACTCCTCGTCAGATACATGTGCGTCGATCGACGCAAATAAGCTGTGTCGATCGACGCACCTTCAAAGCTCGACTTCTCTTTGCGAAGGACATGTGTGCGTCGACCGACGCAGCCTGGCTGCGTCGATCGATGCAAGCTCTAAAACTTGACTCCGAGTTGATCACTTCGGCCTTTCTTTCCTTGATGCTCCAAAATGCTCTAAAAGCTCCCATTATGCTCCAATCGTCCATCAACCTATAAAGACTCCAAAAGACTCGAAAAATACCAAACATACTCTATGAAAAGGACTTATATCATGGTCAAAATGGGTAAAAACCATGATATACCAGTTAGTAGGAGAAACAAAAGAGCAAAAAACTCAAAAGCCAAAACCCAATAATGAACACTTTTTAGTATCGTTTTCATCTCGGTTAAGACTTTCAGAGTTACCTTTGAGGTCACTGATGTTGGGGCGTCCTTCGATCCAAATTCGTCTCTTCTGGTTTCCTTAAGGTCATTATCTTGTCCAGACATCGTGTTTTGAACTACACAGATCACATGCATGCAAATCAACCTACCTCTTGAAATCCTGCATCAACGAAGGTTAGCAGCAAGTGCAAATACAACCATCACACTACTCATGCAACACGCAATCATACAACCAAACATTATGCTCAACAATCAAAGAAAACATTTAACCAAGTTCTTAAAATTTAGCATGAACCTCTACGATTATAAGTATAACAATAAACAAGCACGTGTGTTCTACTCATCTAACACACGACAAACATTACCAAAACTCACCTTGATCCGAATGGCTAAGGCTTATATTTAGACTTAGGATCTAGACCTGTTAAAGTTAAGGTTTGGTTCGAACTGAAACTGAACCAAAATACCGAATCAAAACTGAAAAAACCGAACACTAGAAATCCTAACTAAACTTATAGGAGCTATTAAACTTTCACTATTTCGATATTTGTGAAAGATTGGTTCATGGCTTATGTTCTGTCTTGAGTCTTGAAAAAATTAATTAATGGTTTGCTTGATTTGGAATAGATTTTAGCATGTCTTTGAATTGATAGATATAAATCTTTGAAGTTTTAATTAATAAACATGTCTATTTTGTAAGAACCGAAAATCCAAAAATCTGAAAAAACGAAGATCCGAACCGGGTCGAGCCAAAGTACCGAATGGCCACCGATTATGAAATTGCATTCTAGAAATAGCAGTTGAAAATAGTGTCTCAAATCTGCATTTTCATTTCACCGGATTAAGGTTTCTGAGTTGGAACATAAACAGTGTTCCTTGTCTAGAAAGAAACACATAACTAACTGTATTTATATCATATCGAGAATCAAAAATCTGATCTAGATTCCTTGCAACATCATCTTTCCAGAGTCACCAAGAGTGTACTGTGAAAGCATTCTAGATCAACGGCAAATCGCGTTCAAACTTAGCTGCGAAACTGGGGAAAACATCCATTTTTTAGAGAGAAAAAGTCTTGGTCACTTTAAACTTGATTTCTGGATTTGCCTTACTTGGATTTCAATTAGAAAAATATTTCCAGAAACTAGAGAAAATGAGCATTCTAGGGATACCAGAGTCATCATCCAACTCCATCTTATCTGGTCCGAAAACGCTTGCGAAGAACACTGTCCGCAGCTTCACTCTGCACATAACAGTTCTAGAGAAACACAAATAACTTTCAAATCATACTTCTGATTGACAAACATTTTTGAGATATAGCTAGATATCCAAGTTATGAATCTCCTTACCAAACCACTTTATAAGATATCTAAAGACTCCGTAGCACTAATTCTCTTCTGACTGTTCAGAAATTCTCACAGCAAATAACAATTACGAGAAAACATCCATAACTTTCATATCAGAACTTTAAATGGCAGTCTGCTTTCTGAATTAGGTAAATAAGAGAGTCATCATGATGGTGCTTAGCAAGTTTCAGATTTATTAGAGCAGTTTCGGCCTTCCGTTCCATTCTCTATCAACACTTAACAGATTTGCGATTGTCTTTGAACAGCCGAAACAAAACGAAATAACTTTCAGCACATACCTCCGATCTGGATGATCTTGGACTTTCTAGAAAGCTGAGAGTCAGAGCTTTCCATGATGGTTCATTGGGGAAACATCTCTCAATCTGGCAGTGCATTTCAGTTTCAAGTGGCCGCTAGAGTTTATGAAGTGAAGAGCATAACGGCCACAACAACACTCTTGGGTTTAAAGTCTCATATCCTCTGTGTTTATACATGATTAGGGTTTCTGATGGGTTAAATAGGTTTGATGGGCTCGCTGAGCTGTGAGGAAGAAACATTATACAACTCCAATCCATTTAAATAATTTTCAAATAGAATTTTTCTTATGTTTCATTGCATGTTCAGCCAAAAACATTCCCACACAAAAATTTAAAAATCCACATGACACGTTCGTGGCAGGAGAAACCGTAGACCATTTGGTATCCTCTGATTTTTCTTATTTTTCTTCCTTCCGCTCCGTATTCAGTACTTCCGTCTCCGCAACTTGAGTATTTGAATCACTTTGCTTCTTTACTTTGTTTTCTTGCAAGTCTGTTTGGTGCAACTCTTTCTTTTATAGTTTGACTTTCAGGTAACTATGACTTTGATTCTTTGTAGGTTTTAGATTGGTTTCAGTTTTTGGTTTGGAAACATTTGTTCAATAGCCAATCAAGAATTTTAAATTTTAATTTTATAAGAAGTAGAAAAACTAGTTTTTGAGTGTTTTAGTCAGATATCAAAGAAAAATCAAAAACAATATCTTGTGGGTTCCTATATATTCATTAATTTATTTTTTTGGATTAAAAACAAAAATATCTATAAAATCTAAAATCTATAGCATAATCTTGACAAACAAAAATGCAAAAAAAGTAAAATCTAAAATCATAAACCAAAAGAGAGGAGCACATGAGACATTGGCCCTCACCTGTGAAGCCTCTTTGTGAGATTAAATGGGTTAGGTGGGCGACCTCATTTGACTTACCACTGTCGTAAGCCCTTTTAAAAAAGAACTACATACATGCCTATAACAATTCCCGCACGACTCAGTTTCTTTCTAATCATATTTTGTGCTTTTTTCCAAAAAAATTTCGACCGAGATCCGACAAATTTTCCAAATTAAATGGTATTGTGGAATAGCCAACTCACTAGGTTTTCAAATGTATCTAAAAGGTGAAATTATTTTGACTAACTAAGTGAAATAAAAATGTTTTCAAAAGTAATTTGAACTCAAAGAAAATGATTTATCTTTGTTCTCAAGTCTTTTTCCATTATGTCACTCTAATTTGCATGCTTTATGGCCTTATGCCATATTTATAGTATATCGTATGTTATATTTTTAAACTCAAATATCAGATTCCATATCTCAAGTAGTTATATATATTACGTTATATTTTTAAATAGGGTTTTGTTTTACAGAACTTACTTATATTTAGGACCCTTTTACAAGTTTTATACAGATATGGAATCTTTTTGCAAAAAAAACTTAAATCAAAATCGAGTCCACTTTGTGCCCTGTGCATAAGCATTCCCCGCACATGCATAGAAACGGGCCTGGCAATTTGGTAAGTCAGGACTAGTTTCTTAATCACTTTTTATTACTGTTTTACAATATTATGCGGACGAAGATTTTTTTACTTTAGCTTTGAATTTTTTCTCCAAATGCAGTTAGTGTGTTCTTCTCCCAGAGGCTGCGACTCTCACTGTGCAAAAAAAGATTAATTACAATGGTGCGGAGGAAGACTTGTGCCGCTGCGACTGCAATTATGATCGCAATGCACACGTAAGCTACCGCCGGAATTTGCAGCGACTGCAATTATGATCGCAATGCCGACGTAAGCTACCGCCGGAATTTGGAGCGACCAATAAAGACGACGCACACAACACCGGCGTCCACTTTCTGGGACTGTTTTAGCTTTTTTTCTTCTTCTACACAGAGTATTTTTCTAAGTAGCAGCCGCAGCCGCAGTGGCTTGCACACGAACAAGCCTATGTTCAGTTCACAATCGTTTCAGAGAATCCTGAAAAGTTTTAAATATGCAATGTATCTTGGGGTTATGTGTCGAGAGGGCTTGTGAGCTGTCGATGGTGGTGAAAAATGTAGTCTATAAATGCTGCGTATCCAGACAACATTAATGTTCCAATTTATAACTGCGGATCCAGACAACATTTGTGTTTGGAGCTATGCAGCCTATGCGTGAGAAGGACCAACAATTAAACCGTTCGATGCGTTACATTTGCTTTTCTAATCTTTTACCCGTGCTCCTTTTTTCTTGTTCACTAGTCAACTTGAAATTGTGAAGGTCAAAAAGATTTTAAACAAGTAGCACTGATTATATGTTCTCTTAATCCTTCTCGTTCAAAAGAAAAAAAAAAAAGCTTCTATTATACCTCAACCAATATTTGAAATGAAAAAAGAAAACCAAACTTGGAATGATATTAATATTGAAAGATGTAACAAGATGTTTCAATTATGAAACTCATCTAATGGGGTTCCTAGAAATATGGAATCTGATATTTGATCTAAGATTAGTTCGAATCCACTCAAAAAATTAGAATATCTGGAGGGTTTGGATCCGGATACCATGATTTAATGTCTTGATATCTAAATCTATATTCATTAAATTAATTTTAAAAGTATACAAAGAATATGTTGACAAAAAAAAGGGATAGTTGCACAAATAACCCACAA
Source organism: Arabis hirsuta (assembly GCA_964056655.1). Classification (NCBI taxonomy): domain Eukaryota; kingdom Viridiplantae; phylum Streptophyta; class Magnoliopsida; order Brassicales; family Brassicaceae; genus Arabis; species Arabis hirsuta. The sequence goes on from OZ053311.1 coordinate 10,901,583, forward strand.
TTTGTGGTCAATGTCAAACCTATACCCATATATCCCCTCTCTCTTATTTTGCCACTTTCTCCCTTCTTTATCCTTCTCCTCACCACTTATTCACGAAAATGCCAATATATTCTAATTTTTTTTTTTAATTTCGGAAATATTAGAAAATACTCAAAAACCAAAAGATCTCAAGATATTTACGAAAATGTCATCTTGTTCAATTTTGCCAACCACCATGAACAACCGATTTTGAGCTCTAAATGCATCCCAACCGTTTTTTTTTTAAGTGTAAATGCTCAATATCTCATCTTATTACCTATTCTCTTCGTTTTCCTCACGAATTGCATCAAATAAACTCTCAACAAACCATTTCGTTTATAAACACATCGATTTTCGATGGTTCTTGCATAACAAGGACTTGGGTTCTTTGTTATCAGTGAGATTCAAAGTTAGAGGTGGTTGAAGAAGCTAAAAACGAGCTTTCGCGGCGAATAAAGGTAAACTTAGTTGAATTTTTTGATTTTTCAGATCTCATTTGCGAATGTAGACTTCCATGGAAGTCTACAAGTCAACGGATAGGTTAGTTTTGACATTGACCTTTTTTGAAAATTTTCAATGTAGACTTCCACGGAAGTCTACACGTTATTCTTTGGAAACAAAAAAACACGTTTGTAGACTTCCTGTCGAAGTCTACATAAAGTAGGTTAGTTTTGACATTGACTAAAACTTTGACTTTTTAGAGCAGAAGTCTACAAAATTTTAGTAGACTTCGTCTGACGTGGCAGGTTAGTTTTGCAATTGACTGGACTTTGACTTTGTTTGTAGACGTTCAAAGTAGACTTCGTCTGACGTGGCAGGTTAGTTTTGACATTGACTAAAATCTCAGAAATTTGACCACGGAAAAGTAGACTTCGTTTGTAGACTTCACACGTAGACTTCGTTTGTAGACTTCTATTTAATTTAATTAATTGTTTGGTCAAACCCAAAACTAAACTCTTTTTTAGAAAATATGTCAAAACTAATCTGCCACGTCAGACGAAGTCTACAAACGAAGTCTGCTTTGAAGTCAAACCTTAAGTCAATTGCAAAACTACCTGCCACGTCAGACGAAGTCTACAAACGAAGTCTACAAACGAAGTTTACATCCCATGTAGACTTCTTTGCGAAGTCTACTTGGTATGTAGACTTCGTTTGTAGACTTCTTTCAAAAGTCAAACTTAAGTCAATTGCAAAACTAACCTTCCACGTCAGACGAAGTCTACAAACGAAGTCTACTTTAAAGTCAAAACTTAAGTCAATGTCAAAACTAACCTGCCATGTCTGACGAAGTCTACAAACGAAGTCTACACGAAAGTCAAAACTTTAGTCAATGTCAAAACTAACCTCCCACGTCAGACGAAGTCTACAAACGAAGTCTACGGAGATATTTTTGTGTAGACGTCCACGGAAGTCTACATTTTCGATTTTCAGTAATTAATTATTTTTAATTAATTAGTAATGAATTCTGTGGTTTTTGTTTTTTCTAAATGCGTGTTAATTCTGGTGTTAAATTGTATAAAAATTTTGTATGCAAATGTATAATATATAATTTATAAATTAATTTTCTTGTTTAATTGGTATCTAACTCATATTTGTAGACTTCTCATGTAGACTTCCTAAGTAGACTTCCCAAGGAAGTCTATATTCTGATTTTCAATAATAGTGCTTTTATAGTTCATTAGTAATGAATTTTGAGCTTTTTAATTTTTGTAAATACGTGTTAATTATTGTGTTTTTATGTGTATAAGTTTGACATGTATATGTTTGATAGATTCGTTTTAACTTAATTTTCTTTTTTTATTATCATATTTGTAGACTTCCACGGGAAGTCTACTATGTAGACGTCCACGGGAAGTCTACATGTACGATTTCAGTAATTAATTTTTTATAATTAATTGGTAATGAATTTTGTGGTTTTTGTTTTTTCTAAATGCATGTAAATTATGGTGTTTTAATGTATAAAAATTTGGTATTCAAATGCATAGTCTATATTTTATAAATTAATTTTCTTGTTTGATTGGTATGTAGCTCATATTATGTAGACTTCTCCTGTAGACTTCCAATAACGATATCTAATGTGTTTTTTTGGCTCTTTGTCCACAGATAATGGTTCAGTTTCTGGCTGTTTATGGAGAATGGTTTAAGGAAGATACGTCATGGCAATTTGCGGTTGATAATGAGAGAGGAGGGAGATTGTTCTTCTTGCATGATGGTTCTACTCATGCGGAACTTGTTGAAATGGTTCAAGATGAATATATGTTAGGCAAAAAAACAGAGTTGGTGGAGATCACTTATTCGTTACCCGAGTCAATATTGGGATAGATGGATCCGGATACACCGCCTATACATGTTACAAATGATAGACAAGTCCGGAATTTGATCGAGCTAGGTAAAACGCATGTTATACGCATTTGTGTCTCATGTCACTTCGACGAGGATAAAACTAGTGATGAGGATGAGGATGACAATGACGGCAACTATGAAGATGAAGGTGTAGACGAAAATGAAGGGGAATTCAAGGATGAAGATGCTGAATAAGATGAGCATGTTGATGAGGATGCCGGTGTTGGTGGTAATTTGGATGATGATGGGAATGGAGATGATGGTATTAAAACTGAAGATGCTGTTGATGAGGACTATAGTCTATTTGGAAAAGTCAAAGATGAGGATGAAGATGACATCTCATTTGATTTCATTGGTGGCCAAGGAGGATCAATACCAAATATGACATGGTCTGATAATATATTTGTCAAACAGAGTTTTGCTACCAAAGAAGAGTTGGTCTCAGCATTGCGACTGACGGCGATCAAGTCAATATTTGCATTCAAGGTGTATAAGTCATCAAAAAAAATGTTCGTGGCTACTTGTATTGTGAAAGAATGCAAGTGGAGGCTCAGAGCGATTGTCACAAATGAACCAAACCGGTTTTGGGTGACGAAGTACTCGAAAGTCCATACATGTTCATTATCGGACTGAGTTTCGCACCGTCGGAATGCTACTCCCAAATATATTGGAAAGTTATTTATTGACTGCGTTGGAATTATCAATGGAATTACGCCGGAACACATCAAAGACTCAATGAAGAAGATGTTTGGTATGAATATCGATTATTTTACTTCATATAGATCGCTGAGGTGTGCCCAACAATTGGTTAGAGGAACAGCGGAAGATGGATATGAGAAGTTGCCTTCTTATTTGCACCTACTCGAGAAAGCCAACCCCGGAACAGTTACGGGTATTGAGCTTGATGCTATGAATCGATTTAAATATCTATTTATAGCATTCGGAGCCTCCATAGCTGGTTTTCAGTATCTTAGACGTGTGATTGTTGTGGATGGGACTCATTTGACGGGTAAAAAATACGAAGGGGTTTTGCTAGTGGCAGCCGCACAAGACGGTAATTTTCAGATATTTCCTTTGGCTTTCGGAATTGTTGATAGTGAGAATGATGCTTCATGGGAATGGTTTTTTACAAAACTCCGCGGTTGTATCTCAGATCAGTATCCTCTTGTGATAGTTTCTGACAGACACTTGTCTATTAAGAACGCGTGCGACACGGTTTTTCCTTGGGCAACACGTGGTATATGTTACTATCATCTTCAATGTAACATTGTCACGAAATATAAGGGGAAACATCTAATGTACTTAGTCAAAGGCGCTGCATATGCCTATACGGAAGAAGATTATGACAGATACATGGCTTCGATCCGTAGCGTGAAGCCCGAACTTGCGGTCTATTTGGAGGAAGCAGACCCGAAGCTATGGTCACGTGTTCACTTCGAGGGAGATAGGTACAACATAAAAACGACCAATATTGCCGAATCTATCAATGCAGCAATTAAAAAGGCGAAAAGATTTCCCATAGCATTCCTTTTGGAATTTATCCGGGAGAAGTTAGGAAGGTGGTTTTCTAAAAGGCGAGAAGATGCATTGAGTCTAACAACACACCACAGCCGAGGAGTTGAAACTTTGTTGGCCATTCGTGAAGATTACGCGTCCAGAATGACGGTGGAGAAAATCAATGAATGGGAATTTCATGTCAAGGGAGGAGCACGAGAAGCTCTTGTTCATTTGGGAAATAAAAAATGTTCTTGCGGTGTCTTTTATACTGAGAAGATACCTTGCTCCCATGCTATCGCGGCGTTGGCATCGGCTCGTCAACATGTCTCTACTGCTGTCTGCCCGTCCTATGGGAGGGATTATTTGTATGCCGCATACTCGCAAAACATTTATCCCGCCAATGACGCCTTACAAGGAAGTGGAACAGCGTCATGTCTCCCTCCCGATGTTAGGCCTCGTGCTGGTAGAAAGAAGAAGTCGAGGTGGCAAACTTGGCTAGAAATCGCGAAGATGAAAGCCACAAAACCGCGGAAGCTTCACAATCAATACAATTGTTCAAAGTGCAAGCAAGGAGGACATACGAAGCCGAATTATGTTACTTAATAGCTCAGCAGCAACTGCCCAGTACCATCTTTAGCAGCAACTGCCCGGTGGAAGTCTACCGGCGAAGTCTACTAGATAAGTCTACATGTGAAGTCTACGGAAGAAGAAGCCGATGTGAAGTTGGTAATTCCATTTTTCTTGTTGAATGAGCTTCTGTGTAAAACTTGATAATCTTGTTTGAAAGTAGTATTTTTATTATGTATTTATGATGGAAGAAAAACTTGGTAATGTATCATTTTAAAGCTAATTAAATAAGCAAATAACTGAATATATTATCATCCAACACTACGAGTTTTGGCATTAGCCATACAATATAATAGTTACATCCCGCAATAGTAGCAAAAGAATAAAGGATGTGAGTTTGTCTTACATCTAAAAAGGTTAGTAGAAAGAATCCTAAAAGTTAAGCGGGATTACAAAAGCATATTCCTCGGTGGACCAATATTAGGATTCACATAGGTCCAAGACGGAATAGTCCCGAAATTCAGTACCGCGTATTTCCGTCTCGTCGAATATCTCAGCAGCAAGCTTTTCCCTAATAGCAAGAATGTTGGCATCGCACAAGCTCGAAGAACTAAATGGAAGCCCAAGAGCGTGGAGTTCGATATACTTCAAAGTGTACACTCCACAATCACCACTTTGTACGTTCTGTGGTACTCCGGCTTTAACCCGCTCATGAGTGTATGGCTCATATGTGTGCTTCCACCTGTCCTCCAACATGCATGTATCCCGGATTACATGAGGCATTATGACGCATATAGGCTCCACTAACTCGGCAATTTCTGCATCAGATGTGTAACTGTAAATACTATCCCACACAACAATGTGTCTCATTGGGATATTTATCCACAATGCCACCCAATGATCGCCTTTGATATGCAATGGGACGTATATATCATCAACTTCAACACCCCAGAGCTTCTTTGTTCTGCCATAAGATGGTAGATCACCTTTTTGGTAATCCAACGCTCCAGCAGGTAGGAGTTTACCACCACCATCTGCATTTGCAGAAGAAGGCAGAAACTCCTCCTTGTACTTGGCAGTCCACATCATGGTTAACATGCACTCAGCAAAGCACACTCTTTCACTCCTAAACCACTCCGGATGAACGTTGTGCCGAACTCTTAGTAGAGCTAATGCAGCATCCATGTGCTGTAATACATAGTAAGATACCAGGTCAGCAAAGACAGAACAAAAAAAACAGAACAATAATGAAAGTCTACAGATGAAGTCTACATATGAAGTCTACAGATGAAGTCTACATATGAAGTCTACTGATGAAGTCTACTTACCGAATCTTTGAGAAACTCACGTTCGGTCCAAAGAATCCAAAACCATTCTGAGGTTGTGCTCGATTGTATCTTCCCATAATCGCTGTCCATGATCATAATTCAGAATAACCACAATTCAGATATTATTACAAATTTAAAAAGAATGTAGTACAAGTAGAGAGATACTTACGGTTGTTTTCTGAGCCAATCATCCATTTTCTTAACCTTCAGGAATTGCACAGCGGCAAAAGGATCATATCCTCTTCCTGTTGGAATTCTGATTCTAACCTTCTTTTGTGCAGCAGCGGGCTCATAAGGAGATACCTGTGTTGCAGCAGGCCTCTTTAGCCTTTCACTCTTGCCCCGTGCCAAGATCTGGTTAGCCTGCTTCTTCTTTTGTTGTTTCGCTTGTTGATTTGGAATGTAATCCGATTTTCGTTCTACCCTTGGAATAATCTCCACACTTGGCTCACATGGAAGATGGACTCTTTGACTCTGAACTTCAGCACGTTCCACCTTAATCTTAACGAATTCACTCTGTAATATTCCATTTTAAAAGTCAATTAACTTACAAACTGAGTAGACTTAAAATTAAATAAAAATGAAAAAAGCACAAGGTTCTTTCATACCACTTAAAAAACAAAACAATGTAATAACAAGTCTTGGGCAAACAGCAAGATCCACAAATAAACATCAAACAAATGATGATACTACTTCTTCTCTACTACTTTTCCTCTAAGCCTCTCGCTTTTCCGTGTATTATCAATAACTTTTTTTTGGTGTTTGGGTTTGGATTTTTTACTAACTTGGACATCAGAAATCACTTGTTTGACGGTGTCCTTCACAGCATCGCCATCTCCTTTCTTATCAGCAGCGGGTGATGGAGGTGTAGGAGGAGCACTACCTTTGACCTGCTCAGCAGCAACATTTGGTGGAGGAGAAACATTGAGTGGAGCAGCAGCATTGGACTGCACCTGCTCTCCCTCTTTCACTCCCTCTCCATCTTTCTCTCCATTTCCCTCTTTCACTCCATCTCCCTCTTTCACTCCCTCTCCCTCTTCCTCTCCATATTGCACATCCACGTTCACTCCACCTTTCACCATGGCTTTCCCCATAGCATCCACCTTATCAGCAAGGTCTTTAATCTGCATCTCACACCTGGACAACCCTTCCATCATCGTGGTTCTCAAGCCCGTAAAACACTTATCAAAGTGTGATTGTAGTTTGAGCACAAATGACATCGGCTCTCCTTCTTCATCATCGGTCTTAGACCGCTTTCTTTTCCGACTTTGGCTGTCTGTGTGAAGGTCAGCCTTCACACATGCTGATTCAGACTTCACATAAGCGACTGGTTCACCCTTCACAACAGCTGTTGCAAAAGTCACAATGTTAGATACTTTTAAAAATAACAGAAAAACCAGAGCCTGCTATCGGACTCAATACCTGGACGCTTGTAGCTGTTAACCCCAATATCTGGCCAGTGCCTGTTTTTCCACTTCCAGCCTTTACCAAACGATACCTTCAAAATGTTGTCAACAGTTTCATCTTCCACATCACTGTCCCAAAGAGGACTCATCTCTTCGATAGTATCCATCCTAACAAAGTTCGCAATAATGGTCTACAAAAGGAAAGAAATAACAATTCATTAGAACCAGGATAAGTCCACTTTAGAAGTCTACAAATGAAGTCCGAATTCTACACAGGAAGCTACACAGGAAGTGAACAGAGGAAGTCTACACAGGAAGTCTACACAGGGAGTCTATACAGGAAGTCTACACAGGAAGTCTACACAGGATTAGATTTGCACAGGAAGATGTCTACACAGGAAGAGATTTACAGTAGCAGTCTTCGCAATAATTCCACAGTATAAGTGTACTAGAAGTCTACACCAATAAAGTTATGAAAATACCTGTTTCGCCAAATTCTCTTTGAAATTTTTACGGTCTCTTGATCCTTGGTAAGCAAGTAGCGGTGGAGTTGGTGACTTGGGTAGAGGCGAACCAAACTTAGACCCAAAATCTGGTAGAGCCCAATACAACCAAACTTGGAGAACTTGAACAAAACCCTCAATAACATAGGAGTTTTTCGTCACATCCTTCTCCTTCACAGGCTTTATCAAATTCAGGAAAGCGACTCTTCCCCACGGGTAGTTCAGAAAAGCTTGTTCATCCATAACTAGTCTAGCCAGCTTAACCGGAGTGGATGTAGTCTCTCTCCGAGCTTCAATATAACCTGCAAAGATGCAGAGATATCCCAACCTCATGCGATCCTCCCGAGACCAATCTTGGCATCGGTTACAAGCTGCTACCAAGTCATTAATACTTGGACCCGACTCCAAATCAACTCCTAGAAGACCCCAGAATGCTTTCATATCATCGCTAACCTCAACTTTCGGAGATTCCAAATTCTCTGTATAGTCACAGTTTAAACCAGTGATATGTTCAAACTCATAAAGCGAAAACCTAATCGGTTCAGCATTGATGAGAGTCCATATCTCATACGGCTTTTTGTGGTCAAGCTGAAAACTAAGCAAGTGATGCACTAGCCTGGATGCCCATCCAAATTTCAGAGAATGGAACTTAAGGAACACACCCAGTGGAGAATGGTATATCTCACTAAATTCATCAGAACGTAGACCATCTTCTGCTGTCATAGCATCGAACAGCCTTGATTCACCTGCATAATAACCTATGCTTTTTTGCGGTAGAGGTTCCTGGTCTTTTGTGTAAAGCCTTAACGGGAATTCGTTCTGAGACGTCATCAGCAAACACCAATAATCTGCAATTTAAATAAGAATGAGAAGGCTGCGACAGAAGGATAATGAAGGAGAAGTCTACAGGAGAAGTCTGTGACAGAAGTCTACATGAGAAGTCTGAACAGAAGTCTACATAAGAAGTCTGCAACAGAAGTCTACATGAGACGTCTGCAACAGTAGTCTCCCGGAGAAGTCTGCAACAGTAGTCTACCGGAGAAGTTGATTTCGTAGCGAATCCAGCGATAAAACAAAAAGGGAAACATTTCGTATCGAATCAAGTGGTAAAACAAAAAGGGAATGAAACAAACCTTTGACAGAAGTTGAATAAGTTGATTTCGTAGCGAAGCAAGCGGTAACCCGACCTAGATGAGAGAGTGAAACACATAAAGTTAGTTTTGTCATTCAAATGGACAAAGGAAATCTCTCTTCTCTCCCTCTCATCGTTTCTATCTTTCCCCTACTTATCTTCCTCTTCGTTTTCGTCTGTATCTCCCTTCCAGATCTGGTTCATCTTCACTCCACAGCGAAGATGAACCAGATCTGGGAAGAGAAGACGAAGATTAACTAAGGCGAAAATGGGAGAGATAGAAACGACGAACACGAAGTGAATAGAGAAACAATATAAGAAGAGAAGAAGAGAAGAAGAGATGAAGAGAAGAAGAGAAGAAGAGAGTACCTTCGGTGAAGAAGAGGAACGACGGTGGCGCCTCAGTGGTGGCTATGGTTTTCCCGGTTGGAGAATGTCGGTAAAAAATAAAAAAAAGCAGATATTTATGTAGGGTAAATGAACAGTAACCCACGGTTAAGGGAACAGTTAACTAACTGTTGGGTAAACTGAACAGTTGCGTTGGTTTACAAGAAAATTTTATAACATGTCATAGTAAACCGATAACGGTTTTATGGGTTTGGTAAATCAACGAAGTCTACATGGGAAGTCTACATGGGAAGTCTACAGATCTTTCCCTCGGTTATGTAATTGTAGACTTCACATGTAGACTTCTACTGTACACTTCGTATGTAGACTTCTTAAGCATAGTAAAAGTGTCGTATATAATTAATTAACTTTATAAGTATTTAATTTGAAATTGTATCCATTATGTGAGTTTGCGTCTTAATTTATTTTATTAATTTGATTTAAATTTAATTTAATTTCGACCTAATGTGAGTGCATGTTACTACCCAAAAAAGGGAAAAAGAGAACCAAATAGCCTAAATATGTTACATCCATTCCAATCCATACAGTACATGTTTAAACCCTCTCGAATATACAAAATTAGAGGGTCGTCGAAAATTGTTTTTAATAACGCAGTACTTTAATTAAAAAGAAACTAAAATCTTGTCAAGCAAACACAAACACAACCGATCACACATACGAGGATTATACACGCTACCATCGCATTCCTCATCTCCAAGCAACTGTAACGAGTCTCAATAATCATCTCCTTCAGTTGGGCTAGCTCTATGTCTGTTTTCTCAATGCAACGCCGAATCGTTGGTTTATCAATACAATCTCTTAGGGCCTGGCTCTCGTTACTTATGAAGTAACGAAATAAATCAGCTTGTTGTTCGACCACCATCTTCATCTCTTCAACCTCTTCCATTATAGCCTCATCCCACCACTTGAAAATATGGTACAAACCATCCTATACAAAAGATTTTGCTATTATATATTTATATATAATCGCCAATAGCAAACAAACAATAGTTACAAAATTCATTACCGCATGGTTATGACAACCATAGAATCTCCGACCCGGATTATCGGCAGTAGTGGATGTTTGGAGAACTGGCACTAAACCGCAGTAACAGCGGTTGGGAAAACTAGAGGTTCTACCCGCTCGACGTCGAGCAGTTGAACTCTCGTTCCTTATGGAACTACTTGACGGTTGTGTGTAGCTGTATTGACCCATCCCTAATGACCATATAACAATAATTCAATAAATATGCATTTTCGTGCTATTCTATTGAAAAACAAGTCGACAATGTAGACTTCTTTGGAAGTCTACAATGTAGACCAAAGAAGTCTACATTGTAGACTTCCAAAGAAGTCTACATTGTAGACTACATATTGTGACGAAGGTGTGACTTAGATCTGGAATAGTCAGAGAGAAACAAATGTCAATTTTACCGGCTATATGAGGGCGACGAAGTTTACCGGCTATATGAGGACCTCCTAAAGGGTCAGATCTGCAACAAACCAAAAAGACATGTTAAAGACATACAACAGCTTAGAACGGTTAAAGACATGTGTGAATACGAGGAGATGAGAAAGATGGCGGGTCAGATAAAGTTTACCGGCTAGATGAGGACCTCCAAGAGTCAGATCTGCAACAAACCATAAAGAAGACCATAAAAGTGAGAAACAGATGAACATGATATATAAAATACATATAAGAAAGGAGGATGACTTATAAATCAATGAAGAACAAATACTTACCCCTTCGAAAATCGGCAGCAACGGAGGAGAGGCGACCATAAAAGAGCGAGTGAAAGTTTTTTAACAAAACGATTAGGGTTGAGTTTATATAGGCAGGTAAAAAACATCCGGTTAGGTTAAATTTTCCGGTTTACTGTGAAGTCTACAAACGAAGTCTACGATTCCCTAAACCCTAAACCCTAAACCCTAAATGTAGACTTCCGGGAGAAGTCTACAGATTATATACATCAACTATTTTCGATGAAATATAACATATATACCTTCAAATGTAACATTCATAAATATAAATCCCTAAATCTAAGCCATTACAACATAAACTCATGAAACTATAAATATAAAAAAAAATAACTACCAACATGTAGATACATAAATATCAAAACATATGGGTTTAGTATTCATTTCATTATGAATGTATAACCTAATTTGTCTTTATTGGTTAATTTTGTGAAATTTTGTGAAATTTTATTTTTAATACTTCACAATTGTTTATACTTTCATCATGAATACAAATATTTAATCAAAATAATTTTTGCTAATTTATAAATTTAAATTTTGTAAATAATCGGTAAGTAGACTTCCCAGGGAAGTCTACACAAATATCTAAAGTATAGAATGTACCTAATTTGTCTTTATTGGTTACAATTGTGAAATTTTGTTAAATTTTATTTTTAATACTTCAAAATTGTTTATACTTTCATCATGAATACAAATATTTAATCAAAATAATTTTTGTTAATTTATAAATTTAAATTTTGTAAATAATCAGTAAGTAGACTTCCCTGGGAAGTCTACACAAATATCTAAAGTATAGAATGTACCTAATTTGTCTTTATTGGTTAATTTTGTGAAATTTTATTTTTAATACTTCACAATTGTTTATACTTTCATCATGAATACAAATATTTAATCAAAATAATTTTTGTTAATTTATAAATTTAAATTTTGTAAGTAAACAGTTAGTAGACTTCTCTTGTAGATGTCTCTTGTGGACTTCGCATGTAGACTTCGTATGTAGACTTCTATTTCACAATGTAGACTTCGTAAAGGGTAAAATGGTAACTGGGACATCCGTTTTTTTCTTTGGTCATAAGGGGTCTAATTGTAATTTCACTACCCCTTTGGGTTAGTTTTCGCAAATATAAGATGTGGGGTTTAGGTTTCACATATAAATGAATTTGTGGGTTATTTACAGCAATTTTCCCAAAATTATATGTAAATTTCCGTTTCTCATTTAAAAATAATTTAGAAATTGATTATTGTAATAATAAAATTATAAAACATTTTTACATAATATATATTGTTTTTGAAATTAATAATAAAGACTTATAAAATTGTTAAAAGAAATTTTGATATGTTTTATGAAAATACTTCACCAATTTATAAAAACAAATATAATTATTCTTTTAAAAATTTTTTTTTAACACGACAGTTTGAAAATAACAAAAAAATTCTTTAATACAAAAGTAATAAAAAACAATTTTAATCTATGTTTCATTTATATAATTTATGTTTATATATTTTAATGTTTTTAAATTTTAAATAATTTATTTATATTCTAAATTCTACTTATGATGTTGGGACAAATTTAAATAAGTACTCTTTAAATTGTTCTAAATCATTTCTATTTCTATAGTAAACTTCATAATTTATATATAAAGTTATAAGAAAATAATAATATATCCATATGAATATTTTTATAATTTACGTAATTTGTTATTTTTTTTAAATATAATCTAAATGTCCAAATTTACTATTGAATCTAACAAGAAGCAATACTATCCATAGTAGATATTTTTATTTTAGACATTGTTATTCATGTTGAACCAACAAAAAAAGAAGTATTATTCACATATAGAATAATTCACACGGTTTATCTAAATGGATATTGAACACAATTGATCACAATATGTCAAGTTTTGTATTGTCAATTTTTCAAGATTTAAAAGAATTTACACAACCAATATTAGTAGTTTGGGGCAATGCGTTAAGGACAAGGTCGACACTACAACATCATTAGAAATGGAGAAATTTTTAGAAACGACAAAATCTTACTTGGTTATTACGATATAAAATTGGATCATGTAACTAGTTAAATTGTTTTTTGTTAATTGTATTGTAAATGAACTTATTGTCAATGCTATTAATGAAAATAGAATTAGTGCCAATAGACTGAAAGGAAAAAAAAATTATTTCATATAAGGAAAATTGAATTTAAATCCAAACTGAATTTCATAAGCAATTTTTAGCCACAAAATAATATTTTCTAATTTATTTTATTTCTAACAACTATTTAACCGCGTATAATGTAAAGAGTCACCTAGTTTTTAAATTTAAAAGGATAGTTTATACATAAATTTAAAATTTTAAATAAAGATATAGGTGGACAAACTCCAAAAAAATCATCCTTTATTCGGTTGTCTTTACTTATGATCTAATATTTCTATCTAGTCGTTGTTAATCATCACTTTATTTATCTTTCGTTCGTTGTCTTCCTTATTTACTCTTTTTTTTAACAAATTGGTTATTGCTTTTGTTTAATTTATTCTTAGATCTTACTAGTTTCTAGTTACAATAACTAAAACTAGTTATCATCTTAATTTACACTTTTTGCCTGCATATCCATTGTGTTATTTTATTTTCCTATGGTGATCTCTAAATGCTATATCGCATAACCGTGCACTTGTAGTAGTGTGTATTGAAAAGTTAAATTCCGCACACATTAAAATCTGAACATAAGCTATGTAAATAAACATTTTTACTTCAACGCATATACGACATCTATGCCTATGAATATACCATTGTATACCACAATATCATGTAAAATGGTAAATCGGATCAAATATATTATCTTATTTTTAGTGGTATCAGAATCAGAATGAAAAAATATATTTAAATATACATTTTTAGTTCAACCCATATATGACATCTAATGCCCATAAATAAGTATACACCATATATCATGGAAAATGGTAAATCGGTCAAAATCTATGTCTATCACTTAATTTTCAATGGTTTGTGTATTTTATATAAGCCTCGTCTAAAACTCTACTAGCATAGTCGATTATATGTGACTTATGTAAGAACCAAAAAATCGAATTGAAGAAAAGCGAATTAAAGAGAAGAAAATAAACGATAAATAAAATGATTTTAGAAAAATACACAGAGTCGAGATATGATATCTCTTCTTAAGTCATAAATTTGATATTCTGCATTACAGATAAAACTGTGTTAGACTATAGTCGCAACACTCGACTATAAAATCTATGAACTACGATTCTACTATACACTCGAGACACTTACTTTCAAAGAAAAGAAAGAGAAATTGTTAGAGTTTTTGTAAAGCGAATGTATGATCAAGTATGTGTGAGAATGTCCATCTTGATAAGTGAGGAAGAATGCCTTTTATAGGCTTTTCCAAATTATGATTTATTGAATTTGATTAATACAAAATTTGACTCATAAAGCCAAATCGTAGCATTAACACCCGTCCGTTTCATACTTCTTCTTGTCCAAATGAAAACAGAAAACGTTTTGGCATATATTGACAATTAAAGTCAATCATAGTGTAATGGCAATTTTGATTCCAACGTAAAAGGAAACATTAGTGCATGATCTTGACAATTGAAACAACTCGACCTTCTTTTTTTTTAAAATAATAATCGAATTAGTATTCTTCATAAATACTAATTCTCAACACTTAGCAAACATCAATCAAGCATACAGCGGAAAATCAACTCAATTCAAACGACGAATTACCCATTTAATCTAAATAACAGTTGAACCAACAAAACTAATTCAATTAACTAATTAACCCAATTTCATAAATCAGCAACCTAGCGGTTCTAAACAATTACATAAAACAACCAAGCGAGACGCTAGATCATCTCTTCTTCACAGCCATGATTCTACGATCACACCTTATCTTTACATGTATCACATGGCAAAACGAGATGCGTGAGTATTATCACAAATACTCAGTGAGACGGTCATTCCATCTACCGGCTATATACACAGGTATAAAGAAATACCATAATACCAAACAATTCAATCAACAATGAACAATCACAAGAAAAATCAAGTCTATAGACCTTGCGTCAATCGACACACAAAACTTGCGTCTATCGACGCACGTCGCAGTGTCCGTGGAATCGAGCCTCTCCTCTCATGGCTCGTTTCTAGGACGCGACATATCGATCACCTGCATAGAAAACGTTTGCACATACATCCAACAACACAAAAACACCCTAAGACACGTTGTAACGCCCCGACCGCCGTCGAGATATAGGTATGTAGGGGAAATCCTCATCCCCTCGAGAGAAATTTTCATCTCTCAATAACATACACGGGAAATCCTCGTCCCTTCAAGACAAATCCTCATCTCCCAATGGGCCCCACGACCACTCTCAGCCCTTGGGCCCATCCCTTTCCGACGGTCAGTGCGTTAGTCCGAGAGGCTAGAAAGACTTGTTTACTGACCTTACAAATCACCACGTGATCTTTTCCCGTGTTTTGTCCTCACTCACACGGTACTGGAAATGACTTCCTAATAGGTCACCCATCCTTAAATTGCTCCAACCCAAGCACTCTTAACTCTGAAGTTCTCTCTAGATGTGTGACGGAAAAGATAAGTGCACTTTGGTGATATAGGTAGCCAAATCAATTCTCTTAAGTCTCTCCGCATACACCAAATATTTCCAGAAACCGGGATGTTGCAATCACCCCCGCTAACTGATCGCAACGTCCTCGTTGCGTAGCAGGATTGTTAACCCCGATAGTGTGACTCACACACTCGTTAGGGTTGTCTCTGATACCACTTGTAACTCCCTGACCGCCGTCGAAACATATGGGTTTAGTATTCATTTCATTATGAATGTATAACCTAATTTGTCTTTATTGGTTAATTTTGTGAAATTTTGTGAAATTTTATTTTTAATACTTCACAATTGTTTATACTTTCATCATGAATACAAATATTTAATCAAAATAATTTTTGCTAATTTATAAATTTAAATTTTGTAAATAATCGGTAAGTAGACTTCCCAGGGAAGTCTACACAAATATCTAAAGTATAGAATATACCTAATTTGTCTTTATTGGTTACAATTGTGAAATTTTGTTAAATTTTATTTTTAATACTTCAAAATTGTTTATACTTTCATCATGAATACAAATATTTAATCAAAATAATTTTTGTTAATTTATAAATTTAAATTTTGTAAATAATCAGTAAGTAGACTTCCCTGGGAAGTCTACACAAATATCTAAAGTATAGAATGTACCTAATTTGTCTTTATTGGTTAATTTTGTGAAATTTTATTTTTAATACTTCACAATTGTTTATACTTTCATCATGAATACAAATATTTAATCAAAATAATTTTTGTTAATTTATAAATTTAAATTTTGTAAATAATCAGTTAGTAGACTTCTCTTGTAGACTTCTCTTGTGGACTTCGCATGTAGACTTCGTATGTAGACTTCTATTTCACAATGTAGACTTCGTAAAGGGTAAAATGGTAACTGGGATATCCGTTTTTTTCTTTGGTCATAAGGGGTCTAATTGTAATTTCACTACCCCTTTGGGTTAGTTTTCGCAAATATAAGATGTGGCGTTTAGGTTTCACATATAAATGAATTTGTGGGTTATTTACAGCAATTTTCCCCAAAAAAAAGTATACAAAGAATATATTTTAATATACATTCTATGCTTTTCTATAAAAAAAAAATACATAAACGTTTATTCAATGCTTATACAAAATATATATTGGTATCTTATTTTTAATATATTACGCAAAATATTAATTTTATATTTGTAAGAATTTTTAATATTTTAATGTTTGGATTTATCCGAATTTCGGATATCATGAAGTCATAAATCAGAATTCGGGTATTTGTAATTGGGAGATGGATATTTTGGAATTCAAGAATATAGAAATCCCTCTACATTTATGTCCACAAAGACTTCTTAACAAATATTTTTTTTGGCAATTCTCAAAAATATTATACTTTGAAGTTTAGTTACCAAAAATACCACCATTTTTTTAAAGTTCCACAAATATCACTATTTGGTAAATATTCCAAAAATACCACAAAACTAAAATTAACTTTTAACATTCAAAACTAAACTCTAAACCCAAATCCTACCCCTAAAAACTATATCTTAATTCTACAATAGTTAACTCAAATCAAAAATATCAAATTATAAAGCTTTAAAGTTCAATTTTGTGTTTGTGGAACATTTGAAAATGATGTATTTTTTGGAACACTACTTCAAAGTGTGGTATCCTAGAGAATTCCT
The DNA here is from genome assembly GCA_964056655.1 of Arabis hirsuta. Lineage (NCBI taxonomy): Eukaryota > Viridiplantae > Streptophyta > Magnoliopsida > Brassicales > Brassicaceae > Arabis > Arabis hirsuta. The sequence goes on from OZ053311.1 coordinate 10,918,805, forward strand.
CCGTTTTTTTTGTCTTTATCGTGCAATATTGACAGTTTTGAATTCAAATAAGGGTTAATTAGCTCAATATTATGTATTCAACAAATAATTAGGAAACTAACATGTCCATAAAAGAATTTAGGTGAGTAGCATAGAGAATAAATAGTTGGACAAGTTTGTCCCTATTAAATTTAATAATTATTGCTGGTAATAAAAATCAGTGGTGCAGAAGATGGAAAGCAAGGTTGGCGGTGGATCTCGAAAAGGAAGGAGAAGACGTATAGTTGACAATATTCAATTTCTGGAAAAAAAATCAGAAGATCACAAAAAATAAAAATAAAAAAAACAAATATGAACAGTTATTTATTTAATAATATATTTAACTATTTTTGAAACTACCTATTCAATTGATCTTAGAACATAGTTAACTACATCACATTATTTGTAATTATCTAAAAATATAGTTAGCTATTTTCAAAAATTAGATACCAATTTTAAAATAAAGTTCACTAGTTTCATAACATAGTTAACAATTTAAAAATATAGTTAACTATTTCAGAGTATAATTATCTACTATACTGATTTTATAACATAGTTGACTACATAAAAATGATGTGGTCATTAGTTACTTATTTAAACAAAACATAGTTGACTACGTGCAGAACATACATACATAGTTAACTATCATTAGAGAAACATGTCAACCTACATAATATACAAAATAACATACATAAATAACTATTATCAGAAACATAGTTACCTATTATAATAAAAAGAAATAACATACATAGTTAATTATTATGAGAAATATGGTTACCTATTACACTGATTTTTCGAATATAGTTGGCTTAGTTTGATGAGGGGATGGCGGTGAGGAGTTGAACGAAGGAGAAGAAACACCATCTTAATTCACGATTACAGATTTTGATCCATGGTAACAATTTAAGACGACATAATTGATAGAATAAAATAAGAAGCAAATTGCGAAATTGATTATAAACAAAAAAAGAGTAAAAAAATAAGAAGGATATGAAAAGAAGAAGAGGAAGAAGAAGGAGGATAGAAGGAAAAAAAAATTATGAATTAAAAAAAAAAAAAAATGATTGAAGAAGAAGAAGACGTCAATTAATGAAAAAAGAAGAAGAAGAAAGTTGTTGTCAGCGTGAGTGGGAGAAGAAAGAATAAGCACAATAAGAAATGATTTAGACTAGGGTTTAGTTTTTATGTTTTAATTTTTTAATTTTTGTTTTATGTAAAAGTAGAAAGCTAAAATCTTTGGTAAATAAAAAATGTTAAAAATGGAATTCTTTGTAGATTAATTGTTAGATATCTAATTATGTTTTAGCCAATATTAAATAATATATGCCAATTTCTCTTCAAATAATGACACAACAAAAATATTTACAAAAACGACAAAGTTATATATTGTTCAAACGAACTAATACTTGTTCATACTAACACGCATAAATATAGTTGAATGCAATATAATTCTAATTAAATCCAACCCATTGACTTTTCGAATTCTTTTTAAATCAGACAACGGAGCTTCCATAGAAAATAGCTGTCGTTCTTTTTGTTTTCATTTCAAGCCGCCACGTAAAATATTGATAACCTTACCTGGTCTTCACGTACGACTGGCTCCATAAATGTATGTTACTGTTTCTATTATAACGGTGGTATGGATGAATGTTATGATGATGATGATGATAATCGTTCTCCTCATGGTTCCTACTTTCCATGAATTTATAACAACTCTTGTACGTCCATTCTCTCGCATCATGTTCATCATTCAAATTTGTAACATCATGATCAACGCTATTCCACGAAACCTCATAGCTACTTTTATATCCCCAATTTCTTGCTCGATTATCATCATTGATCGTAGATGAATCCACCACTTGATCACTTGAAGCATCAATGTTTTTATTAATCTCTCTACCAGATTCCAAATGAGGCCGATCTAGACACTTAGGTTCTTCTTCAAAATCCACGATTTCTCCAGATTCACTATAATCCCTTATGGGACTGTCGACACCATCGATAAGGTGCAATCTCAGCCGTCCATCTTCACGGGACGCACGGAAAATCTCTGGTCGGTCGATCATAACTTGTGTAAGCTCCAATCTACCGTCTTTCCTCACAGGCCGGAGAGAAAAAGACCGTTGTCCTCGGCTGTTTAACGACGAGAGTGGCGGAGGAAATTCTCTTTTCCTCTCTTGCACCGGCGCCACCATATTCTCCTTAGTCTTCCTCCTCTTTGTTACAACCCTTTCCGTGTCCACCTCTGCATGAAACGTCATCTTATTCTCCACCTCGTTATCGGACATTTTCATGTCGGAACTCTCGAACCCTAGATACTCTGTGCACAACATTAAGCCATTCGCCTTTTCAGAAAATCCTAACCCACCAGGATTCTTCGGAAATGACTCAAAGATCTTGTCATGGGCAGCCAAAGTTTTCAGAGGGAGACCGGATTCATACCGCGGACGATGAGGCTGGGAATCTTCCTCATCCTTATACGGCATCGTTTTGGCGTTGGTGTGGCGGAGGAAGGAGTGAAAGCTTCTTTTGTAGAAGCTCACCTTGTTCACATAGAGAGGGTGACAAGATAGATACATGCCCCCTTATTTGTATTGTTCTGATGATTGATGAATAATTATTACTTTTTTTTTTTAGAAAAAAATACAAAAGACAGAAAGATATGGAAAAAGAGATGATCGAAAGAATCGGTGTTTTGCTTGGTGAATAAGGGTGCCACCGAACAATATGACCTGTGAGATTAGAAGAGAACGTAAGATGGGTGCCACGTCATCACATGGCTTCACACTTCGATCTCTTTTTATTAACTCTCTTGTTTTTATAATCAACAGTGTCTCATTTACAAAGAAAAGAGGAAAGTTTGACCGATTCTTTTTATCCATTGACATCTAAGTGTAGATTCTACGAAACCATATCACGGGTTTGGCTATTCATAGGTGGATTAGTTATTGTGATTGTTATTTGAGATTTTTAAAAAAATACCATTTTTCAAATGTCATTTACAAAAATACCACATTTTTGAAATCTTTATGAAAATAACACTTTTCCAAAATTATTTTTTCTTTATATTATTTATATTTGAATTAATTATGTTCTATTAGGATTTAGTTATGAGGGTTTAGAAAGTTTTAGGGATCAAAAATTTTTTTAGAGTTTAGAATTTTAAGATATAGGCTTTATAAATATATAATTAGTGGCATTTTTGCAAATAGACACTTCTAATTGGCATTCTTGCAAATGTGGACACAAAAGGTGGTATTTTTGTAATTACCCCTTGCTATTTGAGAAATTTTAACTATCTAATACGAACAAATTTTGAAATTATCAAACTACCACAAGTATTAGAACTCGGGAAAATATTTGTTATCTGTTTCGATATTTGTAAGTGTTTCAGTTTATCCAAAATCTTTGGTATATTTTCGGAAAAAAAAGAAAAATGAACAAGCATAAGTTGAAAACTAGAAAACAGAGTGACCAAGATTAATTGAGTGATGTAGATCCATTAAACGATAGTATGAGCTCCAAACCAGAGCACGAGACCCTCTGATCAACCCGACAATCATCATGCCAAACAAAATTAATCCTATTTCGAATGCTTTCGTCTATGATTTGAACAATTTCATCCCGTGTGGAAGGTTGTTCCCCATGTCTACGATTATACCTTTCTCTCCATACATGGTATACAATGGCTTGGAAGGCATATCTTTTAAGAAACCTTTCAAGATATGGCCTTTGTATCTAACCCAATAAGAATGATCATTTCCCATTCCCAGACAAAGGCTTGACGAAGAAGACCACGAGCTAAAGACGACCAAATTTGAGAAGCATATGGGCAACAACCTAGATTTGAGAGTTGGTTGCATGATATATCATGGTTTTTACCCGTTTTTTACCATGATATAAGTCTTTTTTGGTATTTTTCGAGTCTTTTGGAGTCTTTATAGGTTGACAGACGATTGGAGCTTAATGGGAGCTTTTGGAGTATTTTGGAGCATCAAGGAAAGAAATGCCAAAGTGATGAAGTCGGAGTCAAGATTTGGAGCTTGCGTCGATCGACACAAGCTATGTGTGTCGACCGACGCACATATTTCCTTCGCAAAGAGAAGTCGAGCTTTGGAATTTGCGTCGATCGACGCATCACATGTGTGTCGATCGACGCACATGTATCCTGACGAGAAGAAGGATTTTTGAAGAAATTTCTTCTTTTGCCCGAAAAGCCCAGAAGTTTACACACAAGGTCCAATCTGTTTTTGACACATTATATATAGTTTTCTTTTAGGTTTTCAAGTTTACATCTTATCTTCTATTGAGACTTAGAGAGAAATTGTTCTTGAGAGATTTAGAGAGAAATTGTTCTTGAGAGATTTCAAACCCTAATTTATCTCTTTGTCTATCTTTTTAATACAATTCTATTCATCTATGATGTTTGTTTCATTCACCAAGTCTGAGTAGTTTGCTTGTTAGACTTAGGGTTAGTCAAAGGAACATGAAAAATTGCTATACTTGTTAGATTTGTTAGGGAACATCTCTTGGATTCTTCATCAGGATTGTTGTTAATGTTAGTTCTAGTTTGATCACCTAAAACTTAGATCTTAGGTTAATTGTTAGATGCAAAAGTATTGATAATTATCTGAACTAACCTTAGATGAGAAAATTATCTATTCGCAAAGAAATATGGTTTAGACAATTTGTGAACAATTGAATCTGTGCTTTAATGCTTGTTTAGCTTATTGAATTTGCAAAGAAATTTGGGATTTAAGAAGTTAGACATAGATAGTTTTCGCAACAAAAGTTGGTTAACTTTACCAGAGTTTTCATGTTCAAGAACGGATCTTAATTCCCTTAACCATCTAGCTTGTCTGCAGTTTCGAGTTTCCTGCAATTTCCCGAAAACCTAGTTTTTGTCTCATTGATTTTAAGAACCGTAGAAACCATTGTTTGCTTTTCTTGCTTTTGTTATTTTCTTTACATTCATACATATTTACTTAGCCTAATTCGAATTCATAATTGATTATGTGATTTGATTCCCTGTGGATTCTACCCCTAAGTACTACAACGATCTCTTAATTTAAGAGAGTAGCTCAGGGAAATTTGAGCATATCATTGCACAAGAGAAGATGATCCCTTGTCTTGTGGTAAATGTCACATACCACACAAGTGCTATTGTCTATTACTCCCCAATGGGCCAACCTAGATTTTGTACAGAGCCTATCTAGAAAAACCAACCATAAGATGAAGGCATGTCTAGGGATGTGACCAGAGGATTATACCTCTTTGTGCCACTCCACTTCCGAGAAAGATTCATAGTTTGTTGCCTAGCAAGAAACAATGAAGTTGTTTTTTGGGACCTACTACATCTTTCCATTTGTATTTATCTCTTGTTCCCTCTGATACTTGGACCGTTGTTAAGTGGCATAAAAGAGAAACAACTCTGTCACTACAAGATCTTCTGAAGTTCCACCCATTGTTTAAAGCTGCAAATTAGACTTTAGAGTCAATCAGAATTCCATAGATTATTGCCCCATCCTGCCCAATGAAATTTAATAGTTATCCAAAAGGTGTCCAAGTATTAAACCAAAACGAGCACTCCATTCCATTTCCAATTCTGCAAATGATGAATTTCTTAGCCAGAGGTATGAGTTTAAGAAGTTGTACCCAAGTAGAAGATCCACCATTTTTCTCACTCAATCTCCAGAAAGATTTCTTCTCAAGCTTATTCTACTTACATCAAGCCACTCAAAGAGATCATGTTTTAGTGAAGAGTAGCCAAATCAACTTTAGGCCAAATCTCTTATTTCATGAGAATATGTCGCTCAGGCCTAAACACATATGTGTCCATTTCACTTTTGCTTTACTAGAAGAGGAGCCTGCATCCCAGACTATAAAAACTTTACACAACTTGGTAATCTCTCTTATACACCTCTTTGGAAGCTGCCAACAATACAAGGAGTCGAGTGCAACATAGCAGAGTTGTATGGTCATTCAAGTGGCACGAGAAGACAAAGAGAGTGGATGGGTGCATCATACTGATTTGGACCCAAAACTCCAAACTAGAACAAACTTAAGGAGGTGGAACCCGATATCCAAACTCTGGCAGGTAAATGCCTATAAATACTTTTCTATTTATTCTATAATGAGGATCCAACCTTTTGGCTAAGAATTCAATATACTAAGCCTATTTCTTTCAAGAGCTTAAAGTTAATTCTCTTGCGCTTTTTTCTGGCTGTTTAGAGCCTTTCTCTCATACTCTTTTCGTTTCTGGTTATTGGTTTCCACCACTCTTTGGCCGGAACTCCACTGATATATTCTCTCCCTTTCTCTCTCTCACCACTAAATTCCTCTCTTAAGTACTCAGAAACTTCGCGACCATCTCAATTTGGCCCCAAGTCACCATCTTATCCCTCTTGTTTTCTGACTATTTATTCTTGGAATCTTTACTACTCACTGTGGTCTTTCTCTTTCTATTTCTCTTGTGCTCTATTCTGACTTGGTCTTCACATGTTTGCTAACTATGTAGGAGCGGGTCTCTCTAGTGGTTGTTTAAGAGCAACAAAATCCTCTAAAACATAGATATATCTTATTATATAAAACTTGATGCATCAAAATTTGTAATTAACACGATCGTAACACGTGTCAGTAAATCGATCAGATTTTGACATATATTAAAAAAATCCAATTAGATTTTGCCACCTGTCAAACAATATTATTTTAAATTTAAACTTACATATTTTAATTTATCAACTATATATTTTGATTTTAAATAGAAATAGATAAGACAATAAATCATATACATTTTCTCATTGGAATACTATACCATACGTGTAATATGTTTTTTGAGTTTGAATAGACTTAGGTTTACATACCCAAATCTTCAAAGATTTTAATATTTCATATTTATTTAAACACATTTTTGCTCTCTCTATCTTTTCACCAAAAAAAATAAGGGGCAATTACAAAAATACTACTTTTTATGTGCATATTTGCAAGAATGCCACTTAGGGATGTCCATTTACAAAAATACCACTAATTATAGATTTATAAAGCCTATATCTTAAAATTCTAAACCCTAAAAAATGTTTTGACACCTAAAACCCCATAAACACTCAAAACTAAACCCTAATAGAACATAATTAACCCAAACATAAATAATATAAAGAAAAAATAATTTTGAAAAAGTGACAGTTTTGTAAAGATTTCAAAAGTATGGCATTTTTGTAAAGTGGCACTTGAAAAGTGGCATTTGAATTTCTCAAAAAATTAAAATTTCAACAATCTCTTCCATAAAATTTGTTTCGGCTTTTCATCAAGAAGACTACAATTATTTTATTTTTTTATGATCAAAATATTATTTTTTACAGCATAGATATCATCACCAATATGAGGTGATGTAATTTAGTTCTCCATGTTTTGTTTAGCTTTTTTACAGATAAACAAAATTAATAAAGTAAAAATATATTATTTTACTAAGTTTGATTCGTCCACATTACAACTAATCTTATCAGGGGACATGTTTGAGTCATTCGATCAGATATATACAACTCTAAAAGATTTTTTTTTTTAATTATATTTAGACACATGTTAAAAGATTTGTTTATTTAAAAATAATAATATCTATATTTGTAAAACTGTAAAAAGTAAACATAATTTAAATAGGATTAGAAAAATATAATTATTTGGAAAATATGTGATATAATTTAATTTATACAAGAAAAAAATATAGAAATAATGTAGATAAATATTTGATAGATTTCTCTATAAGAGAATATAGATAATAAATATTTTATAGATTTCTCTATAAGACGTTTTGTATTAAGGTTGGCAATCTTATTTTATTATTTCATAGAGTGATCATTTGTTTGGGATCAAATTTTCATGGAACAATCTAATTTTATCTTTTGTTTTTTTCGTGTTAAATTTATTTTCCACAAATTATAAAATAGTTTTTTTTGAAAGAATGTAAAATTTATTCCAACTCAAAAACACCCTTTGTACATCAAGTGTAACATGTTTGTTTAAACTTTCGTACAGCATTTCAAAACAAAATTCAAAAACAGAAGCAAAACATAATAGGATCAACTAAAACCAAACTACAAACCAAACCAAACTACAAGGCCCTCCTTGTAGCGATCATCCATGTTACGCAGAGACCTAATGCTGTTCCGCATAGCTCTGTCGATCATTTTGATTAGTCGTTGCGGAGGTGTAGATTGATCTCCATGTGTTTCTACTATTATGTTCTCTCCATATATGATAAATAGAGGCTTGGAAAACATACTTGATGAGGAAACTCTCGATGAAAGGTCGAGAAGTATCAGAGAGAGTTTGAATGATCGATTCCCAATTGTTTGCGAAGGAAGGACCGAGAAGGCCTTGGGCAAGAGTAGACCAGATTGAGGTTGAGTAGGCACATTCAAAGAACAAGTGATCTCTCGACTCCATTGAGTGTTCACATAAGACACAAGCCAAAGAAATTCCCGTATTCCATAGTGCCATACGATCTCCCGTAGTAAGTTCCCAACCATGTTATACACGTGTATTTTGGAGTAGCATTGTTGAACCAGATGCCCCGGAATCAGCTGACACGTTCATGTTCAAGCCGAATTTGATGCCAAGTATCCTTGGAGCTGAAATTTTTGACGTATTTCCCAGTCCGTGAACGCTATAGATGCACATCTGTTTCTGTCAAACATTGTCGTTGCCTGATTTCTTCTATAGCATCCTCGATGCTATTCAAACGCGCAATTCGATGACGCCTTCTCCTGTGGCTGAGCAACACTGAAGCTAGCTAGAGTTGTATTACGTGATATACCCACATCTATGAGCCCCCAATCCCCTGCTACTTCCATCAAATGCCCCAAATGACACCAATGGTCAAACCAGAAAAATACGTTAACGAAAAACACTGAAGCTATAAAATATTTAAAGACTAATATATAAATATGAGAATAAATTTATCAATCTTTTTAAAATAGAAGTTTGAGTAGTGAAATAGTAAAATAAATGGGTATAACTAATTTAAATAGGAACAGGAAAACTAATAATTTGAAAATATGTGATAAATTAAAGGGTTAATTAGTTTAATAATATGTTTGAACATAAAAATTAATAAACTAACATGTGTAATTTGTTAATTTAGTAACTAGCAAAGAGAAACTAATTTTGACTAATTTATCCCTGCAATAAATTCAATTAAAGTTGTCATCTTAATACACATTTAATGCAAATTTATCTCTTAATTAAAAAATAATAATAGTTTAAAAAAAATAAACTTAAAGTTGACATATATAAAAATACATTTATTTTTCGTTTTCTTTTTCTATATTTTTTCTTTTTTCTTTTTTGTAACTGATATATAGAATAATAGTGAACTATATCACAAGTTATATATCATTGACATAAATAGTTAACTATTTCACATAAATAGTTAACTATTTTTCTATTTAAATAAAAATAGTGAACTTTATTTTAATATAATTAACTACTTATTTGATATATGAATTTTAAGTTTCATACATTGAAAATGCATAATAGTAAACTATTTGTGAATATATTTAACTATATATAGAATAATAAACTATTTATAGATATAACAAATATAGTTGATTGTTTGTGAATAAAGTTGACTATATAGACAACTATATGTTTATATATAGCTAACTATACATGAATATATAACTAATTATATTTAAATATAGTTGTTTATATTTATAACTATCTAGATAATAGTGAACAATTCGTGAATGTAACTAGTATAGTTGACTATTTGTGAACAGAATTAACTCTATAAATAATTATATGTGGGTATATAGTTAACTACACATAAATGTATATAAGTAAGTACATTTAAAAATAGTTAGTTATATATCTAACTATATACTCATTTACACACAAAAAAAGAGAGAGTAGATAATAGTAAACTATTCGTAAATATAACAAGTATAGTTGACTGTTTGTGAAGAAAATTAATTACAAATTTCGATATATAGTTAATAAAAATGAAAAGTCTAGATAAGTATATTTAGATACATATATGTATATAATATATTATTAGATAATTAATAGAAATAAAAAGTCTATACGGTTTTTGTTTGTCAACAAGTCTATGTTTAGGATATTGGTTTTTTTTTTTTCTAATAATGCAGAAAATAAAAATATTATTTATCTTTAATCATTTTTGGTCATGAGAGAGAAAAAAATTAATATGAAAAAATGTATTAAATGAGATAATAATGAAAATCAGATATGAGATTACTTATCATAACTACATTAAAGGTAAAATTAGAATCTCATGTAATTGAAATGTTAGTTACTAAATTTTATTTTATTTGATGTTAGATAATTAAATATGGAGTCAATGAGTAATATAGAGTCCAGTTACCCTAAATGAAATTGTAAAAAAAATAATAAAGCATCAAAATTAATTAATATTATGCTCCTCAATCAGTTGTTTGTAGCAACAATTTTACTTTTATTTTATTTATTTTAATCGGTGATCTAATTTTTTTTTATAATTATTTTTTTTCTTTTTTACAGTTATACAAAAATATTAAATTGCAAACCCGCATATGTGCGGGTTCTTAATCTAGATATATATATATATATATATTTGCATCTTTACAAAGAAATTGTTACTATGCCATGATGTAATATAAAAGATGCAAAATATTATATTCAAATGATCTCGATCGGAGATTAATGTCTTTGTAACCAACTGTCAAACATTACAATGTACATAACCAATCAAAGATTGAATTTCTTCGAGTGTTCGACCTTTAGTTTCTGGTACAAGTTTTGCTACAAAAATAATAGTAAGTCCACAAACTGTCGCAAAAACATAAAACGTTCCTGAAAATAGATACCCATTCCATATTAGATAAAGATTAAAAATTGATTGAAAAAATAACTAAAAGTAAAAAAAGAACTATACCTGATGAATTCCAATTCATGAGGAAGTTGAATGCAAAGGAGACAATCCAAGATCCAACCCAGCTAACAACGGTCACAAGGCTTCCGGCTGATCCTTTTATATCTATTGGAAATATCTTGACATAAAATGATTTTTTGAATATAATGATATAATCATTGTAAATCAAAATATTAAGTTTGACAGTATGTATAAAACATAATAACTTTTATGAGTGTTTTTACCTCAGACATAATAACCCAAGGGATCCCACCCATCCCTAGCGAGAATGATCCGGTGTACACCTAGAGGTAAATGCATATTTGTTGTATCATATACAATTATGAATATTTTCAGAGTTTTGCAATGGTAGATTAAAACAAAATTCAGCGTTTCCAATTTAAAACTTACCAAAATGCCAATGAGGGCTAGATATGAAGTCCATTCACTCGATGGCCCAACACCCTACAATTTGATGAACCCGCATTTTATAATAAAAGGAATTGTAAATATATTGAAGCTTGGAAATTTGTAACAAAATGTTATTAATCAACATTCAAGTGTAAAAGGAATCCCTAAATAATTTTAACCACTTGGCTGGAAATACGACGAGAAAAGATATGATAATTTCATGAGAAAAATACACTGCACTTTATGAGAAAATAATACGATATGATATTCGTTGTAAATCAAAATAAAATTGTTATTGCTATAAGCAAAAGGGTTAAAATTTAGTTATCTATTAACAAAAATTTACTAGGATATGTAGCCTAGTTACCGAAAGTGACAAAAACATATATGATCTAAAATATCTAGATGTAAAAATTAATCGTAATTACCCTACTAATTTATGGAGATGTTGTCCTCACTAAAAAATTATGATAAATGATATAGAATCTGAATTCTATTTTGAAATTGTACATGAGGAGATGACCTTTAAGGAAAATGATAAACCGACGAGGAAACACCCGATACAAGTACCGACAGCGGAAATCTGAGCAGATAAACAAAATACATATTAATCATATAGTTGATATCTATTAAAAACCTTGATGACTTATGATATATATCATTTTTGAAAAGAAAACAAATCTTATTCAAGGAATAACAAAGAACAAAAAAAAAGTTAAAATGTAGTTTCTTACTAGAAGTAGTGGTTTTCTCCCTGATTTATCCATCAGAATTACACCTAAAGTTGTCATCGGTATCTGAATACAAACTGTATTAGATACACATAATTTGACAAATTGGTACACTTCCACTTCTAATTATAAAGCGTTTATGTTCTAATCGTAATATAGTAAAAGGAAAAATGGCTAACGAGTTGCAAAATGGTAGGAGTGCATCATATGTTAACTTATCGAATGAAATTATAAATAGATGCCAAAAAAGCCAAAAAAGATAGTGAAAATTAAGCTGCCTAAACTTTTTTTAAGAATAATGGTATAATATCTAGGGTTAATTAGCTCAATATTATGTTCTGAGCAATGAATTAAAAAACTAACATGTCCATAACAAAATTTACCTGAGTAGCATAGAAAAAAAATACTTAGACAAATTTATCCCTATTAAATTTAGTAATTATTTATGGTAATAAAGATCCATAAAAATCAATGGTGGTGAATATGAAAAGCAGGGTTGATGGTGGGTCTAAAAAAAAGAGAGAAATACGTATAGTTGACTGTATTCATTTTTTTTTTGGGTCAAAATATTCGATTTTCTTTTATGTTGTTATAGTTAGCTATAATTCTAATATCATAATTAACTATTTGTTTCAGATGGTAAAATGGACTATGGTTGTTGTGATGTTGGATGAATGGCTTGTTTTGGAGACTGGTGTTCGGGATTTCAAACCTAAGCAGGACGAGTTGTTCAAATGTGGTTATTGTGTCCGTAGACAATATAGTTAGCTATGTCATGAATATCGTATATATATAATTATGTAACACATATATCTAACTATATCTTGTTAATGGATAATATAGTTAGATATGCCATGAATATTGTGTAAATATAGTTAACTTTGTAACACGTATAGCTAACTATCCATTGTTAATAGACAATATAGTTAAGTATGTCATGATTACTGTGTAAATATAGTTAACTATGTAACATGTAACTATCTCTTGTTAATGGACAATATAATTAGCTATGTCATGAGAATTCTGTAAAACAAAAAAATTTATTTTTATTTTTTAAATTGTAAAAATCTGTATTAATTATAGAAGGACAAAACCGGAATTTAGTCTAACCTTAATGCTATTTACTACATTATGTTTTATATGGTGTTAGATAATTAATTATAGGTGGAGAGACTAATACACATGCTAATTTCTCTAATATATATAATGCCCTTACGTGAATGATTGATAATTCATCCTCTAATACTTGAATGGTTGTGTAAATTACCTTTATAATTCCAAAGATTTGAAAAATATTTAATTAATAACTAAAAACTCACTTGCACCACAACCATCGCGATCATTCCAATTTCCGAAGAGAATCCTAGATAAAAAATCGAAACAAATAGTTGTTACATATTGTTTGTTAATAATATACATTATGCGTGTTTGAATCTAAGTGATAATGCAGCGACAACACTAATACAACTAATATTCTACACATTCTTATCTAGTTCAGTTGAACTTTTATTATATTAAGGTGCAATAACATTATGGATCTACGTACCAGCTGAGACGAAAATAGAGCTAGCGTAAAAGGCGATTCCATTAACACCTCCAAATTGTTGCAATACCATTAGACCAACTCCCATCTAAATCAATTTGACATCTCATCATGAATACCAATGATAAACCAACCATTGAATAATTTTAGAGTTTTTAACAGGACTAACTTACAAGTAGAAATTTGGCATATTGCAGCTGGAACAAATCGAATATACTACCTCTTGATAATTGTGAAAGTCTTCGTGTATAATCCTCGAAATAAACAATACAAAACATATAACATTTTAAAGAAACATTATATTTAAAATAATGGTGAGTTAGAAAGTATAATTCAGATTTAATTTACTTTGATTTCACTAGACTCATAGGAAATATCTGCTGATTTCCCCCGTAATCGTTGCAATGTATTTTCAAATTCTTCCCATCTGCCAATTTTTGCCTGAAATGAATCCTTTTTAAGGCATGGTTTTTAAGAATTTGAATCCCTTTTCGTGCTTTACTCAAACTCAAACTCAAACTCAAATTCTTCAAAACTTACTCACAGCCACTAAGCCAATGATTGTAATATATTTGGCGGATAACTTACCAACCATCTAGGAGATTCAGGGATGATAAATAATCCCATCATTTGTACAACACATGGTACCATTCCTGAGATATCAAAAAAAAAAAAAATTTAATGACACCCTTTAATATGAGTTACTCATTAAAAACTGTGTAGATCAAAAGTATGTTTTTATGCATTACCGATCAAAGCCAAAATTCGCCACCCAACAAAAGAGCCTAAGAGATATGTCACTGAGACTCCCAAACATATCATTAACTGCAAACTTTCAAAATGTTGCAAGTGATTTATTTACACCTAAGCCAAGTTATAATGAAGAATATGTTTAGGTTATATTTTTTTCTATGTAAATTTCTATTTAAGGTTCAAAACAAAAAATTTAGTTATTGTATGATATAATTTTACCTGATGAACAGTTGTAAACCCACCTCGAAGATCCTTAGGAGTGATTTCAGCTATGTATACAGGAACCTGATCAATTAACAAACATTAAATTTACTTGAAAGGACACAAGTTTAACTCCGATATATCAAAAATTTGCCGCAATATAAATCGAATTTTCTTGCTGATAATCTTATGTTGTCTCTCGCACGTTAGACGCAAATCTAAGCCGGGTTATATAGTATTCTGGTAATCTAATATCGGATATGAGCATTGTAGAAAGCTAATATTCATTGTATAAAGATGCCTCAAAAACGTAAAATTCATTTATCAGCTGTTCACTAAGTCACTCATCTTACAAATATTGCATGGCCGAACACCTTTACTCATCATAATTTTCCACGATAAATCTTAACCATATTTATTTTCTTGTTGAAAAGTTAAATTGATTAATTAACAAAAAGGAAATATACAAGAGAGTATGGTAAAAGTACTGAGCAAAAAATAGAGCAATGAGAAGATACAACTAGACAAAAACAGGGGACATTTATGGATATGCAGATCATCAAATTCTACTTTTCTTGAAAATTATAATATCACACCTATTTTTTTTGTTTTTTTTTGACAACTTAGATAAAGGCTACAATACAAGAAAACCCGAATTTCTTTGCCAAAGAAACCGCATCTCGAAAGTTTAAAATTAAAGCATAAAAAAAATACAATGCATAAACTTGATAGGATAAACGGTTAAAACCATAGGTCATAACCGGTTGCTCTCGGATCCGCTTGGATACCGAAGAAGGCCATAGTTCTTCTTCCAATAAAGGCAAGTGAACACATCTATTAGCTCTTGATGCCGTCAAGGCCGAGCGTTTTGAAACCATCTCCATGTAGGAGGAGGTTGGTGGGATGAGTCTCTCCGAACCGGAGGAATGGGATGAGGGTGATCTCTCCAAAAAGGAGGAAATTTGCGAAAGTGATCTCTCGGTAAATGAGGAAGGTTTCTCCGTGAAGGAGTAAGATTGTCCGTGAAGGAGGAAAGAGCCGGAGATCCACCGGTAGAGACATAGGGAAGAATACCCAATGAAACGTTGGTGAAATAAAAGTTTGAAAGTGATCTCTCTTTGTAAGAGTAATTTGAGCGAGACGTATTTAAGGTGTGAGTTTTGTGACCTGGATTATTACTGGGCCGACAGAGGATGAAAATCTTGGTGGGCCTTAGATGGGCTACTGAGCAACCAGACTGGTCTAGGCCCAGACGTAAGAGGATGGCATTCATACTAGGGTTTTGAGTTGCTGGCGACGAGGTGCCTGAGACGACGGCCGAGCTACAGATCTTTGCCGGAGAGGCTGGCCACAGAAACGGCGGATATGGTTGTTTCCATGGGGCGAGGGATGATTCGACTTCAAGAGGGAGACTGGAATTGCCCTCGACAAGCTCATTGTAGGTGACTTGCGAGATGGTGAGAGGCCTCATACCGGAGTCCAAAGCAGATATGACCCTTTGAGGGTTCATCGAAGAAAGAGCAGATGAATAGACTGAACCGATAGGAGACAAGGCGGATGGGTAGATCCGGGAGAGGATCGGTGGCCATACGAATATAGCGAATCAGGTGGATCCGGTGGGTCTGGTGGTTCCGGTGGTTTCGAAGGGTTTGCGTCTTTCACGGATGTTACCGTCGCCGGATCTGGCGGCTCCGGGTGAAGGAGATTCTTACGACAAACAATTGACTTCGACATCACGAGGAGACGGGGAAAGCCTAGACGGGACATCTTCTTCACTGTTCGAGAGGTGGAAGATCAGAAATACTCACCGGAAA
The DNA here is from genome assembly GCA_964056655.1 of Arabis hirsuta. Classification (NCBI taxonomy): domain Eukaryota; kingdom Viridiplantae; phylum Streptophyta; class Magnoliopsida; order Brassicales; family Brassicaceae; genus Arabis; species Arabis hirsuta. The sequence continues at coordinate 10,935,179 of OZ053311.1, forward strand.
CAGTGTAGGGCGGCGGCAGTGGCTTCAGGGGAACACTTCGATGACGACGCCGGTGGATAGTCGGAGTCGGAAGACCATTCTCAGATGAAGAAATGTTATAGTGCGGCTACCTCGAGAATCCCGCTTGGGAGAGAATTAGGGCGACTTTATAATATCACACCTATTTATTCATAATCCAGGATAGTACAGTTAGTAGATCTTACCACAAATGAAAGAACGCCCATCCCATAACCGACCAAAAACCTCCCAACGTCAAGCCAAAGTGCAACCTTAATATCCAATACCATGCACCTGATTCTTTTCAATACTTTTTGAAGATGTATGATATATTCAAAGAGCGAGATCAGGAGAGACTAAGATAACCTTAGAAAGGTAGATCGCTAACCAGCCAAGAGTGCAAAATATCTCGGAAAAACCCATCGTCTGATCACAAACATGATGATATTGAGATTATTTACCAGTTTGATGAAAAGACATTCAATTTTCATTTAAAAGTGAGAAGAAAATTTACAGCTCGTCTGCCTATCAAATTCGCGATTAGTCCACTCATGGATGCGCCTATCATTGCCCCAATTGTTAAAATCGAACCGAAGAGCGAGTACTGCATGAAATATTAATCATTAATAGGTAAAATATTGACAAGAGCATTTATATGAATCTCTTTATTTTTTGTCAATGGTGGATTTTGCATTAAAAACTTAATTCAAAGACATAACAAAATAAAAGGATATTGAAGAAATGGAGTGTTGGCAGAAGCATGTTTGGAGAGTGCCGACTTTACCAAAGATTAAGAGCTTTATGTGGAAAGCACTAGTTGGAGCTATGCCGGTGAGTCTACTACTTTATCAAAGGGGAATTAATGTTGATGCTTCATGTAAAAGGTGTGGTGCACTGGGATCTGTTACTCATGTGTTGAGAGATTGTGTTTTTTTACCCCTTTGGTGGGTCCATTAAATCGGCAAGGTGATCTCTTCTCTTTTCTTGCTGGTTTGAAAGGTATGAATGTTCTCGTTGATGTTGATATTACTTCAGCCTCACTCTGTTCCTGGATCTTATGGAACTTGTGGACTGCTCGTAACCAATTAATCTTTAGTGATAAACTATATTCAGAGGAGGAAGTAGTTGCTAAGTCAATTTCGGAAGCAAAGGAATGGCATGAGGCACAACGCACTCTGCCCCGACAAGTTTGTGCTTCTCTGAATGAACCTCAGATTCTTGAAACAGTTTCGGAATTCATGTGCTCTGCGGATGCAGCCTAGAATGTTGTATCCTTGAAATGCGGTTTAGGTTGGGTTCTCTCTTCGGAAAAGAACTCCTCTGTTTTTACTGCATCTTTGAGGTGGATTAGTTTTTGACTTTTTAGGGAAGGGTTATCGATATGTTTTGGGTTCTTCCGGTGTATCGCCAGAAGAATAAGTTTCTATTTATGGTAAAACAAATTATTGGTTTTTCTTTTCTGTTTTTGGCAAAATAATGTAGGTGAATTTTTGTTGTAGGTTGTGCCTGAGAGAGTTTCAAAAAGATAATATGTTACAATTTTTTTAAACCCTCTTTCTTCTTAGGTTTCTCTCATTTGAACATCTCCAGACTCATTGTTCATGTTTTTGGTCGAACAATTACTCGTTTATGAATAATACTGCTCATCCAATTGTGGGAATGTTAATTTTGACACAATCAAAAAAGTGTCATGAGAATAACTTGATCTTCTAGCCTTGGGTACAAAGATGGATGAAAAAAGACCTTAGTTCTGAACTCGTAAAGCTTTGGCACTAACAAGAGTCTTTGACATCTTCAACTTTGTGAGTTAAATCATTTTCAACGTAATAAAAATGGAAACATAACAATAACAAGAAAATCCCAACTGAATCTTGATTCTTTTAACGTGGTTAGTTTTGTTTCGGTGATTGTAAATTCGAATGAATCCCACAGTTTAATCGAGTTCTATCGTGAACCAAATCCATGTCTGGATTCGGTTTATATAGATCTCAAGAGCTCTAAAACTGGACCTACTTAAGAGCAAAAATCTTGTGAACTATAAAGAAAAATTAGTTGACTCTTGTTTAATAGATTTACAAAAAAATTATTCATAAGATTACTTATAATGATCATATTTTTACTATTTAATTAATTAAACATTTTTTACTCCTGAAATTTTGAAATAAAGAAAATAGAAACATTACTTGTTTTACGTAATGCAGTATATATAAGTTTACTATAAAAAGACAATCTCAAGTCTTCGATCTAATCTTCTCTCTTGTCAATTACATAATGTTAGAAAAAATTACATTATGTTATTCTTTTTATTTTTATTGAATTTTTTTTCTTAAATAAAATAAGAGGAAATTTGGAAAAATACACACTTTATGTTTTTAAATTTGAAAAATACACCATATTTTTAGTTTTTTGAAAATACACTTTTTCAAATACTAATTTACTATAATATCCTGACTAAAACTGAATAAAATTAGAAAGTTATGTATCTAATATATTTTTAAACATAAAATCAGCTTTTAATGATGTTCAAATAAATTTCTATTTCTCTATTTATTATAAAACTTAAATTCGGATTATTGTCTTATATAACTTCTCTAACAATAATGATCAAATACATTTTTATTGTTTTATATATTATAAAACTTAGTTTCAGATTATTGTTTTATATAACTTCTCTAACAATAATAATCAAATACATTTTTCTTGTTTTATTTATTATAAAACTTAGTTTCAGTTTATTGTCTTATATAACTTCTCTAAAAGTGTCGTATATTTAAGTTTTGATGATACCAAAATTTTGTATCTTTACCTTAGTTGAACCAGAACCAAACTGTTTTTTTGGTTAAAAAAATAAAAATCATGCTCAACATATAACTATTTTATTAATAAAATCAAACCAAACAAATTGTTTATGGCTATAACTTAACCAATTGGTTTGGACGAATATTGAATTCATGAAAATTTCATGAACCATAGGTTTACTAATCTTGAAAAATTCATGAATTCTAGTCTCCTTTTTAAATCGATGATCAATATAATCTCGTTGATCCAATCACTTGACCATCGTAATTGTTGTAGTTTGTTTTATTTATTTATTTATATATTTGTGTTTATTTCAAAAAGTTCTCAAAAAAGCCTTAACTTTTTGGTTTGGGTTATATCTACTCAAAAGAAAGGAAGATTAAAGGTTTGAAACCTAGACATGGTTTTTGTACAATTCTTTAACAAGACTACAAGAGGATTTGTGAAGATATCATCTTCAAAAGAAAAAAAAAAAATACATCAATATATTATTTTTCTATATATATATTGAGTAAGAGTTTGTAAAAAAAAAATGGTGAGGGTGGTTCGAATGACTTTTTTTTGGTTTAGTATAATATTTATTTTAAATTAAATTAGGATAAATGTGTCTTTTTAAAAGTAAGAAGAGGTAGTTTTCAAAATAATATAAAAGTGTATTTTTCAAATTAGAAGACATAAAGAGGGTATTTATCAAATAATCCCAATAAATTAATATAATATACTTCAAAATAAAAAATATCTCCTTTTATCACTACAAGTAATTAATTATGTCTAGAATTTTCTCATATCCCCGGATATCGTTTTGCAGCAGGGGTGGAGGCAGGTGGTATAAGGAGGGAGAGGGGCCATAATTTTGTAAAAATTTGTGTAATTTTTTTATTGTTTGGCTCAAATGTTAAAAAAACAAAAAATAATTAATATAAAATCCAATTACTCAATGAATAAGTTACATGGAAACTCATATATATATCAATTATCAAATAACCAAAATTCATAAACTACTAATAATAACTGTTAGTTTTTTCTATCATATTATTTAGATGATATTGTATATTTTTTTAAGTTTGGTATACATTTGCCCCCAATTTCTAGATCCGCCAGTGTTTTGCAGTCATGTTCAACTACTACCGTTTAGATCCCTAGTAAACGGCTTACCTCTGCCACAGAGAGATTCAAGTCATTGGTTAAATCCAACTGAACGGGTGATGAGTATCCTATCTGCAAAAATATATGAAACGAAGTTACAAATCAAGAATCAATGGATTCATAGACAACAGATATAGAACCAACTACAACTGGAGTACACACGATTACTAAACAAAAACCCAGAGATTAAAGATTTGAATCTCACAGCTGAGCCAAAAACGAAGGAACCAGACACAGCTACCAAAGTGGTGATCAAGAGAGTAGTTGTTTTCGCAGATGATTCTTGATTATCTTTGTCAAGAAGTAATCTCTCAGGAGCAAGGTCAGTGTTATGGATTTCTCGTCCCATTTTTCTCTTTTCCTTTTGTGTTTTCTATCTTTCCTGGTGAAGAACTTGAGTAAAAGACAAAGTAGAGTTGTTGGAGAGCATCTTAGGACTAATATTATAGAGAAGCGATAAGGTAAATATTTCTATACTGTATACTTTTTTAGTTTAGAACATATTACGAAACTAATCTTTCTTGAAAATTTGTTTCCAATTTTGACAATCAACTATATTGATTGCAAACAAACCCATATGTCAATCCAAAATTTTGAAATTAGAATCTAACCAATTTATTTTCGAATTTTAAGTGAATATAAATATTGAAATAATACTACAAAAGACTAGTCAAAGGTTTAAAAGGGTTCTACACCAGATGTGGGGTTCGTCTCCCAGACTATACAGTTTCTTGCGGATGGAGAAAACGCTTATTGGAAGTTCCAAAGTGTTACAGATTGAGCAATCGTCTAGAGAGACCATGTCCATTGTTGGAGATGTCATACAAGCAGAGCTGGTTGTCGGAGAGTCTGTCCATCATGGAAGATGTCGTACATGCATCGTTGGAGATGTCATACAAGCAGAGCTGTTCGTCGGGAGAACTTGTCCATTCTAGGAAATGTCGTACATGGAGAACTGCATCATGGAGGCGTATGTGGAAGTTGTTCACCCTAATCACATAAGCTGCACGTAGTTGAATATCATCATAATATGATTAAATCAAATATATGATGATGTAATAGAATATATGATAATTTTAAAAAAATATTAATAATACTATAAAAGACTGGTAAATTTTCAATTGAAAATACAAAAATACTTTCATATAGATTAGTTTACTGGATCTAACAGAGAAAAAATAGACTATGTCATGATTATATGAGATCTCAAGAGGCAGACGGGGATCTCCGACGGTTAGTTACGTTTATTTTACGGTAAAAGGAGGTTGCTAAAAGGAGGTACACAAATAAAAAAATTGGGAGGTTGATTTTGTAGTCAAAATTTTTGGCTCACTTAATTCACCTCACGAACTCCTCCTCATCTGCTCTATAAATATGTGAGGCCTTCACCTCATAATCAATCATCCCAAAATACCAAGTAAGAAGAAGAAACATCCCAGAGAAAGATAGATGAGAAAAATATAATTCTTTTTTTTGGTGAAAAATTAAGAGTAATTTCTTAAGTGTAATTGGGTTTTGGATGTGAGTTGGTGAGTGGTGTAAATTTTTCTGGTTAATAATAAAAGATCTCCAGCAGGTCCGAACTCTGTTAACAAATTGTGTGTGTTTTTATCGATCCCGCAAATCTGATTTATCAGAAATTTGATGTTATTTTCTAACAACTGGTATTAGAACGTTTGGGTTATTTTTTGTCAGATTTTGTGCGAAGTCACTATTCATGCGAATAGTAAATTTGTGAATAGTAAAATTTATAAGTGATATTGGTTCGTCGACAGAAGTGTTCTAATACACGGAGATTCATAAAATTAATTATAAAATAATCGAAAATACACGGATGTTCATAAAATAATCGAAAATAATACACGATGGTTCGGCACACAGTATCGGAAAATAATACACGATGGTTCGCCACAGAGTATCGAAAAATTTGACTGTACAGATTATGCATTTTGGAGAATCTCCTCGTCGGACACAGGATAACTGGGCACGCCGAGTCGTCTCTGACCCAGTTCCCATACTTAGTCATTTTTCAGCTTTGATCTTACCATGGTGGAATGATCCGACCCCTACAGTTAACCCCCTAGCTCGGTAGTACCAAGTGTGATGCAACCGAGGTGATAATTGTAGCAAAGGTAAGATCAAAGCCTTGTCAGACGCGCTTCGGTTGACTCCGTTAGAAACCGCGTCAACCTAACCTCAAGTGATTATGCCAAGCGAGCTTAATTTGAATGTTGCTTTCTAAAGATCGAGATATCAGAGTGTTTCGACCTCGCCTTGTAACGTTTAGAAAAAGCTTCTTTTTTTAATGCCCAATGGGCTTGTTACGGTAACAGGCTTTTGTAGGCCTTGAATAAGTTTTTGCGGTTACCGAGCCGAGATGATGTCACCAAATTTTTTTTTTAAGTCAATATATATCACTCTTCTTTTCCAATTCTCCTCACAATCCTATTCTGTCCAAAATCTTCAAAAAGGTAACTCTCCTTCTCTCTCCTTTTAAGTTTTTAGGTCTGTTTTTTTTCCTATCCCCTACGCCGCCGAGTATCCCTCCCCCGATAACTGAGTTTTCCAATTTCGACCAACGAAGTGTACACAACGACGAGACGAAATAACTGTGGTGCCGAGGGGAAACATATCGGCGTGGTGGAGCAAAGGGACCACGAGCCGAGGCGAATTGTGAGAAGACGATGAGGTGAAGCTTGTGGCTTTGGACTCGGTTGATAAAGAGGATTCGAAGATGAGGTGGGTTGATTCCTTTATGAGAGAATTGCGATTGAGACAAGTCAAAACCGAAATGAACAGAGACGACCACGTAGTGAGATTGTCACCACGACAGACAGAGGCTGCGCTGAGGTGGACACGCAGAGTTAATTAGGCGGAGAGATCATATATGCGGTTTCGGGGACAAGATTGGTCCTCGTTTGTCTTGGCGGTATCTCTTTCTTGACTCCGACACTGAGGCGAAGTAAACACGAGTCGACTACGCAGTCGGTTTAGTTTTTGGAGACAAAGCTACAAGGTGACATCAAGGCAGCATTGAGATATCACCGAGGTGATAGAGATCCTGAAACAACCAAACTGGTTTTTTTTTTTTTCAAACATTGGATTCGAATCAACATTCCCATAAATGCTAGCTCTCAATAACCCAATCAACCAGTCAATCAAACAGCGGAAAACAAGACAAATAGCCAAGTAAATCATTCAATAACTCAATCCATAAACGATAATTAATAACCAATATCAAATCCATGACACAACTCAATATCTAAACCAGTTCAATCTCAATTCCAGAATCACTAACACCCTAGCAATTCTAACAACATAAGTCACGCAACCGAGACACTAGATCATCTCCTCTTCCCGGCCACGATTCCACGATCACATTGTCTCTTTACCTTCATCACATGGTTATAAGAGATGCGTGAGTAAGTGAGAGAGTCATTCCATCTACTTGGCTATAGACACATGCATAAGAAAATATCACAATACCAAGCGATCAAACAATAATGCAGAACACAATAATCAACACGAGAATCACACATAAATCAAAACATCAATCAAACGCATTCTGACATTCCCTTTACCCAGATAAGCCATGGTCGCGCACTCACCTCGATTCCGGATTGAAAATGAGGATAAACACGAAGAACACATAACCTTAAATCGCCCAGCCTCTGATTTCACTCTCCCAACCCAAGATTAACCAATGTACGATCCTTTCTCCAAAAAAAATTACCTAAACCGAATTAGGATTTCAGAAAACAGGAACGACACGCTGACTTCGAAAGCACACCGAGAACGGAGATTACCTCAGAATAAGGATCGGAAACCTGATCTAGAAACTAGACAGAGAGAGCTTTCTATAGATAGATGGATCGTCTCCTAAGTCCTTCTGGTTCGATGGAAATCCTCCCTCACAATGGACTGATCGCAGACCCAAAACTGCGGAAACATCTCTTAGTAAAACGACGATAACTCTCGGAATACTAATCCAAATGACAAACCGATTTCGCCCAAAGCTGGATACGAGAGTGGAGAACTTACCCGAGATTTTTCACTTCAATCCGATCCGACCTTCCCAGCCGTTCGTCTCCCCTTCTAAAATCGGACAGAACTATTTTTCTCTCAAGAAAACACTTCTCTCACAATTCACTCACTCAATCCACGAATCTCAGCCTCTCTCTATGATTTCTCACCCCAAAAACGCGACCAAAATACTTCTGATCGTTTTTTATACTCAACCCTAGGGTTTCACTTAACCAACCACGCGAACTGGACAATTAAAATTGAACCAAACCGGTTCAATTGAATAATTTCCCCAAAAATTGGTTCGCGGTCGTTACAATTCTCCCCCACTAACACGGATTCGCCCTCGAATCCCTCAACACCATCCCCACTAAGGCTACCACTCCCATCCGAAACCCGACCAACTTCGCCCGAAAACACACTAGAATGCAACATTTTCTGGTCCAGACTAGGTCTGCCCGATTGATCGTCCAACAATCAAACAAGAACATGCCCAACCAACCGTAGACCTTGAATTAAACCAATTGATCACGCAACAATCAAACAAGAACATGCACGACCAAGACGCTACATAAGTTTACCAGGGTCGTCTGAACCGAGGTTCCAAACGCAAGTAAAAACCCTATACTAGACGCCACATCCACATCAACACTGTGACGACCCAACCCGTCAAATAAAAAAAATTTCGACCCGGATCACTATTATCATAAATAATGATCCTCAACGGTCATATAAACAAGCAGCGCGGAAACAATGATTCAAACAATCAATTACAATTATCATTTAACAAGCCCATACTTATTAATTACTAGTTCAATTCGGCAATACACATAGTCCTGAAATTGCTATCACCCTAGCAATTCTAACTTATTACACGAAAACGAGCCACTAGATCATTCCCCTCGTCCCGGCCATGATTCCACGATCACTGACTGTCTTTACCTGCATCACATGGTTATAAGAGATGCGTGAGTATTATCATAAATACCCAGTGAGACGGTCATCCCATCTACAGACTATACACACAGGCATAAGCAAAAGATACAATACCAGGATGAACAAACAATAATGCATCACACAACAACCAAACGAGAACAACACGTTCACTATATCAAACTGACGGTAATCAAAAACCCGTGTCGATCGACACACCTCCTTGTGTCGATCGACACACGTCAAACCCGTGTCGATCGACACAACCTCCCCGTGTCGATCGACACAACACTATCAACCTGTGTCGATCGACACACAGTATCTGCGTCGATCGACACACCAACCCAGAAACTCATCAAACCGATTGTCTGCACAAAAATCCACCAAAAATCCATACATGAATTGATCCAAACAACACACAATCGCATCCTATCAATTCCTTTACCCAGATAAGCCTATGGTCACGCACTCACCTCGAATTCGGATAGAAGAGGATAAGAATCCGACGAAGAACACGAAGAACAAATCCGAAATTCTTCACCATACGACCCTCCCACAAGCCTAATAAGATTGAGGAACACGAAGGAAACAACACCAACAACCTCTCCTCTCAATCCTCTCACTTTCTCTCTAAAAAACCGTTGATTTCTGCCCAGAAATCTGATTTTCGACTTAAATAGCCAGACCAGCCGACACTGTGTCGATCGACACACCCAACTTGTGTCGATCGACGCATGACCAATCAATACGTCAAACTGACGGCAATCGAAAATCCGTGTCGATCGACACACCCCAACTGTGTCGATCGACATAGCGCTCGCTGCTCGACTCCTCTTAAATCAAAACAACCGTGTCGATCGACACACAAACCTTTTGTCGATCGACACCCATCCAAAAATTACTTTTTGGATCACGGGCGTTACAAACACTCCTGACCTTACCCGGCCAGCACCACCTGAGATCCTTCCCGATCCCCCAAGTTCATCCAGTCTCCTACTTACAATCACGCTGAGACGCTAATGCTGATAACTCATACTCATACTCATATACATGTACACTACACCTACTCGCAGGATCGTCACCCCTTGAGCTACGGTATGCAGGGAACCCACTATCTCCTGGAGAGACCCATTATCCCTCAAAGTATATGTAGGGAACTCACCGCTCCCCAGAAAGACCAACTGTAATGACCCGCACAATGACCCAGCAGAAGTCAAAGTAAGGCTCTATGAAAAGTTCGGATCAGTTAGATAACTTTTATGCAAAAACCTAAGTAAGCACCTCGGTGACTAAGCAGCCTGCTTGCTTGTCGGTAGGTAAGCAGCGTGCTAGGCTGCTTGGTGACCGAGCAGGATGCTTGCTCTGGTCGTGGGTAGATCGTGGGTAAGCCCGTGCCTAGGTCATGCCCGAGTGTGTCAACCACACCAGTGCGTGTTGCGCACACGCCTGGTCTTAGGCATCATCACCACCTCGTGTCGAGCCTAGAACATTACCCACGGGTGAAGAATGGGGAAGTGCCCGTGAGCTGTCCAACTGCTTCACCTGCTTGAGCGCGTCTATTTAAAGGTCGGCCCGACCTAGTAAGCAGGAGACACGAGAATTTCTGCCTTGTCCGAACATAACTTCTTTTCACCGTAAACTTTCATTGCAAACGGTAGCCTAGTTCGTGATCGTCTCATCCGATCACTCCGTCCGAACGGAGTAGTCCATTTTTTAGTCCACCGTGAACCATAGAGTAGTTTCGCCGCGAGCCTTGTCGAGCAGGTTTGGGAAAACTTAGGGTAAGTTTTTCGTGATCGAACCTTACCATTTTCAAAGTGATTTTTTGTGCTAATCATGAATCTAATCTTAGTTTCTTGATCCGATGGCTCGACCGATCTCAAATTCATAGGTTCAACTTTGGCTAAGCTCCAAAAGATCTAGAGAGGGTCTGTAGCAGGTTCCGTTCTAAACTAGGTATGATCCGTGGACGTTCCCATCTAATTTTCCATGCGAAAATGCTAAGTCTTGCCTTAGTAATCCGTGAACCTTTGGAATAGATTTTTAGCTCAAAGGCTAAGGCAAAGCCATTCGTAGAAGTCTAAGGCAAATTGAGAGTAGGAAACCTTGGGCAAAACCGCGACCTTTCACTAAGTCAAAGGTGAGTCTTGGTGATACTTGTTGCGTGTTTAATTAAATTAAAAGTGAGGTTCGTTGCTGCGTGAGTTATATTTTTGCTAAGTACTTAAAAGTTTTAGCATGTGAAAATTACTAAGTTGGATTGTTGATGCATATTTATGAGTTTTCTTATAACCTAAGTTGATAGTAAGACTTATAAGTTATGATGATCGTTTTAAGACGTTCCTTTGAAAGCCATGACTTAACTAGTACGTTGAGTATTAGTCTAAGTACATGAAGACACGGAGAGACAGGATTGCAGCTTTTGGCCGTGTACTGCATGACAGTGCAGAATTTCCGGTGCGGATCCTTATACACATAAGACCATTGGAACGGTGAAGGATCTTAAGTCCTTAGCCTATGTGGCTTCGGGTTGAAGGATACCTTGTGATTTCACGTGAAGGGAAATAGTATACGCGAAAGACCTTATATTGACATTGTATAACTTATCGCATTTTTTTTGTTAGATTTGCTTACTTGCGTGTTGATTGTTATTTTGGGTTTGGTTGGAAATTGATTATTGAATGTTAGGGGACCCTAGACTCACTAAGCAACTAGTGCTCACGACTCTACTTTTGTTGCAGGTAACCATTAGCGGGTAGACCATCGGGAGCCAAAGGAACGTTAGGAAATTCAGTAGTAGATTTCCTTGCCTTTGTAAATGAATAATGTTTATTATGTACATGATCGTTTTGGAGTGTTAGACTCACGATTGTATATGCTTGTATCACGTTTAAAACTTATGTATAAATTATATATAAAAATAATCGAGTTTGCATAAATTCGGGTTTTATTTGATACTAGTCTTTGTCCGGACGAACTAACCATTGTGTATGTCTCGGGTTAGCAAGCCTTGAGATGTATCTAATAGGGATGGACGCTTAGAAGTCTTGTCTAGGGAATTTGGATATGTTCCAGGAACCTCTGATCGGACATCTAAGTGTTTGTCAGTAGCGTTTTCAGTCTATAAATGATCGGGGGCGTTACAAAAATGGTATCAGAGCATAGTTTTTACGATGCTTGAATGGGACTTGGTTTTCAATTGATTTATCAAGTCAAATGTGTCGCAAAGGACAAACTGAATATGTTCTTTTCTTAAAAAAAAAAAAAAGGCAATTAAGTTGGGATAGGACTTACCTGATTCTTTGGTGCAGATGGTATCGCCACCATGTCGGCTTCATCCGCGACACTAGCGTATTCACGCAGGGCCACCGAGGCCTATAAGGGGAAGACGTCGATGGGGACCACCTCCTGGGCATGGACAGCCCGATTATCGGCATTCTGAGCATTACTACGGTCGTCCTCCGCCACCATCTGATAATGACTCATACAGTTCCGTAGAATCCGATCCTTTAGAGGAGTCATCCGAGGAGCAATTTAGAGAGTATACAGCATATAACTCTCCTCATTCGACGCCAGAATTAGGACTAAGAGATATTGGTGATCCCAAACCTCAGGGGCTATGACGCGCGGGATGGTTATCTAACGAGTCATCGGAGTCGACTGAGTCATGGCCTATAGAGGTTTATAGGCGACAGGATACTAGCTATAGGGGCCCTAGTAGGTCGGGATACGATGGATCTTTATCCTTGGGAAGCCCATCAGTTACTTACCATGGACATGTCGAGGTGCCGGAAGAACCAGAGAATCATCATAGAGTTTACCGATACTTTCCTGATCTTCCTAGAGCAGGTCCAAGTGGGGCTCGGCCTGAGCCGAGGAGCACTAAGGACCATTTGATGGAGTTGGTCCATGAGTTGGTTGGCCGACTAGGTGATCAACAAGCGACAACGAGAGCACAATAGCAGGATCCACAACCATCACCACTAGACTTCCTTAAAATGGTGATGATGATGAAGAACCTGGGAATAAGACGGTTCTTTGGAGGTACTGATCCTTTTGAGGCGGATGCATGGTTGCAACATATAGAAAGGAACTTTGACGCAACACGTTGTCGGAATAGTTTTAAGAGGGAGTTGTTGTACACTATTTGATGAAGGACGCTGCAAACTAGTGGAGTAGCATTAGGAACCATTATGGAGTAGTGGACCCAACTTGGATTGATTTTCGAAGGGTGTTCGAAAGGAAGTATTTCCCACCACAGGCGAAGGATCGATTAGAAAAGCAATTCCAAGAGTTAATTCAAGGAGACCTTAGTGTACGAGATTATGAAGCGGAGTTTACTCGGCTAAGGCGGTATGCACACTACGGTCCAGACGGAGAGGCGTCGGTGATTAGAAAGTTCTTACGGGGGCTCAGACCAGAGATTATGAGCTGATTATTAGTTATAGACTATCAGAGTCTCTTTGAGTTAGTTGAGAGAGCTATGAACATGGAGGAGGGAATTGAGATTGAACGGGCATTCTACGCCAGACAGTCATCGTAGACGCGGGTTCAAGGCCCAGGGCCAAGGAACCAGGTAGATCGGGGACAGACCTCAAGCCGTGGACATGGATCAAACCAACCAAATAGCCGAGGATGAGGAAGAGGAAGCTGGGCGGGTCGAGGAACTCGTACAATGGAATCTTTGCCCGAGTGTTATAAGTGCGGCCGTCGAGGCCATTACTCTCGAGCATGCCCCAACAGCGGACAGTCTAGGCTTGTGCCTGACTACATTACTTGTTTTACATGTGGGGGGGGGGAAAGGGACACTATGCGACTTAATGTCCGGTGACACATCCACCTGAGCAAGCTTCACGACTGCCTGCAATACACGCCATGGATGTACAACCAGCCATCGAACCACTACCTAAGCGGCAATAGATCACGGGACGCGTTTACTCCTTAGATAAACCTAAAACTTCAAGACCTTCTCAAGGTCCTATTTCATGTAAATAAGGGTTCTAACTTTTGTGAATGTTTACTGTGTTAAAAATATGGTAGTACCTATTTAATGATTGTGAATAAAATATAAGTTTCATAAATGAAATCTTTTATGCATATCTAGGAACATTACGTGTTTGTGGTGTTCCCATACACGTCTTGTTTGACTCAGGAGCAACACATAGTTTTGTGACTCCTGAGGTCGCTTCGAGATTCGAGGGAATCTTTACGATAGTAAAGGTTTGTGTGCCTATCTTAACACCTGGCGATCAAATTCTATATGCAAAAAGTTGCTATATGGGAATTCCTATCATAATTGAAAGATATACATTTCTAGCAAACCTTTTAGTTACCCCGTTAGAGCATTCTGAAGTCATCCTAGGAATGGACTAGTTATCATCAAACATGGCTCATCTGGATTGTGGACGGGGAAGAATTTCATTTGAGGGACTTGGGGACACTTCCATAACATATCAAGGAATAAGACCCAACTCCGAGATATCCTTTGTGACGGCCTTAAGAGCAGAGAAGGCTTTTATTGAAGAGGAGGTTTACTTAGTTACCTTGACCATTGTGGGAGGAGAATTGGAGGGAGAAACAAAACTCGAAGAAATTCCAATTGTCGCTGAATTTAGTGATGTGTTCAAACCTTTGGAAGGGTTACCTCCATCACGTAATGATCCTTTCATCATTACATTGGAACCAGGAGCGGCTCCGATAGCTAAGACACCATATCGGATGTCGCCAGCAAAGTTAGCTGAATTGAAAAAGCAGTTAGCAGACCTTATGGAAAAGGGATTTATTTGTCCTACTTCATCACCATGGGGAGCTCCAGTTTTGTTTGTTAAGAAAAAGGACGGAAGCATGCGATTGTGTATAGATCATCGTGGAATTAACAATGTCACAATCAAGGACAAGTATCCCTTGACAAGAATTGATGAATTGTTAGATCAGCTGAAAGGAGCAAGTTGGTTCTCAAAGATTGATTAAGCTTCTGGTTACCATCAAATTCCTATTGCTGTAACGGACGTAATGAAGACCGCATTTAGAACACGTTATGGCCATTACGAATTTGTGGTCATCCCATTCGGTTTAACCAACGCACTGACAACATTTATGAGATTAATGAATGATATCTTCCGGGACTACCTAGATGAGTTTGTTATCATTTTTATTGATGACATTTTAATCAACTCAAAAAGCGCGGAAGAGCATCAGGAACACTTAAGGAAAGTGTTAGAACGCTTAAGAAGTCATAGGCTTTTTGTTAAGTATAGCAAATGTAGCTTTTCGAAGCGGGAGATAGGATTTTTAGGACACCGAGTATCGGAGCAAGGAGTTTCAGTTGATCTAGAAAAGATTGCTGCAATTAAGGAATGGCCACAACCTACTAATGCCACTGAAGTTCGTAGTTTCCTTGGGTTCGCTGGATACTACCAAAAATTTGTGAAGGGATTTTCTACCTTAGCCAAACCATTAACTCGATTAACTGGAAAGACCGTAATCTTTGAATGGAATGGTGAAGCGGAGAAGGCATTCAGTCTGTTAAAAGATGCCTTGACCACAACACCAATCTTAACATTACCCGAACCAAACCAACCATAAACTGTTTACACCGATGCTTGTGGAGTGGGATTAGGATGTGTGTTGATGCAACGTAAAAAGGTCATTGCCTATGCATCACGACAATTAAGAAAACATGAAGAGAACTATCCCACACATGACTTAGAGATGGCCGCAGTCGTATTTGCCCTTAAGTTATGGAGATCCTACCTTTATGCAAAAAATGTGCAAATTATGACCGATCACAAAAGCCTTAAGTATTTATTCACTCAATCTGATCTTAACCTCAGACAAAGGAGATGGATGGAATTCATTGCGGACTACGATTTTTGAACATTGTGTACTATCCGGGTAAGGCGAATGTAGTAGCAGATGCATTGAGTCGCCGTTGAGTAGGTGTTGACGGGGAAAAAGAACTAATGACCCTAGCCACCGAATTTAAGAAGATAAGTTAGCAGCTTTAGAAGGAAAAATTAGTGAGCCATTGGGTTTACAAGCAGTGAATCAAGCAAGTTTACTCCAACGCATTCGACAAGAACAAAAAGAGGATGAGGAACTAAAGAAAATCATAGAAGGACTAAATGTTCGGGGAGAACCGAATGCGAGTGGATATCATTTGGCCGAGGATGGAACGCTGCTTCTTAATAAAAGGATAACAGTGCCAAAAGGACAAGGTTTACTAGAAGAAATCTTAAGGATATCACATCATTCCTTACTTAGCATCCATCTGGGAAGTACTAAAATGTACCGAGATATCCATCAGTACTACCATGGGCATGGACTAAAACGTCATGTTGCAAAATGGGTAGTACAGTGCCAAACCTGTCAGCAAATCAAGATAGAACATCAAGTACCAGCAGGGTTGTTACAAAGCCTACCGATCCCAGAATGGAAATGGGATGCGGTTGCTATGGATTTTGTTTCAGGTTTCCAGGAAGGGGTAATGATACGATATGGGTTGTTATAGATCGCTTAACAAAGAGTGCTCATTTTATGCCAACAAACATTACCGATAATGTGGAGGTTTTAGCGAATTTTTATCTAAAGGAGATAGTAAAGTTACATGGAGTTCCATCAAGTATTGTATCAGACTGTGATCCAAGATTCACAGCTCGATTATGGCGAGATTTCCAAAGAGCCTTGGGAACTGATTTGCATATGAGTACATCTTATCATCCAGAGACAGACGGGCAATCAGAAAGAACAATAAGGACTTTGGAAGACTTACTCCGAATGTGTGTGTTGGACTGAGTAGGAAGTTGGGAAAACCATATACTTTTGGTAGAATTCTCATACAATAATAGCTACCATGCTACTATTGGTATGCCACCCTATGAAGCATTATATGGACGACCTTGTCGAACCCCTATTTGTTGGACGGAGGTTGGAGAACAAAAAGAATTTGGCCCCGAGATAGTGAAAGAGACGACAGATAAAACCAGTCGAGTACAGGAGAATATGAAGAAAGCACAAGACCGACAGAAAAAGTATGCTGATCAGAATCGAAGAGAAATCATTTTCAGAGTTGGTGAGTAGGTAATGTTAAAAGTGGAAGCTCAAAAAGGGAAGGATAGATTCGAAAAACCAAGTAAGTTGGCCACTCGGTTTATAGGACCGTACCGCATCATAGAAAGAATAGGAGAAGTAGCCTATAAACTAGACTTTCCCTCGGACAAGGGACTATATCCAGTGTTCCATGTATCGATGCTACGTAGACATGTTCGTGACCCAAATGCAGTAGAACCAGAACCGATAGAAGACCTTCGAACTAATCTTACGTATCCTCAAGGAGCACTAAGGATAAGTGGGAGACGAGTTCGAAGATTGAAGAATAGAGAAATCGCACAAGTTCAAGTGTTTTGGGGAAAACAACATCGTGAGACTGCAACTTGGGAAGATGAAGTGAAGTTTCGAAAGTCTCACCGGGAATTATTTGTTGAACCTACTGGAATTCAGGAAGCTGGACTGACAAACCCTTAAGAATTCGGGACGAATTCTTTTAAGGGGGAGGGAATGTAATGACCCGCACAATGACCCAGCAGAAGCCAAGGTACGGCTCGATGAAAAGCTCCGTCAAATGGTAAATGGTAAGCAGCGTGCTAGGCTGCTTGGTGACCGAGCAGGGTGCTTACTCTGGTCGTGGGTAGATCGTGGGTAAGCTTGTGCCTGGGTCATGCCCGAGTGTGTCGACCACACGTCAGTGCATGTTGCGCACACGCCTGATCTTAGGCATCATCACCACCTCATGTCGAGCCTAGGACTTTACCCGCGGGTGAAGAATGGGGAAATGGCCGTGAGCTATCCAGCTGCTTCACCTGCTTGAGCGCGCCTATTTAAAGGACGGCCAGACCTAGTAAGCAGGAGACACGAGAATTTCTGCCTTGTTCGAACATAACTTCTTTTCACCGCAAACTTTCATTGCAAACAGTAGCCTAGTTCGTGATCGTCTCATCCGATCAGTCCGTCCGAATTGAGTAGTCCATTTTCTAGTCCACCGCGAACCATAGAGTAGTTTCACCGCGAGCTTTGTCGAGCAGGTTTGGGAAAACTTAGGGTAAGTTTCCCGTGATCGAACCTTACCATTTTCAAAATGCAGGGAACCCACTATTCCCTGGAAAGACCCATTATCCCTCAAGTATGCAAGAAACCCACCGTCACCTAGAGCAATACTTTGCAACGTGCATCATAAGCACCTGTCGACCAACAATCGCTAGGCCACCCGAAATATCATCACATCTGTGACACCTCACTAGGCCACCCGAAACAACCCAACCACCATGGGTGTTTCCCAGAGTCCCTGGAAAAGACAGTTCTAACTCACATAAAGCTTTTTTTCCATGCTCCCCCTAGGAAATAGACGGATCCTAACTCACATAAGACCTCTATTTTCCAGCTCCATCTAGAGAACAAACAAGTCCTAACTCCCAGAGAACTGCCATTCCTAGATACTCCTAGAACATGGACAAGCTCTAACTCACATAGAACTCCCATTTCTGGCCATCACATTCACCCATGACCCCACTAGTCATGAAACATAAGAACCCACATCTTATAACACATTTAATACGGAACCACTCATCTTATTAAATCTCCAAAAATGTAAATCGTTACAACACTAAACGAAATACATAACAAAATATAGCAACAACCCATATCGAAACTGGAAACCAGAAAAGAAAGACAACTCAAGCCACCACTTGCTTCTCAAACCATTTTGAGAACTTTGTCTTCATCTTCGCTTCCGAAATATCATCACATCTGTGACATCACATGGACAAGCACCTCACCCAGAATATCATCACATCTGTGACACCTCACTAGGCCACCCGAAACAACCCAACCACCATGGGTGTTTCCCAGAGTCCCTGGAAAAGACAGTTCTAACTCACATAAAGCCTTTTTTCCATGCTCCCCCTAGGAAATAGACGGATCCTAACTCACATAAGACCTCTATTTTCCAGCTCCATCTAGAGAGCAAACAAGTCCTAACTCCCAGAGAACTGCCATTCCTAGATACTCCTAGAACATGGACAAGCTCTAACTCACATAGAACTCCCATTTCTGGCCATCACATTCACCCATGACCCCACTAGTCATGAAACATAAGAACCCACATCTTATAACACATTTAATACGGAACCACTCATCTTATTAAATCTCCAAAAATGTAAATCGTTACAACACTAAACGAAATACATAACAAAATATAGCAACAAGCTATATTGAAACTGGAAACCAGAAAAGAAAGACAACTCAAGCCACCACTTGCTTCTCGAACCACTTTGAGGACTTTGTCTTCATCTTCGCTTCCAGTTCCTAAGTCTCCTTCTTGACACCGTCACAGTCCCACACGACTCTCACCAACGGTATCCTCTTCCGGCGCAGAACCATTACTCTCCTCTCGAGAATTCTCACAGGCCTCGCCTCCAACGTTATGTTGGGCTGAAGATCCTCCGGAATCCTAGCCAACACCTCCTCAGACTCAGGTAGACACTTCCACAGCATCGAAACATGGATGACCTTATGAAAAGCCTTTATTGAAATAACCCGACCGGTTTTTGTTTTATATATAAATTAGCACCGAATTAGCATCCCCATAAATGCTAACCCTCAACATGCTAAAATTCTCAATACATCAAACATTCAGCGGAAATCAATTATGAAAATAAACCATTAAATAATACTTCATAAACCAATAACCAATCATTCAACATCCTAGACCGTTCTATATCGAATCACTAACAACCTAGCAATCCAATAATCCACGCAAACGAGACCACTAGATCATCCATCTCGTCCTCGCCCTGATTCCACGATCATACTTTGTCTTTACCTGCATCACATAGCAAAAAGAGATGCGTGAGTATTATCACAAATACTCAGTGAGACGGTCCTCCCATCAACAAACCATGTACTCAGTCATAGCATAGGTACAATACCAGGGTTATCAAACAACACGCAAAACACAATGATCAATATGTCAAACGGACGGCAATCAGAAATGCGTGTCGATCGACACAAACATTCTGTGTCGATCGACACAGTCTGTGTCGCTCAACACAAATACTGTGTGCTGCTCGATACGGAGCCCAGAAAACGCAGAAAACGCAGAAAACCAGAATCGATCATATCCTCCCATGGATCGATTCCAGACGCATTTTCATCAATCTCCTGCACAAATTCAACATCCAAACACGAATACAACCAGGAACAACAGCAATCAATCATATTCCATCATATCCTAATCCGAGGGTCTATGGTCGTGCACTCACCTTAGTTTTAGAATCGATTATCTCATCAACCACAGCTCCAAAACAGAATCGGAAAACTGTTCTGAAAACTAAACAGAGAGATCTACACAACGGTATATAGATCGTCCTCTGGGTCCCTAAGATTCAACAGGAAAACAGCCCGCAATCTCGCTGATCGGAACTGGAAAAACAGAGATTTCAGAAATGACACCCTGAAATCGAAAGAACACAGAGAACGGAGATTACCTCCGAAACAGGATCAGAACCCTGATCTAGAAACTAGACAGCGAGGTCTTTCCAACGGCATATGGATCGTCTTCTAATTCTTTCCGGTTCGACAGAAATCCTCCCTCGAAGCGGACTGATCGCAGACACGAAACTGCAGAAACCTCTCTCGGGAAAAGAACGATAACTCTCAGAATACACGTCCGTGGAGAACTTACCCTTAAAGTTTCACTCTGATTCGATTCCACCTTCCCAGCCAATCGTCTCTTCCAAAAACTCGAGCAGAATTGATTTTCTCTCAAGGAAATCACTTCTCTCACAATCCTCACATAAACACTCTCTTTCCTCTCTTAACCTCTTCTGATTTCGGCCAAAAGAAAAGAGAAAACACGTTCCCCACGCTTTTATAACGAAATTCTAGGGTTTCCTAAACCGGCCCAAATCAGAAACCGAAACCGTCGGTCTGATTTTACACGTGGATCGACACACATGCCAAAAAAATCCTCTTTTTGGTTCACGGGCGTTATAATTCTCCCCCACTAACACGGATTCGATCTCGAATCACGCAACACCGTCTTACTACGGTCTCCACCACCTGACCCGAACGCGGCCAGTATCCTTCGAGATAACACTCGAATCCCCTAACCCGTCCTGCTAAGGCTAACACTCTCGCCTAAAACTCGCCCAGATTCATCCGGAACATCAACGTTGCACGCCCCACGGTCTGGATTAGGGCTGCCCAATTAACCGTCCAACAATCAAACAAGAACATGTCCGACCAACCGTTGTCCCCGCATTGGACCAAATGATCGTACAACAATCAAACAAGAACATGTATGACCATCGGCGTAACATATGCTACCAGGATTGTCCAAACCGAATTCCAGACTCCAGTACTAACCCCAGACTCGACGTCCACAACACAGCCCTGGCCCTCAGCCAGCACCACTCATGATCACACCTGATCCCCGAATTTTACTAGACTCACACTAGCCTCATTGCACCGTCTCACCACGGCTGCAATCCTGACCCCACCCGGTCAGCACCACCTGAGATCCACTCCCGATCCCCGTAGTTCATCCAATCTTATACTCACGACCACGCTCAGACGCTACTGCTCATATCTCATACTCATAACTCATATACACATACACCACACTCACTCGCAGGATCGTCACCCCTTGAGTTACGTGTGCAAGGACCCACTCGTCCCCTGGAGAGAACCACCATCCCTCAAAGTATATGTAAGGACCCTATTTGTCCCCTAGAGAGAACCACCAACTCTCGAGTATATGCAGGAACATACTCGTCCCCTGGAGAGAACCACAATCCCTCAGTATGCAGGAAACCCATCCGTCTCCTGGAGCAATACTCTGAAACATACATCATAAGTACCTGTCGACCGGAATCGCCTCTGTGGCTACCTCATGACATCCCCCACCCGGAATATCATTGCCTATGTGACCCCCACTAGGCCACTCGAAACAACCCAACCACCATGGGTGTCCCCACAAAGTCCCTGGAAAAGACAATTCTAACTCACATAAAACCTCTTTTTCCGACTCTCCCTAGGAATAGACAGATTCTAATTCGCATAAAGTTTTCATTTCTAGCCACTCCTAGAACACGAATTTCATTTCTAGCCACTCCTAGAACATGAACAAGCTCATTTCTAGCCACTCCTAGAACATGAACCAGCTTTAAGCCGAATAGAACTTCCATTCCCAGCCATCACATGACCTACCAGTCATCACAACCCATGACTCCACAAGTCATAACATATAAGAACTCACCTCTTATAAACCACCTTTACAAAGGAATACCTATCTTATTAAATCTAAAAATGTAAATCGTTACAACACAAACGAAAATACATAAAACAATAACTCAGCAGCACGCTGTACAGACTCTGAAAACCAGAAAAGACACTCAAGCCTCCGCTTGCTTCTCGAACCACTTCGGGAACTTCGTCTTCATACTCGCCTCTGGTTCCCAAGTCTCCTCCTCGACACCATCGCAGTCCCACACGACTCTCACCAATGGTATCCTCTTACGACGCAGAACCTTGACTCTCCTTTCGAGAATCCTCACAGGTCTCGCCGCCAACGTCATGTTAAGCTGAAGATCCTCCGGGATCCTAGCCAACACCTCCTCAGACTCATGCAGACACTTACGCAGCATCGAAACATGGAAGACTTTGTGGAAAGCCTTCATACTCTGAGGTAACTCCAACCGATAAGCCACTGGTCCAACCCGCTCCACCACTCTGAACGGACCGATAAACCTCGGACTCAGCTTATTCTCCGAAATGGATATGTTAGGACCCCTCAATATAGCTGCCTTGAGATACACCCGATCTCCCAGCTCAACTAGCTCTTTCCGTCTCCTATTGGCCTAACTCTTCTGCCGATCCTGAGCCTCCCTCATGTTCAGCCTCAAGACACGGATCTTCTCCGTCGTCTCGTGAACAAAATCCGCACCAAACATGCTCCTCTCCCCCACTTGAGTCCAACACAATGGTGTCCTACACGGCCTCCCATACAGAGCCTCATATGGAGCCATCCCAATACTCGTTTGGTATAAGTTGTTGTCCGCAAACTCAACCAGGATCAGATGATCCGCCCAATGACCACCATAATCTAGCACACACATCCTCAACAGGTCTTCTAAAGTCTGAATAGTCCTCTCCGACTGCCCATCTGTCTGAGGATGATACGCTGTGCTCATGTGCACCTTAGTGCCCATCTCTGCCTGAAACGCCCTCCAGAACTCAGACTTAAATCTCGGATCCCTGTCTGACACTATACTCGCTGGCACCCCGTGCAGCCTCACAATCTCCCGCAAATACTTCCTGGCCAACACTGCCGCTCCATCAGTCTTCTTGATGGCCAGAAAATGTGCCGACTTGGTCAGACGATCCACTATCACCCAAATTGCATCACACGTCCATGACACTGGCAACCCCGTCACGAAGTCCATGGTAATCATATCCTACTTCCACTCCGGAATGGGTAATCTTTGCAACATACCACTCGGAACTTGATGCTCAGCCTTCACCAGCTGACACACGTTGCACGCTGCAACCCTGCTAGCTACATCCCTCTTCATCCTGACCCAGTGATAATACCGCTTCAGATCACGACACATCTTGGTCGCCCCCGGATGAATAGACAACATACTCGAATGGGCCTCTCTCAGAATCTCCTGCCTCAGATCCTCGTCCTTGGGTACACAAACCCGCCCATTCGCCAGTATCATCCCACTCGCTGAGACCACATACTCAGAACCCGTCGTCTTAGAAGCATCAATCAACCCCTGATCCTTCTCCTGCGTAACCCGAATCCTGCTCAGTAAGTCTGCCTGGTTAGCTGCCTCTAACCCAAACGGCTCCTGTGAGATCGCGCACACCCTCAATGTACTGAGCTCACTCGCTAACTCCTCCAAATCCAGCTCCTGAGCCGAAGCAACTCGCTTCTGACTCAAAGCATCAGTCACCAGATTAGCCTTACCCGGATGGTACCCAATCTTCAGGTCATAGTCCGCGACTAGCTCCATCCAGCGCCTCTGTCTCTGGTTCAGGTCTAGCTGAGTGAAGAAATACTTCAGGCTCTTATGGTCTGTGAATACCTGCACCCTCCCGCCGTACAGATAAGACCTCCAAATCTTAAGTGCAAAGATCACTGCAGCCAACTCCAAATCATGGGTAGGGTAGTTGCACTCATGCTTCCTCAACTGCCTCGAAACATATGCAATAATCTTCCCCTGCTGCATCAGTACACATACTAGATCAACTCCTGAAGCATCTGTATACACCACATATGGCTCACCCGGCTCGGGTAACGCCAACACAGGTGTACTCGTCAGCATCTCCTTCAGCTTCCCGAAACCCTCCTAGCAAGCCGAAGACCAAACAAAAGGGACATCCTTCCCTGTCAACCTCGTCATCGGCTGTGCCATACTCGCAAACCCCTTAACGAACCTCCGGTAATAACCCGCCAACCTGAGAAAACTCCTGATCTCAGTAGCACTCCTCGGTCTAGGCCAACCTCAGATAGCCTCTATCTTAGCCGGATCCACAGACACTCCGTCTGCAGAGACAACGTGGCCAAGAAAGCTCATCTCCCTCTACCAGAAACTGCACTTTCTCAACTTCGCGTACAGCTTCCACTCCCGCAGCTTCTCCAGAACCAACCTCAGATGCACCTCGTGCTCCCCTGGACTCCTCGAGTATACCAAAATGTCATCTATGAAGATGATCACGAACACATCCAGATACGCCTGGAATACCCCGTTCATCAACCGCATGAACGCTGCTGGGGCATTCGTCAACCCAAACGGCATCACTACCAACTCATAGTGTCCGTACCTCGTCCGAAAGGCCGCCTTCCTGACGTCCGCCTCATCAATCGGAATATGATGGTATCCCGAAGCCAAGTCAATCTTGGAGAACCAGGTAGCCCCCCGCAACTGAGCCAGCAACTCATCAATGCGTGGCAGAGGGTACCTGTTCTTCACAGTAACCCAGTTAAGTCCCCGGTAATCGATGCACAACCAGAAACTCCCATCCTTCTTCTTCACAAACAACACCGGCACTCCCCACGGTGACACACTCGGCCGGATGAAACCCTTACACAACAGATCATCCAGCTGCTTCTTCAGCTCTGCCATCTCTGCTGGAGCCATACGGTAAGGCGTCTTGGATATGGGCGTTGTCCCGGGTTCCAACTCAATCATGAATGGATCCGACAGCGATGGTGGCAATCCCAACAGCGACTGATACACATCCTGGAAATCCCGAACAACCTGAATCTCTCCAACTGCAACCTCTCCAATAGTCTCAGGCATAACTATCGTCGCCTGATACGCCTCACAACCCTTCTCGATCAACTGCTCGGCCTGTAACGCTGAAATCACGAGACTCCCAGAAGTTGGTCTCACACCCTAAAACACCAACCTTCCCGTCTCCCGCTCGAACACTACTCGTCCACGTCGACAATCCAGATGGACCCTGTACCGATCCAACCAATCCATCCCCAAAATGACATCGTACAGCTCCACCGGACTGATGACCAGGTTTGCTGGCATCGACTCTTCCGTCACCAGTACATCCACACCATGAGCCTGCCCGAAAGTAGCCAACGTCCTACCGCCAGCAACCTTGACTACTCCCGGCTGCTCCCCGGAATCGCTCCGGATCCCGCTACCCTCCGCACACTCCGGAGTAATGAAGCTATTCGTAGCTCCCGAATCGAATAACACGTGGGACTCACATCCGCCCACAACTAAGTCCCTGCGCAATTCTCATGTGCCTAAGAACCCTAACGTACTATCCCGAGACTCATCCATTCTAGGACAGCTCGCCAACCTAGGATCCATGCTCTTACACCTGAAGCATCTCGGACCACCCTAAACCCTCTGACTCGGTTCCAAAGTGCTCTCCCACTTCCTCTTCTGTCTTTGCACAGGCTTACCGCCCTTTATCGGATCTACCTGCTATTGTGACCTTCTCTGCTGAACAGGAGGATTAACCACCATCACATGCTCTCTCAGGTCCTCCTCAACCATCGCAGCAATCTCAACCAGCTCCGCCCTCGTGGCGAACTTACTCGCTCTACCGCAAGTCCTCAAATCAGCTCGAAGTTCTCCCAAGAACCTCTCCACCTGGGCCTACTCGCCCTCCATGCCTCCACTCGCATGAACCAGGAGTCGAAAGAACTCCGCATCGAACTCCATCACTGATCGGTCACCCTAAGTCAACTCCAAAAACTCAACTCAAGTCGATGCCGCCTCTTGCGGAAATACTTGGCATTAAACCCAGCCAAAAATCTACCCATGCCATCACTGCCTGCACTCAGAATCCCTCTAGATACCTCAAAGAGTCGAGGTTACGCTTCACACTCATCCGCCGCTCATCGGCCCCTCAAGCTTAGCACCTCTCGAGAAAACTCTCGTGCTAATCCTCTGCATCTGCTCCATCATCCTAAGATAGGATGGGAGCTCCTCCACAGCCGCCACTCCTGGCTGCACCCAGCCATACCCGACTGCACACCAGCCATACCAGACTGAACCCCCAGAGCCTAACTCTGAGCCGGCACCCCTCCCGGTAGCCGCTCCAAGATCAATTATAGCAGACTCGCCAGACTATCTTCTCGATTCTGGCCGACACCTGCGACAGCACCCCCACCTGGGCCCGCCGCACCGCCAACCACACTGGGACCCTCACTAGTCCCACCAGCCCTCACACTGGTACACGCAATGGCCACACTCACGGATCCCTCCTGATACGTCTGCGAATCAGCCACCCGCTCCAGCGTGGTTTCTTGGGCTACACACGCGGCAGCAGACTCACTCACATGTCCCTGCCCGCGCCTACGCCCTCCACACCCACCTTGGCCTCCCCGGCCAATACCTCTAGCAACTCTAGTACCTCTACCCATTTCTCTTCACTACTAGAAGCATAAACTAAGAATACTAGAAAGCAAGAAAGGTCAAACACACATACCGTGGAATCTCATTGAAGGCTCGGAGAAGATGATCAGGACTCCAAACCACACAACAATCAATTGACTAACTCACATAATCAATCAATCAATCAATTCAGCACGCAATTGACTACTCCACATAATCAACTACGTTCTCCCGCCCTAGAACCATAAGGTCTCTGATACCAAACTGAAACAACCCGATCCATTTTTTTTATATATATAAATTAGCACCGAATTAGCAGCCTCATAAATGCTAACCCTCAACATGCTAAAATTCTCAATATAGCAAACATTCACCGGAAATCAATTATGCAAATAAACCATTAAATAATACTTCATAAACCAATAACCAATCATTCAACATCCTAGACCGTTCTATATCGAATCACTAACAACCTACCAATCCAATAATCCACGCAAACGAGACCACTAGATCATCCATCTCATCCTCCCCCTGATTCCATGATCATACTTTGCCTTTACCTGCATCACATAGCAAAAAGAGTTGCGTGAGTATTATCACAAATACTCAGTGAGACGGTCCTCCCATCAACAGACTATGTACTTAGTCATAGCATAGATACAATACCAGGGTTATCAAACAACACGCAAAACACAACGATCAATACGTCAAACTGACGGCAATCAGAAATGCGTGTCGATCGACACAAACATTCTGTGTCGATCGACACAGTCTGTGTCGCTCAACACAAACACCGTGTGTCGCTCGACACGGAGCCCAGAAAACGCAGAAAATCAAAATCGATCATATCCTCCCATGGATCGATTCCAGACGCGTTTTCATCGATTTCCTGCACAAATTGAACATCCAAACACGAATACAACCAGGATTAGAACCCTGATCTAGAAACTAGACAGCGAGGTCTTTCCAACGGCATATGGATCGTATCCTGATTCTTTCTGGTTCGACGGGAATCCTCCCTCGAAGCGGACTGATCGCAGACACAAAACTGCTGAAACCTCTCTCGGGAAAAGAACGATAACTCTCAGAATACATATCCGATTTACAAACCGTTTCCTCTAGAATCAAGATTAGAGAGTGGAGAACTTACCCTCAAAGTTTCACTCTGATCCGATTCCACCTTCCTAGCCGATCGTCTCTGCCAAAAACCCGAGCAGAATTGATTTTCTCTCAAGGAAATCACTTCTCACACAATCCTCACATAAACTCTCTTTCCTCTCTCAACCTCTTCTGATTTCGGCCAAAATAAAAGAGAAAACGCGTTCCCCACGCTTTTATAATGAAACCCTAGGGTTTCCTAAACAGGCCCAAATCAGAAACCGAAACCGTCGGTCTGATTTTACCCGTGGATCGACACACATTCCCAAAAAAATCCCCTTTTGGTTCACGGGCGTTACATTTATACTCTGAGGTAACTCCAACCGATAAGCCACTGGTCCAACCCGTTCGACAACCTTGAATGGACCCATACACCTCGGACTTAGCTTATTCTCTGAAATGGATCTGTTAGGACCCCTCAACAGCGCTGCCTTGAGATACACCAGATCTCCCATCTCAAACTCCAGCTCTTTCCTCCTCTTATCGGTATAACTCTTCTGCCGATCCTGAGCCTCCTTCACGTTCAGCCTCAAAACACAGATCTTCTCCGTCGTCTCCTGAACAAAATCTGCACCAAACATGCTCCTCTCCCCCACTTGAGTCTAGCATAATGGTGTCCGACATGGCCTCCCATACAGAGCCTCATATGGAGTCATCCTAATACTCGCCTGATAGTTGTTGTTATAAGCAAACTCTACCAAGTTCAGATGATCCGCCCAATGACCACCATAATCCAGCACACACATCCTCAGTAAATCCTCCAGTGTCTGAATCGTCCTCTCAGACTGCCCATCCGTCTGAGGATGATACACCATAGTCAAATGCACCTTAGTGCCCACCTCAGCCTGAAATGCCCTCCAGAACTCTAAGGTAAATCTCGGATCCCTGTCTGACACAATACTCGCTAGCACCCCGTGCAGCCTCACAATCTTACGCACATACTTCTGGGCCAACACTGCTGCTCCATCGGTCTTCTTGATGGCAAGAAAATGTGCTGACTTGGTCAGACGATCCACAATCACCCAAATAACATCATAGGTCCGCGACACCGGCAAACCTGTCACAAAGTCCATGGTAATCATGTCCCACTTCCACTCCAGAATAGGCAAAATTTGCAACAACCCACACGGAACCTGATGCTTAGCCTTCACTAGCTGACACACGTTACACGCTGCAACCCAACTAGTGACATCCTTCTTCATCCCGATCCAGTGATAATACCGTTTCAGATCCCGGTACATCCCCCGGAAGAATCGACAAAATGCTCGAATTTGCCTCTCTCAGAATCTCCTGCCTCAGATCCTCATCCTTGGGTACACAAACACGCCCGTTCACAAGTATCGTCCTACTCGCCGAGACCTGATACTCTGAACCCACAACCCGAGAAGTATCAATCAAACCCTGATCCTCCTCCTGAGCTGCCCGAATCCTGATCAACAAATTAGCCTGGTTAGCTGCCTCTAACCCCAACGGCTCCTGTGAGATAACACACAACCTCAAGGTGCTAATCTCGCTCACCAACTCCTCTATATCACGCTCATGAGCCGAAGCAACCCTCTTCCGACTCAACGCATCTGCAACCAGATCAGCCTTACTCAAATGGTACCCAATCTCCAGATCATAATCTGCCACCAACTCCATCCAGCGTCTCTGTCTCTGGTTCAGCTCCGGCTGAGTAAAGAAATACTTCAGACTCTTATGGTCTGCGAATACCTACACCTTCCGGCCATAAAGATAAGATCGCCAAATCTTTAGAGCGAAAATCGCCGCAGCCAACTCTAAGTCATGGGTAGGGTAGTTGCACTCATGCTTCCTCAAATGTCTCGAAGCATATGCAATTACCTTCCCCTGCTGCATCAAGATGCATCCGTATACACTACGTAAGGCTCGCCTGGATCCGGCAACACCAACAGTGGTGTACTAGTCAGCATCTCCTTCAACTTCCCGAAACTCTCCTCGCAAGCTGAAGACCACACAAAAGGAACATCCTTCCCCATCAACTTCGTCATCGCCTGCGCCATACTCGCAAAACCCTTGACGAACCTCCGATAATAACCATCTAAACCGAGGAAGCTCCTGATCTCCGTGGCATTCCTCTGTCTAGGCCACCCTCTGATAGCCTCAATCTTAGCCAGAACCACAGAATCTCCCTCTGCAGACACCACATGGCCAACAAAACCCATCTCCTATTGCCAAAACCTGCACTTGCTCAGCTTAGCAAACAGCTTCTGCTCCTGCAACTTCTCCAATACCAGTCTTAGATGAATCCCGTGCTCCTTAGGACTCCTCGAATATACAAAGATATCATCGATAAAGATGATTACAAACTCATCCAAGTAATCCTGGAACACCCCATTCATCAACCTCATTATGCCGCTGGTACATTCGTCAACCCGAAAGGCATCACCACATACTCATAATGCCCATACCTCATCCTGAAAGCCGTCTTCCTCACATCGGCCTCATCGATAGGAATCTGATGGTAACTCGAAGCCAAATCAATCTTGGATAACCAAGTAGCCCCTGGTAACTGATCCAAAAACTCATCAATCTGCGGCAGAGGATACCTGTTCCTCACACTGACTCGGTTAAGTCCTCGGTAATCGATGCACAAATGGAAACTCCCATCCTTCTTCTTCAAAAACAACACCGACGCTCTCCACGGTGAACTACTGGGCCGAATGAAACCCTTGCCCAACAGATCATCCAGGTGCTTCTTCAACTCTGCCATCTCTGCTGGAGCCATACGGTAAGGTGCCTTAGATATTGGAGTCCTCTCAAGCTCCAACTCAATCGTAAAAGGATCAGACCGAGACGACGGTAATCCCTGCAACTACTGAAAAACATCCTGGAAGTCTCAAACAACCCGAATATCACCCACTGCAACCTCTCCAACAAACTCTGGCATAACAATCGTCGCCAAATATACCTCGCAGCCCTTCTCAATCAGCTGCTCGGCCTGAATCACCGAAATCACGAGACTCCCGGAAGTCGTTCTCACACCCTGATAAACCAACCTCCCTGCCTCTCGCTCAAACACGACTCGTCCTCGATGACAATCCAAATGGACTTTGTACCGATCCAGCCAGTCCATCCTGAGAATGACATCGTACAACTCCACCGGACTATTGATAAGATATGCTGGTATCAACTCTCCTGCCACCAGAACATCCACACCACGAGCCCGCCAAAAGGTAGCCAAGACCTCCCTCCAGCCACTCTAACTACTCCCAGCTGCTATCCGGAATCGCTCTGGATTCCGCTGCTCTCTACACACTCCGGAGTAATGAAGCAATTCGTCGCTCCAGAATCAAATAACACGTGAGACTCACACCCACCTACTACTAAGGTCCCTGCACAAATCCCATGTGCCTAAGAACCCTAACATAATATACTATCCCAAGACTCGTCCTTCCAAGGATAGCTCGCCAACCTGTGATCCATGCTCCCATACCCGAAGCATCCCGGACCACCCTGAACCCTTTGACTCGGTCCCAAAGTGCTCTCCCACTTCCTCTTCTATCCTTGCAGGCTTACCGCCCTTGCTTGGACTTACCTGCTGCTCCGACCTTCTCTGTGGAACAGGCGGATTAACCACCATCACCTGCTCCCTCAAGTCCTCCTCAATCGCCGCATTAATCTCAACTACCTCCGCTCTCGTGGTGAACTTACTCGCTCCACAGCGAGTCCTCCCAACAGCTCGAAGTCCTCTCAAGAACCTCTTCACTTGGGCCTGCTCGCCCTCCATGTCTCTATCCGCATGAACCATAAGTCGACTAAACTCTGCATCGAACTCCCTCACCGACCGGTCACCCTGAGTAAACTCTAAAACCATAACTCAAGCCGATCCACCGCCTCTTGCGGAAATACCTGGCATTAAACTCAGCCAAGAATCCTCCCAGGCCATCTCTGCTTGCACCCTCCTGGCCACAATACCTCTCACCAGAGATGTGCATCACCCTCTAGGTAATGAATCTCCAGATCCATTCATCGGCCTCCTCAGGCCTAGCATCTCCCGAGAAAAATCTTGTGCTAATCCTCTGCATCGGCTCCATCATCCAAAGACAGGATAGAAGCTCCTCCGCAGCTGCCACTTCCGGCTGTACCCCAGCCATACCCGGCTGTCCACCAGCCACACCTGGCTGCACACAGTCACATCCGGCTGCACACCAGCCATACCCGGCTGCACATCAGCCCACTCGGCTACACACCTGGAGCCTGACCCCGAGCCGGTTACCCACCGGACTATTAACTCGATCCTGGTAAACACCTGCGGCAGCACCCCCACCTAGGCCCGTCGCACCGCCAGCTACACTGGGACCCTCACTAGTCCCACCAGCCCTCACACCGGTACCAGTAGTGGCCACACCCATGGATCCCTCCTGATATGTCTGCGAATCAGCCACCTGCTCCTGCGTGATCTCTTAGGCCACACTCGCGGCAGCATACTCACTCCCAAGTCTCCGCCCGTGCTCACGCCCTCCACAACCACCTCGGCCTCTCCGGCCTATACCTCTAGCAACTCTAGTACCTCTACCCATTTCTCTTCACTACTAGAAGCAGAAACTAAGAACACTAGAAAGCAAAAAGTCAAATAACACATACCGTGGAATCTCATTGAAGGCTCAGAGAAGATGATCTAGGACTCCAAACCCACACAGCAATCAATTGACTAACTCACATAATCAATCAATTCAGCACACGCAATTGACTACATAACTTAATCAACTACATTCTCCCCACCCTAGAACCATAAGGGCTCTGATACCAAACTTAAACAACCGAACTCGTTTTTTTTTTATACATTGGATTCAAATTAACATTCCCATAAATGCTAACTCTCACTAACCCAATCAACCAGTCAATCAAACAGCGGAAAACAAGACAAATAACCAAGTAAACCATTCAATAACTCAATCCATAAACAATAATCAATAACCAGTATCAAATCCATGACATAACTCAATATCTAAACTAGTTCAATCTCAATTCCAGAATCACTAACACCTAGCAATTCTAACAACATAAGTCACGCAACCGAGACACTAGATCATCTGCTCTTCTCGGCCACGATTCCACGATCACATTTTCTCTTTACCTGAATCACATGGTTATAAGAGATGCATTAGTATTATCATAAATACCTAGTGAGACGGTCATTCCATCTACTTGGCTATACACACAGGCATAAGAAAATATCACAATACCAAGCGATCAAACAAAAATGCATAACACAATAATCAACAAGAGAATCACACATAAATCAAAACATCAATCAAACGCATTCTAACATTCTCTTTACCCAGATAAGCCATGGTCACGCACTCACCTCGATTCCGGATTCAAATTGAGGATGAACACGAAGAACACACAACCCTAAATCGCCCAACCTCTGATTTCACTCTCCCAACCCGAAATTAACCAATGTACGATCCTATAACCTAAACTGAATTAGGGTTTTAAAAAACTGGAACGACACGCTGACTTTGAAATACACCAAGAACGGAGATTACCTTAGAATAAGGATCTGCAAATCTGATATAGAAAGTAGACAGAGAGAGCTTTCCACAGATAGGTGGATCGTCTCCTAAGTCCTTCTTGTTCGACAGCAATCCTCCCTCACAATGGACTGATCGCTGACCCAAAACTGTAGAAACATCTCTTAGTAAAACGACCTTAACTCTCGAAATACAAATCTAAATGACAAACCGATTTCGCCCAAAGCTAGATAAGAGAGTAAAAAACTTACCATAGTAGTTTCACTCCAATCCGATCTAACCTTCCCTGCCGTTCATCTCCCCTTCTAAAATCGGACAGAACAGTTCTTCTCTAAAAAAAACCACTTCTCTCACATTTTACTCAATCCACGAATCTCAGCCTCTCTCTCTCTGATTTCTCACCCAAAAACGCGACCA
Organism: Arabis hirsuta; assembly: GCA_964056655.1. NCBI lineage: Eukaryota > Viridiplantae > Streptophyta > Magnoliopsida > Brassicales > Brassicaceae > Arabis > Arabis hirsuta. Next base: position 10,969,077 of record OZ053311.1, read on the forward strand.
AAATACTTCTGATCGTGTTCTATACTCAACCAAGGGTTTTACCTAACCAACCACGCGAACCGGACAATTAAAATTGAACCAAACCGGTTCAGTTGAACAATTTCCCCAAAAATTGGTTCGCGGTCGTTACAGATCCAGTGTAATGACCCGTGCCTTGGTCTAAGCCAGCCAAGGCAGAACCCTTGTGGGAAGGCCGGATCAATTCAGACCGTTTGACCCAAAATCTATCCTAAGCATCTCGGTGACTAACCTGTGTGCTTAGTTGCTCGATGACTATGCAGTGGTGCGTGCCTGGTTAATGAGTCACATATGTCTTACCTTTGGCTGAAGGAACGACCAAGCAGGACGTGCCTCTGTTAGAAAACCTTACCCAAGGTCGAAGACTCCTAAGCAGGAGGTGTCTTTGTCCTGTCCCAGCCTTGTCTTTTGTGAGAAAAATATCCAGTGACACGTGTCGCGACATGGGCAGTGTTCGGTGGAATGACTTAGACAAGTGGATGTGACCTGTCCAGTAGCTTCACCACCTTACCCATGCCTATAGATAGCCTGAATCCGACCCACCAAGCAGGACACACGAAAAAAATCAGTTTATAGCGAATTCTCACTAAGAAAATTCTAACTAATTCCCACGATCGTTCTGATAAGTTCAGTTCGTTTGCTTGACCGTTCATCCAGCCTGTATCAATCCGAACTATAGTCCACATCAAACCAGTCCGTGAAAACCTAGGGTAAGCATTCCGATGTCTAAGTTCGCTTCTGTCCAATTGTTCTCACGTTATGATCTTGACTCTAACTCGAGTTTCTTGATCTGATGGTCGAACCATCACAAACCCATAGGCAGTTTCGCTAAGTCTAAAAGATCTAGAGAAAGTCCGCGAGAAGTCCCAGTCCGGTTTAGATTCCAGTCGAGACTAAGGCAAAAACCTTGAGCGCTCCTTGAGAAAGAGGTGAGTCTTTGGTTATGCTTGTCGTGTGCTAGATGAGTAGAGCACACATTGCCTATTGATTGAGATACTTTCTTGAAATGCATAAATGCTTACTTGACTATAACTTAAGCATAAAAAAATGAACATATTATAAGTTTATATCGCAGTCTAAAAACTTATAACGAATGACATGATATTCCCTTAAGGCTGTGACTTAGCCAATAAAAATTTTGGTTAAGCCACGAGGAAAGGAGAGACGGGATTGTAGCATTTGGCCGTGTGTTGCATGACGATTCAAGGGTTCTGTGCAGTTACATAAAGATTTGGTCACCAGAACATGAGGATTCTATGGTTTTAGCCTACGTGGTTTTGATCTGAGGAATGCCTCTAGTTTCACATGAAGGGAATAGTCATGGCCAAAGGCCTTATGAAACATAATCATATAACGTATCACACTTTCATTCAAACTACGTGTGATTGTTATTTTGGTTTTGATGGGGAATGGTTATTGAATGCTTAAGGGAACCCTAGACTCATTGAGTAACTAGTACTCATGACTCAATTTGTTTTGCAGGCAACCTTAGCGGGTAGACCACTCGAAAGCACACAAAGGAACTTAGGAAAATCAGTTGGTAGATTTTCTAGCTTATTGTAAATTCGTTAACACTTAATATCTAAACGAATAGTTGAGTGCTATACTCTTGCCCAAATATCTTTGTAATCCGTTTAAAACTTAAGTAAAAAGATATATAAAATAAAGTTTTTGGTGCAACTCGGGTTTCAAATGATATTAAGTCTTGTCCGGACGAACTAACCGTCGGTCGTGCCTCGGGTTTGCAAGCCTGGAGGCATGGTCGAAGGGGATAAACACCTAGAAGTCTTGTCTAAAGAACTAGGATGTGTTCTGGGAACCTCTGATCGGACAACTAAGTGTTCGTCAGTGGTGTTCCCAGTCTATAAACGATCGGGGGCGTTACAAATAGTGGTATCAGAGCATGGTTCTGCTCATGCTCATTTAAGACTCGGTTTTCAAAGATTTTATCGAGTCAAAAAGTCGCAAAAAGCATGTAGGATAAACTGATTATGTTCGTGTGCTATTTATATATAAGATGGGTTAAGACTTACCTGATTCTTTGATTGTAGATGGATTCCCCACCGCATCAGGACATCCGAGTATATCGTGACTTTCCTTCAGTACCGCGAATTGGTCCGCCAAGAGGGCAGGGACCGCATGGGAAGAATTATTTGACAAGAAATTATGGTCAACCTTTGTTGGGTTATAGGACGGATTCATTAGTTGAGTCCGATCAGTCAGAATACGTGCCGCAAACTGTGCAGCCAAATCAGTAATGGGAGTATATTGATGAAAACTCCCCGAATTCACTAGCGGAGTTGGGACTTCGAGATATTAGTGATCTCGGGCCTGAAGGATCGCATCACAGAGGATGGATGTCCTCTGAACGGATAGAGTCCCGATCAATAAGGATATTGCAGCGAGATGATAGTTTCACAAGTGATGACTAACCGACTCGACCAGATTATGAGGGCTAGTCAACTTGGGATACACCGTCTGTAAGTCCAGGCAGCGGTGTTACTTCTGGTCGGAGGCGTCCAGTGAAAGAAGAATGGGTAGTTCGAGAAAGACAGAGACCGAACGGTCCAGGCAATCCTGAAAATGCCGGACCAAGTAGAGATAGAATAGAGCCGAGGAACATAGACGATCGGTTGATGGATGTAATACGTGATTTGGCAAGACGTTTAGGTGATCAGCATCGAACTCTAAGACGAGTTCATCAAGACCCTTTACCTTCACCACCTAATTTCTTGAAGACGACGATGATGATGAAGAACATAGGAACGCGGAGATTCTTTGGTTTTGCTAATCCGCATGAGGCCGATGAATGGTTGCAGGAGATGGAAAGGAATTTTGCGGCAACCCGTTGTCCTGAGGATTTCAAGACAGAGGTAGCAGTGCACTATCTTTTGGAAGATGCGATTAATTGGTGGAGTAGTGTTAAAGAGCACTACGTGTGAATAAATATTTCATGGGAAATCTTTCGAGGAGAGTTTTAGCGAAAATACTTTCCACCCGAAGTGAAAGATCGGTTAGAGAGACAGTTCCAAGAGTTAAAACAAGGGTAGGACAGTGTGCGAAAGTATGAAGCTGAGTTTACCCGGCCTCGGCGTTACGCTCACTATGGTTTAGATAATGAGGCGGCCGTGATAAGGAAGTTTATCCGCGGTTTGAGACCCGAGCTTATGAACCGGCTGTTGGCGATAGAGTACCACAGTCTGTTCGAGTTGGTAGAACGGGCGGTGAACATAGAAGAAGGTTTAGAGATTGAGCAATGTTTCTATGAACAGTCGCAAATTGTAAGCGCCATAACAAATCGTTCAAAGACCACGACCCGTTAACCAAGTCATCCAAATTGGGAGGTACGAACAGAGAGTAGGGCAAGGCCAAGGCCGTGGGCAAGGACAACCTACTGGCCGCGATCATGGACGAGGACTGGTAGGTCGAGGAACGCCTGCGGTAGAAACTCTGCCACAGTGTTTTAAGTGTTCCCGTTGGGGCCATTTTTCTAGAGCCTGTCCGAATGAAGAAAGGACACAGCCTGTTCCAGGCCATGTCATATGTTTCAACTGTAACTAGCCGGGACATTATTCCACTTCATGTCCGGCTAAGACTAACATGCCAGCGGCTGTGCGGGCCTTAGAAATACAAGAGATTGAACCATCTCCAAAACGCCAAGCAATCATGGGGCGTGTGTACCCCTTAGATAAACTTGGATATTCACGACCTTCTAAAGGTCCCATTTCAGGTACATGAGGGTTCTAGTTCAATCTCTCAGTAATGTACGATATTATGGTACTTGTTAAAATTTTGTTTAATAAAAATAAAGAATTTGCACGAAAATTTATTAAACAAAAGGTTATTGCTGGAATATAGGAACATTATGTTTTGCTGGTGTTCCCACACATGTTCTGTTTGACTCATCAGGAGTGACGCATAGTTTTGCATCACTTGATGTCACCTCGCGCTTTAAGGGGATCTTTACCATAGTAAAGGTCCAAGTTCCAATCCGAACAACGGGTGATCAAATCATGTATGCAACGACTTGCTACATAGGAGTTCCGATCATTATTCATAACCACACGTTCCTAGTGAACCTATTAGTCCTTCCCTTAGATCATTCCGAAGTCATCTTAGGAATGGACTGGTTATCAGAGTACATGACTCATTCAGATAACTTTTGAGCAAGGTGGAAATCCTTCCTTAACATTTCACGGAATCCAACCCAATTTTGTGGTATCCTTCGTAACGGCTTTAAGAGCGCAAAAGGCCATTGCCGAAGGAGAAGTCTACCTTGTAACAATAAGTGTGATGAGTGATAGCAAATCATAAGAGCCAAAGTTAGAAGAAATTCCCATAGTCCAAACCTACGATGATGTGTTTAGGCCCTTGGAAGGGTTACCACCATCTCATAACGAGCCATTTACCATCCTGTTGGAACCGGGGGCGGCTCCAATAGCCAAGGCCCCATACCGTATGGCCCCTGCAGAACTGGCGAAGTTAAAGAAGCAATTAGAGGATCTAATGGAGAAGGGATTCATTAGACCAAGTTCATCATCCTGGGGAGCACCGGTTTTATTCGTAAAGAAGAAAGATGGCAGTATACGATTATGTATAGATTATCGGGGGATCAACAATGTCGCTATCAAGGACAAGTATCCATTGCCCAGAATAGATGAGTTGCTAGATCAATTGCAAGGGGCGAGTTGGTTTTCAAAGATTGATTTAGCATCCGGCTATCATCAGATTCGGGTCGCGGAGACGGATATTATGAAGACCGCGTTTAGGACACGATATAGCCACTACGAGTTTGTGGTCATGCAGTTTGGCCTAAACGATGCACCGACTACATTAATACGGTTAGTGAACCAAGTCTTTCGAGACTACTTAGATGAGTTTGTCATCACATTCATAGATGACATACTTATCTATTCTAAGAGCGCGTAAGATCATAAGATACACCTAAGAAAAGTATTAAAACGATTGAAGAGGCGTTTAGCAAGTGTAGCTTGTGGGAAAGGGAGATTGGATTTTTAGGCCATCGGGTCTCGGAACAAGGAGTATCGGTCGATCCCAGGAAGATTAATGTGATTCAGGATTGGCCGCAACCAACTAACGCCTCGGAAATCCATAGCTTTTTGGGATTGGCAGGATATTATAGAAAATTCGTGAGGATTTTCTAGCATATAAGCCGTTGACTCGCCTGACCGGTAAAGGCGTAGTCTTTACATGGGGTGAGGATAAAGCGTTTAGGTTGCTAAAGGAGGCTTTAACAACCGCATCGATCCTAGCTTTACCTAAGCCTAACCAGTCGTTCACATTTTACACAGATGCGTGTGGAACGGGATTGGGATGTGTATTGATGCAAGGCAAGAAGGTCATTGCCTATGCATCTTGCATATTGAAAAAAACACGAAGAAAATTATCCCACCCATGATCTATAAATGGCCGCAGTTGTTTTTGCTTTAAAGATATGGCGATCATATCTGTATGGTGAGACAGTACACGTGATGACGGATCATAAGAGCTTAAAATACTTATTCGCACAATCTTATCTTAACTTAAGACATAGAAGGTGGATAGAATTCATAGTGGATTATGACTTGGACATCACTTATCATCCCGGAAAGGCAAACGTAGTTACCGATGCCTTGAGTCGCCTCAAGGTCAAGGTTGATGTAGAAAAGGACTTGATTAGTTTAACCACAGAATTCAAAAGGATAAGCTTGTCAGCCTTAGAAGGGGAAAATAGTGAGCCGTGGGGTTTACAGGCGGTGAGCCAAGCGGGATTACTACAACGGATTCAGCTTCAACAGAGAGGATGAGAATTTAAAGAAGATTATCGAAGAGTTGGATACTCTAGAAGGGCCAAACGTGAGTGGGTACCATTTGGCCGCATATGGTACCTTGCTCCAAAATAAAAGGATTACCATGCCTAAGGGTCAAGACTTACGGGAAGAAATCCTAAGGACGGCGCATCATTCCTTACTTAGTATTCACCCAGGGAGTACTAAGATGTACCGGGTGATCCACCAGTACTATCATTAGCTAGGAATGAAGCGTTCTGTCGCGAAATAGGTAGTGTAGTGCCAAACCTGACAACAGGTTAAGATCGAGCACCAAGTCCCAGCCGGATTATTGCAAAGCCTACCGATGCCAAAGTGGAAATGGGATGCGGTGGCTATGAATTTTGTTACGGATTTGCCAATGGCACCCGAACGGGGAAACGATGCGATTTGGGTAGTTGTAGATCGTTTAACCAAAAGTGCACACTTCTTGCCAATGAGGATCGACGACAACATTGGAGTGTTGGCAGTCTCCGCCAACATAGTTTCTGACCTTGACCCTAGGTTCACGGCTAGATTTTGGCGAGCTTTTCAGAAAGCTCTCGGGACCAATCTACTCATGAGAACCGCATTTCGCCCGGAGACAGATGGTCAGACGGACCGAACCATTAGGACCCTAGAAGACCTACTTTGGATGTGTAAGATAGATTCAAGACCTACTTCATTTGCCATTAGTGGAATTTGCATACAACAATAGCTTTCATGCTAGTATTGGTATGTCGTCGTATGAAGCTTTGTACGGGCGTTGTAACACCCCCGATCTGCGGTGAAGCCACCGACCAAGGTTGCCACAACCCTTTTGACTAATAGGACGGTTGGTCAGACTAAATCCTTGAAACAATTCCAAGTTTTGGTCCGTCCTTCAATCCTACCGTCCCTCTTGACTCTGGTCTAAGGCTTGCCAACCCGTTCCAGAGAAAAAAGTTATGTTAGCTCGGACAAAGCTAAAACTATCAGACACTCGTAGCTTTAGAAAACATTCCTTTTATTGCTAAATATAATAATTCATCAAATCAATACAAAAATCATACCGTTGGGATATCCCCAGTCAAATCATAAATAATAAATACCACATCGCTTTACAATTGCACCGTAATCTACACCAATGGCCTAACGTCCGATGTCCCCAATAAGGCTTTCCCGACTACTGGTTACCTGCAACAAAAAGAGTGGGATGAGTAATCTAATATTACTCAGTGAGTATGGCTCCCCTAACATGCATAATCATTCCCACCCTAACCCAAAATAACAAGCAGCATGCAAATGTCGATCAAGACAATAATCGAACAACAAGGCATCTCACACGAGATGTGATCAATCACAATAATAATAATCAACAATCAAGACAAGGAAATCAACCAACCAAGCAATCAAGTAAGACCAACAATCAAGACTCGACTCTCTACAACACACGTAATCAAATAATTGATTCTACACAAACAAACTACGAACTCTATATGCAATGCAATCCGGATCTATTTTCATTCTTAAGGCCTTGCAGTTTCGTCATCCATTCCCGGGCACCTAGAAACGTAGCCACAAAGGCACATGAATCCCAGTTCCCTTCCCTTCAGAACTCCCGCACCGTCGTACCTACACGGCCAAGAGAGCTACCCAAGTACCATCCGCGCTTACGTGGTTAACCCATAGCACCTCCATGTGCCGTTAAGCACGTCTTTCCGGGAACGTCGAACCGCCTCACATCTCATCACTTATACATGCTAACTAAATGATGACATGCAAATATCAAAGCGTCACTCAATCACAAACAACAACACTCAAGACAATCACCATTTATACTTAGTAAAATTCTCAACAGTTTCCACTGGGAACCTCAAATCAGTTCGAAACAAACACGCATGTGATCCGCTCACTCGGATTCGCCCTTTTGTTCCAAGCGGACATACATGTGATCCACACACTCGGATCTTCACCTGCATGCATCTCACATTACCAAATACTCAATATAATGCAATTACCAAACAATATAAATCAATAAGTATTAGCACCCAAATCACTCAACATGCAATCAATATCGTGCTTATACTTAGTCAAATTCACAGAAATTATTAATAATCGCATCCAATATTTTAACTAAACGTGCAAGCCATTTTCACATATTTCTTAGTAAAATTTATGAGAAACTCATGCATTTTTCTTGAGTACTAGCTATCACGAAATCAAGCATGCATGTATGAAAAATCAAGGAAAAACACTTAACAATTTCCTACCATTTTACCATGCAAATCACTGTTAAAAGAAAGCGTAACAACAAGAAATCAACATGCGTTCGACTCATCAACGCACGACAAACATCACCACACTCACGGTTTTGGCTAGGAACTCGAGCTACGGCAGGAGGACACGCTCGCTGTAACGCCCCGAACCCGATGCCTGGACCGGGCGGCCCGGAACGCCACAACCCCATGCGCTCGGGACTATCAATACTTCTGTTTAGAACAAATCCAAAACACAAACACGACTGTCCCGCAACGCTCTTCCCGCCCATCGCTCTCTGAGGCTTGCCAACCCGGATTGCGGTGGACGGTTGGTTTGGTCCGGACTAGATCATGCATCATTATCACTTGAAAAAATTTGAAAACACTTGTTTTATTACTTAGATTATTTTTAGGCGAAAGTCTAGTTGTACAAACGTATAAGGTTGGATCCGCGATTTAAGACAATACATAGTAAAAATCATATATTTGCAAGAACATCGAAATCACCTAACGTCTGATGATCCAATTCGTCCAACGAGTCCTCTAAGGTTCCCGACTAGGGTTACCTGCAACAAATAGTGTGGGGTGAGTAATCTAGAATTACTCAGTGAGTTAGAGTCGAACTAACAGATCAATACAACAACCCGCCCCAAAACCCCAAAATAGCAAGCATCAAGCAATCACGCAGCAACAGCACGAAGCAACCAAAGACTCAGACTCGTAGACCTATATGAATGCACCATAAGGAATTCCTCTCTTACTCCAAATCTCAAGGCCTCGTAAACCCGTCGTCCATTCCCAGGCAACCCACGGAAACTGCAGCCACACAGGCACGTACTTTCCCAGTCCCACCAGCGGACTCATACACCGTAGTGTATGCACGGCCGAGGGAGAGACCCTAGTACCCTCTGTGCATACATGGCTATCCCGTAACGCCTACGGTTAAGACAACCATGATCCATCAGGGAACATCGGTTTGCCACTCAACACATCTCACCCCAGCATGCTTACTATGACCGCGAATGCATCTATTACTCATCAAGTAAACAAACAAGGGCAAGCGATTAACATGCAATCACGCAAAACTACAAGGAACCTAGCATGCAATACGAATCTGGGTTACGAAAACTCAAGCAGAGATGCATGCAACGGTTTTCTATCAATGAATGAACGAGACAGTCAACAGTGTGAAATTTCTCCTCGGTCGGTGACATGCAGTCGCCGCGATCTTTCCTGGCCGTTTCCACATGTCAACGGCCGGCCCCACGTTCGGGAGAGTTAATGCATGCACTGCCATCCTACCCGCAAGCCTCAATTAGGAGGTTCACAGCCAACACGGCAACACTTAACAACATAATGAACATGCATGCATATAACCCATACTCAAGCTCAAGAGAAATCAACAAGGTAAACAAGCCCACAGGGATTCGACTCATCAATCCCCGTGACCCAACTCACAGTGTTCAAGCGGACGGAGAGGTGGAGTTAATGGCGACGATTTCTTCCTGGGACTCGGAAAACCTGTGGCTACGGGAATCAGTTTAACTATGGATTCAACCCTTAAGGGTAAGCAAAAACCAAAGAGGATTGCTAAGGGTAACTAGACCTTACCGGAAACGACACGCGATTCTACTCGGGTAAGGGAGAAAAATCAAGATTTTACTAAGGATAGATTTCTAGAGAGAAAAGGGCAGCGTATGGGTAAGGAAATAAGAAAAATGGTCGATGGGTAAGGGGTTGGGTCCTATTTATAGAGAAAACTCGTTTTCTCTCGCTTTTGCCGCACTGCCCGCATGCCCGACACGTGGCGGGTAACTTCGTGCGCGCCCAAGTCCGACAGACGCTACCCCTGGCGTGTGTCAGACTCACCCGCCGACCACAGACTCTACCCCTGGCGTGTCAGACACGACAGTCTGCACCACCCACGGCCCTTGCGTGTGTCAGTTGCGACCCATGGGTTTAGACGTTACTCGGGTCATGTCAGATGCTACCCGCGCATGATGACACGTGGCACAACATGACTGTCGCCCCAGCCCATGCCCAACGTGTCTTCACGCACTCTACCGCATGTGGGAAAGTCCTTCCCCCCATCCAACGACATCGACCCGCGTCCCGCAACACTTACCCGCGGTCACACAAACCGTCCCGTGACACGAGCAAGCCAACCCGCGGTCAGATTTCTCGACCCAAGGTCGTTTTCTCTCGGCGCAACCTAGATTTTCCTCGGCAAAAATCTAACTTAGAGCTTTCTAAGTCTAGACCGATCTAATTTCCCCTAAAGCCGCACACTTAGGAAACTCAAAACCTTTCGGCCGTCCTAGGGCACTTATCGGGTTATAACACTCGCCGTCTTGGATCTCTTAGAACTTGAACCTAAGGACATAGATTTTCCTTAGAAACTTAGCCAAAACGGATATGAAATTAAGCCATAGAAAAAGTCTAGATCTTACCGAAGAAAGCACCAAAGATCTACCCATAATTTCTTCACCACAAACTTAAAAATCAAGAATCTTCGCTATGGAAGCTCTAGAACGATTTTGACAGAATTTGGTTCAGAGAAAAATCGAATGGGTAGAAAAATGAGGGTTGGGGGTAGTATTTCTAGCCAAAAACTCGGAAATCTCGACCAAAACGCTACCCGGCGAATGCAGGCACGCGGCAGACTGTTTCTGCTACCCAGACTCGACCCGCGTGCTACCCAGACCTGACAACTCGTTACCCATCCCGACACACGCTACCCAGTCTCAATCAGAACGTTACCAATCTCGATCAGAACGTTACCCGTCTCGATCAGAATGCTACCCGTCCGACAGCTCGCTACCCAGTCTCGATCAGAATGTTACCCGACTCGATGAGAACGTTACCCGCGCATGACTGACACATGGCAGATTGTTTCCGCGACCATCCCAAGCCGAGCGTTCCTACCACGCGCTTACCCGCGTCGAGAAAAACTTACCCGTGACTCGACTGATCCGTTCTGTCTCGACCCGCGATACGACTTCCTTACCTGCGACTCGACTGTCTCGACCGTGACGCATGAAAACTTAACCTGTGGAGTATTTTTTTTATAAAATCAGATTTACTCGATGGAATTTGGATCTTCTTCGACCAAAATCCTTCTAAGGATTTCCCCAATCCTTGCCGCACTAAAATTATTCGAAGCCGCAAACTCGTAGATCATTGACCGTTGACCGTTGACTATTGACAGTTGACTATTCCTATGCAACATCAAGGTTGTCACATTCTCTCCCCCTTATTAGAATTTGTCCCGAATTCTCTAAGACTCAAGGTTCCTTTAGTGCCAACCATCATTCCACTCCATATGGCATGTACTCCTCGTCTTCTTCTTCATACTTTCTTTTCATTCCATTCGCCCTTTGAGCTAACAACTGAATCCTTTCAATTGATTGCTTCTCTCATCTCAGCCAGCGTCTTCCTTTAGGTAATGGAAAACAATATCTTTGTGATCTTCGACTCTCGGCATCACAGATTCCATGCACATTTCTACTCGTCGCTTTACCAACTCCGACTTGGACCATCCAATCTTCTCTTATTCTCTATTAAGGCATACACATATAACTCTCCTTATTCTCCGTATCATCTTGGGTCATCCTTCTTCTCCATCTATTTTGGTAATTTCCATCTTACCGCATCCGTTCATTTTTGTATACTTTGCCACTACGGTCAAGTAGCTCCTTGTCTATCCTTGATAGACTTTTCTTCCACGCTTACTTGACCATTCTCTTTTTCCCATCATTATCTAATACATGCACAACCATACTGACATGCGTAACCATACTGACCCAACAATCCTTGACACCTTCCCTTACTGTCACGTTCGACGGTAGGTTGATACTGTACCACAACACTGACTCAACGTCTCATGACAGCTTCCATTACTGTCATGTTCAATGGCAGGTTGATCCTGCACAATAACACTGACTCAACATCTAATGATAGCTTCCACTACTGTCATGTTCCAAGGTAGGCTGATCCCAATCATACATTTCCCCATGTACGTTCTCTGTTGACACTGCATCTGATCACTTGTAATTCCTTCACACCTTCTCGACTTACTGGGCAGGGCGGTCACACTGGGTAGACGGGTCACAAGGGTTTCCCCCCTAATGATTAGAAAACCTAAGGCTCGACTCTACCCAAACCAACCGGATTTCCAACTAGACTCAATCTAGGCTCAAAAATCTTATCCTTAACCCACCAGGTTTCCTTATCTTCCTGGTTCACTCAAGGATACTCATTCACAACTTCCATAATCAAAATGGAATAACCAGAAAAAGAAAAACTATCGTAATGATTAACCTATCATGCAATAACTATGCAAATTCCAATTTCCTCAATTAATCAATCATGCAACTATGTTCTTAAAACCTCACATACTCACAAGAGCGTTAGAACCCATACGTACATGTACTGTGATCTTATCAAGATCATGAAGGTTAGGACTCCTTAATCTAAGGAATAAATCTTCTTTCACCGCATACGATTATCGACAAGGAAAACCAACCTTTCCTCCATGTTTGGGTGACGATCTCCACAACTTACCTCCACTTCCTCCATAAAGATGGTTGTCTCCACGGCTTACTTTCATTCGTCTTGCACTCCTCCATCTGCATCGAACAAAAGGTAAGTCCTAACCCCACCTACCCAACTATGCATCGGACGTACCAGTTTACCCTAGTTGCAATTGCAACTCCATTTGACTCGATAAAACATTTTAAAATGTGAGTCCCTTGAGCATGACCAGAACCATGCTCTTATACCACCTTAAACGGGGTTGTAACACCCCCGATCTGCGGTGAAGCCACCGACCAAGGTTATCGCAACCCTTTTGACTAATAAGATGGTTAGTCAGACCAAATCCTTGAAACAAATCCATGTTTCGGTCCGTCCTTCCATCCTACCGTCCCTTTTGACTCTGGTCTAAGGCTTGCCAATCCGTTCCAGAGAAAAGAGTTATGTTAGCTCGGACAAAGCTAATACTATTAGTCACTCGTAGCTTTAGAAACCATTCCTTTTATTGCTAAATATTATACTTCATAAAATCATTACAAAAATCATATCGTTGGGATATCCCGAGTCAAATCATAAATAATAAATACCACATCGCTTTACAATTGCAACGTAATCTACACCGATGGCCTAACGTCCGATGTCCCCACTAAGGCTTTCCCGACTACTGGTTACCTGCAACAAAAAGAGTGGGATGAGTAATCTAATATTACTCAGTGAGTATGGCTACCCTAACATGCATAATCATTCCCACCCAAACCCAAAATAATAAGCAGCACGCAAATGTCAATCAAGACAATAATCGAACAATAAGGCATCTCACACGAGATGCGGTCAATCACAACAATAATAATCAACAATCAGGACAAGGAAATCAACCAACCAAGCAATCAAGTAAGACCAACAATCAAGACTCGACTCTCTACAACACACGTAATCAACGAATTGATTACACACAAACAAACTACAAACTCTATATGCAATGGAATCCGGATCTATTTTCATTCTCAAGGCCTTGCAGTTCCGTCGTCCGTTCCTTTCCCGTCAGAACTCCAACAACGTCGTGGCTGCACGGCCAAGGGAGCTACCCAAGTACCATCCGAGCTTACGTGGTTAGCCCATAGCACCTCCACGTGCCGTTAAGCACGTCTTTCCGGGAACGTCGAACCGCCTCACATCTCATGACTTATACATGATAACTAAATGATGACATGGAAATATCAAAGCGTTCACTCAATCACAAACAACAACACTCAAGACAATCAACATTTATACTTAGTAAATTTCTCAACAGTTTCCACTTGGAACCTCAATCGAAACAAACACGCATGTGATCCGCTCACTCGAATCCACACATGCATCCATTATTTCGTCCCGAACAGCCATTCATGCGATCCACACACTCGGATTCTCACTCGCATGCGTCCTTTTGTTCCAAGCAGATATACATGTGATCCACACACTGAGATCCTCACCCGCATGCATCTCACATTACCAAATACTCAATATAATGCAATTACCAAGCAATATAAATCAATAAGTATTAGCACCCAAATCACTCAACATGCAATCAATATCGTGCTTATACTTAGTCAAATTCATAGAAATTACTAAGAATCCCAACCAATATTTTAACTAAACATGCAAGCCATTTTCACATATTTCTTAGTAAAATATACGAGAAACTCAAGCATTTTTCTTGAGTACTAGCTATCACGATATCAAGCATGCATGCATGAAAAATCAAGGAAAAACACTTAACAATTTCATACCATTTTAGCATGCAAATCACTTTTAAAAGAAAGCATAGCAACAAGCAATCAACGTGCGTTCAACTCATCAACGTGTGTTCGACTCATCAACGCACGACAAACATCACCACACTCACGGTTTTGGCTAGGAACTCGAGCTACGGCACGAGGACACGCTCGCCGCCTTGGATCTCTTAGAACTTTAACCTAAGGACATAGATTTTCCTTTGAAACTTAGCCAAAACGGATATGGAATTAAGCCATAGAAAAGTCTTGATCTTACTGAAGAAAGCACCAAAGATCTACCCATAAATTATTCACCACGAACTTAGAAATCAAGAATCTTCGCTATGGGTAAGCTCTAGAACGATTTTGACAGAGTTTGGTTGAGAGAAAAATCGAATGGGTAGAAAAATGAGGGCTGGGGGTAGTATTTATAGGCAAAAACTCGGAAATCTCGACCAAAACGCTACCAGCGAATGCAGGACACGCGGCAGACTGTTTCTGCTACCCAAACCTGACAACACGTTACCCAACCCGATACACACTACCCAGTCTCGATCAGAACGTTACCTGTCTCAATCAGAACATTTCCCGTCACGATCAGAATGCTACCCGTCCGACAGCACGCTACCCTGTCTCGATCAGAACGCTACCCATGCATGACTGACACGTGGCGAATTGTTTCTGCGACCAACCCAAGCCGAGCGTTCCGACCACGCACTTACCCGCGTCGAGAAAAACTTACCCGTGACTCGACTGATCCGTTCCGTCTCGACCCGCAACACGGCTGCCTTACCAGCGACTCGACTGTCTCGACCGTGACGTATGAAAACTCTAACATGTGGAGTATTTTCTTCATAAAATCATATTTACTCGATGGAATTTGGATCTTCTTCGACCAAAATCATTCTAAGGATTTCCCCAATCCTTGCCGCACTGAAATTATTCAAAGCCGCAAACTCATAGATCATTGATCGTTGATTGTTGACTATTCCTATGCAACATCAGGGTTATCACAGGCGCCCTTGTTGGACTCCTGTATGTTGGATCGAAGTAGGAGAGGGAAAGGAATTTGGCTATGCCGTGGTAAAGGAAACCACAGATAAGGTAGACCTAGTCCCAGCCAATATGAAAAAGACCCAAGACCGACATAAAGACATACTCACAACGCAAAAGAGAAGTTGAGGTTATGGTTGATGATTGGGTATGGTTCAAAGCGGCTGCCGAGAAAGGAAAAGACAGATTTGCTAAGCCTAGTTAGTTGGTCGCACGGTCTAAGGGACCCTACCGCATCAGTAAAAGGGTCGGAGAGGTAGTATACGAACAACATCTTCCATCGGATATGGGACATCATGATGTGTTCCACGTTTCGATGTTACGTAAGTTTGTCCGCGGTCCAGATGCAGCACCTAGACCTCCTTCCCCGAAATCGGTTAGGATAGGTGAGAAACGATCCAGATTCCTTAAGGGCCGAGCAATCTCGCAAATCAAGGTCACTAGGAGAAAACAACATCGAGATGTTGTCACTTGGGAGGATGAAGCGAGATTGCGGAAGTCTCACCCAGAACTATTCCTAGGATCCGATCGAAACCAAGAAGCCGGACCATCTAAACCTTAAGAATTCGGGACGAATTCTTTTAGGGAGGGAAGAATGTAATGACCCTTGCCTTGGCCTACGTTGGCCAAAGCAGAACCCTTGTGGAAAGGTCGAATAAATTCGACCGTTTGACCCAAAATCCGTCCTAAGCCTCAGTGACTAAGTTGTGTGCTTAGTTGCTCGATGACTATGCAGTGGTGCCTGCCTGGTTAATGAGTGACCTGTCTCTTACCCTTGGCCGAAGGAACGACCAAGTAGGATGTGCCTCTGTTAGAAAACCTTAGCAAAAGGCCGAAGACTCCTAAGCAGGAGGTGTCTTGTCCTGTCCCAGCCTTGTTTTTTGTGAGATATCCAGTGACACGTGTCGCGACATGGGTAGTGTTCGGTGGAACGACTTGGGCAAGTGGATGTGACCTGTTTAGCAGTTTCACCACCTTACTCGTGCCTATAAATAGCCTGAATCTGACCCACCATGCAGGACACACGAGAAAAATCAGTTCACACCAAATTCTCACTGAGAAAATCCTAAGTAAGTCCCACGATAGTTCTGATAAGTTCAGTTCGTTTGCTTGACCGTTCATCCATCCCATATCAGTCCGAACTCTATCTACATCAAACCAGTCCACGAAAACCTAGGGTAAGCGTTCTGATGTCTAAGTTCATTTCTGTCGAATTGTTTTCACGTTATGATCTTGACTCTAACTCGAGTTTCTTGATCTGATGGTCGAACCATCACAGACCCATAGGTAGTTTCGACTAAATCCGAAAGATCTAGAGAAAGTCAGCGAGAAGTCCTAGTCCGGTCTAGATTCCAGCCGAGACTAAGGCAAAAAATTCGAGCGCTCCTTGAGAAAGAGGTGAGTCTTTGGTTATGCTTGTCGTGTGTTAGATGAATAGAGCACACATTGCTTGTTGATTGAGATACTTGCTTGAAATGCATAAATGCTTACTTGAGTATAACTTAAGCATAAAAACATGGATAGATTATAAATTTATATCGCAACTAAATCTAAAAACTTATAATGAATGGCATGATATTCCCTCGAGGCCGTGACTTAGCCAATAAAGATTTTGGTTAAGCCACGAAGACACAGAGAGACGGAATTGCAGTCTTTGGCCGTGTGTTGTATGACGATGCAAGGGTTCTGTGCAGTTCCATAAAAATTTGGTCGTCGGAACATGAAGATTCTAAGGTCTTAGCCTATGTGGGTTTGATATGAGGAATACCTCTGGTTAGGGAATAGTCATCGCCAAAGGCCTTATGAAACATAATCATATAACGTATCACACTTTCATTCAAACTTGTGTGTGATTGTTATTTTGGGTTTGATGGGCAATGGTTATTGAATGCTTAAGGAACCCTAGACTCATTGAGTAACTAGTACTCACGACTCAATTTGTTTTGCAGGCAACCTTAGTGGGTAGACCACTCGGGAGCACACAAAGGAACTTAGGAAAATCAGTTGGTAGATTTTTCTTGCTTATTGTAAATTCGTTAACATTTAATATGTAAATGAATATTTGAGTGCTAGGCTCCTGCCCGAATATCTTTGTAATCCGTTTAAAGCATAAGTGAAAAGATATATAATACTAAGTTTTTGGTGCAACTCAGGTTCAAATGATATTAAGTCTTGTCCGGACGAACTAACCGTCGGTCGTGTCTCAGGTTGGCAAGCTTGGAGGCACGGTCAAAGGGGATGAACACCTATAAGTGTTGTCTAAAGAACTAGGATGTGTTCCGGGAACCTCTGATCGGACAACTAAGTGTTCGTCAGTGGCGTACCCGGTCTATAAACGATCGGGGCGTTACATCCTACTTTATTACAGTGGCACGCCGAGGCGAACCGAAATCGAGGATAGCCGAAGCCATGGTTGAAAGCAGAAAGGAGTGATGCCGAGAGGTGAGACCGAGGTGAATTTTTCGATTGGCACCGAGGTGGATTCGACTTGCAGCCAAAGTGATTTTGTCGACTTGGTGACAGTGACGCAAGACAATTACGAGGTGTTGCATATTGTGATGTTTGAAAATACTCCTCCTTTGACTCCACGGTATCATTTCACTGAGGTGAATCCTTTGGAAGCCTCTCCCTCCTTAGATGATTTAGATGATTCGATTGGTGGTCCATCACTTCACGGAAGGAAGATTTTTCATTCGCCTGAGTCCGATGCTGGTAGCGTGACACACCCAGTTTCTCTTGGAATCTCAGTTGAGGATATATGCAATGACGCTGGAATGTTAAGTCAGAACAGGAGGAAGAGGAAGCCGCAAATGAAGCCAGACCCAATTGGTTCCACTCTTTCTTCCAGGCGATCCCTACATGACCTCCAAGCTCGGTTTAAGATTTTCAAGGAAGTTAAATTTGCTCTTCCCACTTCGTCGGAGCGGGCTTACGCTCCCCCAGAGGGTTACTTCACTTTGTACGAGGCTTACTTCTACTTATGATTCCTTTAGTTTCCTACTTCCGAAGGTTTTGCTTGAGTATGTGTGGGAGTAACCCATTGCCTTGGCTCATATCATGCCTCGCAGATTCCGTCATGTGATTGGGATCTTGGTGCTTAGCTAGGAGTGCCACGGCGAGATCACCGCACTCCACTTGATGAACCTTCTTGAGGTCGGAATACTGGTAGCAAAGCCAAGATCATGGGCAGAGCATTTTCTCAGATCAACTTTTGGTTTGATAAGTTCTTCTTTGTGAAGATAAACGAGGCTTCTGTTGTTCCCAACTGGCTTGATAAAATCTTGAATGAGTGGAGAACTCGCGGTAGCGGTCCTCACAGCTTTTTTAGACTTGTGTTACGTAGCTTTGTTTTGAGGGTGATCTCTAATGTTTTGCAGCTCCGAAGAGTTTCTTGAGGTTCCCGAAGGACACGAACAGCCTTCACAAAGCCATCGTTGCTCAGAGGTGTCACATGTACCGGTTCCTTTTTTTAGGTTCATCTCCTTCTTCGACTCACCCCGATTCCAGTGCACTCATGTCTCGCAGACCTACATACTGCGACAAGGGAAATACACAGTGAAGAAGAAGGCCGAGGAGGCGGAGCAGTCAGACAAAGAAAGCTGCTGAGCTGGAGCGGCATACCAAGGTGGAGCGGTCTACAGCGGTGGAGCAGCGCGTCGAGATAGATGCACTTGCCGAGGTGGAACTAAGCACCGAGGTAGCTATACCGGTTCAGGATGGCTCCGCCATAGTCATATCTTCCCGTCCTTTGGGCTCAGTTCACGCTGCCATAGATTGATTTGGATCAACTCTGGCACTTCGCCTTTCCACCTCCTTTGTGATTCGTCATACCGATGCGGAGAAAAACTAAGAGAGAGGAGGGAACCGCAAGCGCAGAGTAGAGATCGGAAGAGAGTCTTGTCTTGATGAGAGGGTTTCGAAGTAGCCAAGGTGCTCATCTAGTGACCCTGGGGCAACTGCAGCTGATGCTGACTGGGCTGCTGCCTCCGTGCTTTCCAAGATCACTCTTCCTGGTACTCACTTTCCTCCTCCCGATACCTTACAGGGCGAAGGGGGCTACGCAAAGATGGCCCGTCATCGAGTCCAGGTATATCATCGCTCCGTTCTTACCTGATTATTAGAGCAAGTCTTTTTGTTTTCCTTATGATTTCGACCCTTGCATGTTTTATCGTTTGTAGTTCATATCCTAATCTCAACAAGACGACTCTGGATTACGAGGCGGAGGCCCGAGCGGACAAACGTCTAGTTGATGAGGTACAGCGAAAGACTGAGAAGCACAAGGCCGAGGCGAACAAGTTGACTTCCTGACATACCAAACTTACTATAGAGGCCAATTTGTACCGTGATCGGCTTGCCAAGTTACGGAAGGACAACAACGAATTGTCTGCTTCCACCATTCGTCGCCTCTAGCGAATTGAGGATCTGTCCACTAAGTTGGAGGAGGCGAATGTATAATGATATATCATGGTTTTTACCCGTTTTTGACCATGATATAAGTCATTTTCTATAGAGTCTTTTTGGTGTTTTCCTATTGTTTTAGAGTCTTTATAGGTTAAGGGACGATGGGAGCTTTTGGAGCATTTTGGAGCATCAAGGAATGAAGAGTCGAAGTGATGAAGTTGGAGTCGAAACTTGGAGCTTGCGTCGATCGACACAAGCCATGTGTGTCGATCGACGCACACTGGCTTGACGCAAAGAGAGTTGAGTTATGAAGTTGCATCGACCGACACAAACTAGGTGTGTCGATCGACACACACATGTCTGGCAAGAAGATTTCAAGTCTGAAGAATTTTCTTTTTGCCCAAGAAGCCCAGAAGTTTACAGAAAAGCCCAGTTCGTTTTTTATACCCTATATATAGTTTTCTTTTAGGTTTTCATGGGATATATCTTGTTTTCTATTGAGAGAGATTTCTATAGAGTTTTTGAACCCTTTAGGTATCTCTAACTCTATCTTTTTCATGCAATTTATTTCATTCATAATGTTTTCTTCATCTATGTCTAAGTAGTTTGCTTGTTAGGTTTTGGGGATTCAAGGGTTTGATGAGAAATTGTTAGGATTGAAACTCTGTTGGGATTTATCTACTTGTTCTTCATCTAGATTGCTATAACTCTGATTTTAGGACTGGCCAATTGAAATTGGAAACCCTTGGTTGATTTAATAGATGCGAAAGTATTATTAACAACCTGATCTAATCTTAGATGAGCAAAATTATCTATTCGCAAACAAATTTGGCTTAGTGATTTTGTGAACAATAAAACCTGAACTTATTGCTTGTCTTTATCACTAAGTTTGCAAAGAAATTTGGAATTTAGGGATTTAGTCATAGATAGTCTATGCAACGAAAGTTGATTGATTTTACACTAGTGTTCGAGTTCTAAAACTGCACTTAAACAAATCCTGACAGTCTTTTATCCTCAATTTCGATTCATTCCCAAGAATTACCCATAGCCTAACTCTTTTGTCTCATTGATTTCAAGAACCTAAATCATCATCTTACTTGTTTTGCTATTTTATTTCCATTCACACATTGTTGCTTAGCCTAATTCGAATTCATAATCGATTGTGTGATTTGATTATCTGTGGATACGATCCCTAAGTACTACTACGATCTCTTAATTTGAGAGAGCAGCTCAGGGTAAATTTGAGCATATCATATAACGGGCCGTGGATGTCCATGATGCCATTCACAAGACGAGGTGTGAGATGACAACAAAGTTTCAAGAGACGATTACCCGCATTGAGGAGAAGTTCGAGGTGGTTGGCCAAGCTAGGGAGACGAGTTTCGATCTTGCTCAGGTCGAGGGTACCCTTCAGCTTATCCAGCTGGTTCAGAGAGACATTGCACCAGATCTTAAGCTTGAGGAGAAGCAGCTCAACGGGCGAAAGCGGAGATGACACACTTGTAGGGTAGATAGCAAGCCTTAGGGAGATTTTTCGAGCTCTGACAGTTGAGCTGGACGACGGTGAGCGTGTTGAGTTGGCTGCCGCATTGATAGGTGTTCGCAACTTCTTTGGGTCCAACAGCGAGGCCCCGGGTTTGTCAGGCCTTAGTGCTAGGTGGAATTTATCGCGTCCAAACACTTCAAAGTCGTCGACGCCTTCATCAGGAAGTGAACCCGAGGGTGGCGAGGACGACCTTTCCATCTGAGAGGGAGCCGAGGTGCCTGCGCTTGTTGAGGATGTAGCGACCGTTTAATTTTATTTTTAATTTGTTGTTTTTTGGATATCCAGCATGTTGCTACTTCTTTTACTTAGATTTTGAATTCGGTTTTAGTGCCTGGTTGGTTTTATCCTTTTGTTTCAGACTTCATTTTTTACCTTGCGGTGATGCGAGATGCTAATATGACTTCGGCTTTTGTTATTGTTTCTGTTACTGCCATTTTTGATATATTGAAATGTTTTTCACTGGATTCATGGTTATCCCCCTTGGTTTGTGGGCAAGGCGCCCTAAAAATGGTAGACCTTGTTCACAAACGAGCATGTTAAGAACAACAGTATGTTTCCTGGGTTTTGATATTCAAGTTGGCTTACCGCCTAGTCACCATTGACGCGTCTGCTTCCAAAAATAAACACGCCTTTCCGATAAGACCAACGAATTGTTAACTGGGTTTTGAATAATCAATTTTGGTTTACGGGTGAGTTTTCATTGACACACTCGCTCCAAAAAGGAACATTTTCGACAAGACCAACGATTTATTTATTGGGTTTGAATGATCAGTTTGGTTTACAGGCGAGTCTTCGTTGATACGCCCACTCTAAAAAGAACATTTTTAACAAGACCAACAATCTTTTTGTTGGTTTTTTTTATGAACATCCCAGTTTACAGATTTGTTTCCGTAAGCGCATCTGCTTCAGAAATGAACATAATCATTTGTATAGCGCGCTTTTTAATCCTGCTAAGGATGTAATAGTCAGATCTAAAGTAAGTGTGGAGTTCATTACTATGGCCATTAGCAACAAAAGGTGGAGTGAGATGTCTATTTTGCTAAGACTTACTATGTCCTTTTTGTTTGTTTCTACCGATTTGTCATACCTTATCTTTGGCAGGAGCGACTAGGTAGCTTCAAAGCGCCAAGAATTTTACACATCCAATAAGCTTTCATCATGTCACCTTTTGTTTGTATTACCCCGCCCATATTGGGAAGACCTCGTGTTGCACCCTTTCCTTTTAGGTATGATTCTACCGATTTTTCCTACCATATTCTTGGCAGGCACGACTTGGTAGCTCCATAACCCGTAGTTTTTACACTCCCAATGACCTCTCATCACGTCTACTTGTGTTCATATTGCCCGCTCATCCTTGGAACTACTCGTGTTACACCGTCCCTTTTGTTTGTTTCTACCGATTTGTCCTACTTTATCTTCGGCAGGAATGACTAGGTAACTTCAAAGCGCCAAGAATTTTACACACCCAATAAGCTTTCACCTTATCTCCTTGTGTTTGCATTGCCCTCTCATCCTTGGAAGTTCTCGTATTGCATCGTCCCTTTTGTTTGTTTCTACCGACCTTTCCTAACTTATCTTTGGTAGGCAAGACTAGGTAGCTTCTAAGCACCATGAATTTTTACACACCCAATTAGCTTTCATCATGTCTACTTGTGTTCGTATTGCACGTTCATCTACGGAAGACATCGTGGTGCACCTTTTTTTTTTTGGTTTGTTTCTGCCGATTTTTCCTACCATATTCTAGGTAGGCATGAGTTGCCATAGCCCATAATTTTTACAATCCCAATGACCTTTCATCATGTTTCCTTGGGTTCATATTGATTGCTCATCCTTGGAAGTTCTCGTTTTACACCGTCCTTTTTGTTTGTTTGCACCGATTTTTCCTACTTTATCTTTGGCACGCAAGACTAGATAGCTTCACAACACCATGAATTTAACACACCCAATAAGCTTTCATCATGTCTCCTTGTATTTGTATTGCCCGTCCGTGTTCCGAAGACCTCGTGTTGCAGCCCTCCCTTTTTGGTTTGTTTCTCCCAATTTTTCCTACCATATTCTTGGTAGACAGAACTTGGTAGCTCCATAGCGCCATGATTTTTACACTCCCAATGACCTTTCATCATGTCTCCTTGTGTTCGTATTATCCGCTCATCCTTGGAAGTCCTCATGATACACTGTCCCTTTTGTTTGTTTTTACCGATTTTTCCTACCTTATCTTTAGCAAGCAAGACTAGGTAGCTTCACAGCGCCATGAATTTTACACGCCCAATAACTTTCATCATGTCTCCTTGTGTTCGTATTTCCCATCCATCAGAGGAAGACCTCGTATTGCACCCTTCCCTTTTTGGTTTATTTCTGCCAATTTTTCCTAAGATATTCTTGGCAGGAACGACTAGGTAGGTTCAAAGTGCTAAGAATTTTACACACCCAATAAGATTTCATCATGTCTCCTTGTGTTCGTATTACCCGCCTATCCTGGGAAGACCTGATGTTGCACCGCTACATTTTTGGTTTGTTTCTTCCGATTATTCCTACCATATTCTTGGCACAAAGGACTTGGTAGCTCCATAGAGCCATAATTTTTACACTCCCAATGATCCTTCATCATGTTTCCTTGTGTTCGCATTGCCCGCTCATCCTTGGAAGTTCTCGTATTGCACCGTCCCTTTTGTATTTTTGTACCGATTTTTCCTATCTTATCTTTGGAAGGCAAGACTAGGTAGCTTCACAGCACCATGAATTTAACACACCCAATAAGCTTTCATCATGTCTCCCTTGTCCTTGTGTTGCCCGCCTATCCTCGGAAGACCTCGTGCTACAGCCTCCCTTTTTGGTTTGTTTCTGCCCATTTTTCCTACTATATTCTTGGTAGGTAGGATTTGGTAGCTCCATAACGCCATGATTTTTACACTCCCAATGACCTTTCATCATGTCTCCTTCTGTTTGTATTGTTCGCTCATCCTTGGAAGTCCTCATGATGCACTATCCCTTTTGTTTGTTTTTACCGATTTTTCCTACCTTATCTTTAGCAAGCAGGACTAGGTAGCTTCAAAGCGCCATGAATTTTACATGCCCAATAACTTTCATCATGTCTCCTTGTGTTCGTATTGCCCATCCATCAGGGGAAGACCTCGTATTGCCCATCCATCAGGGGAAGACCTCGTATTGCACCTTTGCCTTTTTGAGTTGTTTATGCCAATTTTTCCTACCATATTCTCGCCAGGCAGGACTTGGTAGCTCAATAGTACCATAATTTTTACACACCCATTGACCTTTCATCATGTCTCCTTGTGTTTGTATTGCCTGCTCATCCTTAGAAGTTCTCGTGTTGCATTGTCCCTTTTGTTTGTTTCTACCGATTTTCCTACCTTACTTTTGACTGGCAGGACTTGGTAGCCTCAAACCACCATAAATTTTACACACCCTATAATCTTTCATCATATCTCTTTGTGTTCGTATTACCCGACCATCCGGGAAAGACCTCGTATTGCACCCTTGCCTTTTTGGTATGTTTATGGCAATTTTTCTTAAGATATTCTTGGCAGGAACGACTAGGTAGGTTCAAAGCGCTAAGAATTTTACACACCCAATAAGATATCATCATGTGTCCTTGTGTTCGTATTACCCGCCCATTCTGGGAAGACCTGATGTTGCACCCCTACCTTTTTGGTTTGTTTCTTTCGATTATTCCTACCATATTCTTGGCACAAAGGACTTCGTAGTTCCATAGAGCCATAATTTTTACACTCCCAATGACCTTTTATCATGTTTCCCTGTGTTCGCATTGCCCGCTCATCCTTGCAAGTTCTCGAGTTGCACCGTCCCTTTTGTTTGTTTGTACCGATTTTTCCTACCTTATCTTTAGAAGGCAAGACAAGGTAGCTTCACAACACCATGAATTTAACACACCCAATAAGCTTTCATCATGTCTCCTTGTGCTTGTATTGCCCGCCAATCATCAAAAGACCTCGTGTTGCAACCCTCCCTTTTTGGTTTGTTTCTGCCCATTTTTCCTACCATATTCTTGGTAGACAGAACTTGGTAGCTCCATAGCGCCATGATTTTTACACTCCCAATGACCTTTCATCATGTCTCCTTGTGTTTGTATTGTCCGCTCATCCTTGGAAGTCCTCATGATGCACTGTCCCTTTTGTTTGTTTTTACCGATTTTTCCTACCTTATCTTTAGCAAGCAGGACTAGGTAGTTTCAACGCGCCATGAGTTTTACACACCCAATAACTTTCATCATGTCTCGTTGTGTTTGTATTGCCCATCCATCAGGGGAAGACTTCGTATTGCACCCTTGCCTTTTTGATTTGTTTATGCTAATTTTTCCTACCATATTATCGCCAGGCAGGACTTGGTAGCTCAATAGTACCATAATTTTTACACACCCATTGACCTTTCATCGTGTCTCTTTGTGTTCGTATTGACCGCTCATCCTTGGAAGTTCTCGTGTTGTATTGTCCCTTTTGTTTGTTTCTACCGATTTTCCTACCTTACTTTTGACTGGCAGGACTAGGTAGCTTCAAACCACCATGAATTTTACACACTCTATAATATTTCATCATGTCTTCTTGTGTTCATATTACCCGACCATCTGGGAAAGACCTCTTATCGCACCCTTGCCTTTTTGGTTTGTTTATGGCAATTTTTCCTAAGATATTCTTGGCAGGAACGACTACGTAGGTTCAAAGCGCTAAGAATTTTACACACCCAATAGGATTTCATCATGTCTCCTTGTGTTCGTATTACCTGCCCATCCTGGGAACACCTACCTTTTTGGTTTGTTTCTTCCGATTATTCCTACCATATTCTTGGCACAAAGGACTTGGTAGCTCCATAGAGCCATAATTTTTACACTCCCAATGAACTTTCATCATGTTTCCTTGTGTTCGCATTGCGCGCTCATCCTTGGAAGTTCTCGTGTTGCATAGTCCCTTTTGTTTGTTTCTACCAATTTTTCCTACCTTATCTTTGGCAGGCAAGACTAGGTAGCTTCACAGAACCATGAATTTAACACACCCAATAGGCTTTTATCATGTCTCCTTGTGCTTGTATTGCCCACCTATCCTCGGAAGACCTCGTGTTGCAGCCCTCTCTTTTTGGTTTGTTTCTGCCGATTTTTCCTACCATATTCTTGGTTGGCAGGATTTGGTAGCTCCATAGCGCCATGATTTTTACACTCCCAATGACCTTTCATCATGTCTCCTTGTGTTCGTATTGTCCGCTCATCCTTAGAAGTTCTCATGATGCACTGTCCCTTTTGTTTGTTTTTAGCGATTTTTCCTAACTTATGTTTAGCAGGCAGGACTAGGTAGCTTCAAAGCACCATGAATTTTACATGCCCAATAACTTTCATCATGTCTCCTTGTGTTCGTATTACCCATCCATCAGGGGAAGACCTCGTATTGCACCCTTGCCTTTTTGATTTGTTTATGCCAATTTTTCCTACCATATTCTCGACACGTAGGACTTGGTAGCTCAATGGTACCATAATTTTTACACACCCATTGACCTTTCATCGTGTCTCCTTATGTTTGTATCGCCTGCTCATCCTTGGCAGGTCTCGTGTTGCATTGTCCCTTTTGTTTGTTTCTACCGATTTTCCTACATTATTTTTGACTGGCAGGACTAGGTAGCTTCAAAGCACCATGAATTTTACACACCCAATAAGCTTTCATCTTATCTCCATGTGTTTGTATTACCCGCCCATCCTGGAAAGACCTCGTGTTGCACCCCTCCCTTTTTGGTTTGTTTCTGCCATTTTTTCCTACCATATTCTAGGTAGGCAGAACTTGGTAGCTCCATAGCCCCATAATTTTTACATTCCCAATGACCTTTCATCATGTCTCCTTGTGTTCGTATTGCCCCCTCATGCTTGGAAGTTCTCGTGTTGCACCATCCCTTTTGTTTGTTTTTACCGACATTTCCTACCTTATCTTTGGCAGGCAAGACTAGGTAGCTTCTAAGCACCATGAATTTTACACACCCAATAAGCTTTCGTCATTTCTACTTGTGTTCGTATTGCACGTTCATCTAGGGAAGACCACGTTCATCTAGGGAAGACCTCTTTCCTTTTTTGTTTATTTCTGCCGATTTTTCCTACCATATTCTTGGTAGGAATGAGTTGCCGTAGCCCATAGTTTTTACACTCCCAATGACCTTTCATCATGTCTCCTTGTGTTTGTATTGCTCGCTCATCCTTGAAATTTACCGTGTTGCCCGTCCCTTTTGTTAGTTTCTACTAATTTTTCCTACATTATCTTTGGCAGGCATGACTAGGTAGGTTCAAAGCGCCATGAATTTTACATGCCCAATAAGCTTTCATCATGTCTCCTTGTTTTCAGATTGCCCGTCCATCAGGGGAGGACCTTGTGTTGCATCCTTTACTTTTTTGTTTGTTTCTGCCGATTTTCATACCATATTCTTGGCAAGCAGGAGTTGGTAGTTCCATAGCCCATATTTTTAACACTCCCAATGACCTTTCATCATGTCTCCTTGTGTTCATATTGTCCGCTAATCCTTGGAAGTTTTCGTGTTGCACCCTCCCTTTTGTTTGTTTCTACCATTTTTTTCTACCTTATCTTTGGGAGGCACGACCAGGTAGCCTCAAAGCGCCATGAATTTTACATGCCCAATAAGCTTTCATCATGTCTCCTTGTGTTCGTATTACCCGACCATCAGGGGAAGACCTCGTATTGCACCCTTGCCTTTTTGGTTTGTTTATGCCAATATTTCCTAAGATATTCTTGGCAGGAACGACTAGGTAGGTTCAAAGCGCTAAGAATTTTACACACCCAATAACATTTCATTATGTCTCCTTTTATTCGTATTGCCCGCCCATCCTAGGAACACCTGATGTTGCACCCCTACCTTTTTGGTTTGTTGCTTCCGATTTTTCATACCATATTCTTTGCACAAAGGACTTGGTAGCTCCATAGATCCATAGTTTTTACACTCCCAATGACCTTTCATCATGTTTCCTTGTGTTCACATTGCCTGCTCATCCCTGGAAGTTCTCATGTTGCACCGTCCTTTTGTTTGTTTGTACCGATTTTTCCTACCTTATCTTTGGTAGGCAAGGCTAGGTAGATTCACATCACCATGAATTTAACACACCCAACAAGCTTTCATCATGTTTCCTTGTGTTTGTATTGCCGGCCGATCCTCCGAAGACCTCGTGTTGCGGCCCTCCTTTTTTGGTTTGGTTCTGCCGATTTTTTTCTACCATATTCTTGGCAGGCATTACTTGGTAGCTCTATAGTACCATGATTTTTACACTCCCAATGACCTTTCATCATGTCTCCTTATGTTGCTATTGTCTGCTCATACTTGGAAGTCCTCTTGATGCACTGTCCCTTTTGTTTGTTTTTACCGATTTTTCCTACCTTATCTTTAGCAGGCATGAGTAGGTAGCTTCAAAGTGCCATGAATTTTACACCCCCAAAAAGCTTTCATCATGTCTCCTTGTGTTCGTATTGCCCGCTCATCCTTGGAAGGTTTTTGTTGCACCGTCCCTTTTGTTTGTTTCTACATATTTTTCCTACCTTATCTTTGGCAGGCAGGACTAGGTATCTTCAAAGCACCACGAATTTTACACACCCAATAAGCTTTCATCATGTCTCCTCGTGTTCGTATTGCCCTCCCATCCTAGGAAGACTTGGTGTTGCACCCTTCCCTTTTTGGTTTGTTTCTACCGATTATTCCTACCATATTCTTGGCACAAAGGACTTGGTAGCTCCATAGAGCCATAATTTTTACACTCCCAATGACCTTTCATCATGTTTCCTTGTGTTCGAATTGCCCGCTCATCCTTGGAAGTTCACGTGTTGCACCTTCCCTTTTGTTTGTTTGTACCGATTTTTGCTACCTTATATTTGGCAGGCAAGACTAGGTAGCTTCACAGCACCATGAATTTAACACACCCAATAAGCTTTCATGTCTCCTTGTGTTTGAATTGCCCGCCCATCCTCGGAAGACCTCATGTTGCAGCCCTCCCTTTTTGGTTTGTTTCTGCCGATTTTTCCTACCATATTCTTGGTGGGCAAGATTTGGTAGCTCCATAGCGCCATGATTTTTACACTCCCAATGACCTTTCATCATGTCTCCTTGTGTTCGTATTGTCCGCTCATCCATGGAAGTCCTCATTATGCACTAACCCTTTTTTTTGTTTTTTCCGATTTTTCCTACCTTATCTTTAGCAGGCAGGACTAGGTAGCTTCAAAGCATCATGAATTTTACACGTCCAATAACTTTCATCATGTCTCCTTGTGTTCGTATTGCCCATCCATTAGGGGCAGACCTCGTATTGCACCCTTGCCTTTTTGATATGTTTATTATGCAAGGTTTTCCTACCATATTCTTGGCAGGCAGGACTTGGTAGCTCAATAGTACCATAACTTTTACACACCCATTGACCTTTCATCATGTTTCCTTTTGTTCGTATTGCCCGCTTATCCTTGGAAGTTCTCGTGTTGCATTGTCCCTTTTGTTTTTTTCTACCGATTTTCCTACCTTATTTTTGACTGGCAGGACTAGGTAGCTTCAAACCACAATGTATTTTACACACCCTATAATCTTTCATCATGTCTCCTTGTGTTTGTATTACCCGCCCATCCTGGGAAGACCTCGTGTTGCACCCCTCCCATTTTGGTTTGTTTCTGCCAAATTTTCCATATTCTTGGTAGGCAGAACTTGGTAGCTCCATAGCCCCATAAGTTTTACACTCCCAATGACCTTTCATTATATCTCCTTGTGTTCGTATTGCCCGCTCATCCTTGGAAGTTCTCTGTTGTACCGTCCCTTTTGTTTGTTTCTACCAACTTTTCCTACCTTATCTTTGGCATGCAAGACAAGGTAGCTTCTAAGCACCATGAATTTTACACACCCAATAAGCTTTCATCATGTCTACTTGTGTTCGTATTGCACGTTCATCTAGGGAAGACCTCACGTTACACCCTTTCTTTTTTGGTTTTGTTTCTGCTGATTTTTCCTACCATATTCTTTGTAGGCATGAGTTACCATAGATCATAGATTTTACACTCCCAATGAGGTTTGATCATGTCTCCTTGTGTTTGTATTGTCCGCTCATCTTTGGAAGTTCTCGTGTTGCACCATCCCTTTTGTTTGTTTCTACCAAATTTTCCTACCTAATCTTTGGTAGGCAGGACTAGTTAGCTTTAAAGTGCCATGAAATTTACACACCCATTAAGCTTTCATCATGACTCCTTGTGTTTGAATTGCCCACCCATCCTCAGAAGACCTCGTGTTCCAGCCCTCCCTTTTTGGTTTGTTTCTGCCAATTTTTCCTACCATATTATGGGCAGGCAGGACTTGGTAGCTCCATAGCGCCATGATTTTTACACTACCGCTGACCTTTCATCATGTCTCCTTGTGTTTGTATTGTCCGCTCATCCTTGGAAGTTCTCGTGATGTATTGTCCCTTTTGTTTGTGTTTACCGATATTTCCTACTTTACCTTTAGCAGACAGGACTAGGTAGTTTCAAAGCGCCATGAATTTTACACGTCCAATAGGCTTTCTTCATGTCTCCTTCTGTTCGTATTGCCCGTCCATCAGGGGAAGACCTTGTATTGCACCCTTGCCTTTTTAATTTGTTGATGCCAATTTTTCCCACCATATTCTTGGCAGGTAGGACTTCGTAGCTCAATAGTGCCATAATTTTTACACTCCCACTGACCTTTCATCATGTCTCCTTTTGTTCATATTATCGGTTTATCCTTGGAAGTTCTCATATTGTATTGTCCCTTTTGTTTGTTTCCACCGATTTTCCTAGTTTATCTTTGGTAGGCAGGACTAGGTAGCTTCAAGCCACCACGAATTTTACACACCCAATAATCTTTCATCATGTCTCCATGTGTTTGTATTGCCTCCCCATCCTGGGAAGACCTCGTCTTGCACCCTTTCTTTTTTGGTTTGATTCTACCAATTTTTCCTACCCTATTCTGGGCAGACAAGACTTGGTAGCTCCATAGCCCGTCGTTTTTACACTCCCAATGACCTTTCATCACGTCTACTTGTGTTCGTATTGCCCGCTTATCCTTGGAAGTACTCGTGTTACACCGTCCCTTTTGTTTGTTTCTCCCGATTTGTCCTACCTTATCTTTGGCAGGAATGACTAGGTAGCTTCAAAGCGCCAAGAATTTTACACACCCAATAAGCTTTCATCTTATCTCCTTGTGTTTGTATTACCCGCCCATCTTGGGAAGACCTCGTGTTGCATCCCTCCCTTTTTGGTATGTTTCTACCAATTTTTCCTAGCATATTCGTTGTAGGCAGAACTTGGTAGCTCCATAGCCCCATAATTCTTACACTCCCAGTGACCTTTCATTATGTTTCCTTGTGTTCGCATTGCCCGCTCATCCTTGCAAGTTCTCGTGTTGCACCGTCCCTTTTGTTTGTTTCTACCGACTTTTTCTACTTTATCTTTGGCAGGCAAGACTTGGTAGCTTCTAAGCACCATGAATTTTACACACCGAATAAGCTTTCATCATGTCTACTTGTGTTCGTATTGCACGTTAATCTAGTAAAGACCTCGTGTTGCACCCTTTCTTTTTTGGTTTGTTTCTGCTGATTTTTCCTACCATATTCTTGGTAGGCATGAGTTGCCATAGCCCATAATTTTTATACTCCCCATGAACTTTCATCATGTTTCCTTGGTTTCATATTGCCCACTCATCCGTGGAAGTTCTCGTGTTGCATAGTCCATTTTGTTTGTTTGTACCGATTTTTCCTACCTTATCTTTGGCAGGCAAGACTAGGTAGCTTCACAGAACCATGAATTTAACACACCCAATAAGCTTTCATCATGTCTCCTTGTGTTTGTATTGCCCGCCCATCCTCGGAAGACCTCGTGTTACAGCCCTCCTTTTTGGTTTGTTTCTGCTGATTTTTCCTACCATATTCTTGGCAGGCATAACTTGGTAGCTCTATAGCGCCATGATTTTTACACTCCCAATGACCTTTCATCATGTCTCCTTGTGTTCGTATTGTCCGGTCATCCTTGGAAGTCCTCGTGATGCACTGTCCCTTTTGTTTGTTTTTACCGATTTTTCCTACCAAATCTTTAGCAAGCAGGACTAGGTAGGTTCAAAGCGCCTAGAATTTTACACCCCCAATAAGCTTTCATCATGTCTCCTTGTGTTCGTTTGCCCGTCCATCACGGAAGACCTCGTATTGCATCCTTGCATTTTTGGTTTTTTTACGCCAATTTTTCCTACCATGCTCTTGGTAGGCAGGACATGGTAGCTCGATAGTACCATAATTTTTACACTCCCACTGACATTTCATCATGTCTACTTGTGTTTGTATTGCCCGCTCATCCGTCGAAGTTCTTGTGTTGCATTGTCCATTTTGTTTGTGTTATCGATTTTCCCGCCTTATCTTTGGCAGGCATGACTAGGTAGCTTCAAACCACCATGAATTTTACACACCCTATAATCTTTCATTATGTAGCCTTGTTTTTGTATTGCCCGCCCATCCTGGGAAAATTTCGTGGTGCACCCTTTCCGTTTTGGTTAGATTCTACCGATTGTTCCTACCATATTCTTTGCAGGCAAGACTTGGTAGATCCATAGCCCATAGTTTTTACACTCCCAATGACCTTTCATCATGTCTACTTGTGTTCGTATTACCCGCTCATCCTTGGAAGTACTCGTATTACACCGTCCCTTTTGTTTGTTTCTACCGATTTGTCCTACCTTATCTTTGGCAGGAATGACTAGGTACCTTCAAAGCGCCAAGAATTTTACACACCCAATAAGCTTTCATCTTATCTCCTACTATTTGTATTACCCGCCCATCCTGCGAAGACCTCATGTTGCACCCCTCCCTTTTTGGTTTGTTTCTGCCAATTTTTCCTACCATATTCTTGGTAGGCAGAACTTGGTAGCTCCATAGCCCCATAATTTTTACTCTCCCAATGACCTTTCATCATGTCTCCTTGTGTTCGTATTGCCCGATTGCAAGTTCTCCTTGTGTTCTACCGACTTTTCTGACCTTATCTTTGGCAGGCAAGACTAGGTAGCTTCTAAGCACAATGAATTTTACACACCCAATAAGCTTTCATCTTGTCTACTTGTGTTTGTATTGCACGTTCATCTACCAAAGACCTCGTGTTGCACCCTTTTCTTTTTAGTTTATTTCTGCCGATTTTTTGTACCATATTCTTGGTAGGGATGAGTTGTCATAGCCCATAGTTTTTACACCCTCTATGACCTTTCATCAGGTCTTCTTCTATTTGTAATGCCTGCTCATCCTTGGAAGTTATCGTGTTGCACCGTCTGTTTTGTTAGTTTCTTCTGATTTTTCCTACCTTGTCTTTGGCAGGCATGACTAGGTAGCTTCAAAGCGCCATAAAATTATAAACGCCCAATAAGCTTTCATCATGTCTCCTTGTGTTCATATTGCATGTCCATCAGGGGAAGACCTTGTGTTTCTGCCGATTTTTTCTACCATATTCTTTGCAGGCAGGAGTTGGTAGCTCCATATCCCATATATTTAACACTCCCACTGACCTTTCTATATGTCTCCTTGTGTTCGTATTGTCCGCTCATCCTTGGAACTTTTCGTGTTGCACTGTCCCTTTTGTTTGTTTCTACCAATTTTTTCTCCTTATCTTTGGCAGGCAGGACTAGGTAGCCTCAAAGCGCCATGAATTTTACACGCCCAATAAGCTTTCATCATGTCTCCTTGTTTTCGTATTGCCCGTCCATCAAGGGAAACCTCGTATTGCACTCTTGCCTTTTTGGTTTGTTAATGCCAATTTTTCCTAAAATATTCTTGGAAGGAACCACTAGGTAGGTTCAAAGCGCTAAGAATTTTACATACCCAATAAGTTTTCTTCATGTCTCCTAGTGTTCGTATTACCCGCCCATCCTCGGAAGACCTGGTGTTGCACCCTTCCCTTTTTGGTTTGTGTCTACCGATTATTCCTACCATATTCTTTTCACAAATGACTTGGTAGCTCTATAGAGCCATAATTTTTACACTCCCAATGACCTTTCATCATGTTTCCTTGTGTTCGCATTGCGCGCTCATCCTTGGAAGTTATCGTGTTGCACCGTCCCTTTTGTTTGTTTGTACCAATTTTTCCTACCTTATCTTTGGCAGGCAAAACTAGATACCTTCATAGCACCCTGAATTTAACACAGCCAATATGTTTTCATCAAATCCCCTTGTGTTTGTATTGCACGCCCATCATCGGAAGACCTCGTGTTGCAGCTCTCCCTTTTTGGTTTGTTTCTGCCGATTTTTCCTACCATATTCTTGGTAGGCAGGACTTGGTAGCTCAATAGCACCATGATTTTTACACTGTCTCCTTGTGGTCGTATTGTCCGCTCATCCTTGGAAGTCCTCGTGATGCACTTGTCCCTTTTGTTGTGTTTACCGATTTTTCCTACCATATCTTTAGCAGGAAGGACTAGGTAGCTTCGAAGCCCCATGAATTTTACACGCCCAGTAAACTTTCATCATATCTCCCTGTGTTCATATTGCCCATCCATCAGGGGAAGACCATGTGTTGCACCTTTTCCTTTTTGGTTTGTTTCTGTTGATTTTTCCTACGTACCATATTCTTGGCAGGCAAGAGTTGGTAGCTCCATAGTCCATATTTTAACACTCCCAATGACCTTTCATCATGTCTCCTTGTGTTCGTATTGTCCGCTCATCCTTAGAACTTTTCATGTTGCACCGTCCCTTTTGTTTGTTTCTACCAATTTTTTCTACTTATCTTTGGTAGGCAGGACTAGGTAGCCTCAAAGCGCCATGAATTTTACACTTTCAATGACCTTTCATCATGTTTTCTTGTGTTCGCATTGCCCGCTTATCCTTGGAAGTTCTCGTGTTCCTCTGTCCCTTTTGTTTGTTTGTACCGATTTTTCCTACCTTATCTTTGGCAGGCAAGGCTAGGTAGCTTCACATCACCATGAATTTAACACACCCAATAAGCTTTGATCATGTTTCCTTGTGTTTGGATTGCTGGCCGATCCTCAGAAGACCTCATGTTGCAGCCCTCCTTTTTTTGGTTTGTTTCTACAGATTTTTCCTACCATATTCTTGGCAAGAAGGACTTGGTAACTCCATAACACCATGATTTTTACACTCCTAATGACTTTTCATCATTCTCCTTGTGTTCGTATTGTCCACTCAGCCTTGGAAGTCCTCGTGATGTACTATCCCTTTTGTTTGTTTTTATCGATTTTTCCACTACAAGAAAACACTGTCTTTGCGACTCCCAGAAGTGTCACAAATTCGTCGCAAATACCTGACTTGCGACGCATTTTGGACGTCGCTAAACATTCGTCGCTAATTTTTTGAGTTGCAAATGCGTCGCAAATTTGCGACGCATTTGTAACAATTTTATATCGTCGGTAATTTGTGACTACTTTGCAACGTTACTACGGAGTCGCATATTTGCGACTGATTAGTGACACCTTAGATTTTGCGACTACTTAGCGACTGATATTATCGTTGTAAATTTGTGACCACTCTATGACGCCTTTGTAGTCGTAAAATTACGACACTTTTACGACTACTGTGTTCGTCACGAATGATTATATGTAGTCGCAAATGTGTCACAAATTCATGACTACTTTGCGACAAGAAAAAACATAGTCGCAATGTAGTTACTAAAACGTCGCTAATTACCCACCAATTTGTGACGCTTTCATTAGTTTTGTCCAGAATATCATTTGGAGTCGCAAGTTAGTCACTTTAGCGTCACAAATTACCCACTGCTTTGTGACGCTTTATTTGTTTGTTCGTTACGGTGTTTCATATTTGCAACTACTTTGTGACTTAAAAACAATACCTAAATTTGTATAAAAATAAATTGTTTCCGAATCTAAAATTGGAACTACAACAGATAATTATACATAACAAAAGTACATTACATATTCAAGTTTTGTTCAAACCAAATGTGCATAAAACCATTAAAGAAGATAAAACATTAAAAAAGTGCCATTGTACTTGTTTGTTCAAACAAAAACTAGAAACTGATAGAAGGGATAGAGAGAAACCATCAGTTGTTGTTGTCATTGGCAGGAGGAGGTTGATCACTTGAGTCTTCATCCATGTACGAGGCGATCTGCGGATTGTCCTTCTTCAGAAACTCGAGGAGCTGATGCAGTTCAGAGACCCGAGCATGACTTTCCCTTAGCTCCTTTATCTCCTCATCACGTCGCTTATTCTCCGCGTCATGCTCAGCTAGCTTAAGACGAGCAGATTTAAGCTCCTCTTGCATCTCTGCTAGTTCAGGTGCAGGAGTACTGTCTTCGTAGGTTATCTTCCTCTTCCCTTTGTTCCCCTTCTGAGACAGTCCACCTATTCCGAAAGGATTTCCCTTTTGATCGAATTCAGTACACTACAACAACAAAGAAAACATATTCATCAACCAATGGATTCATCAACCAACTGCAACATCAATAAAGACACTAACAACTTCAACAATCAGTAAAGACACAAACAGAAACAGATTCATCAATCACCAAAAACATAAAGTAGAGACATGAACAGAAACACATTCAAACAGATTAATCAATCATACATATTTAGATTCATCAATCAAACAGAAACAGATTCATCAATCAAACAGATTTATCAACCATACTCATCAATTATACTCATCAATCATACTCATCAATCATATTGATCAATCATACTGATCAATCATACTCAACTATTCATCATTCATGAGACACAACCAGAAAGATAAACACAAACAGAAACATAAACAGAAAACCAGGAGAGAAAGGATTCATTACCTAAAGGAAAATATCATTCTTCTCTTCAATCGTGAGAGTCCGCTGAGTGGAAATGTCAGACAAATTGTCCTGCTCGTCTGCTCCATCTCCTGCCCGCTGTTGAAGAGCCTCTGCCAGTCTCCTGTCATACTCATCAGCCACTTGCTTCGCCTTTAGATCAACAAAGGTGCCATCCTTGGATGTATGTGTCCTCACAAAGACCTCTCCATAAGAGACAAGTCTGCCCAGTTCCTCCACCTGCACAAAGAGATGTGAAAGATTAGGTAGATAGAGGATAAGTAGATGCAGGGGAAAACAAATAGAAAGGAGCAAAGTATTACCATTTATTGCTCAACATCCAAGTGAGAAGTTTGGCCAGATACATGCTTGTAGATGCCAAGTCCACCACGAGTAGAGTTACGGGATCTTGAAGCAGTACCTCTCTTGGACATTGCCTGTGGAGTTTCCCAATAGACACACAGTCCTCTCATCCTTTTCATAGCACTCCTCCAGAAATGAGCCCTAACAAGCTCAGTGATCCCTCTGTCCCAATTGTATTTCCCCTATGCAGTAAAAAAACTCAGTTAGGTAGTGATCAATAGAAGTTTATACTGTCTAGGTAATGATCAAGAATGAAACATTACCGCAAAAGTTCGGAAATAGAGCTCTTGATAAGCGGGTGGGGTCACTGTCCAGCTGTAGAAAGGGCTATCAAATTTGCGACGAAAAATCCCAGCAATCACACGGGTCAATACTCCTTTGTTCCGAGTAAACCTAAGACATGAACATAAACAGAAGTTAAATACAAAGTAACAGAGACAATGTACTACTAATCTTTCAGAAATTAAAACCATATGAGAACCATATGACATATGACAGTCACAAACAGTCACTAAACCATTTAACAGAGACAATGATGCTAACATATTTCAGAGTATATGACATATGACAGTCACTAAACCATACAACAGGGACAATGATGCTCAAGATACCAACAGTCACTAATCCTACTACTAAACAATATGAGAATACAAACATATTTGAAGATTAAAATCAGTTCATATGACAATAAACTTACCAAAACGTATCCGGCTTAGGAACCTCACTGAGAAGGGGTAGTCTGTCTCGTCCTAGAAGAGCCAAAATGTTGTCCAAGAGTTCCTGGTCGTCTCCTCCAACTGGTGGTACGTAATAACCTTCCTGGTCAGCTTCGTTTTCTTCAGCTTGGTGTTCTTCACCATCGAGTTCTTCTCCTTCATCCTCGTCATATTCCTCATCGTCATTATCAAATGCAGCAGGTTCTGGTTGGTCAAACAGATGGGCTTGCTGTTGTGGATCGCAATTGATTTGATGATTGGATGGAGCTTGAGCTTGAGACGTTAGGGCAGCAAATGGAAGCCTATTTCCTGAAGCTCCGAATTGTTGACGAAGAGTTGCTGTTGCATACAGTCGCCTGAGAGTCTGGAGTACGACGTCTGGAGGACTGGGAAGAGCCACCGTCGCCGCCGCTTGACCTAGGTCATTGCAGTGGGGTTGTGGCTGTATAATCTCCGGCGGTCTGTCTCTGTGACCGAGAGGTTGAACCATCTTCGACCACCGGTGGAAGGTCTTCAGGAACCCATCTCTGGTTCTCGCCGTACCCTCT
The DNA here is from genome assembly GCA_964056655.1 of Arabis hirsuta. Lineage (NCBI taxonomy): Eukaryota > Viridiplantae > Streptophyta > Magnoliopsida > Brassicales > Brassicaceae > Arabis > Arabis hirsuta. The sequence continues at coordinate 11,007,836 of OZ053311.1, forward strand.
CCGCTACTGTGAGGTAGTGGTGCTTGTGAGGTCGAAGCATCAACGCCTTTCCCACGAGCAAAAGCGGCGGTTTCTCTTCCACCTCGAGTAAGTACGCCTCCGCCTCCTCGAGTACCTCCTCCGGCTCGTCGATTAACACCGCCGCCACCTTGATTAGGGATTCCGCGTCCTCGAATAGGGTTTCCACCTCCTCAATTAGGGTTTTCGCCTCCTCGATTAGAGTTTTCTCCTCCTCTATTAGGGTTTCCGCCTCCTCGATTAGAGTTTCCGCCTTGTCGAGTTACTACTCCGGTGGGTCGTGATTGCTCTCGGGTGACAACCATTATGGTAGAGAGATCGAGAGAGACAGACGGATGAAAGAGGAATAAGAGAGAGAAAGAGACAGACGAATCGAATCGATTCAGAGAAAGAAGACGATCTCGATTCGAATCAACAGAAAGAGAGAAAGAAGAAGAAAGAGATGAGGATTTCAACTGAAGCGAGAGATGAATGAAAGAGGATGATCAATTCGACAGAGAGATCGAATCGGCTCGGGGAGAGAAAGAAGAAGAAGATGAAAAGAAATGAAATGATATTAGGGTTTCGAGTTTGATTCTGTTTTTATGTTTTTTATCAATTTTTGGAGTCACAAACGCGTCGCTAATGCGTCGCAAATATGTTTTTTTAGTGGTAAACAAGCCCGCGAAAATGGGCCAAATTTTTCAATTTTGGAGCCCAAATTTTTTAGATTTGGAGCCCAAAAAGCGTCGCTATTTTGTCGCAAAAGAGTCGCAAATTTGTGTCTCTTTTGCAACTAATTTGCAACGCTTAAAACAACACCCTAAACCCTAAATGTTTTGAACCAATAGATTGTGGTTTTATCCCTCCTATTATACTTCTAATGTATCATTAACCATTTTATGGCTTATGTGCATCGAAATCTGACATTGAAAATTTAGTTTAACAAAATCCAAAACTTCACCATAAAATACATTAAACTTATAAGTGTTTTAGTTTTAGAAATGTCTTCTCATTATTTGTAATTTGAATTTGAATTAGGACTTCCATACATTAAACTATTTATGACTAATTAGTATATAAAAATGTAATTTCATACCAATAAATCAGATCTACATCAAATATGATGTAAAATTTTCAAAATTCTTAAAAAGCGTCGGAAATGGGTCACTGATGCGTCACTTATTTATGTCTCTTTTATGACGGATTTGCGACGCATCAGAACTATTTGAAGAACACTTTGAAGACATTGCAAAATTGTCACTGATGCGTCACAAAATTTTAAATTGTCGCAACTTAGTCGCAAAAGAGTCACAAATTTGTGTCTATTTTGCGACTTTTTTGCGACGGTCTAAAACAATCACCAAAAACAAAAATATTGTCCAAACCAGGACTCGAACTTGGATGTGGAGTGCATTGTTGTTGCGTTTAACCGTTGTGCTATTGTAACATATTCATATATTGTTAAAAGTGATTGTTATTATTCACAACGCAAGTCAGGTGAAAACAAAAAAAATTTGTGTCTACCTGGACTCGAACTCGGATGTGGAGTTCATTGTTGTTGCGTTTAACCGTTGTGCTATTTGATCATATTCGTCAAGTGCTAACATTAATATATATTTATTCCATTGTCAGCTTAAAACCAAAAGAATCGTATTTTTCTGGATTCGAACTCGGGTGGGGTTGTACAATGTGGCCTTGTTTAACCGTTGTGCTATTGTAAGATACTCGTTTATTGCTAACATTAAAATGTATTTATCCATAAAGGTAGCTGATTAAAAAAATTATTTTAACACTAAAATTATTACACAGTAAATAATTTAACACTTAAATTATTACGCATGAAATATTTTACAAACATTATATAAATATTAAATCCCCCACATATATTACATACATATTAAATAAACCCCGATTTAAATTTCATCATCTTCGGGATCTTCTTCTGAAGATGATAAATTACATCGAAATTCATCTTCTGGCTCAGCGTCGTCAATTTCAAAATCTATGTGTTCAATTGGATGATTTCGATCAATTAGACCTTCGACATTGATCTCTTCGACTGTATCCGTGACTGCATCGTTCTCAGCTTGTTGCAAAATAATAATCTCAGTGTCGTTAAATTTTCCTTGCACACGAGTCCTTGGATTAACTTTTAGAACTGAGAGCCAATTCGCATGACGTTTATTAACATTTGGGTATGGAAGATAACATACTTGATCAGCTTGAGATGCTGCAATATATATTAATAAAAATTCCATTAGAATACAATTATAAATATAACAACAATACAATATTATAGTAATTAAATTCATACCTAATACATAAGTGTCGTCGTTTGCATATCTCCCCGATTTTAGCACGTCGACAACGCCTCCCTCGCTGGTTCTCGTTCCTTTGTCGGGTGTGGGGTCATACCAATTACAATCGAAAAGCACGATTTTCAAATTCACAACTCCTGGATATGTGAGCTCAATGATTTTTTTGATGGTCCCGTAGAAATCATTCTCCCCCGGTTGAGCATAATTTTGGCCTCGGACACAAATTCCATAATTCATTGTTTTTCTGTTTTTTCCGTAATCTTTCGTGTGAAATAAATAGCCTCTTGTAAAATACATAGGCCATGACCTAATCTTATTTTCTGGACCGTTGGCTATCTCGTATACCCACATCGAAAAATTTTCTTGACTTCTCATTGCATCCACCTATACATAGAACAATAAAAATATCACAATGGATGACGACGCGAGACATTAATTTAATAATTAAATTATGAAGAATATATACATACATATTGGCGGACCCATATATGAAATTCACCATCTCTTTTAGCTAAGACTTCATCATCAGAAAGTCCTGGATTTTCAAATCGAATCTGTGCATCCACCAAACTGTGTTGCAAACATTTGATTATGAATAAAGTGGTGCAAAATGTATTCAATTTCTATATTAAATTTAGGGATGAACTAAAATTACCTTTCAAGCGTTCGGAAATATTCACAATTACGCAAAACATATGAATGTGCGCATTTTTATTCTTTCGCGGTTAACCAAGATTCAGTACATTTGCCACTTGGACGAACTACTTCAGTAAATATATTCGGTTTGGGAAAATCATAGATAGGTACTTCACCTTCATCGTACCGAGTTGCCCTGCAAAATTTACGGAAAACAATTCATCTTATTTTAAGAAAAGCACGGTTAATATATATATTATAGTATAATATTAAAAAATGTATTACCTTCTTCTGCTAGCTGTAGAAATTTGAGTGGCAAAGTAGTGTTGTGAGAAATAAGAAATCTCATCATTCATGTACGATTGAACAATCGATCCCGCTGGATATCTTTTGTTCTTTGCTTTGCCTTTCAAATGTTTAAAAAACCGTTCGAACGGATACATCCACCTATATTGCATAGGACCACCAAGCTCGGCTTCGTATGGCAAATGTATAGGTAGGTGCTCCATCACATCGAAGAAAGCAGGTGGAAAGATTTTTTCCAAGTTACACAGTATCATCACAATATTCTCCTTCAAAATTTGGACGCGACTTTGATCCAATGTTCTGCTGCTTAGATCACGGAAAAATGCTCCAATTCCTGAAAATAATATATGTGTAAGTAATGTTTAAAAAGATTAAAATAACATATATATGATCGACTCTCGGATTTCATATCTTAATTTATATATATATACCTGATAATGCTTTGTGCACGTTTCGCGGGAGGAGTTCTGAGAACACGAACGGAAGCAAGCGCTCCATAAAAACATGGCAGTCGTGACTTTTCATTCCAGAAAATTTGCCCCCACTGATGTCTGCACAGCTTGCTAAGTCAGCTACATACCCATCTGGAAATTTTACCTCATTTTTCACCTAGTGTAGTAACACATCTTTTGCTTGTGAACTCAATCTCCAAATAGGGAATGGAGCGTTGCCACGGCTATCAACATGCAAATCTTTCCGAGAACATAAATTTTCGATATCTAGTCTTGATTTGACTGTGTCTTTCGATCTGTCTTTAACATTCATAACAGTATACATGATGTTATCAAAAAAAATCTTCTCGATATGCATCACATCAAGATTGTGTCGTAGAGTAAGGTCCCTCCAGTATGGAAGCTCCCAAAATATGCTCTCTTTATGCCAATTATGCCAATCTCCGTAACCGGCAGGTTTTATGTGATGTCCATTTCCACCACAATCAGATGTTTTTCACGCTCCTTCACTCCGTATACGGTGGAGTACTTGTTCTCCAGTTAACGATGCAGGTGGATCCTCGTTCAGTGCGGTTTTTCCCTTCAGAAAGTTAACTTTGTTCTTCCATAACGGATGTTCTGTAGGCAAAAATCTTCTGTGACAGTCAAACCAACATGTCTTCCTACCAGCCCTCAATTGAAATGCATTTGTATCATCCATACAAATTGGACATGATAATCTCCCATGTGTCGCCATCCCGATAATATCCCATAGGCCGGAAAATCACTTATCGTCCACAACAGAACAGCTTTAAGGTTGAAATTTTGATTTTGTGACACATCATACGCCTCAACTCCGTTATTCCATAACTCCTTTAACTCTTCGATCAGTGGCTGGAGGAAAACATCAAGGCTAGCTTGTGAATGATTTGGTCCCGCGTTCAAAACGGTAAGAAACAAGTACTCCCTTCCCATGCACATTCCCGGGGGTAAGTTGTAGGGTGTCAAGATTATAGGCCATAACGAATAGTTTTTTGACAAACCAAAAGGATTGAAACCGTCTGTACATCCTCTTCAGTCTGGCACTGATTGGTAGATACCACATTTTGCTTAACGGTATTTTTCTTCGTGCCTTACGATCCTCATATCTTTCTTTTCCACAGAACTTGCAATGCTCCAATGCCCCATCTTCTTTCCAGAAGAGCATACAGTTATCTATGCATACATCGAATGTATGGTATGGCAAGCCTAATTTTCGCATCAACGTTTCTGTCTCATAATATGAACCAGTTGCCTGATTAGGCTATGGTAAATACTCTGTTACCAATTTCGCCCATGAATCCATGCAATTTTCAGCCAAATTATGGTCTGCCTTGATGTTCATATACCGAGCAGCTAATGATAACTGCGAATGACCATCATGATAACCATCATACAATGGCGTTTTTGCAGCATCTTACAAATCGTAGAATTGTTTTGCCTCATGGCCTGGGTAGGTTCTTCAAAAACATGATCATTTCCACTATGACCATGTTCGTCATGATGATAATCATTATCAGGAAATGCATCATGCACCATCCCACTAGTATAAACATCCCCACCATCATAAACATCCCCACCATTATAATTCATTTGTTCATAATAACCGCTACTAAAATCAGCATTTACGTAATGACTACTACTAGGACCTGCCCCAACTACATCGTAATCTTCCCCATGTTCGGTCCACACATAATAATCTTCCATAAAACCACGTTGATGCAAATGGTTCGAAACAGTTCTAACAGGTTTCATACCACCAGAATTTTTACATTTCGCACAAGGGCAGTATAACTTACCTCCACTGCTAATGGCCAAGTCCTGGCAACTTGCGAAATCCAGAAGCTGCCTGACCCCATCCAAAAATTTGGTTGAGAGATTATTTGTATGCGGATCGATCCTTGTATACATGCAATCTCGGGAAGAGTTCCACATAATTTTCTTCCTCAAAAATATTTTTTTCTCTTTGAAAACGTTTTTTTATCGTTTTTTTTGTTTTTTTTCGTTTTTTTGTTTTTTTTACTCTTGTATCTGACTCTTTTCTGACCATTTTGTGACGCCACCTACCTCTCGCATTTATCACGTGTCACCTACTTTCCTCCCTTGTCGACATACTTGCCGACATAGCTACTAACTACTTTCCCAACCTTTTGCGACGGAAGAAAAGCGTAGCAAAAATGTCACAAATTTGTGACTACTTTGCGACACTTGCTAAAACAAAAAACGATGTCAGAAATCAGTCGAAAAATCGGACCAATTTGCGACTGCCAAAAATGGCGTCGTAAATCAGTCACTAATTTGCGACGCAATTGCCACATTATTTTGCAGTCATAAATTAGTGACTGATTTGCGACGCCATTTTTGGCAGTCGCAAAAGCGTGGCACATGAGTCATAAATGGAGTCGCAAATTTTGTGACACCAAAATCAGTCAAAAAAAGCAGTTGTTAATTATCTGTTTTCTTGTAGTGTTCCTACCATATCTTTAGCAGGCAGGACTAGGTAGTTTCAAAGCGCCATGAATTTTACACACCCAATAAGCTTTCATCATGTCTCATTGTGTTCGTCTTGCCCGTCCATCAGGGGAAGACCTCATATTGGACCCTTGCCTTTTTGGTTTGTTTATGTCGATCATTCCAACAATATGCTTGGTACAAAGGCCTTAGTAGCTCCATAGAGCCATAATTATTACACTCCCAATGACCTTTTATCATGTTTCCTTGTGTTCGCATTACCCGCTCATCCTTGGAAGTTCTCGTGATGGACTATCCCTTTTGTTTGTTTTTATCGATTTTTCCTACCTATCTTTAGCAGGCAGGACTAGGTAGCTTCAAAGCGCCATGAATTTTACACACCCAATAAGCTTTCATCATGTCTCATTGTGTTCGTATTGCCCGTCCACCAGGGGAAGACCTCGTATTGCACCCTTGCCTTTTTGGTTTGTTTGTGCCAATTTTTCCTAAGAAATTCTTGGCAAGCAGGACTAGGTAGCTTTAATGCGCCATGAATTTTACACACCCAAGAAGCTTTTATTAAGTCTCCTTGTGTTCATAGAGCCCGTCCATCAAAGCGCTAAGAATTTTACACAGCCAATAAGCTTTCATCATGTCTCCTTGTGTTCGTATTACCCGCCCATCCTGGGTAGACCTGGTGTTGCATCCCTACCTTTTTGGTTTGGTTATGTTGATTATTCGTACAATATGCTTGGTACAAAGGCCTTGGTAGCTCCATAGAGCCATAATTTTTACACTCCCAATGACCTTTCATCATGTTTCCTTGTGTTCGCATTGCCCGCTCATTCTTGGAAGTTCTCGTGTTGCACTGTCCCTTTTGTTTGTTTGTACCAATTTTTCCTACCTTATCTTTGGCAAGCAAGGCTAGGTAGCTTCACATCACCATGAATTGAATAGACCCAATAAGCTTTCATCTTTCTCCTTGTGTTTGTATTGCCGACCGATCCTCGGAAGACCTCGTGTTACAGCCCTCCTTTTTTGGTTTGTTTCTACCGATTTTTCCTACCATATTCTTTGCAGTCAGGACTTGGTAGCTCCATAGCATCACAATTTTTTCACTCTCAATGGCCTTTCATCATGTCTCCTTGTGTTCGTATTGTCCGCTCATCCTTGGAAGTCCTCGTGATGCACTGTCCCTTTTGTTTGTTTTTACCAATTTTTCCTACCCTATCTTTAGCAGGCAAGACTAGGTAGCTTCAAAGCACCATGAATTTTACACGCCCAATAAGCTTTCATCATGTGTCCTTGTGTTCGTATTGCCCGTCCATCAGGGGAGGACCTCATATTGCACCCTTGCCTTTTTGGTTTGTTTATGCCAACTTTTCCTAAGATATTCTTCGTAGGAAGGACTAGGTAGCTTTAAAGCAGCATGAATTTTACATGCCCAATAAGCTATCAACAAGGCTCATGTGTTCATATTGCCCGTCCATAAGGGGAAGGCCTTGTGTTGCACCCTTTCCTTTTTGGTTTTTTTCTGCCGATTTTTCCTACCATATTCTTGGCAGGCAGGAGTTGGTAGCTGCATAGCCCATATTTCTAACACTCCCAATGACCTTTCATCATGTCTCCTTATGTCCGTATTGCCTGCTCATCCTTGGGAGTTTTCGTGCTACACCATCCTTTTGTTTGTTTATATCAATTTTTCCTACCTTATCTTTGGCAGGCAGGACTAGGTAGCTTCAAAGCGCCATGAATTTTACACACCCAATAAGCTTTCATCATGTCTCCTTGTATTCATATTACTCGTCCATCCTGGGAAGACCTGGTGTTGTACCCTTCCCTTTATGCTTTATCTCTACCGATTATTCCTACCATATTCTTGGCACAAATGACTTGGTAGCTCCATAGAGCCATAATTTTTACACTCCCAATGACCTTTCATCATGTTTCCTTGTGTTCATATTGCCCGCTCATCCTTGGAAGTTCTCGTGTTGCACCGTCCCTTTTGTTTGTTTGTACCAATTTTTCCTACCTTATCTTTGGCAGGCAAAACTAGATACCTTCATAACACCCTGAATTTAACACACCCAATAAGTTTTCATCAAATCTCCTTGTGTTTGTATTGCACGCCCATCATCGGAAGACCTCGTGTTGCAGCCCTCCCTTTTTGGTTTGTTTCTGCCCATTTTTCCTACCATATTCTTGGTAGGCAGGACTTGGTAGCTCAATAGCACCATGATTTTTACACTGTCTCCTTGTGTTCGTATTTTCCGCTCATCCTTGGAAGTCCTCGTGATGCACTGTCCCTTTTGTTGTGTTTACCGATTTTTCCTACCATATATTTAGCAGGAAGGACTAGATAGCTTCAAATCGCCATCAATTTTACATGCCCAATAAGGTTTCATCATGTCTCCTTGTGTACATATTGCCCGTCCATCAGGGGAAAACCTTGTGTTGCACTCTTTCCTTTTTGGTTTGTTTCCACCAATTTTTCCTACCATATTCTTGGCAGGCAGGACTTGGTAGCTCCACAACCCATATTTTCAACACTCCCAGTGACCTTACATCATGTCTCCTTGTGTTTGTATTGTCCGCTCATCCTTGGAAGTTTTAGTGTTGCACTGTCCTTTTTGTTTGTTTATACCAATTTTTTCTACCTTATCTTTGGCAGGCAGGACTAGGTAGCTTCAAAGCGCCAAGAATTTACACACCCAATAAGCTTTAATCTTGTCTCATTGTGTTCGTATTACCCGCCCATCCTGGGAAGACCTGGTGTTGCACCCCTACCTTTTTGGTTTGTTTCTGCCGCTTATTTCTACAATATTCTTGGTACAATGGACTTGGTAGCTCCATAAAGCCATAATTTTTACACTCCCAATCACATTTTATCACGTCTACTTGTGTTCTTATTGCCCCGCTCATCCTTGGAAGTATTCGTGTTACACCGTCCCATTTGTTTGTTTCTACCGATTTGTCCTACCTTATCTTTGGCTGGAATGACTAAGTACCTTCAAAGCGCCAAGAATTTTACACACCCAATAAGCTTTCATCTTATCTCCTTGTGTTTGTATTACCCGTCCATCCTGGAAAGACCTCGTGTTGCACCCCTCTCTTTTGGTTTGTTTCTGCTAATTTTTCCTACCATATTCTTGGTAGGCAGAACTTAGTAGCTCCATAGCCCCATAATTCTTACACTCCCAATGACCTTTCATTAAGTCTCCTTGTGTTCGTATTGCCCGCTCATCCTTGGAAGTTCTCGTGTTGCACCATCCCATTTATGTGTTTCTTTTTACTTTCCTACCTTATCTTTGGCAGGCAAGACTAGGTAGCTTCTAAGCACCATGAATTTTACACACCCAATAAGCTTTCATCATGTCTACTTGTGTTCGTATTGCACGTTCATCTAGGGAAGACCTCGTGTTGCGCCCTTTCCTTCTTGGTTTGTTTCTGCCGATTTTTCCTACCATATTCTTGGTAGGCATGACTTGCCATAGCCCATAGTTTTTACAATCCCAATGACGTTTCATCATATCTCCTTGTGTTCGTATTGTCCGCTCTTCCTTGGAAGTTCTCGTGTTGCACCGTCCCTTTTGTTTGTTTCTACCAATTTTTCCTACCTAATCTTTGGTAGGCAGGACTAGTTGGCTTTAAAGTGCCATAAATTTTACACACCCATTAAGCTTCCATCATGTCTCCTTGTGTTTATATTACCTACCTATCCTGGGAAGACCTCGTGTTGCGTCCCTCCCTTTTTGGTTTGTTTCTCCCAATTTTGCCTACCATATTCTTTGCAGACAGGACTTGGCAACTCCATAGCTCCATGATTTTTACACTCCTAATGAGCTTTCATCATGTCTTCTTATTTGTATTACTTGCCCATCCTGGGAAGACCTCATGTTCCATCCCTCCCTTTTTGGTTTGTTTCTCCCGATTTTGCCTACCATATTCTTGGCAGGCAGGTCTTGGTAACTCCATAGCTCCATGATTTTTACACTCCCAATGAGCTTTCATCATGTCTTCTTATTTGTATTACCTGCCCATCCTGGGAAGACCTCATGTTCCATCCCTCCCTTTTTGGTTTGTTTCTCCCAATTTTTCCTACCATATTCATGGCAGGGAGGACTTGGTAGCTCCATAGTTCCATGATTTTTACACTCCCAATGAGCTTTCATCATGTCTCCTTGTGTTTGTATTGCCCGGCCATCCTGGGAAGAAGACCTCGTGTTGCAGCCCTCCATTTTTGGATTATTCCTGCCGATTTTTCCTACCATATTCTTGGCAGGCAGGACTTGGTAGGTCCATAGTACTATGATTTTTACACTCCCAATAACCTTTCATAATGTCTCCTTGTGTTCGTAGTGTCCGTTCTTCCATTTTTACACTCCTACCTTATCTTTGCCAGGCAAGACTAGGTAGCTTCTAAGCACCATGAATTTTACACACCCAATAAGCTTTCATCATGTCTACTTGTGTTCGTATTACACGTTCATCTAGGGAAGACCTTGTGTTGCACCCTTTCCATCTTGGTTTGTTTCTACCGATTTTTACTACCATATTCTTGGTAGGCATGAGTTGCCACAGCCCATAGTTTTTACAATCCCAATGACGTTTCATCATGTCTCCTTTTATTTGTATTGCCATGAAATTCTACCATTTTTGGATTGTTTATACCGATTTTCCTACCATATTCTTGGCAGGCAAGAGTTGGTAGCTCCATAGCCCATATTTTTACACTCCCAATGACCTTTCATCATGTCTCCTTGTGTTTGTATTGCCCGCTCATCCTTAGAAGTTCTCGTGTTGCACCGTCCCTTTTGTTTGTTTCTACGATTTGTCCTACCTTATCTTTGGTAGGCATGACTAGGTAGCTTCTAAGCGCCAAGAATTTTACACACCCAATGTAACGCCCGTGAACCAAAATGTGTATTTTTGGTAGGTGCATCGGTGTACACAATGTGTGTGTGTCGATCGACACACGTGGTTGGACTCGCGAGGAGTCGGGTTCTGGGTGTTGCGTCGATCGACACAAGTGATTTGCGTCGATCGATGCAAGTTGAAATTAACATGACAATTTCGGTTCTTGATCGCTTGGTTTGGTGTCCGATTTAGGGAACCAAACCAAGCGATCAAAATGCATGGAGACGTTTTTGCAGCCGATTTTGGAGAGGAAAAGGAGAGGATTTCGTAGGTTGTGAGAGAGAAGAAGAGATTGTTGTTTTGAAAATAGTTTTGTCCGATTTTAGACCCGAACGGCTGGGAAGATCGGGTCGGATTAGAGCGACACCTCTAGGGAAAGTTCTCCACTCTCGTATGTAGCTTTGGCCAAAATCGATTTGTCATTTGGATTAGTATTCCGAGAGTTATCGTCGTTTTACTACGAGATATTTCTGTAGTTTTGGATCTGCGATCAGTCCATTTCGAGGGAGGATTCTCATCGAACCAGAAGGACTTAGGAGACGATCTGCCTATCTGTGGAAAGCTCTCTCTGTCTAGTTTTCATAACAGATTTCGATCCTGTTTTCGATGTAATCTCTGTTCTCTGTGTTCTTTACATATCAACGTGTCATTAATGTATTCTGAGACTTGAATTTCCTGTTTCCAGTTCCGAACAACGAACTTGCGGGCTGTTTCCTCACGATCTGCAGTGACGCGTCGATCGACACAAGTGCGTCATGTCGATCGACACTAGGGTGGTGTGTCGATTGACGCAGTTGCAGTGCATCGATCGACACCTAGTGGTTGTGTCGATCGACGCAAGTCTTCTGGACTGATTCATGTTGCTTGTTCGTGCATGTATTGTTGTCTGCTCATCCTGGTATTGTATCTTTTGCTTATGCATGTGTGTATAACCAAGTAGATGGGATGATCGTCTCATTGAGTATTTGTGATAATACTCACGCATCTCGTTTTGCCATGTGATGCAGGTAAAGAGAAAATGTGATCGTGGAATTGTGGCCGGGAAGAGAGGATTATCTAGCGGCTCGATTGTTTGCTAGCTATTGCGTTAGAATGGCTAGGTTGTTGGATTGTCGTTAGATTGGAATGGTTTAGTGTGGAATTGATCGGATATTGTTGCACTTGTCTGAACTATTGATCTTGGTTATTGGATATTGAAATGATTGGTTTATTGTTTTAACTGCTTTTGTTCCGCTGTCTTAATGTGATTGAATTGATTGGAAGTTGAGAGTTAATGTTTATGGGAACATTAATTCGATTCCAATGTTGATTAAAAATGTAAAAAAAAAAAAAACGAGTCGGGTAGTTTCAGTTTGGTATCAGAGCCCTTATGGTTCTAGGGCAGGAGAACGTAGTTGATTAAGTGGAGTAATCAATTGCGTGTTGAATTAATTGCTTATGTGAGTTAGTCAATTGATTGTTCTGTGGGTTTGGAGTCCTAGATCATCTTCTCCAAGCTTTCAATGAGATTCCACGGTATGCAGTGTGTGATGGCTAGAGGTACTAGGGGCAGAGGTCGTGGGAGGCGAGGTGGTGGACGTGGGCACGGGCAAGGACTGGTGATTGAGTCTACTGATGCGAGTGTGGCCCAGGAGACCACGCAGGAGCATGTAGTAGAGTCGCATACGCTTCGAGTGTCAGTTTGAGTGCTGGTGGGCCTAGTGGTGTTCCGAGTATGGCCAGCGGTGCGGTGGGCCTGGGTAGGGGTGCCAGCGTGGGTGTTGCCTAGGATTGTGAGGATCGTTTAGCAGATCTGCTACAGTTGATTCTGGAGCGGTTACCGGGTAGGGTACCGGCTCAGGATCAGGCTCCGGGTGTACTGCCAGGTGTGGCTGGAGGTCAGCCAGGTGTGGCTTGAGGTCAGCCAAGTGTGGCTGGTGTTCAACCAGGAGTGGTTGGGGTTCAGCTGGGAGTGGCTGGTGTGCTACCAAGTGTGGCGGCTGCGGAAGAGCTTCCATCCTCCCTGAGGATGATGGAGCAGATGCAGATGATTGGCATTGGGTTTTCCTCGGGTGGTGCCAAGTCTGAGGAGGCGGATTTGTGGAGGAGCGGATTGGAGCGTAATTTCCAATCTCTCAGGTGTCCAGAGAGATATCGGGTGGACTTGGCGGTTCACTATCTAGATGGTGATGCACATCTCTGGTGGCGGTTCACTATCTGGATGCTCAGGCGGGCATAGTCTGGGAGGATTTCTTGGCTGAGTTCAACGCCAAGTACTTTTCGTTGGAGGCGATGATGCCTTTCGGGTTGACGAATGTGCCAGCAGTGTTCATGAGGTTGATGAACAGGGTGTTCCAGGAGTACTTGGATGAGTTTGTGATCATCTTTATCGGTGATATTCTGGTGTATTCGAGGAGTCCTGAGGAGCATGAGGTTCATCTGCGGAAGGTTTTGGAGAAGCAGCGGGAGCAGAGTCTGTATGCTAAGCTGAGCAAGTACAGTTCCTAGCAGCGTGAGATAGGATTTCTTGGCTATGTGGTATCTGCAGAGGGAGTTTATGTGGATCCCACTAAGATTGAGGCTATCAGAGGGTGGCCTAGACCGAGGAATGCCACGGAGATCAGTAATTTTCTCGGTTTAGCAGGTTATTATCGGAGGTTCTTCAAGGGTTTTGCGAGTATGGTGCAGGCGATGACTAAGTTGATGGGGAAGGATGTTCCTTTTGTGTGGTCTTCAGCTTGCGAGGAGAGTTTTGGGAAGCTGAAGGAGATGCTGACTAGTACACCAGTGTTGGCTTTGCCGGATCTGGGCGAGCCTTACACGGTGTATACGGATTCATCTGGTGTTGGTCTGGGTTGTGTCCTAATGCAGCAGGGGAAGGTAATTATGTATGCTTCGAGGTAGTTGAGGAAGCATGAGTGCAACTAACCTACCCATGACTTGGATTTGGCTGCGGTGATTTTCGCTCTAAAGATTTGACGATCTTATCTTTATGGCGAGAAGGTGCAGGTATTCACAGACCATAAGAGTCTGAAGTATTTCTTCAATCAGCCGGAGCTGAACCAGAGACAGACACGCTGGATAAAGTTGGTGGCAGATTATGATCAGGAGATTGGGTACCATCCAGGTAAGGCTAATCTGGTTGCAGATGCGTTGAGTCGGAAGAGGGTTGCTTCGGCTCAGGAGTGAGATATAGAGGAGTTGGTGAGCGAGATTAACACCTTGGGATTGTGTGTTATTTCACGGAGCCGTTGGGATTAGAGGCAGCTAATCAGGCGGATTTGCTGATCAGGGTTCGAGTAGCTCAGGAGAAGGATCAAGGCTTGGTTGATGCTTCTAAGGTTGCGGGTTCAGAGTATGAGGCCTCGGTGAATTGGATGATACTTGTGAACGGGCGGATTTGTGTATCCAAGGATGAGGAGCTGAGGCAGGAGATTCTGAGAGAGGCTCATTCGAGCATTTTGTCAATTCTTCCGGGGGCGACTAAGATGTACCAGGATCTGAGGCGGTATTATCACTGGGTCGGGATGAAGAAGGATGTGGCTAACTGGGTTGCATCATGCAACGTGTGTCAGCTGGTGAAGGCTGAGCATCAGGTTCCGAGTGGTTTGTTGCAGAGTTTGCCTCTTTCGAAGTAGAAGTGGGACATGATTACCATGGACTTTGTGACATGGTTGGCGGTGTCGCGGACCTACGATGCTATTTGGGTGATTGTGGATCGTCTGACTAAGTCAGCACATTTTCTTGCCATCAAGAAGACGATGGAGCGGTAGTTTTAGCTAAGAAGTATGTGTGTGAGATTATGAGGCTGTACGGTGTGTTAGCGAGTATTGTGTCAGACAGGGATCCAAAATTTGCTTATGAGTTTTGGGGAGCATTTAATGCTGAGATGGGCACTAAGATGCATATGAGTACAGCATATCATCCGCAGACGGATGGGCAGTCTGAGAGGATGATTCAGACTCTTGAAGATTTACTGAGGATGTGTGTACTGGATTACGGTGGTCATTGGGCAGATCACTTGATCCCTGGTTGAGTTTGCCTATAACAATAGTTACAAGGCGAGTATTAGGATGGCTCCATACGAAGCTCTGTATGGAAGGCCGTGTCCTACACCATTATGCTAGACTCAAGAGGAGCATGTTTGGTGCATATTTTGTTCAAGAGACGACGGAGAAGATCTGTGTCTTGAGGTTGAACATGAAGGAGGCTCAGGATCGACAGAAGAGTTACGCTGATAAGAGGAAGAAGGAGTTGGAGTTTGAGCTGGGAGATCTGGTGTATCTCAAGGCAGCGATGTTGAGGGGTCCTAACTGATCCATTTCAGAGAATAAGCTAAGTCCGAGGTTTATAGGTCTGTTAAAGGTTGTGGAACGGGTTAGACCAGTAGCTTATTAGTTGGAGTTACCTCAGAGTATGAAGGCTTTTCATAAAGTCTTCCATGTTTCGATGCTGCGGAAGTGTCTAAGGAGGTGTTGGCTAGGATCCCAGAGGATCTTCAGCCCGACATGACGTTGGAGGCGAGACCTGTGAGGATTCTCGAGAGGAGAGTCAAGGTCCTCCGGAAGAGGATACCATTGGTGAGAGTCATGTGGGACTGCGATGGTGTCGAGAAGGAGACTTGGGAACCGGAAGCGAAGATGAAGGCAAAGGTCTCGAAGTGGTTCGAGAAGCAAGCGATTGCTTGAGTTGTCTTTCTTTTCTAGTTTTCAGTTTGTGATAGCATGTAGCTATGTTTGATCTAGTTTTCGTTTAGTGTGTAACGATTATACATTTTGATGATTTAATAAGATAGAGATTTCTTATTAAATGTGTTTATAAGATGTGAGTTCTTTTATTTTATGACTAGTGGGTCATGTGTGTATGTGAGGGCTAGAAATGGAAGTTTTATGTGAGTTAGAACTTGTCCATGTTCTAGGTGTATCTAGGATGGAGGTTCTATGGGAGTTAGGACTTGTCTGTTCTCTAGATGGTGCTGGGAAATAGAGGTCTTATGTGAGTTAGGATCTGTCAATTTTCTAGGGAGAGTCTGGAAAAGAGGTTTTATGTGAGTTAGAACTGTCTTTTCCAGGGACTCTGTGGAAATACCCATGGTGGTTGGGTTGTTTCGGATGACCTAGTGATTGGTCATTGATGTGATGACATTCTAGGTGAGGGCATGTCATGAGGACCACAAGAAGTGATTCTGGTCGACAGGTACTTATGAGGCACATTACAGAAGGTGCATCAGGGAACAAGTGAGGTTTCCTGGGTATACTTGAGGAGACAGGTGAGGAGGGAACAAGTGAGGTTTCCTGCATATATCTCGAGGGGACAGGTGAGGTTCTCTCCAGGGGACAAGTGAGGTCTCTTGCATGCCGATAGCTTGATGGACTGTGTATCCCAAGAGTGAGAGGGGCATGGAGCATCCCGATAGCCTGATGGACAACGGTCCTGAAGGTGGGAGGGGTATATTATACACCATGATCTCCAGGGTAACGACCCTGGGAGTGTTAGGGGTGTATATGTGATATATCATGGTTTTTATCTGTTTTTGACCATGATATAAGTCCATTTTATAGAGTTTTTGTGGTATTTTTCGAGTCTTTTGGAGTCGTTATAGGTTAAGGGACGATTGGAGCATAATGGGAGCTTTTGAAGCATTTTGGAGCATCAAGGAAAAAAAGGCTGAAGTGATCAACTCGGAGTCAAGTTTTGGAGCTTGCGTCAACCGACGCAATGCATCTGCGTCGATCGACGCACTTATGTCCGACACGAAGAGAAATTGAGCTATGAGTTTGCGTCGACCGCCGCAGACTTCTAGCATCGATCGACGCAGTTATATCAAGTTTTTGAAGATTTCCTTTGTTGCGATAGAAGCCCAGAAGTTTGCAGAAAAAGCCCCATCTGATTTTTAAAACCCTATATATAGTTTTTCTTTAGGCTTTCATGGATATATCTTGTTTTCTATTGAGACAATTGTTTTACTCTTTTCTATTGATAATGTTTTCATCATCTATGTCTGAGTAATTTGCTTGTTAGGTTTTGGAGATTCAAGGGTTTGATGAGAAATTGTTAGGATTGAAACTCTGTTGGGATTTATCTACTTGTTCTTCATCTAGATTGCTTTAACTCTGATTTTAGGATTGATCAACTGAAATTGGAAACCCTAGGTTGTTTTAATAGATGCGAAAGTATTATTAACAACCTGACCTAATCCTAGGTGAGCAAAATTATCTATTCGCAAAGAAATTTGGCTTAGTAATTTTGTGAACAATCGAACTTGAACTTAATGCTTGTCTTTATTCACTAAGTTTGCAAAGAAATTTGGAATTTAGGGATTTAGTCATAGATAATCTCTGCAATGAAAGTTGATTGGTTTTACACTTGTGTTTGAGTTCTAGAACTGTGCTTAATAAAATCCCAACAATCTTTCATCATTGATTTCGATTCATTCCTGAGAATTGCCCATAGCCTAACTCTTTTGTCGCATTGATTACTAGAACCATATCACAGTCTGCTTCTTTGCTTTGCTTTCTACTTTACATTCATACATATTTGCTTAGCCTAATTTGAAATCATCAATCTTTTGCGTGAACCGATTCCATGTGGATTCGACCCCTAAGTACTACGACGATCTCTTAATTTGAGAGAGTAGCCCAGGGAAATTTGAGCGTATCAAATTTTGGCGCCGCTGCCGGGGAATTGATTTCACCAAACGATTTTTGATATTAGAGTTTTGTCTAAGTTTTAATTTTTGTTTACTTACTTCCGTTTTCTTTTGTTTTTGTGTGTTTCAGGTGCATGCCTAATCGCCAGACCAGAAGCAACACGAATCAAAAGTTAGTGGATTTTGTTTCTAAGTTAAGAGCTTTAGAGCGAGCTAACCGAGCAGCGAAAAAGGTAGCCAAGATGGTCAATCCTTTAGTTCTGATCAGAGGAGAAGATGGGATTCTTCATGATCTAGAGGGTCAGAGGTACAATGCTCAGGGTTAGAAGTTAGACGAGCATGGAGTTGTGATTGTGGAGCAGCCTGAGCAGCTTGGACAACAGGTCCTGCAGCGCCAAGAGCTAGCTGGGCGTGGCCGCACTTTGGGAGAATACAATAGGCCTGATGATTTCTATGCCAACAGGGCTGTCATTCGCCCTCCAGCTTTCCAGAGGAACTACTTCGAGCTAAAACCTGCATACTTCGCGCTTGTCGCTCAGAATCCATTCCATGGTCTCTCCTCCGAGCACCCCATGGACCACATTGAGAGGTTCAAGGACTTAGCATCTAGCATTAAGGCTAATGGAGTGTCAAGTGACTACCTCTACTGCAAGCTTTTCCCCTACTCTCTTAGTGGAGAAGCAGCCTACTGGTTGAAGCAGTTGGAGCCGGGCTCGCTGACCACTTGGGAGGACACCAAGAATGCTTTCATCAACAACTTCTTTGATGAGGCAAGGTCCGAGGATCTGAGGACAAAGATCTCTATGTTCAAACAAGGACTAACCGAGGCATTCAAAGTTTCTTGGGTGAGATTCAAAGCTTATCAGAGAGATTGTCCTCATCATGGGTTCAGTGATGTGCAGTTGCTGGGTATATTCTTCAGAGGAGTATATTGGAGGTATCAGATGGCATTGGATGCTGCATCTAACGGGAACTTCAACACTAGATATCCAGAGGATGCGCTTGTGCTCATCGAGAACTTGGCTTCTAGTAATAGTACCAAGAACGCGGACTTCGAAAGGAAGAAGTTTGGTGGGAACATGGATGGAAGCCAAATTGCTGAGGTGAAAGCCAAGATTGATTATGTGCATAACCTTCTAGTGGGGAAGAAGACAGTGCAGTTTGCTCAGAAGTGGAAACTTTTGAGCCAGAGGAAACGGATGTTAACTACATCAATGGAGCTGATTATCAAGGTCAGAGGTTCAGTAATCAGCAAGGGTATCAGAAACCATTCCAGAGCAACTACACCAGGAACTACGGTTCTTCCTCTTATCAGACGCCTCCTGCTCAATCTTCGGACTGTGAGATGAAATCTATGCTTGAGCAACTTCTAGAGGGTCAACAGAAGATGACCGTCAGCTTTAACGGGAAAATGGATGCTATGTACCAAGACTTGAATAGAAAGTTCGAAGCTCTGAACACCCATGTCAAGAAGCTGGATACTCAAGTTGCTCAGACTGCACAGAATATTCGAAGGCAAGAAGGATTTCTACCAGACAAGACGAGGACAAACCCACGACTACATGTCAATGCGATCACTTTGGGGAGTGAGAAAGAGATCACTCTGGGGGAGTTGATATATCATGGTTTTTACCTGTTTTTGACCATGATCTAAGTCCATTTTATAGAGTCTTTGTGGCATTTTTCGAGTCTTTTGGAGTTGTTATAGGTTAAGGGACGATTGGAGCATAATGGGAGCTTTTAGAGCATCAAGGAAAGAAAGGCCGAAGTGATCAACTCGGAGTCAAGTTTTGGAGCTTGCGGCGATCGACGCACTTATGTCTGACATGAAGAGAAATTGAGCTATGAGTTTGTGTCGACCGACGCAGACTTCTAGCATCGATCGACGCAGTTATATCAAGTTTTTGAAGATTTCTTTTGTTGCGATAGAAGCCCAGAAGTTTGCAGAAAAAGCCCAATCCGATTTTTAAAACCTTATATATAGTTTTTCTTTAGGCTTTCATAGATATATCTTGTTTTCTATTGAGACAATTGTTTTACTCTTTTCTATTGATAATGTTTTCATCATCTATGTCTAAGTAGTTTGCTTGTTAGGTTTTGGGGATTCAAGGGTTTGATGAGAAATTGTTAGGATTGAAACTCTGTTGGGATTTATCTACTTATTCTTCATCTAGATTGATTTAACTCTGATTTTAGGATTGATCAACTGAAATTGGGAACCCTAGGTTGCTTTAATGGATGCGAAAGTATTATTAACAACCTGACCTAATCTTAGGTGAGCAAAATTATGTGAACAATCGAATTTGAACTTAATGCTTGTCTTTATTCACTAAGTTTGAAAAGAAATTTGGAATTTAGGGATTTAGTCATAAAAAATCTCTGCAACGAAAGTTGATTGGTTTTACACTTGTGTTTGAGTTCTAGAACTATGCTTAATAAAATCCTAACAGTCTTTCATCCTTGATTTCGATTCATTCCTGAGAATTACCCATAGCCTAACTCTTTTGTCTCATTGATTACTAGAACCATATCATAGTCTGCTTCTTTGCTTTGCTTTCTACTTTACATTCATACATATTTGCTTAGCCTAATTCGAAATCATCATTCTTTTGTGTGAACCGATTCCATGTGGATTCGACCCCTAAGTACTACAACGATCTCTTAATTTAAGAGAGTAGCTCAGGGAAATTTGAGCGTATCAATATGTATATGGGTATGAGCATAGCGTCTGTGATGTGATTATGAGAATGAGATTGGATGAGCTTCGGGGATCAGGAAGGATCTCAAATGGTGCTGGCCGGGTAGGGTCTGGAGTGTTGATGTGATTGGTGTCTAGTCTAGGGATTTTACTTGTGTTTGGGAACTTTGGTTCAGATAACCCTGGTAACTTATGTAGCGTCTTGGTCGTGCATGTTCTTGTTTGATTGTTGCACGATCAATTAGTTCAACTCTCGGTCCACGGTTGGTCGGACATGTTCTTGTTTGATTGTTGTGCGATCAATCGGGCAGTGCTGATCTGGACCAGAAAACGTTGCATTCTGGTGTGTTTTCGGGTGAAGGTGGTGGGGTTTCGGACGGGAGTGTTAGCCTTAGCAGGTACAGTGTTGTGTGATTCGAGGTCGAATCCGTGTTAGTGGGGGAGAATTGGAACACCCGTGAACCAAAATGTGTAGTTTTGGTTGGTGCGTCGGTGTCGACACAGTGTATGTGTGTCGATCGACACACGTGGTTGGACTCGCGAGGAGTCGGGTTCTGTGTGTTGCGTCGATTGACATAAGTGATTTGCGTCGATCGACATAAGTGATTTGCGTCGATCGACGCAAGTTGAAATCGAACCGACAAGTTCGGTTCTTGATCGCTTGGTTTGGCATCCGGTTTAGGGAACCCTAGGGCATGATATAAAAACGCATGGAGACGTTTTTGCAGCCGATTTTGGAGAGGAAAATGAGAGGATTTCGTAGGTTGTGAGAGAGAAGAAGAGATTGTTGCTTTGAAAATAGTTCTGTCCGATTTTAGAAGGGGAGACGAACGGCTGGGAAGATCGGATCGGATTGGAGCAAAAATTCTAAGGTAAGTTCTCCATTCTCGTATATAGCTTTGGGAGAAATCGGTTTGTCATTTGGATTAGTATTCCGAGAGTTATCGTCGTTTTACTAAGAGATGTTTCTGCAGTTTTGGGTCTGCGATCAGTCCATTTCGAGGGAGGATTCTCGTCGAACCAGAAGGACTTAGGAGACGATCCGCCTATTTGTGGAAAGCTCTCTCTGTGTAGTTTTCAAAACAGAATTTTGATCCTGTTTCTGATGTAATCTCCGTTCTCTGTGTTCTTTAGATGTCAACGTGTCGTTCATGTTTTCTGAGACTGAAATTTCCTGTTTCCAGTTCCGAACAATGAACTTGCGGGCTATTTTCCCACCGTTCGGTAAGGACCCAGAAGACGATCTGGGTATTATTGGAAATCTCCGAGTCTTAGCTTTCCAAAGCCACCGAGTTTGGTTTAATCTGAAATTTAAAACGCATGTTATAACTGTTTTTCCTAAGGTTAGTGCATGACTATGGTTTATATGGGTAAAGGAATTGATGGAATATGATTGTCTGCTGTTGTTTGGATTGGATTCTGTCTGTTTTGTTGATGGATTCGTACAGGAGATTGATGAATCGCTTTGGATTAGAGCCATGAGAGGATAGGCTCGATCCTCACGATCTGCAGCAATGCGTCGATCGACACAATTGCTTTGCGTCGATCGACATAATTGTTTTGCGTCGATCGACACAATTGCTTCGCGTCGATCGACACCAGGGTGGTGTGTCAATCGACACAATTGCAGTGCATCGATCGACACCTAGTGGTTGTGTCGATCGACGCAAGTCTTCTGGACTGATTCATGTTGCTTGTTCGTGCATGTATTGTTGTTTGCTCATCCTGGTACTGTATCTTCTGCTTATGCCTGTGTGTATAACCAAGTAGATGGGATGATCGTCTCACTGAGTATTTGTGATAATACTTATGCCTCTCGTTTTGCCATGTGATGCAGGTAAAGAGAAAATGTGATCATGGAATTGTGGCCGGGAAGAGAGGATGATCTAGCGGCTCGATTGTTTGCTAACTATTGCATTAGAATGGCTAGGTTGTTGGATTATCGTTAGATTGGAATGTTTTAGTGTGGAATTGATTGGATATTGTTGCACTTATCTGAACTATTGATCTTGGTTATTGGATATTGAAATGATTGGTTTATTGTTTTAACTACTTTTCTTCCGCTGTCTTAATGTGATTTAATTGATTGGAAGTTGAAAGTTAATGTTTATGGGAACATTAATTCGATTTCAATGTTGATTAAAAATGTAAAAAATAAAAATTAAAAAACGGGTCGGGTTGTTTCACCCAACAAGCTTTCACCATGTCTCCTTGTGTTCGTATTACCCGCCTATCCTAGCAAGACCTCGTGGTGCACCTCTCCATTTTTGGTTTGTTTCTGCCGACTATTCCTACCATATTCTTGGCACGCAAGACTTGGTAGCTCCATAGAGCCATACTTTTTACACTCCCAATGACCTTTCATCGTGTTTCCTTGTGTTCGTATTGCTCGCTCATCCTTGGAAGTTCTCATGTTGTACCATCCCTTTTGTTTATTTCTTTTTACTTTCCTACCTTATCTTTGACCGGCAAGACTAGGTAGCTTCGAAGCACCATGAATTTTACACACCCAATAAGCTTTCATCATGTCTACTTGTGTTCGTATTGCACGTTCATCTAGGAAAGACCTCGTGTTGCACCCTCCTTCTTGGTTTGTTTCTGCCGATTTTTCCTACCATACCATATTCTTGGTAGACATGAGTTAACATAGCCCATAGTTTTTACAATCCTAATGACGTTTCATCATGTCTCCTTGTGTTCGTATTGTTCGCTCATCCTTGGAAGTTCTCGTATTGCACCGTCCTTTTGTTTGTGTCTACCAAATTTTCCTACCAAATCTTTGGTAGGCAGGACAAGTTAGCTTTAAAGTGCCATAAATTTTACACACCCATTAAGCTTCAATCATGTCTCCTTGTGTTTATATTACCTGCCCATCCTGGGAAGACCTCATGTTGCATCCCTCCCTTTTTGGTTTGTTTCTCCTGATTTTTCCTACCATATTCTTGGCAGGCAGGACGTGGTAGCTCCATAGCTCCATGATTTTTATACTCCCAATGAGCTTTGATCATGTCTCCTTTTGTTTGTACTGCCATGAAATTCTACCATTTTTGGATTGTTTCTGCCGATTTTTCCTACCATATTCTTGGCAGGAGTTGGTAGCTCCATAGCCCATATTTTTTAAACTCCCAATGACCTTTCATCATGTCTTCTTGTATTTGTATTGCCCGCTCATCCTTGGAAGTTCTCGTGTTGCGCCATCCCTTTTGTTTGTTTCTACCGATCTGTCTTACCTTATCCTTGGCAGGCATGACTACGTAGCTTCTAAGCGCCAAGAATTTTACACACCCAATAAGCTTTCACCATGTCTCCTTGTGTTCGTATTACCAGCCCATCCTAGCAAGACCTCTTGTTGCACCCCTCCATTTTTGGTTTGTTTCTGCTGATTATTCCTACCATATTCTTGGCACGCAGGACTTGGTAGCTCCATAGAGCCATACTTTTTACACTCCCAATGACCTTTCATCATGTTTCCTTGTGTTCGTATAGCTCGCCCATCCTTGGAAGTTCTCGTCTTACACCATCCCTTTTGTTTGTTTTTACCGACTTTTCCTACCTTATCTTTGATAGGAATGACTAGTTAGGTTCAAAGCACTGAGAATTTTACACTCCCAATAAGCTTTTATCATGTCCTACCTTATCTTTAGCAGGAAAGACTAGGTACCTTCAAAGTGCCAAGAATTATCCACACTCAATAAGCTTTCATCTTATCTCCTTGTGTTTGTATTACATGCCCATCCTCGGAAGACCTCGTGTTGTACCCCTCCCTTTTGGGTTTGTTACTACCAATTTTCCTACCATATTCTTGGTAGGCAGAACTTGGTAGCTCCATAGCCCCATAATTTTACACTCCCAATGACCTTTCATTAAGTCTCCTTGTGTTCGTATTGCCCGCTCAGCTTTTGAAGTTCTCGTGTTTCACCGTCCTTTTTGTTTGTTTTCTACCGACTTTTCCTATCTTATCTTTGGCAGGCAAGACTAGGTAGCTTCTAAGCACCATGAATTTTTACACACCCAATAAGCTTTCATCATGTCTACTTGTGTTCGTATTGCACGTTCATCGAGGAAATACCTCCGGTTGCACCCTTTCCTTCTTGGTTTGTTTCTGCCGATTTTTCCTACCACATCCTTGGAAGTTCTCGTGTTGCACCGCCCCTTTTGTTTTTTTCTACCAAATTTTCCTACCTACTCTTTGGTAGGCAGGTCTAGTTAGTAAATTTTACACACCCATTAAGCTTCCATCATGTCTCTTTGTCTTTGTATTATCTGCCTATCCTGGAAAGACCTTGTGTTGCATCCCTCCCTTTTTGGTTTGTTTCTCCCGATTTTTCCTACCATATTCTTGGCAGGCATGACTTGGTAGCTCCATAGCTCCATGATTTTTACACTCCCAATGAGCTTTCATCATGTCTTCTTATTTGTATTACTTGCCCATCCTGGGAAGACCTCGTGTTGCATCCCTCCCTTTTTGGTTTGTCTTTTCCGATTTTTCCTACCATATTCTTGGCAGGGACGACTTGGTAGCTCCAGAGCTCCATGATTTTTACACTCCCAGAGCTTTCATCATGTCTGCTTGTGTTTGTACTGCCCGACCTTCCTGGGAAGACCTCGTGCTGCAGCCCTCCATTTTTGGATTGTTTCTGCCGATTTTTTCTACCATATTCTTAGCAGGCAGGACTTGGTAGCTCCATAAAACCATGATTTTTACACTCCCAATAACCTTTCATAATGTCTCCTTGTGTTCGTAGTGTCAGCTCTTCCTTGGAAGTTCTCGTGTTGCACCGTCCCTTTTGTTATTTCTACTCATTTTTCCTACCTTATCTTTGGCAAGCATGACTATCTAGCTTCAAAGCGCCATGAAATTTATACACGCAATAAGCTTTCATCATGTCTCCTTGTGTTAATATTGCCCGTCCATCTGGGGAAGACCTCGTGTTGCACCCTTTCCTTTTTGGGTTGATTCTAACATTTTTGGATTGTTTCTGCCAATTTTTCCTACCATATTCTTGGTTAGGCAGGAGTTGATAGCTCCATAGCCCATATTTTTACACTCCCAATGAACTTTCATCATGTCTCCTTGTGTTAATATTGCCCGCTCATCCTTGGAAGTTCTCGTGTTGCACCGTCCCTTTTGTTTGTTTCTACCGATTTGTCCTACCTTATCTTTGGCAGACATGACTTGGTAGCTTCTAAGCGCCAAGAATTTTACACACCCAATAAAGCTTTCACCATGTGTAACGCCCCCAACAATTTATATACCGGAAACGCTACTGACGAACACTTAGATGTCCGGTCAGAGGTTCCTGGAACATATCCAAATTCCCTAGACAAGACGTTTAAGCATTCGTCCCCATTAGATACATCTCAAAACTTGCCAACCCGAGACATACACAATGGTTAGTTCGTCCGGACAAGGACTAGTTTCACATGAAACCCGAATTTATCCAAACTCGATATTTTTTATATATAATTTATACATAAGTTTTAAACGTGATACAACCATATACAATTGTGAGTCTAACACTCCAAAACGATCATGTACATAATAAACATTATTCATTTACAAAAGGCAAGGAAATCTACTACTGAATTTCCTAACGTTCCTTTGGCACCTGGTGGTCTACCCGCTAATGGTTACCTGCAACACAAGTAGAGTCGTGAGCACTAGTTGCTCAATGAGTCTACGCTCCCCTAACATTCAATAATTAATTCCCAACCAACCCCAAAATAACAACCAACACGCAAGCAAGCAAATCTAAAAAAAATGCGATAAGTTATGCAATGTCAATATAAGGCCTTTCGCGTAAACTATTTCCCTTCACGTTAGATCACAAGGTATCCTTCAGCCCGAAGCCACATAGGCTAAGGACTTAAGATCCTTCACCATTCCAATGGCCTTATGTGTATAAGGATCCGCACCGAAAATTCTGCATCGTCATGAAGTACACGGCCAAAGGCTACAATCCTGTCTCTCTGTGTCTTCATGTACTTAGACTAATACTCAACGTACTAGCTAAGTCATGGGTTTCAAGGGAACGTCTTACCGGGATCATCATAATTTATAAGTTTTACTAACAATTTAACTTATAAGAAAACTTATAACTTTGCATCAACAATTCAACTTAGTAATTTTCATATGCTAAAGCTTTTAAGTACTTAGCAAAAATATAAATCACGCAGCAACGAACCTCACTTGTAATTTAATTAAACACATAACAAGCATCACCGAGACTCACCTTTGACTTAGTGAAAGGTCGCGGTTTTGCCCAAGGTTTCTTACTCTCAATTTGCCTTAGACTTCTACGAATGGCTTTGCCTTAGCCTTTGAGCTAAAAATCTGTTCTAAAGGTTCACGGATTACTAAGGCAAGACTTAGAATCTTCGCATGGAAAATTAGATGGGAACGCCCACGGATCATACCTAGTTTAGAACGGAACCTGCTGCAGACCCTCTCTAGATCTTTTGGAGCTTAGCCAAAGTTGAACCTATGAATTTGAGATTAGTCGAGCCATCAGATCAAGAACCAAGATTAGATTCATGATCCGCAAGAAAAATCACTTTGAAAATGGTAAGGTTCGATCACAGGAAAGTTACCCTAAGTTTTCCCAAACCTGCTCGACAAGGCTAGCGGCGAAACTACTCTATGGTTTGCGGTGGACTAGAAAATGGACTACTCGGTTCGGATGGGACGATCACGAACTAGGCTACCGTTTGCATTGAAAGTTTGCGGTGAAAAGAAGTTATGTTTGGACAAGGCAGAAATTCTCGTGTCTTCTACTTACTAGGTCAGGCCGACCTTTAAATAGGTGCGGTCAAGCAGGTGAAGCAGCTGGACAGCTCACGGCCACTTGCCCATTCTTCACCCGTGGGTAACATCCTAGGCTCGACACGAGGTGGTGATGATGCCTAAGACCAGTCGTGTGTGCAACACGCACTGGCATGTGATCGACATACTCGGGCACGACCCAGGCACGGGCTTACCCACGATCTACCCACGACCAGAGCAAGCACCCTGCTCACTCACCAAGCAGCCTAGCACGCTGCTTACCATTTACCATTTGATGGAGCTTTTCATCGAGCCGTACCTTGGCTTCTGCTGGGTCATTGTGCGGGTCATTACATTCCCTCCCCCTTAAAAGAATTCGTCCCGAATTCTTAAGGGTTTGTCAGTCCAGCTTCCTGAATTCCAGTAGGTTCAACAAATAATTCCAGGTGAGACTTTCAAAACTTCACTTCATCTTCCCAAGTTGCAGTCTCACGATGTTGTTTTCCCCAAAACACTTGAACCTGTGCGATTTCTCTATTCTTCAATCTTCGAACTCGTCTCTCACCTATCCTTAGTGCTGCTTGAGGATACGTAAGATTAGGTCGAAGGTCCTCTATCGGTTCTGGTTCTACTGCATTTGGGTCACGGACATGTCTACGTAGCATCGATAAATGGAACACTAGATATAGTCCCTTGTCCGAGGGAAGGTCTAGTTTATAGGCTACTTCTCCTATTCTTTCTATGATACGATAAGGTCCTATAAACAGAGTGGCTAACTTACTTGGCTTTGCAAATCTATCCTTCCCTTTTTGAGCTTCCACGTTTAACATTACCCACTCACCGACTCTGAAAATAATTTCTCTTTGATTCTGATTAGCATACTTTTTCTGTCGGTCTTGTGCTTTCTTCATATTCTCCCGTACTCAACTGATTTTATCTGTCGTCTCTTTCACTATCTCGGGGCCAAATTCCTTTCGTTCTCCAACCTCCGTCCAACAAATAGGGGTTCGACAAGGTCGTCCATATAATGCTTCATAGGGTGGCATACCAATAGTAGCATGGTAGCTATTATTGTATGCGAATTTTACCAAAGGTAGATGGTTTTCCCAACTTCCTGCCCAGTCCAACACACACATTCGGATTAAGTCTTCCAGAGTTCTTATTGTTCTTTCTGAATGTCCGTCTGTCTCTGGATGATAAGATGTACTCATATGCAAATCAGTTCCCAAGGCTCTTTGGAAAGCTCGCCAGAATCGAGCTGTGAATCTTGGATCACGGTATGATATAATACTTGATGGAACTCCATGTAACTTTACTATCTCCTTTAGATAAAAATTCGCTAAAACCTCCACATTATCGGTAATCTTTGTTGGCAGAAAATGAGAACTCTTTGTTAAGCAATCTATAACAACCCATATCGTATCATTACCCCTTCCTGGTGCCTAGACAAACCTGAAACAAAATCCATAGCAACTGCATCCCATTTCCATTCTGGGATCGGTAGGCTTTGTAACAACCCTGCTGGTACTTGATGTTCTATCTTGATTTGCTGAGAGGTTTGGCACTGTGCAACCCATTTTGCAACATGACGTTTTAGTCCATGCCAATGGTAGTACTGATGGATATCTCGGTACATTTTAGTACTTCCCGGATGGATGCTAAGTAAGGAATGATGTGCTATCCTTAAGATTTCTTCTCGTAAACCTTATCCTTTTGGCACCGTTATCCTTTTATTAAGAAGTAGCATTCCATCCTCGGCCAAATGATATCCACTCGCATTCGGTTCTCCCCGAACATTTAGTCTGTCTATGATTTTCTTTAGTTCCTCATCCTCTTTTTGTTCTTGTCGAATGCGTTGGAGTAAACTTGCTTGATTCACTGCTTGTAGACCCAATGGCTCACTAATTTCTCCTTCTAAACCTGCTAAACTTATCTTCTTGAATTCGGTGGCTAGGGTCATTAGTTCTTTTTCCCCATCAACACCTACTTTACGGCAACTCAATGCATCTGCTACTACATTCGTCTTGCCCGGGTGGTACACAATGTTCAAATCGTAGTCCGCGATGAATTCCATCCATCTCCTTTGTCTCAGGCTAAGATCAGATTGAGTGAATAAATACTTAAGGCTTTTGTGATCGGTCATAATTTGCACATTTTCTCCATAAAGGTAGGATCTCCAAAACTTAAGGGCAAATACGACCGCGGCCATCTCTAATTCATGTGTGGGAGAGTTCTCTTCATGATTTCTTAATTGTCGTGATGCATAGGCAATGACCTTTTTACCTTGCATCAACACACATCCTAATCCCACTCCACAAGCATCGGTGTAAACAGTGTATGGTTGGTTTGGTTCGGGTAATGTTAAGATTGGTGCTGTGGTTAAGGCATCTTTTAACAGATTGAATGCCTTCTCTGCTTCACCATTCCATTCAAAGGTTACAGTCTTTCCAGTTAATCAAGTTAATGGTTTGGCTAAGGTAGAAAATCCCTTCACAAATTTCCGGTAGTATCCAGCTAACCCAAGGAAACTATGAACTTCAGTGGCATTGGTAGGTTGTGGCTATTCCTTAATTTTAACGGCCATAACGTGTTCTAAATCAATCTTTGAGAACCAATTTGCTCCTTTCAGCTGATCTAGTAATTCATCAATTCTTGGCAAGGGATACTTGTCCTTGATTGTGACATTGTTAATTCCACGATAATCTATACACAATCGCATGCTTCCGTCCTTTTTCTTAACAAACAAAACTGGAGCTCCCCATGGTGATGAACTAGGACGAATAAATCCCTTTTCCATAAGGTCTGCTAACTATTTTTTCAATTCAGCTAACTCTGCTGGCGCCATCCGATATGGTGCCTTAGCTATCGGAGCCGCTCCCGGTTCCAATGTAATGGTGAAAGGATCATTACGTGATGGAGGTAACCCTTCCAAGGGTTGGAACACATCACTAAATTCAGCGACAATTGGAATTTCCTTGAGTTTTGTTTCTCCCTCCAAGTCTCCTCCCACAATGGTCAAGGTAACTAAGTAAACCTCCCCTTCAATAAGAGCCTTCTCTACTCTTAAGGACATCACAAAGGATATCCCGGAGTGGGGTCATTTTCTTTGATATGTTATGGAAGTGTCCCCAAATCCCTCAAAGGCAATTCTTCCCCGTCCACAATCCAGATGACCCATGTTCGTTGATAACAAGTCCATTCCTAGGATGACTTCGGAATCCTCTAACGGGGTAACTAAAAGGTTTGTTAGAAATGTATTATCTTTCAATTATGATAGGAATTCCCATATAGCAACTTGTTGCATATAGGATTTGATCGCCAGGTGTTAAGATAGGCACACAAACCTTTACTATCGTAAAGATTCCCTCGAATCTCGAAGCGACCTCAAGAGTCACAAAACTATGTGTTGCTCCTGAGTCAAACAAGACGTGTGTGGGAACACTACAAACACGTAATGTTCCTAGATATGCATAAAAGATTTCGTTTATAAAACTTATACTTTATTGACAATCATTAAACAGGTACTACCATATTTTTAACACAGTAACCATTCACATAAGTTAAAACACTTATTTACCTGAAATGGACCTTGAGAAGGTCTTGAAGTTTCAGGTTTATCTAAGTAGTAAACGCATCCCGTGATCGATTGCCGCTTGGGTGGCGGTTCAATGGCTGGTTGTACATCCATGGCGCGTATTGTAGGCGGTCATGAAGTTTGCTCAGATGGATGTGTCACCGGACATAAAGTCGCGTAGTGTCCCTTTCCCCCACATGTAAAACAAGTAATGTAGTCAGGCACAGGCCTAGACTGTTTACTGTTGGGGCATGCTCGAGAGTAATGGCCCCGACGGCCACACTTATAAAACTCGGGCAAGGATTCCATTGTAGGAGTTCCTCGACCCGTCCGGTTTCTTCTTCCTCTTCCTCGGCTATTTGGTTGGTTTGATCCCTGTACTCGGCTTGAGGTCTGTCCCCGATCTACCTGGTTCCTTGGCCCTGGGCCTTGAACTCGCGGCTGTGATGACTGTCTGGCGTAAAATAGCCGTTCAATCTCAATTCTCTCCTCCACGTTCACAGCTCTCTCAACTAACTCAAGAGACTCTGATAGTCTATAACTAATGATTGGCTCATAATCTCTGGTCTGAGCCCCCGTAAGAACTTTCTAATCACCGACGCCTCTCGGTCTGGAGCGTAGTGTGCATACCGCCTTAGCCGAGTAAACTCCGCTTCATAATCTCGTACACTGCGGTCTCCTTAAATTAACTCTTGGAATTGCTTTTCTAATCGATCCTTCGCCTGTAGTGGGAAATACTTCCTTTCGAACTCCCTTCGAAAATTAATCCAAGTTGGGTCCACTACTCCATAATGGTTCCTAATGCTACTCCACCAGTTTGCAGCGTCCTTCATCAAATAGTGTACAGCAACATCCCTCTTAAAACTATTCGAACAACGTATTGCGTCAAAGTTCCTTTCTATGTGTTGCAACCATGCATCCACCTCAAAAGGATCAGTACCTCCAAAGAACCATCTTGTGCCCAGGTTTTTCATCATCATCACCATTTTAAGGAAGTCTGGTGGTGATGGTTGTGGATCCTGCTATTGTGCTCTCGTTGTCGCTTGTTGATCCCCTAGTCGGCCAACCAACTCGTGGACCAACTCCATCAAATGGTCCTTGATGCTCTTCGGCTCAGGCCGAGTCCCACTTGGACCTGCTCTAGGAAGATCAGGAAAGTCTCGGTAAACTCTATGACGATCCTCTGGTTCTTTCGGCACCTCAACATGTCCATGGTAAGTAACTGATGGGCTTCCCGAGGATAAAGATCCATCGTACCCTGACCTACTAGGTCCCCCATAGCTAGTATCCTGTCGCCTATAAACCTCTATAGGCCATGACTCAGTCGACTCCGATGACTCGATAGATAACCATCCAGCGTGTCGTGACCCCTCAGGTTCGGGATCACCAATATCTCTTACTCCTAACTCTGGTATCGAATGAGGAGAGTTCTCTGCTGTATACTCCGGAAATTGCTCCTCGGATGACTCCTCTGAAGGATCGGATTCTATGAAACTGTATGAGTCGTTATCAGATGGTGGCAGAAGACGACCGTAGTAACGCTCAGGATGCCGATAATCGGGCTGTTCATGCCCAGGACGTGGTCCCCATGGACGTCCTCCCCTCATAGGCCTCGGTGGCCCTGTGTGAATACGCTGGTGTCGCGGATGAAGCCAACGTGGTGGCGATACCGTCTGCACCAAAGAATCAGGTAAGTCCTAACCCAATTGACACATTTTTTTTAAACAAAGGAACATATCCAGTTTATCCTAAATGCCTTTTGCGACACATTTGATTCGATAAATCAATTGAAAACCAAGTCCCATTCAAGCATCGTAAAAACTATGCTCTGATACCACTTTTGTAACGCCTCCGATCATTTATAGACCGGAAACGCTACTGACAAACACTTAGATGTCCGGTCAGAGGTTCCTGGAACATATCCAAATTCTCTAGACAAGACTTCTAAGCGTTCGTCCCCATTAGATACATCTCAAGGCGTGCCAACCCGAGACATACATAATGGTTAGTTCGTCCGGACAAGGACTAGTATCACATGAAACCCAAATTTATGCAAACTAGATTTTTTTTTATATATAATTTATACATAAATTTTAAACGTGATACAAGCATATACAATTGTGAGTCTAACACTCCAAAATAATAATGTACATAATAAACATTATTCATTTACAAAAGGCAAGGAAATCTACTGCTTAATTTCCTAACGTTCCTTTGGCACCCGGTGGTCTACCCACTAATGGTTACCTGCAACACAAGTAGAGTCATGAGCACTAGTTGCTCAGTGAGTCTAGGCTCCCCTAACATTCAATAATCAATTCCCAACCAAACCCAAAATAACAATCAACAAGCAAGCAAGCAAATCTAAAAAAATGCGATAAGTTATGCAATGTCAATATAAGGCCTTTCGCGTAGACTATTTCCCTTTACGTCAGATCACAAGGTATCCTTCAGCCCGAAGCCACATAGGCTAAGGACTTAAGATCCTTCACCGTTCCAATGGCCTTATGTGTATAAGGATCCGCACCAGAAATTCTACATCGTCATGCAGTACACGGGCAAAGGCTACAATCTCGTCTCTCCGTGTCTTCATGTACTTAGACTAATACTCAACGTACTAGCTAAGTCATGGCTTTCAAGGGAACGTCTTACCGCGATCATCATATTTTATAAGTTTTACTAACAATTTAACTTATAAGAAAACTTATAACTTTGCATCAACAATTCAACTTAGTAATTTTCATATGCTAAAACTTTTAAGTACTTAGCAAAAATATAATCATGCAGCAACGAACCTCACTTGTAATTTAATTAAACACGCAACAAGCATCACCGAGACTCACCTTTGACTTAGTGAAAGATCGCAATTTTGCCCAAGGTTTCTTACTCAAAATTTTGCCTTAGACTTCTACGAATGGCTTTGCCTTAGCCTTTGAGCTAACAATCTGTTCCAAAGGTTCACGGATTACTAAGGCAAGACTTAGATTCTTCGCATGGAAAATTAGATGGGAACGCCCACGGATCATACCTAGTTTAGAACGGAACCTGCTGCAGACCCTCTCTAGATCTTTTGGAGCTTAGCCGAAGTTGAACCTATGAATTTGAGATCAGTCGAGCCATCGGATCAAGAGCTAAGATTAGATTCATGAATCAGCATGAAAAATCACTTTGAAAATGGTAAGGTTCGATCACGGGAAACTTACCCTAAGTTTTCCCAAACCTGCTCGACAAGGCTCGCGGCGAAACTACTCTATGGTTGGCGGTGGACTAGAAAATAGACTACTCGGTTCGGATGAACTGATTGGATGGGACGATCACAAACTAGGCTACCGTTTGCAATGAAACTTTGCGGTGAAAAGAAGTTAAATTCGGACAAGACAGAAATTCTCGTGTCTCCTGCTTATTGGTCGGGCCGACCTTTAAATATTCGCGCCCAAGCAGGTGAAGCAGCTGGACAGCTCATGGGCACCCGCGGGTAACATCCTAGGCTCGACATGAGGTGGTGATTATGCCTAAGACCAGGCGTGTGCACAACACGCACTGGCGTGTGGTCGACACACTCGGGCATGACCTAGGCACGGGCTTACCCACGATCTACCCACGACCAGAGAAAGCACCCTGTTCGATCACCAACCAGCCTAGTACGCTGCTTACCTTGGCTTCTGCTGGGTCATTGTGCGGGTCATTACGCCATGTCTCCTTATTTTCGTATTACCCGCCCATCCTTGCAAGACCTCGTGTTGCACCCCTCCATTTTTGGTTGTTTCTGCCAATTATTCCTACCATATTCTTGGCACGCAGGACTTGGTAGCTCCATAGAGCCATACTTTTCACACTCCCAATGACATTTCATCATGTTTCCTTGTGTTCGTATTGCTCGCCCATCCTTGGAAGTTCTCATGTTGCACCATCCCTTTTGTTTGTTTTTACCGACTTTTCCTACCTTATCTTTGACACGAATGACTAGTTAGGTTCAAAGCACTGAGAATTTTACACTCCCAATAAGCTTTCATCATGTCTCCTTGTGTTTGTATTACATGCCCATCCAGGGAAGACCTCGTGTTACACCCTTCCCTTTTTGGTTTGTTTTTATCGATATTTCCAACAATATTCTTGGCAGGCAGAACTTTGTAGCTCCATAATGCCAGAATTTTTACACTCCCAATGACCTTTCATCATGTCTTCTTGTCTTTGTATTGCCCGCTTATCCTTGGAAGTTCTCGTGTTGTACCGTCCCTTTTGTTTGTTTCTACCGACTTCTCCTACCATATCTTTGGCATGCAGGACTAGGTAGCTTCAAAGCACCATGAATTTTACACACCCAATAAGATTTCATCATGTCCACTTGTGTTCGTATTGCACGTCCATCTAGGGAAGACCTCATGTTGCAGGCCTCTCTTTTTGGTTTGTTTCTGCCGATTTTTCCTACCATATTCTTGGCAGGCAGCATTTGGTAGCTCTATAGCGCCATGATTTTTACACTCCCAATGACCTTTCATCATGTCTCCTTGTGTTTGCATTATCCGCTCATCCTTGGAAGTCCTCGTGATGGACTGTCCCTTTTGTTTGTTTTTACGGATTCTTCCTACCTTATCATTAGCAAGCACGACTAAGTAGGTTCAAAGCGCCATGAATTTTAGACTCCCAATAAGCTTTCATCATGTCTCTTTGTGTTCGTATTACCCGTCTATCAGGGGAAGATCTCGTATTGCACTCCAGGCTTTTTGGTTTGTTTATGCCAATTTTCCCTACCATATTCTAGGCAGGCAGGACTTGGTAGCTCAGTAGTGCCATAATTTTTACATCCTTGGAAGTTCTCATGTTGCACCGTCCCTTTTGTTTGTTTCTACCAAACTTTTCTACCTAATCTTTGGTGGACAGGACTAGTTAGCTTTAAAGTGCCATAAATTTTATACACCCATTAAGCTTCCATCATGTCTCCTTGTGTTTGTATTACTTGCCCATCCTGGGAAGACCTCGTGTTGCATCCCTCCCTTTTTGGTTTGTTTCTCTCGATTTTTCCTACCATATTCTTGGCAGACAGGACATAGTAGCTCCATAGCCCCATGATTTTTACACTCCCAATGAGCTTTCATCATGTCTCCTTGTTTGTATTACCTGCTCATCCAGGGAAGACGTCGTGTTACATCCCTCCCTATTTGGTTTGTTTCTCCCGATTGTTCCTACCTTATTCTTGGCAGGCAGTACTTGGTAGCTCCATAGCTCCATGATTTTTACACTCCCAATGAGATTTCATCATTTCTCCTTGTTTGTATTACATGTCCATCCTGGGAAGACCTCGTGGTGCATCCCTCCCTTTTTGGTTTGTTTCTCCCGATTTTTCCTACCATATTCTTGGCAGGGAGGACTTGGTAGCTCCATAGCTCCATGATTTTTACACTCCCATTGAGCTTTCGTCATGTCTCCTTGTGTTTGTATTGCCCGGCCATCTTGGGAAGACCTCGTGTTGCAGCCCTCGATTTTTGGATTGTTTCTGCCGATTTTTCCTACCATATTCTTAGCTGGCAAGACTTGGTAGCTCCATAGGACCATGATTTTTACACTCCCAATAACCTTTCATAATGTCCCCTAGTGTTCGTAGTGTCCGCTCTTCCTTGGAAGTTCTCGTGTTGCACCGTCCCTTTTGTTTATTTCTACTTATATAAATAGAGGCTTGGGTATATGTTGTAAACCAAGCCAAGTGTGAGAGAAAACAGAAGAGTCTTTGTTGTAATCCTTTGAGTGTTCTTATCAATAAAGCTTTCCCTTTGTTTATACATTCTTATACTTAAACATTTATCTTTTGTCCCTTTGATCCTGCAAAAACCTCCTACG
This sequence comes from Arabis hirsuta, assembly GCA_964056655.1. Classification (NCBI taxonomy): domain Eukaryota; kingdom Viridiplantae; phylum Streptophyta; class Magnoliopsida; order Brassicales; family Brassicaceae; genus Arabis; species Arabis hirsuta. The sequence goes on from OZ053311.1 coordinate 11,044,432, forward strand.
TGGTTGTACCCACTATGTGTCTGTAAATTTGGTATTAGAGCCATGGCAGTCTAAACTTGAAACTCTTATCTTTCTGAAGGTTTGATGTCTATGTGTTTTCTTCTATCATAAGCTTTATGAAAAGTATGCTCTAAGATTGCCACTTCGTTGGATCTTCCATATCAGAAATTCATTAGGCTAAGAAAAGAAAGGATATATGTTAAGATATTCGTGGGGTTATAAAACACATGGAACCTTGAGACTCAAAATGATGATATTATTGTCTCGGTTATGTGGTAAACACCTCATGAATGTTTACACTTATATTCACAGTACTTAAAAGAAAAAAGAAGAAACTCGTGGTTTATTAAGCCTGAAAGAATAGATAAGAGCTAGAGTATACTGTCTTGGTCTCTGATTTCAATATACGTACATATGGAAAATACTTCTCTTATTCCACGTCAGTCCTCTTTTAGAAAATCTACCTCTAATAAAATAGATTATGTATATGAAGTAGAATATGTGAGTGATGACACTAAGGCTCCTATTACCCAACTACCCCTTCTCAATCCCTACAAAGCCTTTACAAAACCAAATACCACCCTTCCAAAAGTCTTAAAACATGCCTTCAATCCTAACAAGCACACAGCGAAGGAGCTTGTTCTAGCTTCACAGTTAGAACAACACTTCGTGCCAGCAACTGAAATGGAGCAGATGATCCCTCTCCGTCTGAATGAGGTCATGATCCATCAGTGGAGATCACAAGGATTCACCCATCTCCATTACGGAGCAATAAGATTGGCGTTAACTCTTCACGGCAGAAAGGGTCTACCAGTGGTAGCAAGGGTCGCTCTCCTTGACACCAGATACAAGGAGTATCAGCATGCTTGTATAGCCACTCTCCAGACTACTTTAAATGCAGGCACAGTCTTCGTCACCCTCTTCCCAAACTTCAACATAGCGCTTGATGATCCTCAGATCTATCAAAACATGCAGATCCAGTTACAAATCACTGGCGCTCCTCAAATTAGGAACACATATGCCGCAACTCTTCACCACCAGATGGCCTATAGGGTGCAAAATCATGCGATGGATCTGAGTCTCCCACGTGACACAAAAGATGCACTGCTCACACAATTGGAGTCACAACACAGTCCATCATGCATCCATATCCCCCCCACAAATCCCTAAAGAAGAACTGATCAGGTTACTTCCGGAGTCATGGGTAACTAACTATGAAATACTCCATGAAAACAACACTCCGATACAGTTTGTAGAATCCTCCATTAGCCGAAGAAAAGATGGAGCCATCCAGATAGAGTTCAAACAACAAGATGGTACACGTTCTCGACCTCCAGCCTTTTGTACGGAAATCAATACAATCTCACCACCTGAAGAGCCTTCATCTCTAGATAATCCGTACCTGCTGGGAGTTCCAATCGAATCCTTCAATTCTCTTGGAGACCCTATCTATTCATTCAAAGATGATACAAGTCAGAAATTCTTTGATGTTTGTGACTGTCCAAACTGCTTGATGAATGATTCGGATGAAGACGATACTCCAAAACGAAGGAAACAAAAAAAAAGTCATCTCAACAGATGCTCAAAGAACGATACGAGTCAAGAGATCCAGAGGTTGGTCTTCTTGGAGAACCCAATGGAAAGAATTTTGAATACTATGTCTTGTATTCAAATAAATCAGCCCCAACAACTCCTGAGCCCGAAGATGTCAAGGATTGCTACATGTTTAGTCCGACATCCTCTCAAGAGTCGATCTTCCCATCCCGAGAATTTGAGCAAGGCAATATGAAACATTCGTGGAAGATCAAAAATCCAAATACAAAAAATCTAGATGGTTCAACGGTACAGATCAGTGCAGCTGAGGCAACACTAAACTGGCAAACAGAGAACGCGACGGCACAAAATCATCTCTTAAGCCAGATTGACAGGAAGATATCCATCTTGGATCTCTCTATCAATGAGATCAACAAAAAGATAGCTTCTCTTCATAATGAACTCCTCCACTTGGCAACTACTGTTTCCATAACCTCCCCTCTCATGTATCAAAAGGAGTTAGAGCTAAAAAACCTCAAAGCCCAACTAACCTCCTTACAAAATCAGCCAAAAACCCAAATCCAATTTCCATATGATATCTTCACTCCTTATCCAATTTATAACCCACCAATATGGCCCAAACACAACCCTTATCTTTCTCCCAAGATCCAAGCTATTTTGGTGCATCCTCCTTTTTGCCAACACATGTTGTTAAAAGACAACATATTACGAAGGAGAAGAAACCAAATGTTGCAGAAAAAGCAGAAACTTCAAAGATGCATACTTCTGAAACTCCAAAAGAGCGGGCGCATGTTTCTGACATCCCAAAAGAACAGCCTTCACCTGAGAAAAGTGAGGCACAATTTATGGTGGAACATGCTCGTAACCCAATATCTACCTTTCTTGAAAAGGTAGCAAAACAAGAAGGAGGTTCTAAGCATGAGAAGAAAATCAAAAAGTTAGAGAATCTACAAGAAAGCTCAGAAGATGAGGCTGAAATTCCAGACTTTCTAATGGCAGAACAAACTGTAGAGGAAGAAGATATAGAGAGTGATGGAGGAAACATATCTGAAGATAGACAAGAACCTCGAGGAACACAGCCTCCCACAGATGGAAGTTCAAGAACCTATACGGAATCCCATCTTGGTTTCTCTTTTGATAATATTCCACCGGCGAAATGGAGAGACAAGATTTATGAAATGCATGCCTGGCTTACTGAGCAAATGCTTAATCAAGGTGTTACTCTTCCTGTCGTCATTGACAGAATGGTCTCAAAATTCCACGGTCGCCATCGGCAATGGTGGATCAATCTTGGACAGTATCGCCAAATGCAAATACGCCAGTCACCATCAGTAGATGCTCTAATTGGTCACATCCACAACGAATGCCTTGGCATGTGGGATCACTATACCGTCCAGGCAAGAGAAGAATATCTGAATATGAGATGTTGTTCATACAAGAGGAAAGACTTGGAGAGACATATGGAAGAATGTCTAAGAGATTTTATGCTCTGAATGGGATAGATGTTGTCAATCTCAAGCAGGCCTACTTGAACTCCCTTCCAGAACCACTTGGAAATGAGACTTCGAGGGTTTTGTCACTCAAGAATATGGCCCTTAACCAATCATCGTTAGGAGAGATATACAAGATGTCGCTTGCAGCTTTGGAGAAATTATGCAACCATCAAAAATTCTTCAAACAGTTGCAAGAGCAAGGAAAACTCCTTGGAAAAGCGTGTGATCGCCCAGAACTCTCCATCAAATGCAAGAAGAAGAGCTGTAACTGTTCAACAGGCTACAAAAAGGCTAAGAATCCCAAGAGCACATGGCGGAAAAGGTTTCCTCAGTTATCTGGAAGAAAGAAATGGAAATTCTTCAGAAGAAAGAAGCACAGAGGTTTCAAGAAGTCAGACAGATGCTACATCTGTAAGAAGAAAGGACACTATGCTAAATAGTGCCCAAACAAGAAGAAAATAGACAACCTCATAGGATACCTAGCCAAAATTGAAGATATAGATGACTCAGATGTCGAGTCCATCTTCTCCTTGAATTATGAACCAACAGAAGACACTATTCTAGCCATGGGAATAGAACAAGAGGATAGCTCGTCAGAACATACTGAAGAATCTGATACAGAGGAGGAAAATGATCAATTTATGGAGTTTGATCTCTATATGCTTGATATTTGCAAGGCAGAGCAGCCAGTTGAAAGGAGTTTGGCATCTCTGTCACAACCATCTCCGAATGCCAGGATTTATATTTTCCCCAGTAAATATGACAAGCACATACCGGTTATAGCTTATTTCGATACAGGAGCTGCATCTTCAATCATAAAACCGGCCATACTTCCAGATTCTCATTGGGAACCATGCTCGATGGCGTTCAAAGCAGCTAATGGCCAGACATTCACCATTTCACTCATCAGTGAGCCCATCTATATCCAACTCTTTCTAGGATATATGTTTAAATCTAAAGTATATGGGTCTAATCTTCCGGGAAAAGACTTTATACTTGGATTTGATGTCTTACACAGCCTCAAAAGAGTGTCTTGGCACTTAAAAGGTCTCAAAGTGTTTTACCCTGGACCACAATTTCCCATCTATACCCCATGGAAATCCTAAATCCCATCAAGGAAGAGATTGCTAAAACCTCATGCGCCACTTCTCATTTGGAGTTCCTAACCAAATGCTCTTCGCCTCTGTGGAAGAATCCAGACTTCTTCATCTCATTACCATTCAAGAAAAATGAAGATGTCAATCCGACTAGGGCAAGTCACCCTGGAATGTACCCAGATCATTAAAATCTTGCACTCGAAGAAGTAAACCAACTCTAGAAAGAAGATCTTATTGAGAAGACTACTTCACCGTGGGCGTGTGAAGCTTTTTATGTCAGCAAGAGAGCAGAACAAGTTCGAGGAAAATTGAGACTGGTTATCAACTACCAGCCACTCAACCATTTCCTTGCAAATGACAAGTTTCCATTAACAAAGCGAGAGGTCTTATTCCAAAGACTTCCTCAGGCCCAAGTCTTCTCCAAATTCGACCTAAAAGCAGGTTTCTGGCAACTTGGAATCAAACCAGAAGATAGGCCTAAAACGGCTTTTTGCATACCAGATCGTCACTACCAATGGAAGGTGATGCCGTTTGGGTTAAAGGTCGCTCCTTCACTATTCCAAAAAGCTATGATCAAGATTTTTGAGCCAATCCTCCCCAATGCGTTGGTGTACATTGATGACATCTTGCTATTCTCCTCAGACGTAGGAGCTCACACCCAGTTGTTGGTAAAGTTCCATAAGATAATACAACAGTATGGAATCATGCTTTCTGAGAAGAAGATGGCCATTGGAGAAACTGAAATATATTTCCTCGGCATGCACATTTCAAAAGGACAATATCATCTCCAGCCCCACATTGCAACTCAGCTTGACGAATTTCCAGATGATAATCTCTCTTTCAAGCAAGTGCAGCAATTCCTTGGAATTGTCAATTACATGGTGGATTTCATACATGAATTAACGAAGCCCAGATATGTACTCTCAGCACAACTTAAGAAGAATGCTCCACCATGGGATCAGAAATGCACTGAAGCAGTAAAAGAACTTAAGAGAATCTCAAAAACTCTTCCAGCATTGAAGATTCCATGCAAAGGCAAGAGAGTCTTACAAACAGATGCTAGTGATTGTTATTGGGGAGCTGTTCTGTTAGAAGAAGATGAAAAGGGCAAACGGAGCATTTGTGGATACAAAAGTGGTGTTTTCAAAGATGGTGAGAAGCATTATCATTCAACATACAGGGAGATACTCGCAGTTAAACGGGGCATAGAAAAGTTTGAGTTCCATCTGGTTGGTCAACATTTCTCATAGAGATGGACATGTCTTCGTTTCCAAAGATGATCCAGTTCAAGCAGAAGGTCTTGCCACAAGCACAACTATTGAGATGGGCAAGCTGGTTTTCACAATGGAAGTTTGATGTAAAGCACATCAAGGGGAAAGATAACTTCCTCCTGGATTTTTTATCCAGAACTCAAAAACAAATTTCAGCGATCATCCCAATGATCTACACTTTGAGCCCTGAACACCCAACAGAGGAGTCCTTGAAGAATATGATTGCAACAATGCCACAACGTCTACAAGAGAAGATGCTAAACACTGTTTTGGTTTCCAGAGGAATGGAAACTCTTCACGGCTTTCTAAGACTCTACATCTATAGGTATGGCTTAGACCTTGGTCCACTATTAGGAATACCTTACCATCCGACATATCCTTTCCTCACAACCATTGAGATGAATCCATGTCACTACGAGAATTTTCCAAAGGAAGCCTATCTCCTACTTTGGTATTTGTCGGATCTTTACACCATTGTAGTATTATTCAACAAGTGTCACATGCTCCAGTATTTGGCAAAGTGCATCATGACAAGGAAGAAACCGTACTACAAGCAACTCTACAAGTGGCTCACTCTATTCAAAGATGTGACGTGGTGGCAGGAGAATATTCGAGCTCAGCATGGATTTGAAATTTTTGCCACGTTTAAGATAATCACTCGTCAAGTCTAGACAGAAGATGGAATAATTATCCAAAAGACTTACGAGGCCCATATCCAGACAAGCTACAATGACAGCGCATTTACTAGAGATAATTTTCATGCAAGGACACGTGGTCTGGCAGCACTCAATTACCTCGACGAATCTCAACTGGACCCCAATCTTTTCTGTCCCTATACAGCAAGATGGCACAACACGGATATCTATCCGAAAGATTTCGTTGAAGAAATAAGACAAATCCTACTCGGTACGCGTGGCCAAGATCTCATCCTGACCATAAAATCCACGTGACAGAATACAGTTCTTACGGTGAGGAAGACAACACGGAGTGAGATGGTCCCCATCTCTTTTGAAGACAGGGGGAATAAAGTAAAGTATATTACGTGTGTGGTTGTAAAATAAAGAATAAGAATACGTGTGCATGTAAGATAAGAATAACGTATGAGTGTGAGTTAGGTAAGGCATAAGTATCACGTGTGAGTTAGGTAAAGAATATCTAAGGGAATATGCCTTGGAATATTCCTTAGAGATTGTAATATAAATAGAGGCTTGGGTAGATGTTGTAAACCAAGTCAAGTGTGAGAGAAAACAGAAGAATCTTTGTTGTAATCCTTTGAGTGTTCTTATCAATAAAGCTTCCCCTTTGTTTATACATCCTTATACTTAAACATTTATTTTTTGTCCCTTTGATCAAAAGCTCCTACGTGGTTGTACCTACTATGTGTCTGTAAATTTCATTTTTCCTACCTTATCTTTTGCAAGCAGGACTAGGTAGCTTCAAAGCGCCCTGAAATTTACACACCCAATAAGCTTTCATCATGTCTCCTTGTGTTAATATTGCCCTTCCATTCGGGGAAGACCTCGTGTTGCACCCTTCCTTTTTGGGTTGTTTCTACCATTTTTGGATTGTTTCTGCCGATTTTTCCTTCCATATTCTTGGCAGGCAGGAGTTGGTAGCTCCATAGCCCATATTTTTTACACTCCCAATGGCCTTTCATCATGTCTCCTTGTGTTTGTATTGCCCGTTCATCCTTGGAAGTTCTCGTGTTGCACCATCCCTTTTGTTTGTTTCCACCGATTTGTCCTACCTTATCTTTGGCAGACATGACTAGGTAGCTTCTAAGCGCCAAGAATTTTACACACCGAATAAGCTTTCACCATGTCTCCTTGTGTTCGTATTACCCACCCATCCTAGTAAGACCTCGTGTTGCACCCCTCCATTTATGGTTTGGTTATGCCAATTATTCCTACCATATTATTGGCACGCAGGACTTCGTAGCTCCATAGAGCCATACTTTTTACACTCCCAATGACCTTTCATCATGTTTTCTTGTGTTCGTATTGCTCGCTCATCCTTGGAAGTTCTCGTGTTGCACCATCCCTTTTGTTTGTTTTTACCGACTTTTCCTACCTTATCTTTGACAGGAACGACTAGGTAGGTTCAAAGCACTAAGAACTTTACACACCCAATAAGTTTTCATCATGTCTCCTTGTGTTTGTATTACCAGCTCATCCTGGGAAGACCTCGTGTTGCACCCCTCCCTTTTTGGATTGTTTCTGTCGACATTTCCAACAATATTCTTGGTAGGCAGAACTTGGTAGCGCCATAGCGCCATAATGTTTACCCTCCCAATGACCTTTCATCATGTCTTCTTGTCTTTGTATTGCCCGCTCATCCTTGGAAGTTCTCGTATTGCATCGTCCCTTTTGTTTGTTTCCACCGACTTCTCCTACCTTATCTTTGGCAGGCAGGACTAGGTAGCTTCTAAGCACCATGAATTTTACACACTCAATATGATTTCATCATGTCTACTTGTGTTCGTATTGCACGTCCATCTAGGGAAGACCTCATGTTGCAGCCCTCCCTTTTTGGTTTGTTCTTGCCGATTTTTTCTACCATATTCTTGGCAGGCAGGACTTGGTAACTCCATAGCACCATGATGTTTACACTGTCTCCGTGTTTCATATTGTACGCTCATCCTTGGAAGTCCTCGTGATGCACTGTCTTTTTTGTTTGTGTTTACGGATTTTTCCTACCTTATATTTAGCATGTAGGACTAGGTAGCTTCAAAGCGCCAAGAATTTTAGACTCCCAATAAGCTTTCATCATGTCTCCTTGTGTTCGTATTACCCGGCTATCAGGGGAAGACCTCGTATTGCACCCCAACCTTTTTGGTATTTTTATGCCAATTTTTCCTACCATATTCTAGGCAGGCAGGACTTGGTAGCTCAGTAGTAACATAATTTTTACATTTCCCTGACCTTTCATCATGTCTTCTTGTGTTCGTATTGCCCGCTCATCCTTGGAAGTTCTCGTGTTGCATTGTCCCTTTTGCTTGTTTCTACCGATTTTCCTACCTTATCTTTGGCAGGCAAGACTAGGTAGCTTCACACCACCATGAATTTTACACACCCAATAATCTTTCATCATGTATCCTTGTGTTTGTATTGCCTGCCCATCCTAGGAAGACCTCGTGTTGCACCCTTTCCTTTTTGGTTTGATTCTGCCGAGTTTTCCTACCATATCCTTGGCAGGCAAGACTTGGTAGCTCCATACCCCGTAGTTTTTACACTCCCAATGACCTTTCATCATGTCTACTTGTGTTCGTATTGCCCGCTCATCCTTGGAACTACTCGTGCTAAACCATCCCTTTTGTTTGTTTCTACCGATTTTTCCTACATCATCTTTGGCAGGAACGTCTAGGTACCTTCAAAGTGCCAAGAATTTTACGCACTCAGAAAGCTTTCATCTTATCTCCTTGTGTTTGTATTACCCGTCCATCCTGGGAAGACCTCGTGTTGCACCTTGTCTCCTCACAAGGAACAATAGTAGTGAAAGCACTACTTTTGAATCTCAACATCATCTAAAAAAAAAAAACAAGAGATAGAAAATCAAATAAGTCTGGGGGAGAGAAAGAATACCAAGTGTTGTCTGGTTCACTATCATGGTATAGTATGGGAATGAGTCTAGAAGGTCCTTGGCATTGAGATCATTGAAATCCAGCAATGAAGACTAGCAGATTATGCTGTGAAGTTGTGGATGAATTCGGAAGGCTGCGAATGTCTGTGGAGAAGTATATGGTGGTCTGACTTTGAGATTGGTTCTGCTTTATGTGGATTACTGGTTGAAAGGGTTGGTCCGGTGATCCAAGGGAAGGTAAGTTTCTGCGTTTACATACCTCTTTCACATTTTTAGTTGATGTTTTGCTTGAGGGCAAGCAAAGGCTAAGTCTGGAGGAGTTGATATATCATGGTTTTTACCTGTTTTTGGCCATGATATAAGTCCATTTTATAGAGTCTTTTTGGTATTTTTCGAGTCTTTTGGAGTCTTTATAGGTTAAGGGACGATTGGAGCATAATGGGAGCTTTTGGAGCATTTTGGAGCATTTTGGAGCATCAAGGAAAGAAGTGCTGAAGTGATCAAGTTGGAGTCAAGATTTGGAGCCTGCATCGACCGACGCAGACCCTTGGTGTCGATCGACGCAAACATGTCCGCGGAACCGAGCTATGAGATGGCATCGACGGACGCAGACCCTTTGCGTCGCTCGACGCAAGCCAACATTAAAGAATTTCCTCTTTTACCCAGAAAGCCCAGAAGTTTGCAGAAGAAGCCCAATCCGATTTTAAGACTCTATATATAGTTTTTTTTTAGGTTTTCATGTATATATCTTGTTTTTCTATTGAGACAATTGTTTTACTCTTTTCTATTGATAATGTTTTCATCATCTATGTCTGAGTAGATTCCTTGTTCGGTTTTGGGGATTCAAGGGATTGATGAGAAATTGCTAGGATTGATTACTGTTGGGATTTATCTTCTTGTTCTTTATCTAGATTGCTTTAACTCTGATTTTAGGATTGATCAACTGAAATTGGAAACCCTAGGTTCCTTTAATAGATGCGAAAGTATTATTAACAACCTGACCTAATCTTAGATGAGCAAAATTATCTATTCGCAAAGAAATTTGGCTTAGTAATTTTGTGAACAATCGAACTTGAACTTAATGCTTGTCTTTATTCACTAAGTTTGCAAAGAAATTTGGAATTTAGGGATTTAGTCATAGATCATCTTTGCAATGAAAATTGATTGGTTTTACACTTGTGTTTGAGTTCTAGAACTGTGCTTAATAAAATCCTAACAGTCTTTTATCCTCGATTTCGATTCATTCCTGAGAATTATCCATAACCTAACTCTTTTGTCTCATTGATCACTAGAACCTAAATCATAATCTGCTTGCCTTGTTTTACTATTGTCTTAATTTTAACACATATTTACTTAGCATAATTTGAATTCATTAGTTGTTTGTGTGATTCGATTCCCTGTGGATTCGACCCCTATGTACTACGACGATCTCTTAATTTGAGAGAGTAGCTCAGGGTAAATTTGAGCATATTAAATACACTCCCAATGAGCTTTCATCATGTCTCCTTGTGTTCGTATGGCTCGCTCATCCCTGGAAGTTCTCGTGTTGCACCATCCCTTTTGTTTGTTTTTACCGACTTTTCCTACCTTATCTTTGACAGGAACGACTAGGTCGGTTCAAAGCACTAAGAATTTTACACACCCAATAAGCTTTCAACATGTCTCCTTGTGTTAATATTGCCCGTCCATCCGGCGAAGATCTCGTGTTGCACCCTTTCCTTTTTGGGTTTTTTCTACCATTGTTGGATTATTTCTGCCGATTTTTCCTACCATATTCTTGGCAGGCAGGAGTTGGTAGCTCCATAGCCCATATTTTTTACACTCCCAATGACCTTTTATCATGTCTCCTTGTGTTTGTATTGCCCGCTCATCCTTGGAAGTTCTTGTGTTGCACCGTCCCTTTTGTTTGTTTCTACCGATTTGTCCTACCTTATCTTTGGCATGCATGACTAGGTAGCTTCTAAGCGCCAAGAATTTTACACACCCACTAAGCTTTCACCATGTCTCCTTGTGTTCGTTTTACCCGCCCATCCTAGCAAGACCTCGTGTTGCACCCCTCCATTTTTGGTTTGTTTTTGCCGATTATTCCTACCATATTCTTGGCACGGAGGAATTGGTAGCTCCATTGAGCCATACTTTTTACACTCCCAATGACCTTTCAGCATGTTTCCTTGTGTTCGTATTTGTCGCTTATCCCTGGGAATTCTCGTGTTGCACCATCCCTTTTGTTTGTTTTTACCGACTTTTCCTACCTTATTTTTGACAGGAACGACTAGGTAGGTTCGAAGCACTAAGAATTTTATACAGCCAATAAGCTTTTATCATGTCTCCTTTTGTTTGTATTACCTGCCCATCCTGCGAAGACCTCGTGTTGCACCCCTCTCTTTTTGGTTTGTTTCTATAGATATTTCCAACAATATTCTTGGCAGGCAGAACTTGGAAAGCTCCATAGCGCCATAATTTTTACACTCCCAATGACCTTTCATCATGTCTTCTTGTCTTTGTATTGCCCGCTCATCCTTGGAAGTTCTCGTGTTGCACCGTCCCTTTTGTTTGTTTCTACCAACTTCACCTACCTTATCTTTGGCAGGCAGGACTAGGTAGCTTCTAAGCACCATAAATTTAACACAGCCAATAAGATTTCATCATGTCTACTTGTGTTCGTATTGCACGTCCATCCAGGAAAGACCTCATGTTGTAGCCCTCCCTTTTTGGTTTGTTTCTACCGATTTTTCCTACCATATTCTTGGCAGACAGGACTTGATAACTCCATAGCACCATGATTCTTACATTGTCTCCTTGTGTTCGTATTGTCCACTCATCCTTGGAAGTCCTCGTGATGCACTGTCCCTTTTGTTTGTTTTTACGGATTTTTCCTACCGTATCTTTAGCAGGCAGGACTAGGTAGCTTCAAAGCGCCATGAATTTTAGACTTCCAATATGCTTTCATCATGTCTCCTTGAGTTAGTATTACCCATCCATCAGGGGAAGACCTCGTATTGTACCATATGCTAATTTTTCCTACCATATTCTTGGCAGGCAGGACTTGGTAGCTAAATAGTGCCATAATTTTTATATTTCCCTGACCTTTCATCATGTCTCCTTGTGTTCGTATTGTCCGCTCATCCTTGGAAATTCTCGTGTTGCATTGTCCCTTTTGTTTGTTTCTACCGATTTTCCTACCTTATCTTTTGCAGGCATGACTAGGTAGTTTCAAACCACCATAAATTTTACACACCCTATAATCTTTCATCATGTCTCCTTGTGCTTGTATTGCCCACCCATCCTGGGAAGATTTCGTGGTGCACCCTTTCCTTTTTGGTTTGATTCTGCCGATTTTTCCTACCATATTCTTTGTAGGCAAGAGTTGGTAGTTCCATAGCCTGTAGTTTTTACACTCCCAATGACCTTTCATCACGTTTACTTGTGTTTGTATTACCCGCTCATCCTTGGAAGTACTCATGTTAGACCGTCCCATTTGTTTGTTTCTACCGATTTGTCCTATCTTATCTTTGGCAGGAACGACTAGGTACCTTCAAAGTGCCAAGAATTTTAAACACCCAATAAGTTTTCATCTTATCTCCTTGTGTTTGTATTACACGCCCATCTTGGGAAGTCCTCGTGTTGCAGCCCTCCATTTTTGGATTGTTTCTGCATTTTTCCTACCATATTCTTGGCAGGCAGGACTTGGTAGCTCTATAGCACCTTGATTTTTTCACTCCCAATAACCTTTCATAATGTCTCCTTGTGTTCGTAGTGTTTTCTTCCTTGGAAGTACTCGTATTGCACCGTCCCTTTTGTTTGTCTCTTCTGATTTTTCTTACCTTATCTTTGGGAAGCAGTACTAGGTAGCTTCAAAGCGCCATGAAATTTACACACCCAATAAGCTTTCATCATATCTCCTTGTGTTAATATTGCCCGTTCATCCGGGGAAGACCTCGTGTTGCACCCTTTCTTTTTTGGGGGTTTTTCTTCCGATTTTTCCTACCATATTCTTGGTAGGCATGAGTTGCCATTGCCCATAGTTTTTACAATCCCAATGATGTTTCATCATATCTCCTTGTGTACGTATTGTCCGCTCATCCTTGGAAGTTCTCGTGTTGCACCGTCCCTTTTGTTTGTTTCTACCAAATTTTCCTATCTAATCTTTGGTAGGCAGGACTAGTTCGCTTTAAAGTGCCATAAATTTTACATACCCATTAAGCTTCAATCATGTCTCCTTGTGTTTGTATTACCTGCCCATCGTGAGAAGACCTCGTGTTGCATCCCTCCCTTTTCGGTTTGTTTCGTCTGATTTTTCCTACCATATTCTTGGTAGGCAGGACATGGTAGCTCAATAGCGCCATGATTTTTACACTCTAATCAGCTTTCGTCAGTTCTCCTTGTTTGTATTATCTGCCCATCTTAGGAAGACCTCGTGTTGCATCCTTCCCTTTTTGGTTTGTTTCTCCCGATTTTTCCTACCATATTCTTGGCATGGAGAACTTGGTAGCTCCATAGCTCCATGATTTTTACACTCCCAATGAGCTTTCATCATGTCTCCTTGTGTCTGTATTACCCGGCCATCCTAGGACGACCTCGTGTTGCAGCCCTCCATTTTTGGATTGCTTTTGCCGATTTTTCCTACCATATTCTTGGCAGGCAGGACTTGGTAGCTCCATAGCACCATGATTTTTACACTCCCAAAAACCTTTAATAATGTCTTCTTGTTTTCGTAGTGTCCGCTCTTCCTTGGAATTTCTCGTGTTGCACCGTCCTTTTTGTTTGTTTCTATTGATTTTTCCTATCTTATCTTTGGCAAGCAGGACTAGGTAGGTTCAAAGCGTCATGAAATTTACACACCCAATAAGCTTTCATCATATCTCCTTGTGTTAATATTGCCCTTGCATCCGGGAAAGACCTCGTGTTGCACCCTTTCCTTTTTGGGTTGTTTCTACCATTTTTGGATTGTTTCTGCCGATTTTTCCTACCATATTCTTGGCAGGCAGGAGTTTGTAGCTCCATAACCCAGATTTTTTACACTCCCAATGACCTTTCATCATGTCTCCTTGTATTTGTATTGCCCGCTCATCCTTGGAAGTTATCGTGTTGCACCGTCCCTTTTGTTTGTTTCTACCGGTTTGTCCTACCTTATCTTTGGCAGGCATGACTAGGTAGCTTCTAAGCGCCAAGAATTTTACACACCCACTAAGCTTTCACCATGTCTCTTTGTGTTCGTATTACCCGCCCATCCTAGCAAGACCTCGTGTCGCACCCCTCCATTTTTGGTTTGTTTATGCCGATTATTCCTACCATATTCTTGGCATGTAGGACTTGGTAGCTCCATAGAGCCAAACTTTTTACACTCCCAATGACCTTTCATCATGTTTCCTTTGTTCGTATTGCTCGCTTATCCTTGGAAATTCTCGTGTTGCACCATCCCTTTTGTTTGTTTTTACCTACCTTATCTTTAACAGGAACGACTACGTAGGTTCAAAACACTAAGAATTTACACAGCCAATAAGCTTTCATCATGTCTCCTTGTGTTTGTATTACCGGCCCATCTTGGGAAGACCTCGTGTTGCACCCCTCCCTTTTTGGTTTGTTTTTGTCGATATTTCGAACAATATTCTTGGCAGGCAGAACTTGGTAGCTCCATAGCGCCATAATTTTTACACTCCCAATGACTTTTCATCATGTCTTCTTGTGTTCGTGTTGTCCGTTCATCCTTGGAAGTCCTCGTGATGTACTGTCCCTTTTGTTTGTTTTTACGGATTTTTCCTACCTTATCTTTAGCAGGCAGGACTAGGTAGCTTCAAAGCGCCATGAATTTTAGACTCCCAATATGCTTCCATCATGTCTCCTTGTGTTCGTATTACCCGTCCATCGGGGGAAGACCTCGTATTGCACCCCAGCCTTTTTGGTTTGTTTGTGCCAATTTTTCTTACCATATTCTTTGCAGGCAGGACTTGGTAGCTTAATAGTGCCATTATTTTTACATTTCCCTGACCTTTCATCATGTCTCCTTGTGTTCGTATTGCCCGCTCATCCTTGGAAGTTCTCGTGTTGCATTGTCCCTTTTGTTTGTTTCTACCGATTTTCCTACCTTATCTTTGGCAGGCAGGACTAGGTAGCTTCAAACCACCATGAGTTATACACATAATAATCTTTCATCATGTCTCCTTGTGTTTGTATTGCCTGCCCATCCTAGGAAGACCTTGTGTTGCACCCTTTCCTTTTTGGTTTGATTCTACCAAATTTTCCTACCATATTCTTGGCAGGCAAGACTTAATAGCTCCATAGCCCGTAGTTTTTACACTCTGAATGACCTTTCATCACGTCTACTTGTGTTCGTATTGCCCGCTAATCCTTGGAAGTACTCGTGTTACACCGTCTTTTTGTTTGTTTCTATCGATTTGTCCTACCTTATCATTGGCAGGAACAACTAGGTACCTTCAAACCGCCAAGAATTTTACACACCCAAGAGGATTTCATCTTATCTCCTTGTGTTTGTATTACCCGCCCATCCTGGGAAGACCTCGTGTTGCACCCCTCCCTTTTTGGTTTGTTTCTACCAATTTTTCCTACCTTATTCTTGGTGGGCAGAACTTGGTAGCTCCATAGCCCCATAATTTTTACACTCCAAATGACCTTTCATTAAGTCTCCTTGTGTTTGTATTGCCCACTCATCCTTGGATGTTCTCGTGTTGCACCGTGCTTTTTGTTTGTTTCTACCGACTTTTCTTACCTAATCTTGGGCAGGAAAGACTAGGTAGCTTCTAAGCACCATGAATTTTACACACCCAATAAGCTTTCATCATGTCTACTTGTGTTCATTTCCACTTTCATCTAGGAAAGACCGCGTGTTGCACCCTTTCCTTCTTGGTTTGTTTCTGCCGATTTCTCCTACCATATTCTTGGTAGGCATGAGTTGCCATAGCCCATAGTTTTTACAATCCCAATGGTGTTTCATCTTGTCTCCTTGTGTTCGTATTGTGTGCTTATCCTTGGAAGTTCACGTATTGCATTGTCCCTTTTGTTTGTTTCTACCAAATTTTCCTACCTAATCTTTGGTAGGCAGGACTAGTTAGCTTTAAAGTGCCATAAATTTTACACACCCATTAAGCTTCAATCATGTCTCCTTTTAGCTTGTATTACCTGCCGATCCTAAGATGACCTCGTATTGCATCCCTCCATTTTTGGTTTGTTTCTCCCGATTTTTCGTACCATATTCTTGGCAGGGAGGACTTGGTAGCTCCATAACTCCATGATTTTACACTCCTAATGAGCTTTCATCATGTCTCCTTGTTTGTATTACCTGCCCATCCTAGGAAGACCTCGTGTTGCATCTCTCCCTTTTTGGTTTGTTTCTCCTGATTTTTCCTATCATATTCTTGGCAGGGAGGACTTGGTAGCTCCATAGCTCCATGATTTGTACACTCCTAATGAGCTTTCATCATGTCTCCTTGTGTTTGTATTGCCCGGCCATCCTGGGAAGACCTCGTATTGCAGCCCTCCATTTTTGGATTGTTTCTGCCGATTTTTCCTACCATATTCTTGGCAGGCAGGACTTGGTAGCTCCATAGGACCATGATTTTTACACTCCCAATAACCTTCCATAATGTCTCCTTGTGTTTGTAGTGTATGCTCTTCCTTGGAAGTTCTCGTGTTGCACTGTCCCTTTTGTTTGTTTCTACTGATTTTTCCTACCATATCTTTTGCAAGCAGAACTAGGTAACTTCAAAGCGCCATGAAATTTACACACCCAATAAGCTTTAATCATGACTCCTTGTGTTAATATTGCCCGTCCATCTGGGGAAGACCTCGTGTTGCACTCTTTCCTTTTTGGGTTGTTTCTACCATTTTTGGATTGTTTCTGCCGATTTTTCCTACCATATTCTTGGCAAGCAGGAGTTGGTAGCTCCATAGCCAAAATTTTTTACATTCTCAATGACCTTTCATCATGTCTCCATGTGTTCGTATTATCCGCTCATCCTTGAAAGTCCTCGTGATGCACTGTCCCTTTTGTTTGTTTTAAGGATTTTTCCTACCTTATCTTTAGTAGGCAGGACTAGGTAGTTTCAAAAAGCCATGAATTTTAGACTCCCTGTAACGCCCCGGACCCGATGCCAGAGCTGGACGGCCCAGAACGCTATGACCCCAGGAGTTCGGGGCTGTCAATACTTCTGTTTGGAACAAATCCGAAACACAAACACGACGGTCCCGCAACGCCCTTCCCGCCCATCGCTCTCCGAGGCTTGCCAACCCGGATCACGGTGGACGGTTGGTTTGGTCCGGACTAGATCATGCATCATTATCACTTGATAAAATTTGAAAACACTTGTTTTATTCCATAGATTATTTTTAGGCAAAAGTCTAGTTGTACAAACGTATAAGGTTGGATCCGCGATTTAAGATAATACATAGTAAAAATAATGTCTTTGCAAGAACATTGAAATCACCTAACGTCTGATGATCCTATTCGTCCAACGAGCCCTCTAAGGTTCCCGACTAGGGTTACCTGCAACAAATAGAGTGGGATGAGTAATCTAGAATTACTCAGCGAGTTAGAGTCGAACTAACGGTCAATACAACAACCCGCCTAAATCCCCAAAATAACAAGCATCAAGCAATCACGCAGCAACAACATGAAGCAATCAAAGACTCAGATTCGTGACGACTCTTAGACCTATATGAATGCACCATACGGAATTTCTCGCACATTCCAAATCTCAAGGCCTCGCAAACCTGTCTTCCATTCCCGGGCAACCCACGGAAATTGCAGCCACACAGGCACACACTTTCCCAGTCCCACCAGTGGACTCATACACCGTCGTGTATTGCACGGCCGAGGGAGCGACCCTAGTACCCTCCGTGCTTACATGGCTATCCCGTAATCGCCTACGGTTTAGACAACCATGATCCATCCGGGAACGTCGGTTCGCCACTCAACACATCTCACCCAGTATGCTTACTATGACCGCGAATACATCTATTACTCATCAAGTAAACAAACAAGGGCAAGCAAATAACATGCAGTCACGCAACTACGAGAACCTAGCATGCAGTGCGAATCTGGGTTACGAAAACTCAAGCAGAGATGCATGCAACGGTTTCTATCATTGGATGAACGAGATAGCTAGCAGTGTGAAATTCCTTCTCGGTCGGTGACACACAGTCACCGCGACCTTTCCTGGCCGTTCTCACATGCCCACGACCAGCCCCACGTTCGGGAGGGTGAAGGCATGCACTACCATCCTACCCGCAAGTCTCAATTAGGAGGTTCACAGCCAACACGGCATCACTTAACAACATAATGAGCATGCATGCATGTAACCCATAATCAAGCTCAGGAGAAATCAACAAGGTAACAAACCCACGGGGATTCGACTCATCAATCCCTGCGACCCAACTCACAGTGTACAAACGGACGGAGAGGTGGACTTTATGGCGACGATTACTCCCTGGAACTCGGAAAACCTGTGGCTACGAGAATTAGTTCAACTATGGATTCAACCCCTAAGGGTAAGCGAAACCAAAGAGAATCGCTAAGGGTAACTAGACCTTACCAGAACGACACGCGACTCTACTCGGGTAAGGAGATAGATTTCTAAAGAAAAAAGGGCAGAGTATGGGTAAGGAAATCAGAAAATGGTCGAAGGGTAAGGGGGTTGGGTCCTATTTATAGAGGAAACTCGGCTTCTCTCATTTTTGCTGCACTACCCGCATGACCGACACGTGGCGGGTAACTTCCGTGTGCGCCCAAGTCTGACAGACGCTACCCCTGTCGCGTGTCAGACTTAACCGCCGACCACAGACTCTACCCCTGGCGTGTCAGACACGATAGTCTGCACCACCCACGGCCCTTACGTGTGTCAGTTGCTACCCATGGGTTCAGACACTACCCAGGTTATGTCAGACGCTACCTAGGTCGTGTCAGACGCTACCCGCGGATGATGACACGTGGCGCAACAAGACTGCCACCCCAGCCCGTGCCCAGCGTGTCCTCACGCACTCAACCGCGTGTGGGAAAGTCCTTCCCCCCGTCCGACGACATCGACCCGCGTCTCGCAACACTTACCCGTGGACACACAACTGTCCCGCGACGCAATCGAGCCAGCCCGTGGTGAGATTTCTCGACCCAAGGTCGTTTTCTCTCGGCGCAACCTAGATTTTCCTCGGCAAAAATCTAACTTAGGGCTTCCTAAGTCTAGACCGTTCTAATTTCCTCTAAAACCACATATTTAGAAAACTCAAGATCCTTCGGCCGTCCTAGGCACTTACCGGGTTATAACACTCCCAATATGCTTTCATCATGTCTCCTTGTGTTCGTATTACCCGTCCATCTGGGGAAGTCCTCGTATTACACCCCAGCCTTTTTTTGGTTTGTTTATGCCAATTTTTCCTACCATATTCTTTGCAGGCAGGACTTGGTAGCTCAATACTGCCATAATTTTTTATTGCCCTGAGCTTTCATCATGTCTCCTTATGTTCGTATTGCATGCCCATCCTAGGAAGACCTCGTGTTGCACCCTTTCCTTTTTGGTTTGATTCTGCCAATTTTTCCTACCATATTCTTGGCAGGCAAGACTTGGTGGCTCCGTAGCCCGTAGTTTTTACTCTCCGAATTACCTTTCATCATGTCTACTTGTGTTCATATTGCCCGCTCATCTTTGGAAGTACTCGTGTTACACCGTCCGTTTTGTTTGTTTATACCGATTTGTCCTACCTTATCTTTGGCAAGCGCCAAGAAGTTTACACACCCAATAAGCTTTCATCTTATCTCCTTGTGTTTGTATTACCTGCCCATCCTGGGAAGATCTCGTGTTGCACCCCTCCCTTTTTGGTTTGTTTCTGCTAATTTTTTCTACCTTATTATTGGTAGCAGAACTTGGTAGCTCTATAGCCCCATAATTTTTACACTCCCAATGACCTTTCATTAAGTCTTCTTGTGTTCGTATTGCCCGCTCATCCTTGGAAGTTCTCGTGTTGCACCGTCCCTTTTAGTTTTTCTACCGACTTTTCCTGTTGCACCCTTTCCTTCTTGGTTTGTTTCTGCCGATTTTTCCTACCATATTTTTGGTAGGCATGAGTTGCCATAGCCCATAGTTTTTACCATCCCAGTTGTAACGCCCCGGACCCGATGCCAGAGCCGGACGGCCCAGAACGCTACCCCCCGGCCGCTAGGGACGGTCAGATCGGTCAAGTAAAACAAATTTAAAGACTAGTCCAACGATCCGCAAGCGCCCTTCCCGCCTAACGCAACTCAAGCCTTGCCAACCCGAGTGAGGCTAGACGGTTGGATCGTCCGGACAAGACACATACCATTTCGGACATGAATATTACTTAAAATTACTTCAATACATAGTACTTAAGTTCCAAAACATACATTAAAACATTTCGATTTGGCCGTGAGTCTAGAAGCTCAAAACGAGTCTTATCCGAACTTAAAACATTATTTTTACAAGAAGGCAAGGCAATCTACCGCTGGTTATCCTAAGTCCTTAGTGCTCCCCTTGGTCTACCCACTAGGTTCACCTCCAAAACAAGTAAAGTCAAGTAATCTAAGATTACTTAGTGAATCCGGGTTCCTCTAACGGATATAGCGTTAATCCCATCCCATCCCCAATCAACCATCAACAAGCAACAAGCAACACGCAAATACGCGGAAGCATTCAAGACAACAAGCAATCCTAGACAATAACATCTGCATGCATGCAAAGACCGGTTTAATCACTTTCACTCTCAAGGTCTTGCGGTTCCGTCGGCCATTCCCGGGCAACCCGCGGATTTACAGCCACGAAGGCACGCAATATCCCAGTTCCACCAATGAACTCATACACCGTCGTGTATGCACGACCAAGAGAGCTACCCCTGTACCCTCCGTGCTTGCGTGGTTATCCTATAACACCGAAGTGCCGTGTAACCACGATCCTTCCAGGAACGTCGAACCGCCACACAACGTACATTAATTGAATACGTTTATTCATGACAAATGCACATATCAATCATTCACACAATCACACTCAACGCAACACATAATTTATCCTTAGTAAAATCTCCGCATTTCTACTAAGAACCTCAGCTCTCACACTTAGAGCAAACATGCATACGATCCCTTCACTCGGATCAACGCATGCATATATTAATTCAACCTGTACCAAACATCAACATTACCCACGCATTGTACCGGGACTCACAGATTTTGACGCGAGGGTTTAACTAGGTCGAATCACCACGGCCAGATCCTAAACTTGGAAAACTCGATCACCTGAAGCTAAGGAAAGACCCTACTTAGTCACGGATTCCAACAGAATGGGTAAGTTAGACCTAAACAACGATCGAGGGTAACTAGACCTTACCAGAAGCACGACTCGAGATATCCTTCACGGCAAGGAGAAAAATCAAAAGTTTACTAAGAATCGATTTCTAGAGAGAAAAAGGCAGAGTATGGGTAAGGAAATCAGAAAAATGGTCGAAGGGTAAGGGGGTTGGGTCCTATATATAGAAAAACTCGGTTTCTCTCGTTTTTGCCACACTGCCCGCATGCCCGACACGTGGCGGGTAACTTCTGTGCGCGCCCAAGTCCGACAGACGCTACCCCTGGCGTGTGTCAGACTCACCCGCCAACCATAGACTCTACCCCTGGCGTGTCAGACATGACAGTCTGCACCACTCACGGCCCTTGCGTGTGTCAGTTGCGACCCATGGGTTCAGACGTTACCCGGGTCATGTCAGATGCTACCCGCGTATGATGACACGTGGCACAGCATGACTGCCGCTCCAGCCTGTGCCCAGCGTGTCTTCACGCACTCTACCGCATGTGGGAAGGTCCATTTCCCCGCCCAACGACATCGACCTGCGTCCCGCAACACTTACCCGCGGTCACACAACCGTCCCGCGACACGATCAAGCCAACCCGCGGTGAGATTTCTCGACCCAAGGTCGTTTTCTCTCGACGCAACCTAGATTTTCCTCGGCAAAAATCTAACTTAGAGCTTTCTAAGTCTAGACCGATCTAAATTCCTCTAAAGCCGCACACTTAGAAAACTCAAGACCTTTCGGCCGTCCAAGGCACTTACCGGGTTATAACACCATTAAGCTTTAAAGTGCCATAAATTTGACACACCCATTAAGCTTCAATCATGTCTCCTTGTGTTTGTATTACCTGCCCATCCTAGGAAGACCTCGTGTTGCATCCCTCCCTTTTTGGTTTGTTTCTCCCGATTTTTCATACCATATTCTTAGCAGGGAGGACTTGGTAGCTCCATAGCTCCATGATCTTACACTCCTAATGAGCTTTCATCATGTCTCCTTGTTTGTATTACCTGCCCATCCTGGGAAGACCTCGTGTTGCATCCCTCCCTTTTTGGTTTGTTTCTCCCGATTTTTCCTGTCATATTCTTGGCATGGAGGACTTGGTAGCTCCATAGCTCCATGATTTTTACACTCCCAATGAGCTTTCATCATGTCTCCTTGTGTTTGTATTGCCCGGCCATCCTGGGAAGACCTCGTGTTGCAGCCCTCCATTTTTGGATTGTTTCTGCCGATTTTTCCTACCATATTCTTGGCTGGCAGGACTTGGTAGCTCCATAGCACCATGATTTTTACACTCCCAAAAACCTTCCATAATGTCTCCTTGTGTTTGTAGTGTATGCTCTTCCTTGGAAGTTCTCGTGTTGCACCGTCTCTTTTGTTTCTTTCTACTGATTTTTCATACCTTATCTTTTGCAAGCAGGACTAGGTACTTCAAAGCGCCATGAAATTTACACACCCAATAACCTTTATTCATGTCTCCTTGTGTTAATATTGCCCGTCCATCCGGGGAAGACCTCTTTCCTTTTTGGGTTGTTTCTGCCATTTTTGGATTGTTTCTGCCGATTTTTCCGACCATATTCTTGGCAAGCAGGAGTTGGTAGCTCCATAGCCAAAATGTTTTACATTCTCAATGACCTTTCATCATGTCTCCTTGTGTTCGTATTGTCCGCTCATCCTTGAAAGTCCTCGTGATGCATTGTCCCTTTTGTTTGTTTTTAAGGATTTTTCCTACCTTATCTTTGGCAGGCAGGACTAGGTAGTTTCAAAACGCCATGAATTTTAGACTTCGAATATGCTTTCATCATGTCTCCTTGTGTTCGTATTACCCGTCCATCTGGGGAAGACCTCGTATTACACCCCAGCCTTTTTGGTTTGTTTATGCAAAGTTTTCCTACCATATTCTTTGCAAGCAGGACTTGGTAGCTCAATAGTGCCATAATTTTTATATTTCCCTGACCTTTCATCATGTCTCCTTATGTTCGTATTGCCCGCTCATCCTTGGAAGTTCTCGTGTTGCATTGTCTCTTTTGTTTGTTTCTACTGATTTTCCTACCTTATCTTTGGCAGGCAGGATTAGATAGCTTCAAACCACCATGAATTATACAAATAATAATCTTTCATCATGTCTCCTTGTGTTTATATTGCCTGTCCATCCTAGGAAGACCTCGTGTTGCACCCTTTCCTTTTTGGTTTGATTCTGCCGATTTTTTCTACAGTATTCTTGGCAGGCAAGACTTGGTGGCTCCGTAGCCCGTAGTTTTTACACTCCGAATGACGTTTCATCATGTCTACTTGTGTTCGTATTGCCCGCTCATCTTTGGAAGTACTCGTGTTACACCGTCTGTTTTGTTTGTTTATACCGATTTGTCCTACCTTATCTTTGGCAAGCGCCAAGAAGTTTACACACCCAATAAGCTTTCATCTTATCTCCTTGTGTTTGTATTACCCGCCCATCCTGGGAAGACCTCGTGTTGCACCCCTCCCTTTTTGGTTTGTTTCTGCAAATTTTTCCTACCTTATTATTAGTAGGCAGAACTTGGTAGCTCTATAGCCCCATAATTTTTACACTCCCAATAACCTTTCATTAAGTCTCCTTGTGTTCGTATTGCCCGCTCATCCTTGGAAGTTCTCGTGTTGCAAAGTCCCTTTTAGTTTTTCTACCGACTTTTCCTACCTTATCTTTGGCAGGCAAGACTAGGTACCTTCTAAGCACCATGAATTTTACACACCCAATAAGCTTTCATCATGTCTACTTGTGTTCGTATTGCACATTTATCTAGGAAAGACCTCATGTTGCACCCTTTCCTTCTTGGTTTGTTTCTGCCGATATTTCCTACCATATTCTTGGTAGGCATGAGTTGCCATAGCCCATAGTTTGTACCATCCCAGTGATGTTTCATCTTGTCTCCTTGTGTTCGTATTGTCCGCTCATCCTTGGAAGTCCTCGTGTTGCACCATCCCTTTTGTTTTTTTTCTACCAAATTTTTCTACCTAATCTTTGCTAGGCAGGACTAGTTAGCTTTAAAGTGCCACAAATTTTACACACCCATTAAGCTTCAATCATGTCTCCTTGTGTTTGTATTACCTGCCCATCCTAGGAGGACCTCGTGTTGCATCCCTCCCTTTTTGGTTTGTTTCTCCCTATTTTTCGTACCATATTCTTGGCAGGGAGGACTTGGTAGCTCCATAGCTCCATGATTTTAAACTCCTAATGAGCTTTCATCATGTCTCCTTGTTTGTATTACCTGCCCATCCTGGAAAGACCTCGTGTTGCATCCCTCCCTTTTTGGTTTGTTTCTCCCGATTTTTTCTACCATATTCTTGGCAGGGAGGACTTGGTAGCTCCATAGCTCCATGATTTTTACACTCCCAATGAGCTTTCATCATGTCTCCTTGTGTTTGTATTGCCCGGCCATCCTGGGAAGACCTCGTGTTGCAGCCCTCCATTTTTGGATTGTTTCTGCCTATTTTTCCTACCATATTCTTTGCAGGCAGGACTTGGTAGCTCGATAGCACCATGATATTTACACTCCCAATCACCTTATATAATGTCTCCTTGTGTTCGTAGTGTCCACTACTGATTTTTTGTTTTTGTGTTGGAAGTTCTCGTGTTGCACCGTCCCTTTTGTTTGTTTCTACTGATTTTTCCTACCTTATCTTTGGCAAGCAGGACTAGGTAGTTTCAAAGCGCCACGAAATTTACACCCAATAAGCTTGCATCATTTCTCCTTGTGTTAATATTTTCCGTCCATCCGGGGAAGACCTCGTGTTTCACCCTTTGCTTTTCGGGTTGTTTCTACCATTTTTGGATTGTTTCTACTAATTTTTCCTACCATATTCTTGGCAGACATGAGTTGGTAGCTCTATAGCCCATATTTTTTACACTCCTAATGACCTTTCATCATGTCTCCTTGTGTTTGTATTGCCCGCTCATCCTTGGAAGTTCTCGTGTTGCACTGTCCCTTTTGTTTGTTTCCACCGATTTGTCCTACCTTATCTTTGGCAGACACGACTAGGTAGCTTCAAAGTGCCAAGATTTTACGTACCCAGTAAGATTTTAGCATGTGTCCTTATGTTCATATTACCCGTCCATCCAGGGAAGACCTCGTGTTGCACCGTTTCCTTTTTGGTTTATTTCAGCCGATTATTCTTTCCATATTCTTGGCACGCAGGACTTGGTAGCACCATAGAGTCATAATTTTTACACTCCCAATGACCTTTAATCATGTTTCTCTGTGTTCGTATTGCCCGCTCATCCTTGGAAGTTCTCGTGATGCATTGTCCCTTTTGTTTGTTTCTACCGACTTTTCCTACCTTATCTTCAGCAAGCAGGACTAGGTAGCTTTAAAGTGCCATGAATTATACACACCCAATAAGCTTTCATCCTGTCTCGTTGTGTTTGTATTACCTGCCCATCATGGGAAGACCTGGTGTTGCACCCCTACCTTTTTCGTTTATTTCTGCCAATTTTTCCTACCATATTCTTGGCAGGCAGAACTTGGTAGCTCCCTAGCCCCATAATGAATTTACACTCCCAATGACCTTTCATTAAGTCTCCTTGTGTTCTCATAATTGGAAGTTCTCATGTTGCACTGTCCCTTTTGTTTGTTTCTTCGACTTTTCCTAAGCACCATGAATTTTACACACCCAATAAGCTTCTATAATGTCTACTTGTGTTCGTATTGCATGAGTTGGTAGCTCCATCGCCCATAGTTTTTACACTCCCAATGACCTTTCATCATGTCTCCTTGTGTTTGTACTATCCGCTCATCCTTGCAAGTTCTCATGTTGCACCATCCCTTTTGTTTGTTTCTTCCGATTTTTCCTACCTAATCTTTGGTAGGCAGGACTAGGTAGCTTTAAAGTGCCAAGAATTTTACACACCCATTAAGATTTTATCATGTGTTCGTATTACCTGCTCATCCAGAGAAGACCTCGTGCTGCATTCCTCCCTTTTTCGTTTCTCCCGATTGTTCCTACCTTATTCTTGGCAG
This sequence comes from Arabis hirsuta, assembly GCA_964056655.1. Classification (NCBI taxonomy): domain Eukaryota; kingdom Viridiplantae; phylum Streptophyta; class Magnoliopsida; order Brassicales; family Brassicaceae; genus Arabis; species Arabis hirsuta. Next base: position 11,070,717 of record OZ053311.1, read on the forward strand.
GCAGTACTTGGTAGCTCCATAGCTCCATGATTTTTACACTCCCAATGGAAGTTCTCGTGTTGCACCGTCCCTTTTGTTTGTTTCGGCTGATTTTTCCTACCTTATCTTTGGCAGGCAGGATAAGGTAGGCAAAATTATAGCACTATGGAGCTATGGAGCTACGGAGCTACCAAGTTATGCCTGCCAAGAATACTGTAGGAAATATCGACAAAACAACCAAAAAGGGAGGGGTGCAACACAAGGTCTTCCCATAATGGGCAGGTAATACAAACACAAGGAGAAATGATGAAAGCTGACTGGGTGTGTACAATTCTTAGCGCTTTGAACCTACCTAGTCGTTCCTGTCAAAGATAAGGTAGGAAAAATCGGTAAAAACAAACAAAAGGGATGGTGCAACATGAGAACTTCCAAGGATGAGCGAGCAATACGAAAACAATGAAACATGATGGAAGGTCATTGGGAGTGTAAAAAGTATGGCTCTATGGAGCTACCAAGTCCTGCGTGCCAAGAATATGGTACGAATAATCGGCTAAAACAAACCAAAAAATGGAGGGGTGCAACACGATGTCTTCCCAGGATGGGCGGGTAATACGAACACAAGGAGACATGTGAAAACTTATTTGGTGTGTAAACTTCTTGGCGCTTTGAAGCTACCTAGTCGTGCCTGCCAAAGATAAGGTAGGAAAAATCGGTCGAAAGAAACAAATGGGACGGTGCATCACGAGGACTTCCAAGGATGGGCGGACAATATAAACACAAGGACACATGATGAAAGGTCATTGGAAGTGTAAAAATCATGGCACCAAGGAGCTACCAAGTCGTGCCTCTCAAGAATAGGGTAGGAAAAATCGGCAGAAACAAATCAAAAAGGGAGGGCTGCAACACGAGGGCTGCAAACCAATCGGTAAAAGTCATGGTGATATGGAGCTACCAACTCCTACCTCCTAGGAATATGTTAGGAAAAATCGGTACAAACAAACCTAAAAGGGAGGGATGCAACACGTTGTCTTCCGAGGATGGGCGAGCAATACGAACACAAGAAGACATTATGAAAGCTTATTGGACGTGTAAAATTCATCGCACTTTGAAGCTACCTATTCCTGCTTGACAAAGATAAGGTAGGAAAAATTAGTAGAGCCAAACAAAAGGCTCGGTGCAACACGAGAACTTCCAAGGATGCGCGGGCAATATGAACACAAGGAGAGATGATGAAAGGTCATTGGGAGTGTAAAAATTATTTGTTATGGTCATTGGGAGTGTAAAAATTATTTGTTATGGATATACCAATTATTTGCCAATAATATGGTAGGAAAAATCAGTATAAACGTGACCGTCCCTTATGCATTTCTTTAGTATGGAAACATGATACACCTTGTGAAAGGCTTTCATCTTTGGTGGCAAATCCAACTTGTAAGCCACCAGACCGAATCGTTCCATAATTCTAAATGGTCCCATGTACATTGGGCTCAACTTAGCATTCTTTGTTGTCCGTTCTTTACCTTTATACATGACTGTCTTGAGATAAACCATGTCGCCAATTTCAAATTCCAGAACCTTGCGACGTTGATCCGCGTAACTTTTCTGTCTATCCTGAGCTTCTTTCATCTTAAGCTTTAGGAACCTTATCCTTTTCGTGGTTTCCTCCTCAAAGTCTCGGCCAAAGATGCTCCGCTCCCCCACTTAGGTCCAACACAACGGAATTTTACACGGCCGTCCATACAAAGCCTCATAAGGCGATATTCCAATACTAGCGTGATAGCTATTGTTGTATGAGAATTCCATCAAGTGCAGATACTGCTGCCATTCCCCACCCCAATCCAGAACACAAGCTCGCAACAAGTTCTCAAGTGTTCGGATTGTTCTCTCCGACTGCCCATCAGTCTGCGGATGGTAGGCAGTACTCATATGGACCTTTGTCCCCATCGATTTCTGCATCGTTCTCCAGGAGGTGGAGTTAAATCTCGAGTCCCGGTCGGACACTATCTTCACCGGCACTCCATGTAACTTCACGATTTCCATAACGTAAAGCTTAGCCAACGCTGCCGCCTTGTCCATCTTATTAATCGGCAGAAAGTGTGCAGACTTAGTAAACCTATCCACGATCACCCAGACCGCGTCTTTCCCATCCACACACGGCAATCCAGTCACGAAATCCATCATGATCATGTCCCATTTCCATTCTGGAATCGGTAGACTTTGCAACAACCTACTCGGAACCTGACGTTCCGCCTTAACCATCTGACATATCGGACACGTAGCCACCCACTTAGCTATGTCTCGTTTCATTCCGACCCAATGATAGTACCGCTTCAAGTCTCGATACATCATAGTGGATCCGGGGTGAATTGAGAGCTTGGACTGATGTGCTTCCTTAAGAATTTTTTCCCGAAGTTCCTTGTCATTTGGAACGCACACTCGCCCATTCACCACGATCGTTCCATTCTTTGAAGTCTTATATTTGGTCTGATCATTCCGCGTGGTTTTCTTCAGATCCTCATCCGACTCTTGAGCCAACCGAACCCTTGTCAGCAAGTCAGCCTGATCCGCAGCTCGGAGTCCCAACGGTTCCACTCCATCACTCAAAGCATTCAACCGTAGAGTCCTTACCATGTGAACCAGCCCTTCCATATCTTTCTCAGAATCCACCGCAACCGTTTTACGGCTTAAGGCATCAGCAACTGTGTTAGCCTTACCCGGATTGTAAACCATATCCAAGTCAAAATCGGCCACCGTTTCTATCCATCTTCTTTGTCTCAAATTTAGTTCCGGTTGAGTGAAGATATACTTCAAACTCTTATGATCCGTGAAGACTTGGACCTTCACACCGTAAAACCACCGCACCCATTTCCAGATCATTAGTCGGATAGTTTCCTTCACGCTTCCTTAGCTGCCGCGAAGCATATGCGATCACTTTCCCCTCTTGCATTAGAACACACCAAATTCCCACTCGCGATGCATCAGTGTTGACAACGAAAGGTACGTCGGCCTTTGGTAGTGCCTACACCAGAGTACTCGTAAGCATTTCCTTTAACTTAGAGAACTCTTCTCACAGTCCGCTGACCAAACGAACTGAACATCCTTTCCCGTTAACCACATCATAGGTTGTATCATGCCTGCAAAACCCCTTAGAAACCTTCGGTAGTAACCAGCCAAACCCAGAAAACTTCTTATCTCTGAGGCGTTCCTAGGCCGCGGCTAATCTGTGATTGCCTTAATCTTGTTCGGATCCACGGACACTCCCTCGTCCGAGACCACATGGCCTAGAAACCCAATTTCCCTTTTCCAGAAGCTACACTTGCTAAGCTTGGCGAACAACTTGTGTTCCCTTAGCCGTTTCATCACTGTTCGCAAATGGGCTTCATGCTCTTCCTGATTTCTCGAGTAAACTAGAATGTCATCTATGAAGATGATCATGAATTCATCCAAGCAATCTCTGAAGACGTTGTTCATCAACTTCATGAATGCCGCTAGCACATTCGTTAACCTAAAGGGCATCACCACGAACTCATAGTGCCCATACCTTGTCCGAAAAGCAGTCTTTCGAACATCCGGCTCATCTATCGGGATCTGATGATAACCCGAAGCCAAGTCGATCTTGAGAACCAAGTATCACCTCGGAGTTGGTCCAACAACTCGTCTATCCTTAGAAGAGGGTATTTGTTATTTACCGTCACTCTGTTCAACTCGCGGTAGTCGATGCACAATCAAAAACTACCATCTTTCTTCTTGACAAATAGCACTGGTGCACCCCACGGTGAACTGCTTGGCCTCACGAAACCCTTTTCCATCAAATCACTTAGCTATTTCTTCAGCTCGGCCATCTCTGTCGGAGCCATCTGGTAGGGAGCCTTAGATATTGGACCAGTTCTAGGCTCGAGCTCGATCGTAAACGGATCAGAACGAGCTGGTGGTAAACCTGTCGACGTTTGGAAAACATCCTCGAATTCCTTTACCACCGGGATATCTTTTAGATCCGCGTCTGGCCCAACTTCCACAGTACTGATCACAGCCAAATACGCTACACAATCCTTCTCTAATATCTGCTCCGCTTAAATTGCCGAGACAATCAATCTACCATGCGTCGGTCTAACTCCTTGAAATTCCAGCTTCGCCTTTTCAGTCTCGAATCAGACTCGTCCTTGGTGACAATCCAGATGTGTCTTGTACTTTCCGAGCCAGTCCAAGCCCTATCGTAGGACTTCACTTGACAAATCCTCAAGTCAGCTGGCATGTTCACCTCACCGATCATCACAGAGATGTTTCAGACTATTCCAAGGGTAAACATGACTTGGCCCCCAGCTGCTCGAACTAACCCAAAGTTGTCTTCGGGTTCCCTTAGGAACTCACCGTTCCCAATCATTTCCGGATTCACAAAGCAATGTGAAGCACCGGAATCAAATAGAACATAGGTCACCACACCACCCATGATAACGGTCCCTACAACATTCCTTCTCATGTTACGCTTAGTCTTAGCCATCTACAATGACCAGAACCAGTTAAGTTAGCCCATCACTAACTTAACGTTTCACATATAAACTTGTTTCACAAAGAAACACAGACTTACCGCGAGACTTCAGGCTTAGAAGGATGGATTTAACCCACTACCCGTTTATGCTAAAGACTGTCCTAGAATTAACCACGCTCTGATACCAAATTGAAACGCCCCGACCTGGATTTTCTTACCGCGGTGAGGTTCCGGGTCAGTTTGTCTCGACCAGACTTGGCCATTTCAGGTTAAACTCTTAGATTTTTCCATTCTTTTGCTTTTACTTAGTCATTTTCAATGTTTTCAATCTAGTCAAGACTTTTTAAGCATAAACTTCAACACATAGATTAAATCGCAAGGTTTAAATTACAATGATCAGTTCGCTAATAAGCTATTACATTCCAAGAGACCTAGCTAGCCGATTCAATCCACCATCCTTCCTTTCCGAGCCCTTATCACCGCGGTTAACATTCCCATCACTGGAAATCTCTTTACCTTCATCCACAAAGGAGGCATAAGCAACATAATTGCTTAGTTAGAGCGGTCGTCCCATCCCACTTAGCCACAGTATAGAAATCGCAGTCAAACAGTCAATAACATCAGTCAAGCATATGTTCATCGCATCAGTCACTTGTCGGCCCGATTATCCCAAGTCACCCGAGCAGTCTTCCTGCAACCAGACAAGTCTTAGCGAGCATCGTTGCCCCTAAGCATGTTGCCTGATCTAAACTCTCGGTGAAAAGGATCAATCGTCACGATCAAGCCTGAAACAGATAAACACAGTCATAATCACCCTAGACTCGATGAATCTATGCAAGAAAATGACCCTAGACTTAGGCCTATGGTCACGCACGCACCTTAGTCAGTTAGGTTCGATGATTGCTTGTCCCGTCTTAGTTTTGACACCTCTTGTCTCGATGATCCGTCATGCAGACACGATTGCTGATACGCCCAGACACGATTGCTGATACGCCCAGACACGTTTGCCGTCACACAGACACGATCGCAGTCACCCTCGCTCGAGCCTTTCGTGAATTCTCTCTAGCCTTTTCTCTCTTTTCTCGGTAAAACTCTTTGAAAATCTTTCTAAGTCTTTTTTTTTCTTTCTTCGCATAATAACTAAGGCAATGGGGTAAGTTTCCCTTGATAAAGTGCCTTGGAAACTGCCAGATAACCATTCCCACACAAATCCGCGTCTAAGGTCCAGAATAACCGTTCTCGTGTGTTTTTATTAAACCAATGTGTCTTTGGCTCAGTAACCATTCCCGCCAAAAGACCTTAGCACATTTCCAGCTCGATCCGCAGTCTACTGTAACTGCATTGTCCGAAAACAGATCACGATAACCGTCCTGTCAGAATCCGACTGTGGTAACCGTCCTGTCTGAAATCAGACCTCGGTCCAACAAATCCGCCTAGCTCAAATTCAGCTGCCCAGCTCGATTTACTTCACTAATTTTCATTCTTTCAGCCAAAACTGCCCATCGCCACTCAATCACTAGTCCGCGGCGGTCAAACCGTGGAACATGGGCGTTACAATTAGCTCCGGGTCGTGCACCACCTTCCGAAGTCGAGACACATGAAACACCGGGTGAAATTTTTTTAGGGATGGGGGAAGCCTCAACTTATACGATACCTCCCCATGTCTTTTTATAATTTCGAAAGGTCCCATGTACCGTTGCTTAAGCTTCCCTTTCATCTTCTTTCCATTATTTCCCCTAAAGTTCAAGGTCTTGAGGTACGCCTTCTCCCCTACCTGAAAGGTTACCTCCTTTCGATGTCTGTCTGCATATTTCTGCTGACGATCGCTGGCAGCCAAGAGTCGTCCTCTTATGAGGTCAACGGTAGCCTTGGTCTCTTGTACCACTTTAGGTCCTAACTCCTTATGTTCCCCGACCTCCGTCCAGCACAAAGGCGTTTGACAGGGGCATCCGTATAAAGCTTCGTAGGGTGACATTCCGATGCTGGCATGATAGCTATTATTGTAAGAAAACTCTGCCAGCTTCAGGTGCTCATTCCATCCCCCCTTATGCACGCCCTCAGCATGTCCTCTGGGGTTTGAATTGTCCGTTCCGACTGTCCATCGTTCTGGGGTGGTAGGAGGTACTGAAATGAAGCTTAGTCCCCATGGCTTTCTTAAGCTCCTTCTATAGTTCAGAGGTAAACTTAGAATCTCGGTCTGACACAATGCTAACTGGCACTCCATGCAACCGTACAATTTCCCGGAAGTACAATGCTGCCAGCACCTCCGGCGTCTCCTTCTTATGTACTGGAAGAAAGTGAGTGGATTTGGTTAGCCTATCGACAATTACCTATACACAATCAGCCCCGCTCTGTGTCTTTTTAAACCCTGATATGAAGTCCATGGCGATCATATCCCACTTCCACTCGGGAAGGGGTAGTCGTTCAAGCAGTCAGCTTGGCACTTTTCTTTCTGCCTTAACTACCTGACATATGGAACATCCTGCTACCCACTTGGCGATTTCAAGTTTCATACCACTCCTATGATAGTATTGTCGTAGGTCCTTGTACATCTTCATGGCCCCCGGGTGTATTAAGAATTGTGAAATATGAGCTTCGCGCAGTATCTCGACACGGAGCTCGGGGTCATTGGGTATGCAAATTCTTCTGCGAAACATAGTAGTCCCATTGCCGGTTACCTCGTATCCTATCACCTCGTCCTTGGTAAGTTTGACTAGCACCGCATCTTCCCCTTGTGCTTCCTTGATCCTAGTAAGGAGGTTGGCTTTATCCGCGGCTTGTAGGCCTATGGAGCGTTCCTTTCATCTAACTACTGTGTGATGTAGGTTATTTAGGAAGGTCGATAGTTCCTCCATCTCCTTTTCCTCAGATACTGAAATCTTTTTGCGGCTCAAAGCATCAGCCACGAGATTGACTTTTCCGGGGTGATGGTCTATCTTCATGTCATAATTCGCCATTAACTCCATCCACCTCCATTGTCGGAGATTAAGGTCCGGTTGCGTAAATAGGTATTGCAAACTGCGGTGGTCGGTGTAACTTGAATTTTCTCTCCATATGGGTATGACCTCCAGAGTTTGAGGGTGTATACAACTGCAGCCATTTCCAAGTCATGGGTTGGGTAGTTTTCCTCATGCTTCCTCAGTTGCCCGGAGGCATATGCGATAACCCGTCCTTCTTACATTAACACACAGCCGAGCCCCGTTCCTGATGCGTCAGTGTAGAGGTCATAAGGAACCGAAGGTCGCGGCAATGCTAATACTGATGTGGTTACTAATCGTGCTTTTAGTTCTTCAAAGTTGGAGGTGCATAGTGGAGTCCATTTAAACTTTGACTCCTGGCTAGTTAGGCGCGTCAAGGGTCTTGAGATGCTAGAAAATCCCTTGACAAATCTTCTATAGTAGCCGGCGAGTCCGAGGAAGCTTCGGACCTCCGTTGCATTCTTGGGTTGTGCCTAGTTGGAAATTACGGCCACCTTTTTGGTATCCACCTCTACCCCTTCCTTTGAAATAACGTGCCTGAGGAATCCAATCCCAGTCCGCCAGAAACTGCATTTGCTAAGTTTTGCTACGAGTTGTTGTTCCCGGAGCCTTCCTAGCACAAACGTTAGGTGTTCTTTGTGCTCTGCTGGGGTCTTGGAGTACACCAAGATGTCATCAATGAATATAATCACAAACTCATCCATGCGTTCATTCGCATAAAAGTGGCGGAAGCATTGGTTAGCCTAAATGGCATCACTGTGAACTCGTAGTGGCCATAACGGGTCTGAAAGGCCGTCTTGTGCATATCTTCTGAGGCGATAGGGATTTGGTGATAACCTGAGGCCAGGTCAATTTTTGAGAAGCAGGTTGCCCCTTGCAACTGGTCTAGGAGCTGTCGATTCTGGGTAAGGGGTACTTGTCCTTGACTGTTACTCGATTTAACCCGCGGTAGTCAATTCACAGTCGAAGACTCCCATCCTTCTTTTTCACGAACAATACTGGTGCTCCCCAGGCCGATCGACTGGGTTGTACAAACTTTTCTATTAAATCCATTAATTGTTTCTTTAACACAGCCATCTCCGCCTGGGTCATGCGGTATGGTGCCATGGAAATTAGCCGCGTCCCTTCTTCTATCCTGAATTGTTCCTCTCGAGGGTCGGGTGGCCCTATCAAGGGGACGGAATACATCTTCAAAGTCTTCTACCACTGGTATTCCCTCCACGCCCATATCGTCTCCTATTTCTGGTACGGCTATAGTTGCTAGGAATGTCGTGCACCCTTGCCAGAGCATCTTCTTTGCCCATATTAAGGTTATGATGGACGCCTCCCCATTGGAGGTAAACCCTTGGAAGGTGAGCCTGGGATTCATGCCTTCGAATCGCACCTTTCCTCGCCTACAGTCTAAGTGAGCGTGGTGCTTAGTCAACCAGTCCATACCAAGGATGACTTCGTACCCTTTTAACTCAACTTCCAGCAGATCCCCCGTCATAGTCACCCCTTGGATTTGTATTGGTAAGTCATAATATGTTCGGCTGGCTTGGAGAACCTCTTGTCCCGCCGTGTCGACCGAGCGGAACCCTTCTTTGACTGTTCCTAGGAACTCCCATCGGCTTGCCACCCCGGTGGTCACAAAGCTGTGGGTTGCTCCCGAGTCAAAGAGAGTGCTTACCAAGATCTCTCCGATCTTCACAGATCCGGTAATGGCACTTGGGTTTCCATTCCCCAAGCGAGCCCTTCTTCCCAAGAGCCCCTTTTGGCCGCATGTGCCACATCATCTTCATCTCTCTGTTCCTCCCGTCTGCAACATCTATAAGGGTAACGGTAATTACTAATCTAACTTACCGGGGTGCTCATAGGGGAAAAGCATAGGAGACAGCCGGTTTATGGGTCTTTTCCCAAGTAGTCTCCAGAAATCTTATAATCGTCCTCCAGGTCAGAACTAGAGTGATAACCGAGCTTTGATACCAACTTGTAACACCTGCTTTAAGGACTATAAATCCTACCCCAAAATGTTGCCAAGTCAGTTATCTCATTACTCTAAAATTTCTTTATTACATTGTGCGGTGAATTTACAATGCGGGAACCCTAAAACTACCATGCCTTGGGAAAGACTCTATTGCCTCTGCTGCATCCTTCTGCCTTGCCGTATTTTATGAGCCACCTAACCGGATCTCCTATCTTGCAAGCATGGTAAGAGGGTGAGTATTGAATACTCAGTAGGATTGTCTACTCCGTCTCACGACCTCATACAACCTAACTACCCTTGAAAACTATTACCCCCACATGATGCCCTAGCACCATGTGCCACAACACTCGGTAGCAACTAGGCAAACCCACCGCTAGCTAGCTCTTAGCACACACTCGTAACTAGGCAAACCTACCGTCTACCTCCTAGTTACCACTCTAAGTAGTATAAAGGTGTCCCACCAGACACAGTCATAGTACTACCACAACACACACACACACACACACTCTTGGCCTTAGGCCCACGTAGTTGCCCGTCGGCGAACTTTGACCACTCTGACCACTCTAGCCCTCCCACGCCAGCCCCCTTAGGACTGCCAGGTCTTCGTGCCACTTTTTCAGGCCAAACACAAACAACTCAGCGACGGTTGCCATACAACCGCCCCTATGCAACTATTAATAGTGGCATTGTGAACCTACTATCCTACCAATTTGTATGCATTAATACTCTAGACTCTCGTAAGGTTCACAATTATTTCTCTACTCCGTTTTAGCCTAATCCACTCTTCTACGTTCTCAAGCAATAACCGAAGCATTTAAAACAATACTTTTGCCTCGTATGGTCGGCCCCAGGTAAGAATGGCTATCCCATTGCATTACCCATGACACATCTATAGCCATATGGTAGCCGTTCCTGCAGAAATTCACACATAAAATTGTCTGTTAATTGTGGATAGCTCATGACACCAACTTGTATTGCGGACAGTCCACGCAATACCATGTCCACCCTCTATCCCCTTGGTTGCAAGCCATCTAACTCGAGTTTGTCAAACCTCTTTGACTCTTCTCTTGCTAGACCTTACTTACACCTATGTGACGGGTTAGCTAAGTTAGTACTAGCATAACCATTATGTCATCCTGGTAACTTCCTGCCTCGTTCACAACAACCTCTAATAAATTGCCGGTTCCTACAAACAAGCGAACCATCGGGTATAACTTACTTCCCTGGAGCGGTAGTTCTACCATAGCTCTATTTTCAAGGTTTAACGATTAGATCGTCTTTCTACCTTTCAGCTTCCTGGACTATCTTCTCATTTGGCCCAAGGCAGCTCCCTGGTGAAGGGTATAGCTTTGCCAGTGCAGGACTCAATTCGTAGACATCCTAATATGAAATGTGATCCAGGCCATAAACCGTCGATGAAGCTCTTTCCTGCAATCACCAAACAACGAGTCACCCTCGACGTTGGTTAGTATCAAGCCAAGCTTCCTCGAGACTAAAGGTCGAATCCCACACCCGGAATACCCTTAGCCCGTGTAGCCTAACCAATAGCCCAACGTGAATAGGACTAGATAACTCGTCAAGATCCTAGACCTTATCAAGCTATCTGCCTGACTTCACCTACGAGTCCATAGTCAGACCTTCCGTGGTCCGACCGAATGCTCTACCACCGCACCATTTAGTCAAACCTTTGCTTGTCATTCCGGTCTCGTGTAAAGTGGACCCAGGCCGCCTCGGTCTCTCTACCAAAGTCCTGCTATCCATGGTACAACTTATGTCGGGTATGTATTGGGTTTCAGCCAATAGCCAATACGCCCTTGCTGCCCATCTCCAGACTTGTCGCCATGCTCACCCTAATACTCTATCAAGCTGCAGCATAATTGCCACTAACACCAACACTTCACTGAGGCGCTGTCGAGGCGTCACCGAACCATATCGGGCCCTCTCTAGACGCGGTACGATGTCTGTGGAGCCGTGACACGGTACTATGCTTATGCGGCACGATCTCTTATCTATCGCAACACGGTACCTTTGTGTGGCACGTCCCATACCATGACACGGTACCTTATGCTAGTTACCTGTCGAGGCGTCATCGAGGCATCCCCGAGGCCATACCGATGTACTACCTAAACTTCACCATAGTCTGGATCGAGATTCTCATCGAGGCACCCCGAGGCCATGCCGATGTTCTCTCTCGCTACCATGCAAGTGCTACCGTTACCAAACCGAGTGCCTGCCGATACGTGACCCGATCCCTCATCGTTCCCGTACCGCAACCCCTCGCCATCCACGAGAAGCTTCTCGTGCTCGACCGTAGTCGAGTGGAACTCGGCCACTGCCCCTACACTTGTCGAGCCTCACATCCGGACCCCTTATCCGGATTGAGTTACCTCGACCACTACCTAGCCTATAACCCATACTACTAAAACACTCTATGAAAGCAATAATAATAAAGGACCGAAAGAAAGGATTAGGTATGGATCGCGCCTTACCTCTACCGTGAACTTTCTCTACCGCAGGGTCGGGGTGCTGAGTTCCTTCTCAAGCTCCTCCGATTCTCTCGTCCTAAGCGTTTCTTTTTGGCTCTGGAAGGAGAGAATGATTTTGGTGTGTAAAATATGAGCTCCCTATTTATACCCCATGAAAATTCCCCTAGAAAATATTCACTTTCCTTATTTTTCTCCACCTCTTTACTACACGGGCCAAGCCCACTAGCCTCCACGTTTTTTTCCTTTCTCACCAAGGTAAAACTAGGGTTTCCTTCCCCTTTCTTCGGTCGACCTAGCCGCCTTCCCCCCTTGGGCGGCCCGTTTTTCGTTCATGGGCTTTACTTGGGTTATCCATTTCCCCAAGTATAAAGAATTGCAACCCAAGCCTTTATTATTAAATATTGCTAAATCTTGCTTAAATTTCTCTAAGTTAATTCTAACCCTATTCCTAATTCCAGGGTGTTACAGTTCTATCTGTGAACCCTGATGATTGATGACCGATTTCTGCTCCTCTACTTCCTTTGTTGACTCTAGAACCTTGCAACCGCCCTTGCTTCCACTCCTCAACACTCCATTCAATTCTTCCAGGCTCTGATTAGCCAGATAACTCCAATTTAGCGCAGATAGCACCTGAAAAAGGGTAAAAGAAGAAAAATATGTACAAACACTAACCTAAGACCCTAAGATGCAAACCTAAGCTAAACTAGAGCTAAATGACTCATGTATGATGCAAAATGATGCTAAACTAATGATAAAGGAATGCAATTATGAACATAGATGGTGTAAATATATGGACATATCATCGATCAAATGCAAATAAGAAGGCATATTCTCATATCCATCTTCCGATGTTCCTCTAACTAAATCTTGGGCATATCTTAACAATCTATATGAAGTTGTATAATCCAAATTCATACCAAACATCTTCTTCATTGAATCTTTGATGTCTTGCGGCATAATTCCATTGATTATTTCGACACCCTCAATAAACAACCTACCAATATAATTCGAAGTAGACTTCCTACGATGCAATACTCGATCCGTTAGTGTACATATATAAACTTTTACATACTTTGTCACCCAAAACCGGTTTGCTTCATTCTTGACACTCGCTCTGAGCTTCCACTTGCATCCTTTCACGGAACATGTAGCCACGAAAAGAAATTTTGTTGACTTGTATACCTTGAATGCAAATCTTAACATTACCGCCATCAATCGCAATTCTTTAACCAACTTTTCTTTGCTAGCAAAACTGTGGTTGACAAATATTTTATCAGACCATATCACATTTTGTATTCCTCCTTGGCTAATACAATGATCCATGACACCAATAGAATCAAATGACATATCATCTTCATTCTCATCTTTCACTTTTCCAAATATAATGTAGTCCTCATCAACATCATCATTGGCTTCAATACGATCATCTCTGTTCCCATCATCATCCAAATCACAATTAACATCACCACCATCAACAACATACTTATCCTTGAGTCCCTCTGTATCTTCATCAGCGTAGTCACCATCAGCACCATCGTCTGCGTCTTCATCTGCATAGTCACCATCATCTTATCCATCGACATCGTCGTCACTGGTTTCGAAGCAAGTCGAGACACAAATACGTATAACATGTGTTTTACCTAGCTCAATCTAATTCCGAACTTGTCTACCATTGGTGATATGTATATGAGGTGTGTCGGGCATCATCTGTTGCAACATTAACTCCAGTAGTGAATAAGTGATCTCCACCAACTCTTTTTCTTGTCTAACTTATATTCATCTTGAACCATTTCAACAAGTTCAGCATGAGTACAACCATCATGCAAGAAGAACATTCTCCCTCCTCACTGATTATCAACTGCAAATTGCTATGACATATCTTCCATAACTCATTCTCCATAAACAACCAGAAACTGAACCATTATCTATGAAAAAAAAGCAAATAAAAACACATTAGCTATCATAAATGTAGACTATAAAAGAAGTCTAAATATATGAGGTAGACTCTGATAATATAAGAAAATTTGCTTATGAAATAACTAGTACACATATACATACACATATACATGTCAAACTTAAAGTAATGAAAGCATCATAATTAACACGCATTTAGAAAATCAAAAATTTCAAAATTCATTACTAGTGAATTATAAATGCATTAGTGAAATAATAAAAGTAGACTACAAAAACTAGACATATATGCTAATAAAACAAGAAAATTATGTTAAAAATTATCTATTACACACATACATGTCAAAATTATACAAATGAAAACACCATAATTAACACGCATTTAGAAAAACATAAACCTCAAAATTCATTGCAAATGAAGTATAAATGCATTATTAGTGAAATCATAAATGTAGACTACAAAAGAAGTCTCCTCTTAGCAGGTTTCTTCGGAAGTTTACATATATGAGCTAGATACCAATCTAACAAGAAAATTAATTTATAAAATATCTATTATACATATACATGTCAAATTTTTATGCATGAAAATACCATAATTAACACACCTTTAGAAAAAACAAAAATCTCAAAAGCTATTAATAATGAATTATAAATGAGTTATTAGTGAAATCGTAAATATAGACTACAAAAGAAGTCTACTATGTGTTATGGCATATGCAATTAGACTTCTTTTGAGATTATTAGTGAAATCGTAAATCGTGTATATACGTTTTGCAATTAAGGCATATGCAAGTAGACTTCTTTTGCAGTATACACAACAAATTTGGGTTAAAAATGCTATTGACTAAAACGTTGACTTTATAACTGTAGACTTCTTTTTCAGTCTACAAAAGAAGAAATGTTAGTTTTGCAATTGACCATAGTTTGACTTTATAAGTGTAGATTTCATTTTCAGTCTACGCAAATACGCGAAAAATCGTATGAACGTGTAGATTTCTTTTGCAGTCTACACTTATAAAGTAGACTGCAAAAGAAGTCTACACCAAAAGAAAAAGATTAATTTTGCATTTGACCAGTGTTTGACTTTTGGAGTAGACTGCAGAAGAAGTCTAATCGTAAAAGTAGACTGCAAATGAAGTCTACTCTGAAAAAAAAAAGGTTAGTTTTGTGTTTGATCAAAATGTCGATTTAATTAAATTGTAGACTTTATTTGCCGTCTACAAAGTAATTTTTCCGTAGTCAAATGTTTAAGATTTTAGTCAAACACAAAACTAACCGATTTTCTCAAAGTTGACTTCGTTTGAAGTCTACTAATAAAAGTCAAAGTTCAATCAAATGCAAAAATGACCTCGATTTTACAAAGTAGACTTCATTTAAAGTCTACCGCCAGTAGACTTCAAATGAAGTCTGCTTTACAAAATCAAATTTTTGGTCAAATTCAAAACTAACCTCACTTAAAAAGTCTAAACAAGTTTTGTTTGTTTCCAAAGGAAAACGCGTAGACTTCATACTTTGAATATTTTCAAAAATGGTCAATTGCAAATTTAACCTCTCCATTGACAAGTAGACTTCTTTTGAAGTCTACTATCGCGAAGCATATCTGAAAACAGAAAAAAATCAAGTAAATTTATATTTTTTCGCCGTTCAAACTCGTTTTTAGCTTCGTTAACCACCAGAAACTTTGAATCTCACCCGTAACAAAGAAGCCTAGACGCCGTTATGCAAGAACCATTGAAATTCGTTAGACTATGAGAGAAAGAATTTTGAAAATGAAAATTAGAGAGGTTTTTGGATAAAAATGAAAGATTATAAGGTTATGAGCTTAAATATTTAGCATTTAGAGCTCAAAAATCAGTTGGGGAAGTATTTAGAGTTCCAAATTGGTTGTTCATGGTGGTTGAGAATGTTAATGAAGATGACATGTTCGTGAATTCGTTGGTTTCTTATGGTTTTTGTATCTTTTTGCTAATTTCAAAACTAAAAACAAAAATCTGAATATAATGGTATTTTCGCGAATACGTGAAGTTGGTAGGGATATGTTTGAGAAACTGGCAAAATATGAGAAAGAGAAAAAAAATCAACAAATTCATGAAAATATCTTCATTAATATTTTCAACCGCCATGGACAACCAATTTGGAATTCTAAATATTTGGGTTAGTTTTGCATTTCATCCCAACTTATGGATTATTTGTGAAACAACCCCATATTGATATGCTGACATGTTATGAATGCCAATTTCTCTTTTACTTTTCAGAGACAAAAGTTGCGTCTTTGTATACCTTTTGTCAGCTCCGCTTTCTCACTTTCCTCTCGCACTCTCAGCTTCCAAGCTTTCTGTAATGGCGATTATCAGAGAAGAAGAAGAGGAAACGAAAACCTTATTTCCACCGGAGCATAAAGTTAGGGAGAAGGAATCATCGAAATCGGAATCGGATATGAAGAATGATAAACCTCAATCTCAGAACCCTTTTCCTTTCTGGTTCTACTTTACTCTCGTGGTCTCATTCGCCACCGTCCTCTTTGTATCTCTCTCTCTTTTCTCTTCTCACAACGATCCGAGATCATGGTTTCTCTCGCTCCCACCAGCTCTCCGTCAATACTACTCAGATGGGAGAACCATCAAGGTCCAGGTAAACCCTGACGAGTCACCGATCGAGGTTTTTGTTGCCGAATCCCACACCTGGAATACCCTTAGCGCATGTATCCTAACCAATAACCCATCATGAATAGGACGCTCTGCCACCGCACCGTTTAGTCAAGCCTTCACTTGACAATTCGGTCTCGTGTAAAGTGGACCCAAGCCGCCTCTGTCTCTCCACCAAGGTCCTGCACATCCATGGTACAGCTTATGTCAGGTGTGTATTGGGTTTCAGCTAATACGCCCTTACCGCCCATCTCCAGACTTGCCGCCATGCTCACCTCGATATTCTATCGAGCTGCAGCATGATTACCGCTAACATCGATACTTCACCGAACCATATCGGGCCCTCTCGAGATGCAGCATGATGTTTATCGATCCGCGACATGATACCATGCTGATGCGACATAATCTCTTATCGAGGCACGACATAGTACCTTCGTCTGGCGCGACGCGCTGTTGTATAGTAATGTGGCACGTCCCATAACGGGACACGTTGCCTTATGTTAGATACCCATTGAGGCATCATCGAGGTACCCCGAGGCTATACCGATGCCCTACCCTAACATAACCATAGTCTGGATAGAGACACTCATCGAGGCACCCCGAGGCCATGCCGATGTTCTCTCTCCACTAGAAAAGTGCTACCGTTACCAGACCAGGTTCTTGCCGATAGGTGACCTGATCCCTCATCGTTCCCGTATCGTAGCCCCTTGCCATCCACGAGACCTTTCTCGTGCTCGACCGTAGTCGAGTGGAACTCGGCCACTGCCCTACACTCGTCGAGCCTCACATCCGGATCTCTTATCCAGATTGAGTGACCTCGAACACTACCCTAGCCTATGACCACATACTACTAAAACACCCTATGAAAGCAATAATAATATAGGACCGAAAAGAAGGATTAGGTACGGATCGCGCCTTACCTCAACCGTGAACCTTCTCTACCGCGGGGCTGGAGTGCTGAGTTACTTCTCAAGCTCCTCCGATTCTTCCTTCCTGAGCATTTCCCTTTGGCTCTGGAAGAGAAGAATGATTTTGGTGTATAAAATAGGAGCTCCCTAGCTCCCTATTTATACCCCACGAAAATCCCCCTAGAGAATATTCACTTCTTATTTTTCTCCACCTCCTTACTACACGGGCCAAGTGTAACACCCGTGTTCCGTGGTTTTGGCCGCCGCGGACTAGTGATCGAGTCGCGATGGACAGTTTTGGCCGAGAGAGTAGAAATTGTGAAGTAAACTGGGCTGGGCAGTTAAATCCGAGCTGGGCAGATTTTTCGGACCGTGGTCGGTTTCCCACAGGATGGTTACCGCGGTCTATTTCGGACAAGGCAGTTACGGTAGACTGCGGATCGAGCTGAAATGTTCTAAGGCCTTTTGGCGGGAACGGTTACCGAGCCAAAGACACGCTGTTTTAATGAAAACACGCGGGAACGGTTATTCTTGGCCTTAGACGCGGTTTTGCGTGGGAACGGTTACCTGACAGTTTTGGGGCAGTTTATCAAGGCAAAACTACCCCATTGCCTCGGTTTTATGCGGAGAAAGAAAGAAAAAGACTTAGAAAGATTTTGAGAGCGTTTTACAGAGAAAAGAGAGAAAAGGCTCGAGAGAATTCGTGAAAGGCTCGAGCGAAGGTGATTGCGATCGTGTTGGTGTGACGGCAAACGTGTCTGGGCGTATCGGCGATCGTGTCTACGTGACAGATCATCGAGATAAGAGGTGTCAGAACTAAGACGGGACAAGCAATCATCGAACCTAAGGGACTAAGGTGAGTGTGTGACCGTGGGCCTAAGTCTAGGTCGTTTTCGTGCATAGATTCATCGAGTCTTGTTCGTTGGGGTGATTCCCGACGGTCTGTTTATCTGTTTCTGGCTTGATCGTGACGGTTGATTCCTTTCACCGAGAGTTTAGATCGGGCAACACGCTTAGGGGCAGCGATGCTTGCTAAGGTTTGTCTGGTTGCGAAAAACTGCTTGGGTGACTTGGAATAATCGGGCCGACAAGTGACTGATGCCGGTGGGCATGATTGACTGATGATATTGATTGTTTGATTGCGATATCTATTATGTGGCTAAGTGGGACGGGATGACCGTTCTCACTAAGCAATTCTGTTGCTTATGCCTCCTTTGTGGATGCAGGTAAAGAGATTGCCCGTGATGGGAATCCGAATGTGTGATCCGCGGTGACTAAGGCTGGAAAGGGAAGGATGGTGGATTGAATCGGGTAGCTGGGTCTTTACAATGTAATAGCTTATGTAGCAAACTGATCATTGTATCGAAACCTTGCGATTTAATCTAAGTTTGAACGTTTTATGCTATTAAATCTTGTCTAGATCGAAAATATGTTGAGAATGACTAAGTAAAAGAAAAGAATGGAAAAAATTAAAGAGGTTAAGTTGAAATGGCCAAGTTTGGTTGGAATAAACCGATCCGGAACCTCACCGCGGTAAGGAAATCTGGGTCGGGGCGTTTCACTAAGCCCACTTGCCTCCACGTTTTTCCTTCCTTTCCAAGTAAAAACTAGGGTTTCCTTCCCCTTTCTTCGGCCGACCTAGCCGCCCTCCACCTTGGGCGGCCCGTTTTCCGTTCATGGTTATTAAATTTGTTAATTCTTGCTCAAATTTCCCTAAGTTACATTCTAATCCTATTCCTAATTCTCAGATGTTACAAAAATTCATGGCGCTTTGAAGCTACCTAGTCCAGCCTGCTAAAGATAAGGTAGGAAAAATCGGTAAAAACAAACAAAAGGGGTAGTGCATCACGGGGACTTCCAAGGATGAGCGGACAATACGAACACAAGGAGACATGATGAAATGTCATTGGGAGTGTACAAATCATGGCGCTATGGACCTTCCAAGTCATACCTGCCAAGAATATGGTAGGAAAAATCGGCAGACACAAACCAAAAAAGGGAGGGCTGCAACACAAGGTCTTCCGAGGATGGGCGGGCAATACAAACATAGGGAGACATGATGAAAGCATATTGGGTGTGTAAAATTCATGGTGCTATGAAGCTACCTAGTCTGGCCTGCCAAAGATAAGGTAGGAAAAATCGGTAGAAACAAACAAAAGGAACAGTGCAACACGAGAACTTCCAAGGATGAGCAGGCAATATGAACATAAGGAGACGTATGAAAGGTCATAGGGAGTGTAAAAATTATGGGCTATGGGGCTTCCAACTCCTGCCTGACAAGAATATGGTAGGAAAAATAGGCAGAAACAATCTATAAAGGCAAGGGTGGAACACGAGGTCTTCTTCGGATGGACGGGCAATACGAACATAAGGGGACGTGATGAAAGATTATTGGGCATGTAAAATTCATGGCGCTTTAAAGCTACCTATTCCGGCCTGCGAAAGATAAGGTAGAAAAAATTGGTAGAAACAAACAAAAGGGACGGTGCATCACGAGGACTTCCAAGGATGAGCGGACAATATGAACACAAGGAGACATGATGAAAGGTCATTGGGAGTGTAAAAATCATGGCGCTATGGAGCTACCAAGGCTTGCCTACCAAGAATATGGTAGGAAAAATTGGCAGAAACAAACCAAAAAGGGAGTGCTGCAACACGAAGTCTTCTGAGGATGGGCGAGCAATACAAACACAAGGAGAGATGATGAAAGCTTATTGGGTGTGTAAAATTCTTGGCGCTATGAAGCTACCTAGTCGTGCCTGCCAAGAATAAGGCAGGAAAAATCGGTAGAAACAAACAAAAGAGACGGTGCAACACGATAACTTCCAAGGATGAGCGGGCAATACGAACACAAGGAGACATGAATAAAGTCATTGGAAGTCTAAAAAATATGGGCTATGGACCTGCAAACTCATGCCTACCAAGAATATGGTAGGATAAATCGGCATAATCAATCCCAAAAGGACAGGGTGATCACAAGGTCTTCCCCTGATGGACGGGCAATACGTACACAAGGAGACAAGATGAAAGCTTATTGGGCATGTAAAATTTATGGCGCTTTGAAGCTACGTAGTCCTGCCTGCCAAGAATATAGTAGGGAATATCGGCAGAAACCAACCAAAAAGAGAGGGCTACAACACAAAGTCTTCTGAGGATGGGTGGACAATAAAAACAGAAGGAGACATGATGAAAGCTTATTGGGTGTGTAAAATTCATGGTGTTGTGAAGCTACCTAGTCTTGCCTGCCAAAGATAAGGTATGAAAAATCGGTAGAAATAAACAAAAGGACTATGCAACATGAGAAATTCCAAGGATCAGCGGGCAATACAAACACAAGGAGACATGATGAAAGGTCATTGGAAGTGTAAAAATCATGGCGCTATGGAGCTACCAAGTCCTGCCTACCAAGAATATTGTAGGAAAAATCGATAGAAACAAACCAAAAAAGGAGGACTGCAACACGAGGTCTTCCCAGGATGGGCGGGCAATACAGACATGATGATAGCTTATTGGGTGTGTAAAATTCATGGTGTTGTGAAACTACCTAGTCTTGCCTGCCAAAGATAAGGTAGAAAAAATTGGTAGAAACAAACAAAAGGGACAGTGCACCACGAGAACTTCCAAGAATGAGCGGGCAATACGAACATAAGGAGACATGATGAAAGGTCTGCGGGAGCGTAAAAAATTATGGCACTATTGAGCTACCAAGTACTGTCTGCCAACAATATGGTAGGAAAAATCGGCATAAACAAACTAAAAAGGCAAGGGTGCAACACGAGGTCTTCCCCTGATGGACGAGAATACAAACACAAGGAGACATGATGAAAGCTTATTGGGCGTGTAAAATTCATGGCGCTTTGAAGCTACGTAGTCCTGTCTGATAAGAATATAGGGAAAAATCGGCAGAAGCAAACCAAAAAGGGAGGGTTGCAACACAAGGTCTTCCAAGGATGTGCGGGCAATAAAAACACAAGGATACATAATGAAAGCTTATTGGGTGTGTAAAATTCATGGTGCTATGAAGCTACCTAGTCTTGCCTGCCAAAGATAAGGTAGGAAAAATCGGTAGAAATAAACAAAAGGGATGGTGCAACACGAGAACTTCCAAGGATGAGCGGGCAATACAAACACAAGGAGAGATGATGAAAGGTCAAGAGGAGTGAAAAAATTATGGCACTATTGAGCTACCAAGTACTGCCTACCAAGAATATTCAACGTGGAGATATTAAAGACTTGAATCTTCGGTAAGCTAAGTGATCCTTCTGCTATGAGTGAATGAGCTTCGTTGGCCATCTCCTTAGCTCTAGAACGAGTGATCCGTCCTACTAGCTCTGGTTCCTTCTCAGCTTCTGGTTCCTCAGCGTCCTTGCTATCCATGATCATATCACTTTTATCCTTGATTTCGATTCATTCCTGAGAATTGCCCATAGCCTAACTCTTTTATCTTATTGATTACTAGAACTTGAATCATAATCTGCTTGCTTTACTTTGTTATTTTTACTTCATTCATGCATATCTACTTAGCATAATTTGAACTCATTAGTCTTTTGTGTGAACCGATTCTCTGTGGATTTGAACCCTAAGTACTACGACGATTTCTTAATTTTGGGTCTCAACATTCTAAAAAAAAAATGAAAAGAAGAAAAAGAAAGAAAACAAAAAAAAGTAGAAGTAGAGAATCAAATAAGTCTGGGGGAGAGAAAGAGTACCAAAGGTTGTGTAGTTCACTTGTCATGGTGTAGTATGGGAATGAGTCTAGAAGGTTCTTGGCATTGGGATCATCGAAACCCAGCAATGATGACTTGCGAATTATGCTGTGAAGTTGTGGGTGAATTTGGGAGGCTGCGAATGTCTGTGGAGAAGTACATAGTGGTCTGACTTTGGGGTTGGTTTTGCATTATTTGGATTACTAGCTGAAGGGGTCGGTTCAGTGCTCCAAGGGAAGGTAAGTTTCTGCGTTTTCAAACCTCTTTCACATTATTGGTTAATGTTTTGCTTGAGGGCAAGCAAAGGCTAAGTCTAGGGGAGTTGATATATCATGGTTTTTACCCGTTTCTGACCATGATATAAGTCTTTTCTGTAGAGTCTATTTGGTGGTTCCCTATTATTTTAGAGTCTTTATAGGTCAATGAACGTTTGGAGCCTAATGGGAGCTTTTGGGGCATCAAGGAAAGAAGAGCCGAAGTGATGAAGTCGGAGTCAAGATTTGAAGCTTGCGTCGATGTCTTTCGCGAATAGAAGTCGAGGTTTGGAACTTGCGTCGATCGACGCATCACCTGTGTGTCGATCGATGCACATATATCTGACGAGAAGAAGAATTTTTGAAGAAATTTTTTCTTTTGCCCGAAAAGCCCAGAAGTTTACATACAAGGTCCAATCCGTTTTTGACACATTATATATAGTTTTCTTTTAGGTTTTCAAGTTTACATCTTGTTTTCGATTGACACAATTGTTTTACTCTTTTCTATTGATAATGTTTTCATCATATATGTCTTAGTAGATTCGTTGTTAGGTTTGGGGGATTCAAGGGATTGATGAGAAATTGGTAGGATTGATTACTGTTGGGATTTATCTTCTTGTTCTTCATCTAGATTGCTATAACTCTGATTTTAGGATTGATCAACTGAAATTAGAACCCTAGTTTGCTTTAATAGATGCGAAAGTATTATTAACAACCTGATATAATCTTAGATGAGCAAAATTATCTATTCACAAAGAAATTTGGCTTAGTAATTTTGTGGACAATCAAACTTGAACTTAATGCTTGATTTTATTCACTATGTTTGCAAAGAAATTTGGAATTTAGGGATTTAGTCATAGATAATATCTGCAACGAAAGTTGATTGGTTTTATATTTGTGTTTGAGTTCTAGAACTGTGCTTAATAAAATCCTAACAGTCTTTTATCCTTGATTTCGATTCATTCCTGAGAATTGCCCCTAGCCTAACTCTTTTATCTCACTGATTATTAGAACTTGAATCATAATCTGCTTGCTTTACTTTGTTATTTTTACTTCATTCATGCATATCAACTTAGCATAATTTGAACTCATTAGTCTTTTGTGTGAACCGATTCTGTGTTGATTCGACCCCTAAGTACTTCGACGATTCCTTAATTTTGGGTCTCAACATTCTAAACAAAAAAAAAATGAAAAGAAGAAAAAGAAAGAAAACAAAAAAAAGTAGAAGTAGAGAATCAAATAAGTCTGGGGGAGAGAAAGAGTACCAAAGGTTGTGTAGTTCACTTGTCATGGTGTAGTATGGGAATGAGTCTAGAAGATTCTTGGCATTGAGATCATCGAAGCCCAGCAATGATGACTTGCGAATTATGCTGTGAAGTTGTGGGTGAATTTGGGAGGCTGCGAATGTCTGTGGTGAAGTACAAGGTGGTTTGACTTTGGGGTTGGTTTGCATTATTTGGATTACTAGCTGAAGGGGTCGGTTCAGTGCTCCAAGGGAAGGTAAGTTTCTGCGTTTTCAAACCTCTTTCACATTCTTGGTTAATGTTTTGCTTGAGGGCAAGCAAAGGCTAAGTCTAGGGGAGTTGATATATCATGGTTTTTACCAGTTTTTGACCATGATATAAGTCCTTTCTATAGAGTCTTTTTCGTGGTTCCCTATTATTTTAGAATCTTTGTAGGTCAATGAACGTTTGGAGCCTAATGTGAGCTTTTGGGGCATCAAGGAAAGAAGAACCGAAGTGATGAAGTCGGAGTCAAGATTTGAAGCTTGCGTCGATGTCTTTTGCGAAGAGAAGTCGAGCTTTGGAACTTGCGTCGATCGACGCATCACCTGTGTGTCGATCGACGCACATGTATCTGACGAGAAGAAGGATTTTTGAAGAAATTTCCTCATTTGCCCGAAAAGCCCAGAAGTTTACACACAAGGCCCAATCCGTTTTTGACACATTATATATAGTTTTCTTTTAGGTTTTCAAGTTTACATCTTGTTTTCGATTGAGACAATTGTTTTACTCTTTTCTATTGATAATGTTTTCATCATATATGTCTTAGTAGATTTGTTGTTAGGTTTGGGGGATTCAAGGGATTGATGAGAAATTGCTAGGATTGATTACTGTTGGGATTTATCTTCTTGTTCTTCATCTAGATTGCTATAACTCTGAGTTTAGGATTGATCAACTGAAATTAGAAACCCTAGGTTGCTTTAATAGATGCGAAAGTATTATTAACAACTTGATATAATCTTAGATGAGCAAAATTATCTATTCGCAAAGAAATTTGGCTTAGTAATTTTGTGAACAATCAAACTTGAACTTAATTCTTGATTTTATTCACTAAGTTTGCAAAGAAATTTGGAATTTAGGGATTTAGTCATAGATAATCCCTGCAACGAAAGTTGATTAGTTTTATATTCGTGTTTGAGTTCTAGAACTGTGCTTAATAAAATCCTAACAGTCTTTTATCCTTGATTACGATTCATTCCTGAGAATTGCCCTTAGCCTAACTCTTTTGTCTCATTTATTACTAGAACCATATCACAGTCTGCTTGTTTGCTTTGCTTTCTACTTTACATTCATACATACTTGCTTAGGCTAATTTGAATTCATTAGTCGATTGTGTGATTTGATTCCCTGTGGATTCGATCCCTAAGTACTACTACGATCTCTTAATTTGAGAGAGTAGCTCAGGGAAATTTGAGCATATCAGCTATGGAGCTACCAACTCCTGTCTGCCAAGAATATGGTATGAAAATTGGGAAAACAAACCAAAAAGAAAAGGGTGTAAGACGAGGTCTTCCCCAGATGGACGGGCAATACGAACACAAGGAGACATGATGAAAGTTTATTGGGCATGTAAAATTATGGCGCTTTGAAGTTACCTAATCCTCGCTTCCAAAGATTAGATAGGAAAAATCGGTAGAAACAAACAAAATGGACGTTGTAACACGAGAACTTCCAAGGATAAGTGGGAAATACGAACACAAGGAGACATGATGAAAGATCATTGGGAGTGTAAAAACTATGGGTTTTTGAGCTACCAACTCCTGCTTGCCAAGAATATGGTAGGAAAAATCAACAGAAAAAACCCAAAAAGGGAGGGGTGCAACACGAGGTCTTCCCAGGATGGGCGGGTAATATGAACACAAGGAGACATGATGAAAGCTTATTCGGTGTGTAAAATGAATGGAACTTTGAAGCTACCTAGTCCTCTTGCCTGCCAAAGATAAGATAGAAAAAATCGGTAGAAACAAACAAAAGGGACGGTGCAACACGAGAACTTCCAAGGATGAGCGGGCAATACGAACAGAAGGAGACATGATGAAAGGTCATGTGGAGTGTAAAAACTATGGGCTATGGAGCTACCAACTCCTGCCTGCCAAGAATATGGTAGGAAAAATTGGGAGAAACAAACCAAAAACGAAATGGTGCAAGACGAGGTCTTCCCCGGATAGACGGGCAATACGAACACAAGGAGACATGATGAAAACCTATTGGGCATGTAAAATTATGGCGCTTTCAAGCTTCCTAATCCTGGCTTCCAAAGATAAGGTTAGAAAAATCGGTATAAACAAAGAAAAGGGAAGTGCATCACGAGGACTTCCAAGGATGAGCGGACAATATGAACACAAGGAGACAAGATGAAAGGTCATTGTGAGTGTAAAAACTATGGGTTTTGGAGCTACCAACTCCTAGCTGCCAAGAATATGGTAGGAAAAATTAGCAGAAACAAACCAAAAAGTGAGGGCGGCAACAAGAGGTCTTCCAAGGATAGGCGGGCAATACAAACACAAGGAGACATGATGAAAGCTTATTGGGCATGTAAAATTATGACTCTTCGAACCTTCCTAATCCTGGTGCCTGCCAAAGATAAGGTAGAAAAAATCGGTAGAAACAAACAAAAGGGACGGTGCAACACGAGAACTTCCAAGGATGAGCGGGCAATACAAACATAAGGAGACATGATGAAAGGTCATGTGGCGTGTAAAAACTATGGGCTATGGAGCTACTAACTCCTGCCTGCCAAGAATATGGTAAGAAAAATTGGGATAAACAAACCAAAACCGAAAGGGTGCAAGACGACGTCTTCCCCGGATGGACGGGCAATACAAACACAAGGAGACATGATGAAAGCTTATTGGGCATGTAAAATTATGACTCTTCGAACCTTCCTAATCCTGGTGCCTGCCAAAGATAAGGTAGAAAAAATCGGTATAAACAAACAAAAGGGACAGTGCATCACGAGGACTTCCAAGGATGAGCAGACAATACGAACACAAGGAGACAGATGAAAGGTCATTGTGAGTGTAAAAACTATGGGTTTTGGAGCTACCAACTCCTAGGTGCCAAGAATATGGTAGGAAAAATTGGCAGAAACAAACCAAAAAGGGAGGGCTGCAACACAAGGTCTTCCCGGGACAGCCGGGCATTACAAACACAAGGAGACATGATGAAAACTTATTGGGCATGTAAAATTATGGCGCTTTGAAGGTACCTAATCCTGGCTTCCAAAGATTAGGTAGAAAAAATTGGTAGAAACAAATAAAAGGGACGTTGTAACACAGAACTTCCAAGGATGAGTGGAAAATACAAACACAAGGAGATATGATGAAAGGTCATTGGGAGTATAAAAATTATGGCGCTATGGAGCTACCAACTCCTGCTTGCCAAGAAAATGGTAGGCAAAATTAGCAGAAAAAACCAAAAAGGGAGGGGTGCAACACGAGGTCTTTCCTGGATGGGCGGGTAATAAGAACACAAGGAGACATGATGGAAGCTTATTGGGTGTGTAAAATGAATGGCACTTTGAAGCTACCTAGTCCTCCTCCCTGCCAAAGATAAGGTAGGAAAAATAGGTAGAAACAAACAAAAGGGACAGTGCAACACGAAAACTTCCAAGGATGAGCGGGCAATACAAACATAAGGAGACATGATGAAAGGTCATGTGGAGTCTAAAAACTAGGGGCTATGGAGCTACCAACTCCTGCATGCTAAGAATATAGTAGGATAAATTGGGAGAAACAAACCAAAAACGAAAGGGTGCAAGACGACGTCTTCCCCGGATGGACGGACAATACGAACACAAAGAGACATGATGAAAGCCTATTGGGCATGTAAAATTATGGCTCTTCGAAGCTTCCAAAGGTAAGGTAGGAAAAATCGGTATAAACAAACAAAAGGGACAGTGCATCACGAGGACTTCCAAGGATGAGCGGACAATACGAACACAAGGAGACAAGATGAAAGGTCATTGTGAGTGTAGAAACTATTGTCTTTGGGGCTACCAACTCCTAGCTGCCAAGAATATGGTAGGAAAAATTGGTAGAAACAAACCAAAAAGTGAGGGCTGCAACCCGAGGTCTTCCCAGGATAGGCGGGCAATACAAACACAAGGAGACATGATGAAAGCTTATTGGGAGTGTTAAATTCATGGTGCTTTGAAGCTACCTAGTCCTGGCTTCCAAAGATAAGATAGGAAAAATCGGTATAAACAAACAAAAGGGACAGTGCATCACGAGGACTTCCAAGGATGAGCGGAAAATACGAACACAAGGAGAAAAGATGAAAGGTCATTGTGAGTGTAAGAACTATGGGTTTTGGTGCTACCAACTCCTAGCTGCCAAGAATATGGTAGGAAAAATTGGCAGAAACATACCGAAAAGGGAGGGCTGGAACACAAGGTCTTCCCAAGATAGCCGGGTATTACAAACACAAGGAGACATAATGAAAGCTTATTGGGCATGTAAAATTATGGCGCTTTGAAGCTACCTAATCCTGGCTTCCAAAGATTCGGTAGGAAAAATTGGTAGAAACAAACAAAAGAGACGTTGTACCCTATATTTTACCACTTTTACTATCTATTTTACTATGGTTTTTACATATATTAATAAAGCTTCTCGACCAAAAGAGGTATTTTTCTCGTATTTGTAGATTTTAACGTATTAACAAATTTTATCATCAAAAAGATGTAAAATGGAGCAAAAAAGAGTGTTATATATGATGCAGCTACTCATTCAAGTCAAAGGAACCAAGCCAAGTCATATTATCTTGAAGATAATGCACATTCTCAAACTGGAAAGAACGTATATGCCAGAATTTCGCTGATGAACGGAGGATCAAATCAATGTGGAATTGAACGAAACTTGGTATGGAGATAGCCCATTGAGTTAGCTTTCCAATTAAGTTGGAATAAAATCATTTGGAGCTGTACTTTACAAGATACACTGGAAACACTGAGGACATGTCAAACTGCCTTCGAAGTGAAGTGGGTGCACAAGGAAGCCAAACACCGGGCCGCCCATGGGCCGATGATCCAGACCTTTTTCGACATTCTAGAAGTGCCACATAAGCCTCAAATACCGGTCACACAACCCGACTAGTATTGTGACCGGTATTGCCTCAGTTTCGACCAAAAAGATGTTTTTCCCCGAAGAAAACCTAGCCGACTTAAGCGTCCTTAAGCCCCTATATATACTTGATTTTAGCCTCTCTAGGAACTTAAGCAGCCGGCCATAACAGCCTTAATCAATACGTAAACTTGTATTTCGTTTTTCTCTTGTTCTTAATGTATATTTGATTCTAAAAGCCTTTAAGGATAGATTGACTTTGCCCTATTGCGAAGAGATGAGATCTAACTCCTTACGCTTTGTAGATCAATGATTTATCTTTTTGTTTATGTGTTTTACTCTTGCTGCTACGTGTTGCAAAACATGTTAGAGTACTAGCTTTGATTTGATTTCTATGCACTTTCTTAATTCTATGTCTTGACATACTTAATCGTTTAGAGTTTTATACTAGAATTGATTCTTCATCTTTATTTGCTCTCAAAGCACAAACTGGCTTAGCTACCCAGGGGTTGATTTAGGTTGATATACTCTCCAAAAGCTTGTTATATCTCCGGATCTAGTATTCGATGACCTAGGCATCTTAACAATTCGGTAGGTTAGTTAAAGAGTCTAGTGAACAATCAATCTTGATCATAAAGCCTGTTTTCACCTTACAATAACATGCGATAGTTGAGTCTATTATGGTAGAAAACGTAGAAGGTTAGTTACATCACGACAATGGGATGACCTTACATTAGTGATATGAGTTCTAGAACAACTAGTTTTAAAACTCTAAATCGATTTCTTATTTTTGCATATGTTTTGTAAATTGCTTGATTTCTCATCTTAATTGATCTATCTATCCCTTTACTTTATTGCTTTGTTATTTGCTTCCATAAAAACCCCAAAAACCAAATAATATATTTACTTAGCTTAATCCGAATCATATAAGTTTATAGTGCATTCATCACTTAGGCCTCAGTGGATCGACCCCTAAGTACTACAATTGTCTTTACTGTGCACTTACAGTTTCCTAGGGTTATAAATTTAAAACTCGTATTGCATCATTAAAACCCTGCACATCAAGTTTTCTTGCACTGTTACCAGGGACTTTTGTTTGATTGCCTACAAATTGTTTGATGAAAATTAAGTCTAAGTTTGTTTTCCTTTTAATTTTTCCTTAATTTTTCCTTTTTGTTTTTGGTTTTATATTTGTGTGTTTCAGAGGTTCGTCAATGGAGCATCACAATCCTAGGAGAATGGTGAGTCCTCACCCTGTGAAGAAATTGGGGATTACATCCCTATGCCTCATGAATTCCATCAACCGCCACTTTCTCACAACAATCGATACAATCCAACCTTGTATCAACCTTGGGAAGCTTATGGAGGAGAAAGTTGTCCTCATCCTCATCACATCCGTCCGCCACCTTCCCCACAGTCCCACCACCGTCCCCACTCAATCCACCGAGAAGATAAAGGAGAAGCCTTGATGCATTGCCTCATGGAAGATACCAAACAAATCTTTCTTGAGGTTGACACCAAGATGGACACCTTAATCTCAACTTTTGATGAGAAGATAGACAACCTTGCTGCCCAAATCCAAGAGAATACTAAACGCTTGGTCCACCTTGAAGAAATCCAAAAGAAATATTCCGAAGATCTTCAAGACAATGCGCGAAAACTCCACGGTTTCAAGCGTAGTCTTGATAGCCTCTGGGAGAATTTTGAAACAGAAACCACCAGCTCTAATGGGAACTTAGAAGAGATCATTACATGCCTCAACATCACTACTATCAAATCCCACGAAGACGAGAAAGCATTGGAGAAGACCAAAGTTACTCATCAAGAAGCATGCTCAACGATACTTATTCTTACGGAAGGACAAAAGCAACATACACAAGCAATCAAGGATGTTGAATTATCTTTGGCGGGTCATTTGAATGATCTTATTGGGAAGACAACCTCACTCAAAGGAGAAGCAATCAGTACCAAAAACCGTGTGAAGCGACTAGATGATCGTTTGAAAAAAATCGAAGAAATGGTGCAAATTTGTCTTTGATTGGAAACAAAGCTACTTGATGCACCCTTACTGCCTTTAAAGAGGACGATTCCACCTCTACTCAAGACGAAGAAGAAGTCTCAAGACCATTGAAGAAGACGAATATAAGCCAAGGAAAGCTTACGGCGAGAATTTCGGTAAAACCACCCCCTAAAGGATTCAAGTTTGCCGAAAGGTCCACCAAGAGGACACGTTTTATAAGTGATGAGATGCTAGAAGTATTCAATTCACTTGTGAAAGAACTCCCTCAAGAGTTATCCTTTGAAGAAGCATGGCGAGAAATGCCAGCTTTGAGAAAGTGTTTCTCACAAAGCAAAGAAGAAGATTTCATGATTGAGGATCTATTTGATAAGACCCTCAATCCAGGTCCTTTCACCATCTCTTGCTCTATTCGTGGTTTCAAATTCGACGATGCACTTTGTGATTCGTGTGCCGGAATCAACGTTCTTTCGAAATCTCTTGTAAGAATGATGAAGCCGGAATCGGCCATCATGGATACACATTGCACATGACAATGGTGAATCTACACATTCATTAGGTGAAATCCACAATTGCCCTTTGAACATTGGAGATTGCATTGTTCCGGTAGACTTTGAAGTGGCGAGTGTGAACAATTATTCAACACTTTTCATCCTTGGAAACCATTCTTGGCGACTACTGGAGCGATCATGGACTATCCTCTACAACGGATATCCTTCACTAACATAGACACTCGTGTCTATCACTATGCCATACCGCCGGGTTTTCGAGCAAAACAAACTCGATACATTCTTTCGGAGAAAAGAGAAGTGTCGATCAATGAGCCAAACCAAATCGATGAAGATGGAGACACGACTTACGGAGACCTCATTCACATGCTAAAGGCAACCTCAAGCCTTTAGAAGACCTTCCACAATCCTAAAAACCCAAAGAGACGAGCTATAAGACTTAAATCAAGCGCTTTATGGGAGGCAACCCATATTTATGTTTTTGATTTTATTTATCTCCTTATTCTAAGTTTTTAGATTTGATTTGATTTTTTAAAACATTTTCATTCATTATTTTATATATCTATGAATTTTTCAGATTTTTATAAAAAATTTTAAAAATACAAACAAATGTGTTTTTAAGAAGAACGATAAAAAGGAGATAGAACAAGACTTGTTCAGTTCATGGAATGAACGGAGTACCATATCAGCACGGACATTTTTGAAACTTGGTAAGCATGAAGAAGATAGTCTTATAAAGCTGTAGGAAAAAGCAGAACATGCTTTGCTATTATGGCTAGCAAGTTATGAACAAGACCGTCAAGGAAGGTTACAAAGCCGCAACTTCAAGCCTTTTCACAGTTCAAGCCACTATGCACCAGACTACAATCTTCATACCATTGGAAAGATCTTGTTCTCAAGAATCCGTAGCATCTTTCGAATCTCCAATACGATGTGTATAGACGGAAAAAAAATTCGATGAAAATCGCATGGACCGCGATCCGATACGGGTCGAACACGCCGATCGTTATACCCGACCGGTATCGAGTCACATTCGTCCCGCGACACGCGAGGCCCAGTACCGGACCCGCGTATCGATCCAAAATCGTGACCGATACTCGGAACCGATTGCCCCGAACGGTGCCAAATCCCGCCGATCCTACCGCAACCGCCCCGTGGTACCGATCGATATACGGATCGGTACGCAATCTTCCGCGAGCTGCCCATCCCGATCCATCCCGTCTCGCGTCCCAACTCATCCCGCGACCTTCCCACATCGTGCCGACCCATCCCGCCTCGTTTCGCGACCCACGACCCGCGGTAAGTATCGGTCATGAGTATCGGTCCACTTACCCGACCGATACTCGGCCGACTGTGACCCGTGACACAACACGACCGTTTCGCCCGAAACCGGCCCACCACGCCAACCGGTACCACGACCGATATTGCATTGACCCGCGACTCCAACTCCACCAACCACCGCTTGTGCCGCGAACCGCCTTGGACCCCAGCCACAATTCGACCATCCTTGCCCGCGACTAGTCACCCGACACCTAGACCGGTCTTGACCATAACGCGTCCCCATCAACCACCAAGTCATTGGACCCACGAGCCATGGACCATTGGACCACCACTTCGAACTATCGAGCCGACCACCTAACCGTTTAGTTAAATAAGGTTAATTCTTCATTTTTCACTCTTTTAATTATTTTACAACCATTCTTAACACATAAGTTTTACGAACCAATTTATTTTGCATATTCATGATTATTTACCTAAAAATTATTTCTTTCATGAACTTTTGCACTAGAAATTAAAATATTGGTTAGATTTAAATGGTTTTAAATATGATTTTCACATCTTGACATATTCATTCATTGATTTCACTTAGATTAATGATT
This sequence comes from Arabis hirsuta, assembly GCA_964056655.1. Lineage (NCBI taxonomy): Eukaryota > Viridiplantae > Streptophyta > Magnoliopsida > Brassicales > Brassicaceae > Arabis > Arabis hirsuta. The sequence goes on from OZ053311.1 coordinate 11,103,785, forward strand.
TTTAACAATTTGGATTCATTCTTTTGATTTCTTTTTGTTTCTTATCTATTTTTCCTTCCCTTGGACTTGGACTTCAATACACATGTATTGAAGACTTTGATCCAAGATGAATTTAACAAGTGATTTCAAGTGTTTTTGCAAGGATATGTTGCTCTTAAACAGGACTTCCAAGAGATTTCATTGTGGACACACAATTCAATCGTCCTAAACATTATCCTCCATTCAAAAGAGATGTGACAGAAAAGAGGAGACATTGGAGATACAAAGCATGGTTTTGATTCATATGGGATTCCTAATGCTCAAAAACAATGAAGATCTAAGATTGATCGCGACAACCTAAGATTTTTGCCAAAAATAGCTTAGCTCACCGGTACTATCATTCTAATCTCTATCTTTTTGATTCTTCTTTCAAATAAACTTTCATCATTACTCTCTTAATTTGATTTAATTTTACACCGGGGATGGTGTAATTTAAGTTTGGAGGGATTGTCGTTTGTTCGTGTTTGGTTTTTATGTTTTTAAAAGGATTTTCCAAAATTTATTTTCAAAAAAAAAAATAATAATAATAATAATAATAATAAAAATAATAAACGTTTTTATAAAAATAATACGATAGGAATTATGATACTTTTCTAGGATTGACGTTTCGATTTCGAAGACTATGTGACCATTGTTGCAGGATTTTGTTCATGACAATCGATTCAGAAACCTCATGATGGAACTTCCGTTCAGAAAATTTCTACTTGCAACTGTTTTAATGGATATGATTTTGACTCTATATGTTGGACTACTAATATGGTTTTTGATTATTTCTTATTAAGGATGCTAGATCAAGGAAACGAATCACACATTCATGACATGTTATCCTCTTTTTAGCACTCTTTGTTGTCATGATTGGCCAGCTCATTTTTAGTTGGTACCCTACCTAAAAGCCTTTACCTTCTTTCAGCCCTCATGCATTCTCTTTTAGTTTCATATTTGCGGATATGTGCAAAAAACATCGGAGAGAAAAGGATCGACGCAATTTTCGAATCACTAAGAGATGCGACGATTTGGTAAAAAATGGAGGAGTACAAAGAACGATTTACAAAGAGCTTGGCCGAACCTTGGATGCTTAAAAACACGGTAACATTTCGTGCCTTTACTTGACTCATATCAAAGAAATACCGTTTTCCGCTTTCAAAATAAAAGAAAGAAAAAAAAAAAGAAGAAAAGAAAATCTAAGGGAAAGCAAAATGGTTGTCTAAGAGTCTTATGGCCAAAGAATACCCAAGGAATGTCATGATACCAAAGGAGAGACGAGTTAAAGAGATTTCAAGTGATTCCCAGAGAAAGATCTAAGTCTGGGGGAGAAAGACGTGAAGAAGTGGTTGGAAAATTGTGGACATCGACAGGTCCATTCTCTCTTGCGATTTTGCATAATATCTCGCACCCGGAGTCTATGGTAACCCTAAATACTTTCAACCTCACCACTAAAATTAGCCTTTCCCAATACCTAGCCCGTCTTGCTTGAATGATGTTTTTAGTGAGAAGTTCTCAATAAACCTAGGAGAGTAGAATGAGTCAATTGAGGTGAAGTTGAGATTTTTGCAGGGACAAAAATTTAGAGTATGGACATGTTGCGAATTCGTGATGGAAGAAGATGACAACGTCTATGACCTAACTTTGATTCATGTGGATTACAGGTTTAGAATTTGACGCAACGATCCAAAGGATACGTGAGTTCCTCCGAATTTCAAACCTCTTCTCAATTCTTGACATTTTTTTGCTTGAGGACAAGCAAAAGATAAGTCTGGGGGAGTTGATATACTCTATATTTTACCACTTTTACTATTTATTTTACTATGGTTTTTATATATATTAATAAAGCTTTTCGACCAAACGAAGTAGTTTTCTCGTATTTGTAGATTTTAAGGTCTTAACAGGTTTTATCATCAAAAGGATGTAAATTGGAGAAAAAAGAGTGTTATCTATGATGCAGCTACTCATTCAAGTCAAAGGAACCAAGACAAGTCGTTTTATCTTGAAGATAATGCATATTCTCAAACTGGACAGAACGTATATGCCAGAAGTTCACTGATAAACGGTGAATCAAATCAACTTGTAATTGAACGAAACTTGGTATAACAATATACCTTTGAGTTAGATTTCCAATGAAGTTGGAATCACATCATTTGGAGCTGTACTTTAGGAGATACACTGGAAACACTGAGGACATGTCAAACTGCCTTCGATGTGAACTGAGTGCAGAAGGAAGCCAAGCACCGGGCCACCCATGGACCGATGATCCAGACCTTTTTCCACCTTCTAGAAGTACCATAGAAGCCTCAAATACCTGTCATGCAACCCGAACGGTCTTGTGACCGGTATTGCCTCAGTTTCGACCAAAAAGACATTTTTGCCCGAAGAAGACCTAGCCGACTTAAGCCTCCTTAAACCCCTATATATACTTGCCTTTAGCCACTCTAGGAACTTAAGCAGCCGGCCATAATAGCCTAAATCAATACCTAAACATGTATTTCGTTTTTCTCTTGTTCTTAATGCATGTTTGATTCTAAAATCCTTTAAGGATAGATTGACTTTGCCCTATTGCGAAGAGATGAGATCTAACTCCTTACGCTTTGTAGATCAACGATTTATCTATATATTTATGTGCTTTACTATTGCTGCTACGTGTTGCAAAACATGTTAGAGTACTAGCTTTGATTTGATTTCTATGCACTTTCTTAATTCTATGTCTTTACATACTTAATCGTTTAGAGTTTTATACTAGAATTGATTCTTCATCTTTATTTGCTCTCAAAGCACGAACTGGCTTAGCTACCCAGGGGTTGATCTTAGGTTGATATACTCTCCAAAAACTTGTTATATCTCCGGACCTAGTATTCGATGAGCTAGGCATCTTAACAATTCGATAGGTTAGTTAAGGAGTCTAGTGAATAATCAATATTGATCATAAAGCATGTTTTCACCTTATCATAACCTGCGATAGTTAAGTCTATTAGGGTAGAAAACATAGAAGGTTAGTTACTTCACGACAGTGGGATGACCTTACATTAGTGATATGCGTTCTAGAACAACTAGTTTTAAAACCCTAAATCGATTTCTTATGTTTGCATATATTTTGTGAATTTCTTGATTTTTCATCTTAATTGATCTATCTATCCCTTTACTTTATTGCTTTGTTATTTGCTTCCATAAAAACCCCAAAAACCAAATAATATATTTACTTAGCTTAATCCGAATCATATAAGTTTGTAGTGCATTCATCACTTAGGCCTCAGTGGATCGACCCCTAAGTACTACTATATCTTTACTGTGCACTTACAGTTTCCTAGGGTTATAAATTTAAAACTCGTATTGCATCATTAAAACCCTGCACATCAGATGGCTGCAACATGAGGTCTTCCCAGGATGGGTGGGCAATACAAACACAAAGAGACATGACGAAAGCTTATTGGGCGCTTAAAATTCATGGTCTTTTGAAGCTACCTAGTCCTGCCTGCGAAAGATAAGGTAGGAAAAATCGATAGAAACAAACAAAAGGGATGGTGCAACACGTGAACTTCCAAGGATGAGCGGGCAATACAAACACAAGGAGATAGAATGAAAGGTCATTGTGAGTGTAAAAAATATGGGCCTTGTAGCTACCAACTCCTAGCTGCCAAGAATATGGTAGGAAAAATTGGCAGAAACAAACCAAAAAGTGAGGGCTGCAACACGAGGTCTTCCCAGGATAGGCGGGCAATACAAACACAAGGAGACATGATGAAAGCTTATTGGGTGAGTTAAACTCATGGTGCTTTTAAGCTACCTAGTCCTAGCTTGCAAAGATAAGATAGGAAAAATCGGTTGAAACAAACAAAAGGGACGTTATAACACGAGAACTTCCAAGGATGAGTGGGAAATACGAACCAAAGGAGATATGATGAAAGGTCATTGGGAGTGTAAAAATTATGGCGCTATGGAACTACCAACTCCTGCTTGCCAATTATATGGTAGGAAAAATCAGCAGAAAAAACCGAGAAGGGATGGGTGCAACACGAGGTCTTCCTAGGATGGGCGGGTAATATGAACACAAGGAGACATGATGAAAGCTTATTGGGTGTGTAAAATGAATGGCACTTTGAAGCTACCTAGTCCTCCTGCCTGCCAAAGATAATGTAGGAAAAATTGGTAGAAACAAACAAAAGGGACGGTGCAACACGAGAACTTCCAAGGATGAACGGGCAATACGAACACAAGGAGACCTGATGAAAGGTCATGTGGAGTGTAAAAACTATGGGCTCTGGAGCTACTAACTAATGCCTGCCAAGAATATGGTAGGAAATATTTTGATAAACAAAGCAAAAAACGAAAGGGTGCAAGACGAGGTCTTCCATGGATGGACGGGCAATACAAACACTAGGAGACATGATGAAAAATTATTGGGCATGTAAGATTATGGCGCTTTGAAGCTTCCAAATCCTTGCTTCCAAGGATAAGGTAGGAAAAATCGGTAGAAACAAAGAAAAGGGACAGTGCATCACGAGGACTTCCAAGGATGAGCGGACAATACGAACACAAGGAGACATGATGAAATGTTATTGTGAGTGTAAAAACTATGGGCTTTGGAGCTACCAACTCCTAGCTGCAAAAAATATGGTTGGAAAAATTGGCAGAAACAAACCAAAAATTGAGGGTTGCAACACGAGGTTTTCCTAGGATAGGCGGGCAATATGAACACAAGGAGACATGATGAAACCTTATTTGGTGCGTAAAATGAATGGGAGGGCTACCTAGTCCTCCTGTCTGCCAAAGATAAGGTAGGAAAAATCGGTAGAAACAAACAAAAGCGACGGTGCAACACGAGAACTTCCATGGTGATATGTCCCATATTTTACCTATATTACTATATATTTTACTATATTTTCTATCCATTTATCTACGGTTTATGCGTTGAAAGGTAATTTTTCTCGTATTTGTAGTTTTAGAGTCTTTACAGGAAAATCAAGCAAAAAGGATCTAAAAGAGCCAAAATAGGTGTAAACCGAGCCACATCAACTTTCACAAGCCAAAGACACCATCAAGAACCAAGATTTCACAAGAAACAACATTCTACCAAATTGGCCAGAACGTATACACCAGAAGTTCAGCAGTGAAAGGAGGACCAAATCGATTTGTAATTGGATGAAACTTGGTATTCCGATAGATCTTTTAGTTAGATTTACAATGAAGTTTGAATCATCTCAATTGGATCTATGGGGAGGAAGATACACTGGATTTACCGAAGACACATTAAGCTGCCTAAAAAACGAAGCAAGTGCAGAATCGACCAAAATACCGGGCCACCTCATGGACCGCTATTCCAGGCCAATTTCAGCACAAATCAAGGCACTTTGGGCCCAATACCGTTCATGTTCTTTGGCCGACATTGCAACCCGACTTTGGGAGAGTTTTGATTTGTCCGATTTGTCCTAAACAAGTATATATAGGCTAAGCCTATAAATACTTGTTTTTAGTCTTTTGTTAGGGATATGCCAAAATATTAAGAGTAGTTTTATCATAGGAACAGCCACCATGAGTCCTCTTGGTGTTCTTCATTTGATTTGGATTCTAGAGTAATCCGGTGGATCTCGCTTTGTACTTCGATATAGAGAAGAATCCTCTTACCCTTACTCTTTAATTCAAGTTTATTTACCATGAATTCATCATCTATCTCGGTTTTTCATGCATCATGCCCGAGTAATTCACTTGTTAGGGTTTAGGTTTTCAATGAGTTTCATAATTCGATAATTGATTGATGATTGTTTAGGGAATACATTAAAGTCTTCATCTTTATTTGCACTCAATGCATGATTGCTTTACCACGCATCTAGTGATCTGATCTTAGGTTGATATACTCTCTAAAAGCTTGTTATATCGCCTGAACTAGTATTTGATGAGCCAAACGTCTTAACAATTTGAAAGGTTAGTTAAGGAGTTCGGTGAACTTTATCAAACTTGAACTTTAATGCATGTTTTCACCTTGTAATAACCTGCGACAGTTGAGTTTATTAGGGTGATAAAACGTAGATGGTTAGTTACGTCACGACAGTAGGATGACCTTAAATCAGTGCTTTGTGTTCTAGACGGTTCATAATTCCTAAATCTCTAAAATCAATCAATCTTTATTGAGTGTGTTTAAGAAGTCCTCGTGGATACGATCCCTTATCTATACTAATTGTGATTGCTGTGCACTTGCATGTAGTTAGTTGAGAGGTAAAACTCGACAACACATCAAGTTTTTGGCGCCGCTGCCGAGGATTTCGAAGAACATCACCTTCGAATTTTTGACTAAAACTCAGTGTAGAACGCTTTAATTTCAGTTTTTCTTTTTAAGTGCAAGCTCTTTTCGTTCTCTCTAAACGACAAGGCACTTAGATGGATGAAGTCTCTACCCCCACAATCCATCACTACTTGGGACGAGTACAAACGAGCTTTTCTTGAACCAATTCTACACCAAGCAAAGATTGAATTCTATAAGGAACAAGATCTCGAGTTTCAAGCAAGGACCAACCGAAACCTTCTTTGAAGCCTTGGAGCGATTCAAGGAGTACACTAGGGACTGCCCTAATCATGGTTTCTCGGAAGGAAACTTATGGAACATCTTCTATAATGGAATCGATTACAAGCATCAAACATGTTTGAATGCTGCACGTAATGGAAATTTCATGACCAAGCTTGTACCGGAGGCAAAGCTTTTGATCAAGAACCTCACCGCTAGTGATGCTAATTGTTCTCAAGACTACAATAGGAGCATCAACACTACTAGATCATCAACCGATTCAACTCAATTCGCTGAGCTAAAGAACATGGTTTCACAACTATTAAGAAGCCAAAGAAGAGTTCATGCCGTTGAAGACGTTAATGATACAAGTTATGATCCTGACATGGAACGTATTGGAGATGGAATGGAAGAGAATCAAGAGGAAGTAAATTACATAGGAGGAAACTATAGGAATCGAAATTTCAACAACAATAACAATTTTTGGTCTCACCCAAATTTGTCCTATCGAAACAACAATGTCGAGAACCCTCAAGATCAATTCTATCCTCGATAAAACACCAACCAAGGAGGCCAATATCAGTCCAAGCAACCATCCTACTCTAAAGGAATGTAGATGCTAAACTTGAAGACATGAAGAACCAAATGCTAGAAGCTTTCGGCCAACACAAGAAGGAAGTAAACCAAATAGTGGAAAGTAGATGTTCGGAGCTTAACACTAAGACCGAGTCTATCGTTACTCATCTCTCTAAGATGGATACATAACTGGCTCAAACCTCGGAAGCCGTTCAAAGACAAGACGAAGAGAAAGCAAAGAAGTTTTGCAATGTTGCCTCTACTAAGGAAGAGGAGGTCGTGGTCACTCCTAAACAACTTGAAGAAGAGGTTATCTTAGTCCAAGAACCTAAAGAGAAACGACTTCCCGGCGAATCTAAGAGGGTTTACAAGAGAAGACTAAAAAGGATACCCTTGGAGAAAGTTGATAATCCGGGGAAGTTTGTTTTTCCATGCTCTATTAATGGAAAAGAGATCCAAGATTACTTGTGTGATACTGGAGCAAACGTCAATGTCATGTCGCTAGCCATGGCAAGAGAACTTGGATTGGCCGATTTTAAACCATCCAAAGTCTATATAGAGTATGCCGACTTATCATCCTCTACCCCTTATGGAATGCTTGAAAACAACATGGTTAAAGTAGGAGAAAGAATTGTTCCTACTGATTTTCAAGTATTGGAGATGAAGATCGGAAAGTTGAATCCATTGATACTTGGATTACAATTCTTAGCAACCGCCGGAGCCATTGTTGATTTTCCCAACTGAAGAATCTCTTTCGCAAACATCAACAAGAATTTCTTCTATGATGAAGTTGATGCTAAGCGTGTACCAAGCTCGATTGGAGTAAAGATTATGAAGCCTAGTATAGACCATGGAGATGCTAAGAAAGGAGTCAAAGAAGGGGATCCTAAGACTAAAGAAAAGATAGTTACACAACTATCCAAGGTGAAGTATAAAGACGTTTACAAGGATATCAAGCCAACTTTGACACCTATGGATGATGCTAAGAATGAGAACAAAGCAAAGGAGAAGTTCATCTATGAAAATATGGTGGTAAAGATCCTCGTTCCAAGAGAAGATGAGATCGACAAGGAAACAATCAAGAAGAAACTTGAGAACACTTTGAAGCTTTTCCCGGATGCACTAGTCGTCAAATATGACGATAGAGATTCACTTGGAGTCATCATAGAAGCCGAAAGATCAAAGTCTAATGAAGCTAAAGGAACCACCATTCCTTTAGTGGATTCACCGGAAGTCTAAAATCTTCAAAGGAGTCGAGCTAATTGACTTTAAACAAGTGTTTTGTGGGAGGCAACCCACATTTTTCTTTTTCTATGCTCTAAATAATTTTTCAATTTTGGTTTTTCTAGGCTTACTATGCTAATCTATTTTATTTTTATGTTCAAGATTTATAACAAAGCTAAAAAAAAATAAAAAAAAAATTTACCGTCAACCGGTACCGGTCACAATACCGGACCGTGACCGACCGGTGTCGCACCTTCCACGAACAAGACCCAACACCGGACAGAAGCATTGGCTCTCGTCCTCCACCGATATCGAGTTTCCTCTTGTCACGTCTCGAGTGCTCCAGCACCGGTCACGAGCATCGGTCCAACATCGTGACCAACATTCGGGTGACTTTGCCTCGCACCGAATCTCGATACACTTCCATGTCGCGACCCTAGCATCGAGCACCGGACATGTCTATCGGTCGTTCCACCCGACCGGCAATCCTACCACGTTACTCCCGTAGTCTACCGATCGTCCCGCGTCTTGCATGACCGAATGCCGGTCACGCGTAACGGTCGGGAGTCGCGACCGGCACTCGGGAGGTTTAGCCTCAATCCGTCTCGCATGCTTGCCCTCGTACTGATGCCTCGTCCCGCATCCAATACTGGACGCATATATCGGGTCACATACTTGACCGATACGCGTCCCAAATCCTTCCAGCGAACATGTTGCCGCAACCCATCTCGATCTTCGCCCAACCCGCAACCCGTCTCGATCATTTCACTCGTCTCGTGACCGAGGTAAGTGCTGGTCAAGGTACCGGTTGACAAACTTGACCGGTGGCTCGACCGATCTGACCCGGTTAAGTTTTCGGTTTACTTTTAAATTCCAAACAGGCTCTAAACCGCTTTTAACCAAAATTTAAACAAAAAAATCACAAATTCTGCTTTTAAAAGGTTTTCACAAATTTCTTTTTGTCTCTTAAAGATAAAACATATCTCTTTCACTTTCACAAAAGTGTTTTTGAGCTTAAGAACCCTAAAAAATCTAATTTTGGGGTTTTTACTCAATTCACTAAAATTCATTTAGTTTTTCACTAGGATTATCATTCCTAATCTCATATTTCACCTAATCCAAGGTAATTTCTCTCTAACCCCTCTTTTTGTCTAAATTTCAAGTTTATGCATATTTTACAATTCTCATTGATTTAGCTTAAATTGGCTAGGTTGTTGAAGAATTACTATAGGAATACTTGTTTGGACATTATATAAGAATTATTGATGGATTAATTACATGTTTTACACCTTTAATTAGTTTTTCACAATATGAATTTGTGAGTTCATAATTATACACGAATTTGGGTGGTTCATGGTTAGTTAATGCATCCATAAGTATGGGTTTATCATATATATAGGATTGGTATGAATTTTGACAAATTAGAACCTTAATTGCAAAATTTTAGTGTTTTTCACATGTCATTACCATTAAATCCGAAAATTATGATTTAACTAGAGGAAAATTATTTTACCTTTGGTTATCATTCTTACATATTTCTAATGTCTTGATATGCCTTATTCTCATTCAATTTCTTTTAGGAAACAATTCTATTGGAAATTGTGATTTTCAAGACCGTAACATGCTTTTTCGAGATTTTTCTTTTGTAGGAACTTCAATGGAGAATGAGATTGTTCCAAGGAAGTCTAAGAGAGGACATAAACCCAAGAAGCACCACGTGACAACTCATGATCACGAAGCTCAAGTCTCTCGCCCTACATGTTCTAAATCAAAATCTTGTGTTGCACCCATCCCTTCTCGGTTTTTTCTGCTGATTTTTCCTACCATATACTTGGCAAGCAGGAGTTGGTAGTTCCATAGCGCCATAATTTTTACACTCCCAATGACCTTTCATCATGTCTCCTTTGGTTCGTATTTCCCACTCATCCTTGGAAGTTCTCATGTTACAACGTCCCTTTTGTTTGTTTCTACCGATTTTTCCTACCTCATCTTTGGAACCAGGATTAGGTAGCTTCAAAGTGCCATAATTTTACACGCCCAATAAGCTTTCATCATGTCTCCTCGTGTTCGTATTGCTCGCCATCAGGGGAAGACCTCGTCTTCCACCCTTTCCTTCTTGGGTTGTTTCTCCCAATTTTTCCTACCATATTCATGGCAGGCAGGAGTTGGTAGCTCCATAGCCCTACATGTTCTAAATCAAAATCGAAGAAGTCATCAAAGAAACATGGAAAGGATATTTTGGTGGAGAATGAGGAAGAACTTGGTTACCAAGTAAGAGATGAGGATGATGTAACTATTCAAGCACCAATACAGTTTGTGGAGGTCACACAAACGATACCTCATGTATCCCCGCCTAAGAAGAAGAAGAGGAAATCGCGTGCCAAGTCAACTACATTTGTGACTCAAGCACCGAGTGTTATAATGAAGCATGTTGGACCCGAAATAAATGCTAACGTGGATTACATGGCTGGTCTACAACAGTTTGCTATGCTTCCAACTCTTGGTATTGATTTCAAGACAATCGATTTACTCGGTATTCGAAAAGATGTTGAGTGGTATCTTGAAGCATTGGGTCTATCAAAGTTTGTGAATATCTCTCACCCTACCTATGGGAAGCTTGCAAGAGAATTCTTAGCCACGGTAACATTGTCTTACCCAAAGACAAAGACGACCATAGCAAAGGAGGGAATTCTAGCTTTCACGGTTAAAGAGAAGTCGTATACTTTAAGTATTGAAGAAATTTGTGACATTTTGGGACTTGAGTGTTATGAGATGATTAAGTTCAGTGGTAGTGAAGCCCGTTATGATGAATGGTCGAAGATTGCAAGTGATAGACTAAAACCCAGAGCTTCTAAGGCATCGAAGATTACACACCCGGCGATTCGTTATGTCTACTATCTACTTTCTCAACTCATTTTCAGTAGACACGAGTATGGAGTGGTGAAATAAGAAGAGTTTTACATGCTAATATCACCATTTGTGGAGAACCCCGAGAAGGTGAACCTTGCCGCACTTTTAGCTCGTCATATGGTACAAATCAAGCATGATGCCGCTAAGGAGATGATACCAAAGGGAACACCGAGTGATTTTAGTGGAACAATGACGGCCATACTACATGCGTGTGGTGTTGATTTTCAACTAGAAGTCCTTTTGATGGTTGAAAACAATCTTGATCTCCATGCCCTTCAACGGAAGCACTTTCTTTATGGATGGTACGAGCAATCTACTACAAACTTTGGGTACCTTTTCACTCCACCTTACGAAGAAGAGAACAAGTGTGTTCTACTCCCACATAAGGAAATCCCAGCCTTGAGTGATGGTTATACTTATTTTGACCCCCCTCGTTCCACATGGTTTTATCGTTGTCCCGGATGTCCTCTTGTTGGAGTTTCGCTCTACTATCAATCGAAATCTAGGATGGCACGAAAGGAGAGGTCTAGAGGACCACAAGGAGGAGGTATTTTCCAGCCTTCCACATCTCACACGCCACCTCAGGAGCCCCAATTTCCAGCCGCTACAAACACCGGTTTTGATGAATGGCTTCGCACTAGCTTTGAGGAAGAAAAGGAGAAGAGAGTAGCTCTTAAAGCTAAGGTTTCTAAGCAAGGAAAGTTGATTTCTAAGCTTGTAAAAACAGTCAAGAAATCAGTCCCACATCTCTTTAAGCGATCCTCTAGAAACACAACCGCAACAAGTAGCGACGATTTTGGTAGTCTTTCGCTCATCTCTACGTTTGAGCACGATGAGGATGTCAATGATGATGTTTCTAGCCATCACAACACACGAGCCAATGAAGACCATTTCAGTGGCCATTACAGACATCACTCACTAGTCCAGGCAACCGCTTCAGACGAGACGGAAATCGTCCATTACGAGTCCGATGAAGATCACTTTCACGCGATAGTTTCGGATTCGCCAGAGTCTATGTCACCAGTCTTTTGAACTAGGTGTATCGGTTTTTATCTATCCCTTTACTATTTTATTTTTCCTTTTTATTGAGTCATCTCACCCTTATGTGACTATTCACTCCAGGACGGTGTGAAGTAAGTCTGGGGGGATTTATCGTACTAACATCCTTTTTCTATTTTCTTATGTTTTGAGTCATTTTAATGATTTTCTTTGAGTCTTTTATTAAGTCAAAAACTTATGTTTCGAACTATGATATTTTCATGAATTTATGCGTAGATTTATCTAATGACCACTGTTACAGGGTTTGTCCAGGATAGACGATTCAGAAACCTTCATGACTGGAACTCGCCCCATATAATTCGTCTTGCATAAGTTTTGATGAATCCGATTTTGACTCTATTTTATTTGATTGCTAACCTGATTTTAAATATTTCTCATTAAGGAGTTAGATTGGGGAAACAAATCACACATTCATGACATCTTATCCTCTTTTACCACTCTTTATTGTCATGAATGGCCAGCTCATTTGTAGTTGGTACCCTACCTAAAACCATTTACCTATTTTCAGACCTCATGCACTCTCTTTTAGTTTCATACTTACAGATATGTGTAAAAATGTCGGAGAGAAAATGATCGATGCAATTTTCCAATCACTAAAGATGCGACGATCTGGTAAAGAATGGTGGAGTACGAAGAATTATTACAAAGAGCTTGTCCCTTCCTTGGATGCTTAAAAACATGATAATATTTCGTGCCTATACTTGACTCATATCAAAGATATACCGTTTTCCCCCTCTTTTAAAAAATAAAGGTATATATATATATCTAAGAGAAAGGAAAACAGTTATCTAAGAGTTTTATGGCCAAAGAATACCCAAAGAATGTCATGATATAAAAGAAGAGACAAGTAGAAGAGATTTCAAGTGATTTTCGGAGAAAGATCTAAGTCTGGGGAAAGGAAAAGACGCGAAAAAAGTGGTTGGGAAATTGTGGATATCAATAGGTCCATTCTCTCTTGCGATTTTGCATAATGTTTCGCACCCAGAGTCTATGGTAACCCTAAACACTTTAACCTCACCCCATATATTAGCTTTTTTCATTACCTAGCGTCGTCTACCCCGAATGATTCCCTTGATGAGAAATTCCACCAAACACTTAATGAATGTAGAGAGTCAGATGAAGTGCAGTTGAGATTTTTGCAGGATTCTGATTAAAACATGGAGTAGGCTGCGAAAGTTATGGATGGCATATGATGAAGATACCCTTGGATCGATCATGTCACATACGGAATTAGTATCAACGTTATTTTCACATGGTTTTTCTAAATTCGAATTATTTTCAAACCTCTATACTTGGATTTTGCTTGAGGGCAAGTAAGGTTTAAGTCTGGAGGAGTTGATATGTCCCATATTTTACCTATATTACTATCTATTTTACTATATTTTCTATGCATTTATCTACGGTTTTATGCCTTTAAAGGTAGTTTTTTCTCGTATTTGTAGTTTTAGAGTCTTTACAGGGAAATCAAACAAAAAGGATCTAAAAGAGCCAAAATAGGTGTAAACCAAGCCACAGCAACTTTTACAAGCCAAAGACACCATCAAGAACCAAGATTTCATAAGAAACAACATTCTACCAAATTGGACAGAACGTATACACCAAAAGTTCAGCAGTGAACGGAGGACCAAATCAATTTGGAATTGGATGAAACTTGGTGTTACGATAGATCTTTGAGTCAGCTTTACAATGAATTTTTAATCATCTCAATTCGAGCTGTGAGGAGGAAGATACACTGGATTTACCAAAGACACATCAAGCTACCTCAAAAACGAAGCAAGTGCAGAATCAACCAAAATACCTGGCCACCTCATGGACCGATATTCCAGGCCAATTTCAGAATAAATCAAGGCACTTTGGGCCCAATACCGTTCGTGTTCTTTGGCCGACATTGCCAACCGACTTTGGGAGAGTTTTGACGTAAAAAGACCGATTTGTCCTAAAGAAGATCCTAGAAGAACCTAAGCCTATATATACTTGTTTTTAGCCTTTTGTTAGGGATATACCAAAATATTAAAAGTAGTTTTATCATAGGAGCAGCCACCACGAGTTCTCTTGGTGTTCTTCATTAGATTTGGATTCTAGAGCAATCCGGTGGATGATCTCGCTTTGTACTTCGATATAGAGAAGAATCCTCTTACCCTTACTCTTTAATTCAAGTTTATTTATCATGAATTCATCATCTATCTCTGGTTTTTCATGCATCATGTCCGAGTAATTCACTTGTTAGGGTTTAGGTTTTCAATGAGTTTCATAATTCGATAATTGATTGATGATTGTTTAGGGAATACATTAGAGTCCTCATCTTTACTTGCACTCAATGCATGATTGCTTTACCGCGCATCTAGTGATCTGATCTTAGGTTGATATACTCTCCAAAAGCTTGTTATATTGCCTGAACTAGTATTTGATGAGCCAAACGTCTTAACAATTCGAAAGGTTAGTTAAGGAGTTCGGTGATCTTTATCAAACTTGAACTTTAATGCATGTTTTCATCTTGTAATAACCTGCGATAGTTGAGTTTATTAGGGTGATAAAACGTAGATGGTTAGTTACGTCACGACAGTAGGATGACCTTAAATCAGTGCTTTGTGTTCTAGACGGTTCATAATTCCTAAATCTCTAAAATCAATTATTCTTTATTGTTGGATGATTCTCTGCGAATTACGTAAATCCTAACGCTTTTCTTTTATTGATTTTCATTACAATTTACATTTTCTCAATCACAAAATTACGTAAATCCTAACGCTTTTCTTTTATTGATTTTCATTACAATTTACATTTTCTCAACCACAAAAACGACAAAAATATCTTGTTCTAGCTTAGTTTTATTCATTACAATTTGAAGTGTGGTTAAGAAGTCCTTGTGGATACGATCCCTTATCTATACTAATTGTGATTGCTGTGCACTTGCAGGTAGTTAGTTGAGAGGTAAAACTCGACAACACATCACATGGATGAGCGGGCAATACGAACACAAGGAGACATGTTGAAAGGTCATGTGGAGTGTAAAAACTATGGGCTATGGAGCTACCAACTCCTGCCTGCCAAGAATATGGTAGGAAAAATTGGGAGAAACAAACCAAAAATGAAAGGGTGTAAGACGAGGTTCCCCGGATGGACGGGCAATACAAATACAAGGAGACATGATGAAACCTTATTGGGCAGGTAAAATTATGGCGCATTGAAGATACCTAATCCTAGCTTCCAAAGATAAGGTAGGAAAAATCGGTAGAAACAAACAAAAGGGACAGTGCATCACGAGGACTTCCAAGGATGAGCGGACAATACGAACACAAGGAGACAAGATGAAAGGTCATTGTGAGTGTAAAAATAATGGGTTAGCTACCAACTCCTAGCTGCCAAGAATATGGTGGGAAAGTTTGGCAGAAACAAACCAAAAAGTGAAGGCTGCAACACGAGGTCTTCCCAGGATAGGCGGGCAATACAAACATAAGGAGACATGATGAAAGCTTATTGGGCGTTGTAAATTCATGGTGCTCTGAAGCTACCTAGTCCTGGCTTCCAAAGATAAGACAAGAAAAATTGGTTGAAACAAACAAAAGGGACAGTGCATCACGAGGACTTCCAAGGTTGAGCGGACAATTCGAACACAAGGAGACATGATGAAAGGTCATTGGGAGTGTAAAAATCATGGTGCTTTGGAGCTACCAACTTCTGCCTACCAAGAATATGGTAGGAAATATTAGTAGAAACAAACCAAAAAGGGAGGGCTGCATCACAAGGTCTTCCCGGGATAGCCGGGCAATACGAACACAAGGAGACATGATGAAAGCTTATTGGGCATGTTAACTACATGGTGCTTTGAAGCTACCTAGTCCTGCCTGCTAATGATAAGTGAGAAAAAATCAGTAGAACAACCAAAACGGACGGTGCAACAAGATATCTTCCAAGGATGAGCGGGCAATACGAACACAAGGAGACATGATGAAAGGTCATTAGGAGTGTAAAAATTATGGCGCTCTAGAGCTACCAAGTCCTGCCTTCCAAGAACATGGTAGTAAAAATCGGTAGAGACAAACCAAAAAGGGAGGGCTGCAACATGAGGTTTCCCAGGATGGGTGGGAAATACAAACACAAAGAGACATGGAGAAAGCTTATTGGGCATTTAAAATTCATGGTGCTTTGAAGCTACCTAGTCCTACCTGCTAAAGATAAGGTAGGAAAAATCGGTAAGAAATAAACAAAAGGGTCGGTGCAACACGAGAACTTCCAAGGATGAGCGGGCAATACGAACACAAGGAGACATGATGGAAGGTCATGTGGAGTGTAAAAACTATGTGCTATGGAGCTACCAACTCCTGCGTAACAAGAATATGGTAGGAAAAATTGGGAGAAACAAACCAAAAAGAAAAGAGTGTAAGACGAGGTCTTCCCCGGATGGACGGGCAATACACACACAATGAGACATGATGAAACCTTATTGGGCATGTAAAATTATGGCGCTTTGAAGCTACCTAATCCTGGCTTCCAAAGATAAGGTAGGAAAAATAGGCAAAAACAAACAAAAGGGACGTTGTAACATGAAAACTTCAAAGGATGAGTGGGAAATACGAACACAAGGAGACATGATGAAAGATCATTGGGAGTGTAAAAATTATGGCGCTATGGAGCTACCAACTCCTGCTTGCCAAGAATATGGTAGGAAAAATCAGTAGTAAAACCAAAAAAAGAGGGGTGCAACACGAGGTCATCCTAGGATGGGCGGGTAATATGAACACAAGGAGACATGATGAAAGCTTATTGGGCATGTAAAATTATTGCGCTCTGAAGCTTCCTAATTCTGACTTCCAAAGATAAGGTAGGAAAAATCGGTAGAAACAAACAAAAGGGACAGTGCATCAAGAGGACTTCCAAGGATGAGCGGACAATACGAACACAAGGAGACATGATGAAAGGTCATTGGGAGCGTAAAAATCATGGCGCTTTGGAGCTACCAACTTCTGCCTGTCAAGAATATGGTAGGAAATATTAGCAGAAATAAACCAAAATGGGAGGACTGCAACACAAGATCTCCCCGGGATACCCGGGCAATAAAAACACAAAGAGACATGATGAAAGCTTATTGGGCATGTTAAATTCATGGTGCTTTGAAGCTACCTAGTCCTGCCTGCCAATGATAAGTGAGGAAAAATCGGTAGAAACAACCAAAACGGACGATGCAACATTGATAACCTCCAGGGATGAGCGGGCAATACAAACACAAGCAGACATGATAAAGTTCATTGGGAGTGTAAAAATTATGGCGCTCTGAAGCTACCAAGTCCTGCCTGCCAAGAGCTTGGTAGTAAAAATGGGTAAAGACAAACCAAAAAGGGAGGACTGCAACATGAGGTCTTCCCAGGATGGGCAGGCAATACAAACACAAAGAGACATCAAGAAAGCTTATTGGGCATTTAAAACTCATGGTGCTTTGAAGCTACCTAGTCCTGCCTGCTAAAGATAAGATAGGAAACATCGGTAGAAACAAACAAAAGGGTCGGTGCAACACGAGAACTTGGCAAGACTAGGTAGCTTCAAAGCACCATGAATTTAACATGCCCAATAAGCTTTCATCATGTCTCCTTGTGTTTGTATTGTCCGGCTATCCCGGGAAGACCATGTGTTGCAGCCCTCCCTTTTTGGTTTGTTTCTGCTAATATTTCCTACCATATTCTTGGCACGCAGAAGTTGGTAGCTCCAAAGCGGCATGATTTTTACACTCCCAATGACCATGATTTTTACACTCCCAATGACCTTTCATCATGTCTCCTTGTGTTCGTATTGTCCGCTCAACCTTGTAAGTCCTCGTGATGCACTGTTCTTTTTGTTTGTTTCTACCGATTTTTCCTACCTTATCTTTGGAAGCCAAGATTAGGAAGCTTCAAAGCGCAATAATTTTACATGCCCAATAAGCTTTGATAATGTCTCCTTGTGTTCATATTACCCGCCCATCCTGGGATGACCTCGTGTTGCACCCCTCCCTTTTTGGTTTTTTCTACTGATTTTTCCTACCATATTCTTGGCAAGCAGGGGTTGGTAGCTCCATAGCGCCATAATTTTTACACTCCCAATGATCTTTCATCATGTCTCCTTGTGTTCGTATTTCCCACTCATCCTCGGAAGTTCTTGTGTTACAACGTCCCTTTTGTCTGTTTCTACCGATTTTTCCTACCTTATCTTTGGAAGCGAGGATTAGGTAGCTTCAACTTCAAAGCACCATAATTTTACATTCCCAATAAGCTTTCATCATGTCTCCTTGTGTTCGTATTGCCCGTCCTTCCGGGGAAGACCTCGTCTTACATCCTTTCCTTTTTGGTTTGTTTCTCCCAATTTTTCGTACCATATTCTGGGCAGGCAGGAGTTGGTAGTTCCATAGACCATAGTTTTTACACTCCACATGACCTTTCATCATGTCTCCTTGTGTTCGTATTGCCCGCTCATCCTAGGAAGTTCTCGTGTTGCACCGACCCTTTTGCTTGTTTTTACCAATTTTTCCTACCTTATCTTTAGCAGGTAGGACTAGGTAGCTTCAAAGCACCATGAATTTTAAATGCCCAATAAGCTTTTTTCATGTCTCTTTGTGTTTGTATTGCCCGCCCATCCTAGGAAGACCTCATGTTTCAGCCCTCCCTTTTTGGTATGTCTCTACCGATTTTTACTACCATATTCTTGGCAGGCAGGACTTGGTAGCTCGAGAGCGTCATAATTTTTACACTCCCAATGAATTTCATCATGTCTCCTTGTGTTTGTATTGCCCGCTCATCCTTCAAGTTATCTTGTTGCACCATCCAGTTGGGTTTTTCTACAGATTTTTCCTCGCTTATCATTGGCAGGTAGGACTAGGTAGTTTCAAAGCACCATGAATTTAGCATGCCCAATAAGCTTTCATCATGTCTCCTTGTGTTTGTATTGCCCGCTCATCCTTGCCTGCCAATGATAAGTGAGGAAAAATAGATAGAAACAACCAAAACGGACGGTGCAACAAGATAACTTCCAAGGATGAGCAGGCAATACGAACACATGGAGACATGATGAAAGGTCATTGGGAGTGTAAAAATTATGGTTGCTTTAATAGATGCGAAAGTATTATTCACAACCTGACCTAATCTTAGATGAGTAAAATTATCTATTCGCAAAGAAATTTGGCTTCATAATTTTGTGAACAATCAAACTTGAACTTTAATGCTTGTCTGTATTCACTAAGTTTGCAAAGAAATTTGGAATTTAGAGATTTAGTCATAGATAATCTCTGCAACGAAAGTTGATTGGTTTTACACTTGTGTTTGAGTTCTAGAATTGTGCTTAATCAAAACATTGACAATCTTTTATCCTTGATTTCAATTCATTCCTGAAAATTACCTATAGCCTAACTCCTTTGTCTTATTGATTACTAGAACTTGAATCATAATCTGCTTGCTTTACTTTGTTATTTTTACTTCATTCATACATATCTACTTAGCATAATTTGAACCGATTCTCTGTAGATTCGATCCCCAAGTACTACGACGATCTCTTAATTTGAGGGAGTAGCTCAGGGAAATTTGAGCATATCAAATTTTGGCGCTGTTGCCGGGGAATCGATTTCACCAATCGATTTTTGATATTAGAATTTTGTCTAAGTTTTTATTTTGTTACTTACGCGTTCTTTTCTCTGTGTCTTGTGTGTTTTAGGTGTATGCCTAATCGCGTTCCCAATAGGAATCAGAACAAAGAGATTTTCGATCTCAATCTCGAGCTAGGAAAGCTAGAACGAGCGAACCGAGCAGCGAAAAAGGCAGCCAAGATGGTCAATCCTTTAGTTCTGATCAATGGAGAAGATGAGATTCTTCTAGAGGGTCAGAGGTACAATGCTCATGGTCAGAAATTGGATGATCAAGGAGTAGTGATAGTGGAGAAGCCTGAGCAGCTTGGCCAACAGATCTTGCAGTGCCAAGAGCCAGCTGGGCGTGGACGCACTCTGGGACTCTGGGAGAGTACAATAGGCCTGACGATTTTTATGCTAACAGAGCTGCGATTCGTCCTCCTACTTTCCAGAGAAACGATTTTGAGCCGAAGCCTGCATACTTTGCTCTTGTTGCTCAGCATCCCTTCCATGGTCTTCCATCTGACCATCCTATGGACCACATCAAGCGCTTCGAGGATTTCATGTCGAGCATTAAGGCTAATGGAGTATCCAGTGACTACCTCTACTGCAAGCTTTTCCCTTACTCTCTTAGTGGAGAAGCAGCATACTGGCTGAAGCAGTTGGAGCCGAGCTCGCTTACTACTTGGGAGGACACCAAGAATGATTTCCTCAACAACTTCTTTGATGAGGCAAGCTCCGAGGATCTGAGGACAAAGATATCTATGTTCAAAAAAGGACCGACCGAGACATTCAAAGCTTCGTGGGTGAGATTCAAAGCTTATCAGAGAGATTGTCCTCACCATGGTTTTAGCGATGTTCAGTTGCTGGGTATCTTCTTCAGAGGAGTCGATTGGCGCTATCAGATGGCGTTGGATGCTGCATCTAACGGGAACTTCAACACTCATACCCAGAGGATGCACTTGTGCTCATAGAGAACTTGGCTTCTAGCAGTAGTACCAAGAATGCAGACTTCGAGAGAAAGAAGCTGGGTGGCAACATAGATGGAAGTTAGATTGCTGAGGTAAAAGCCAAGATTGATTCTGTACATAACATTATGGTGGGGAAGAAGTCAGTTCAGTTTGCTCAAGAGGTGGAGACTTTCTGTCCCACGGAGTGGTAATGGTTTTCAGGGTCACCCGTTTGGTAATCAGCAGGATAACAGAGGCTTCAATGGAAACCAGAGAACCACGTTCACTGGGAATCAAGGTTCACCTAGCTACGCTTCTAAGCTGTAGTTTCAGAAGATTGAGTATCAGAAGCCTTTCCAGAGCAACTACACTAGGAACTATGGTTTATCCTCTTATCAGGCACCTCCTACTCAAACACAGGAAAGTGACATGAAGTCCATGCTAGAGCAACTCTTAGAAGGTCAACAGAAGATGACAGTGAGTTTGAACAGGAAGATGGATGCTATGTACCAAGACTTGAATGGGAAGTTTGAAGCTCTGAACACCCATGTTAAGAAGTTGGATACTCAGTTTGTTCAAGGTGCAGAAAATTCGAGGAGGCAAGAAAGATTTCTTCCATCTAGAATGGATGCAAATCCAAAGCATATTGTTGCTGCCATCACTACAAGGAGTGGAAAGATGCTTGGGGAACCTGTAGTGAAGAAGGGTTTTAGTGCAGAACAGCTAGACAAGCTTGTAGAGATCGATGAAGAAGAGATTTTCGTTCCAGACCCTGCGTCGATCGACACAGATAGTGTGCATTGATCGACGCAGGTCAAAAATCTTGACTCAGCAAAGTACACAATCAGTGATGCATCGACACAGCTCGACACAGGGTCGACACATCTGCGTCGACCGACGCAACCTACTGGCGTCGATCGACGCACTTCAAAGAATGTTTTTCCTTCTTCGAAACCTTCGGCCAGTGCAGAGGAGAGAGTGTACAAACCCAATATACCCTATCCTAGGAGCCAGAAGAAGTCTAAGCAGGAGCTAGAGGATGCTAGGTGCAAAGCCATCGTGGATAAGCTAGTTGTGGAGCTTCCTTTGATTGATGCCATTAGGACTAGTCCGGTGATCTGACGTTATGTCAAGAGGATGGTTACCAAGAATTTGGGTCTTGAGGAAGGAGTTGCAATGATTTCTGAGCAGGTGAGTGTAGTGATTCAGAATAGGGTTCCAGAGAAGCTCACAGATCCAGGGAGCTTTGTGTTGGATTGTTTGATTTTAAAAGAGAGGTTCCCGAGATCTCTTTGTGATTTGGGCTCTGGTGTCAACCTTATGCCACACTCCATTGCTGTTGGTCTTGGGATGATTGATTTCCAACCAACTAGGATCTCTCTTATCCTAGCCGACCGGTCAGTAAGGATCCCAGAGGGTGTTTTGGAGGATGTTCCAATCAAGGTTGGAGATTGCTTGATCCCTACTGATTTGGTGGTGCTGCAATACAACGAGGAACCCAAAGATCCTCTTATTTTGGGTAGACCGTTCTTAGCTACAGCGGGTGTTATGATTGATTGCATGGGAGGCAGTATTACATTGAGTGTGGGCGACTTAGAGATGAAGTTTGAGATGGACAAGCTGATGAAGAGACCCACCACAGATGGCTAGACATTCTATGTGGACACACTCACCGACCTCGCAGAGGAAGTTTTAAACGAGATACATCCCATTGATCCTTTGGAAAGGACTTTGGTGAACTATGTGGTCGAAGAAGGGCAGTTTGATGAGGTTGCTAAGGGGTATGCAAGGATGATGGATGCTAGTAAGAAAGTGATGCCGTTACTAATGTGGAGCTGGATGGAACAACTGTGAAAGCAACAAAGGTGAGTGATTGGAGTGAACAAAAAGCTCCAAAGATCGAACTCAAGCCACTTCCAGCAAGGCTAAGGTACGCTTTTCTTGGTCCTAATTCCACATACCCAGTCATTGTTAGTGCTTCTTTGAACAATGCAGAGCTCACTTTATTGCTAAGCAAGCTGCGATGCGCAAGTTTCGCAAAACTCTTGGCTATTCTCTTGATTGTATTTCAGGGATCTCTCCAGACTTGTGCATGCATAGGATTCACCTTGAGGATGAGACTAAGTCATCAATTGAGCATCAGAAGAGGCTTAACCCAAATTTGCAGGAAGTTGTCAAGAAGGAGATCTTGAAACTTTTGGAGGCTATAATCATCTATCCTATTTCGGACAGTGTTTGGATTGGTCCAGTTCATGTGGTGCCTAAGAAGGGAGGGGTTACAGTGGTGAAGACTGAGAAGAACGAGCTGATTCCTACAAGGACTTTGACAGAGCACAGGATGTGCATTGACTACCGAAAGCTCAACGCGGCCACCAGGAAAGACCACTTCCCTTTGCCCTTCATTGATTAGATGTTGGAAAGGCTGGCGAATCACCCCTACTACTGCTTCCTAGATGGGTATTCCAGGTTCTTCCAGATTCCCATCCACCCAGGAGACTAGGAGAAGACCACATTTACTTGTCCTTATGGCACTTTTGCATACCGTAGAATTCCCTTTGGACTATGTAATGCTCCTACGATGTTCCAGCGGTGTATTATGTCTATCTTCATGGACATGATTGAATATTACATGGAGATCTTCATGGATGACTTCTCAGTCTACGGTTCTTCTTTCAAAGACTGTCTTGATAACTTGGAGAAGGTGCTAGCTAGATGTGTGGAGAAACACTTGGTTCTCAACTGGGAGAAGTGCCACTTCATGGTGAAAGATGGCATTGTACTTGGTCACAGAGTTTCAGCTGATGGGATTGAGGTGGATCGCGCTAAGATCGAAGTCATGACAAGCCTTCAACCACCTACTTTAGTTAAGGAGATAAGGAGTTTCTTGGGACATGCTGGTTTCTACCGGAGGTTCATCAAGGATTTCTCCAAGATTGCCAGCCCACTCACCACATTGCTTTGTAAGGATGTCAAATTTGTTTTCGATACTGATTGTTTAGCTGCTTTTGAACAGATCAAACAGACTTTGGTGAGTGCTCCAATTGTGCTACCTCCAGACTGGGATTTGCCTTTTGAGGTAATGTGTGATGCTAGTGACTATGCAGTTGGGACAGTGTTGGGTCAGAAGAAGGACAAGAAGCTTCATGCTATCTGCTATGCTAGTTTGCCACTAGATGAGGCTCAGAAGAACTATGCTACTACAGAGAAGGAGTTGTTAGCCGTGGTCTTTGCTTTTGAGAAGTTCTGTCCTTACTTGATTGGAGCTAAGGTGATAGTACACACTAACCATTCCGCGCTCAAGTACTTAATGCAGAAGAAGGATGCCAAGCCGAGGTTGTTGAGATGGATTCTTCTCCTTCAAGAGTCTGATATTGAAGTAAAGGACAAGAAAGGGGTTGAGAATGGCGTCGCGGATCATCTTTCGCGGATTTGGATTGAAGACAGTGTTCCTATAGATGATTACTTCCCTGAGGAGAGTGTGCACTTCATTGAGATCGGATTGCAAGCAAGCGAAGGCAAAAATTTGTAAAGTTTTGAAACTACAGATGCTGTATCGACCGACGCAAAGGACATGTGTCGATCGACGCAGGTTTCAACAATCGGGTTCCCAGTTTTGTAAATAGGTGCATCAATCGACACACCTGCTTGCATCGATCGACGCAATTCTGAGCCTGTCAACGCTGTTTTTGGATCCAATCGACCATGGTATGCTGACATTGCCAATTACCTAGCTGCAGAGGATGTGCCTACTGATCTTAAGGGGTATGAGAAGAAGAAGTTCATGAGAGAACTTAGGAGGTACCATTGGGATGAGCTTTATCTCTACAAGCATTGTTCAGACGGTCTCTACAGGAGATGCATTGCAGAGAGTGAAGTTCGAGATGTGCTCTTTCACTATCATGGTTCAGAGTATGTTGGGCAC
This sequence comes from Arabis hirsuta, assembly GCA_964056655.1. Taxonomy (NCBI): domain Eukaryota; kingdom Viridiplantae; phylum Streptophyta; class Magnoliopsida; order Brassicales; family Brassicaceae; genus Arabis; species Arabis hirsuta. The sequence goes on from OZ053311.1 coordinate 11,128,534, forward strand.
TTTGCTACGTTCAAGACGGTCTCCAAGGTTCTTCAAGCAGGGTTCTGGTGGCCTACTATGTTTAAGGATGCTAATGCCTTTGTTGCGCAGTGTGATGCTTGTCAGAGAAGAGAGAAGATTAGCAAGCGACATGAGATGCCACAAAATTTTATCGTTGAGGTTGAAGTTTTTGATTGCTGGGGCATTGATTTCATGGTTCCATTCCCATCATCTTATGGGAATGAGTACATTCTAGTCGCAGTGGATTATGTCTCCAAGTGGGTGGAAGCAATTGCTAGTCCAAAGAACAATATTGCGGTGGTTGTTAAGCTGTTTAAGACCATCATCTTCCTTAGATTTGGACTCCCTAGAGTTATCATCTGTGATGGTGGAACACACTTCATCAGTAAGGTTTTCTCTAAGCTATTGGAGAAGTATGGGGTTCATCATCGCGTAGCTAGTCTTTATCACCCTTAGACGAGTGGGCAAGTGGAGGTTTCGAATAGGCAGATCAAAGAAATCCTAGAGAAGACAGTGAATTCGACAAGGAAGGATTGGTCTACTAAGCTCGATGACGCGTTCTGGGCTTACATGACTGCTTACAAAACGTGTCTGGGAACCACTCCATTCCATCTGCTTTATGGGAAAGCATGCCATCTTCTAGTGGAGCTTGAGCACAAAGCAGCATGGGCAGTGAAGCTCTTCAACTTCGACATCAAGCCTGCTGCAGAGAGACTGTTGATACAGCTGAATGAACTGAATGAAATTAGACATCATGCCTATGAAAACTCCAAGTTATACAAGGAGAGGACTAAAACATATCATGATAAGAGGATCATCTCCAGGAAATTCGAACCCAATGACCAAGTACTTCTTCACAACTCTCGTTTACAGCTTTTTCCTGGTAAATTGTGTTCTCGTTGGTTAGATCCTTTCACCATCAAAGAAGTCAGACCACATGGAGCTGTTGTCCTTGTTAGCAAGGAAGGGAAGGAGTTCACAATGAATGGACAAAGGGTGAAACACTATTGGGCAGAGGCCGAGATACCAAAAGGACACATTGTGTCTCTGGATGATGTACCCATTGCCTGAGCTCCGACATAGTCAAGCTAATGACTGAAAACAAGCGTTTAGTGAGAGGCAACCCACTTGTAAGTGTACATTTGTTCAATTTTTGGTTTTGTTTTACTAACTTTTTATTTTTAGTTTAAGCGTTTTAGGTTTTGAACAGACCCTGCGTCGACCGACGCAGCCCATGTGTGTCGATCGACGCACCCAGCGGACTACACGAGATGGCTTCACAGAGGAACAAGAGACCGAGAAACCAGGAGGCATCGAGCTCTCAACCCGCTGTTCAACCCAATCCTCAACATCCTTGGCCTAGACCGGAGGCAACCGAATTCGTAATCGAAAGGGTGTTTGATGACTCGCCCAAGAAGGTCTTACAGAGTTCAGAGGTTACCAAGAGGGCGGTTAACAATGTGTGGGATGATTTTGACTCGTTGCTTTATAACGAGTGGTTGAAGGTGACAATCACGCCTACACGGTATGCTCATCGACGGACAATGAGTGGGTTGAGAATCAAGGATGGGGACTATCAGTTGTTGGACAAAGCTGGTTTGAAGACAATATCAACGAGGACAAATGATTTGTACCCCGATTTGGTGATGCAATTCTTTGCATCGGTGAGGTGTATTGTGGGGCTATTGATCCGGAGCAAAGGAGTAACGCTAGGCATTGGTTTTTGAGCTTCATGGCTAGTGGGATTCAATACAAGATCTCTGCCCAGGATATCTGTGGGATCTACGGTTTTGCCACGGATCATCTTGCTCAAGAGCTTCCTGAGTCTATCATTGAGGAGCAGGATTTCTGGGAACACATTGGGGTAGGCGTGTAGAGTGCACATAGGGGCTCACACACACTGATGTGCGCCATCTGATTCTATGCTACTTGGTTCGTTTGTTTGCCACTACTATTCTGTACAAGGTGGAGCCCGGGAAGATGAGGAAGTCTGAGCTGGTGTTGCTTTCTTATGCTCTTCGAGATATGATCACTAACCCAGTTTGGGATGAGATTGCGCCCAACATGGGGATGGTGTTTGCTCGATATTTGTATTCTCTGAGGACCACACCGATCATTTCTTCGAGCAACAGCGGGAAGACTTTTGATATATCATGGTTTTTACCTGTTTTTAGCCATGATATAAGCCCATTTTATAGAGTCTTTTTGGTATTTTTCGAGTCTGTTGGAGTCTTTACAGGTTAAGAGATGATTGGAGCATAATGGGAGTTTTTGTAGCATTTTGGAGCATCAAGGAAAGAAGTGCCGAAGTGATTAAGTCGGAGTAAAGATTTGGAGACTACGTCGCTTGACGCAAAGACATTGCGTCGATCGACGCAATTTCGTCCGACACGAAGACAATTGAGCTATGATCGTGCGTCGCGCGACGCAGACCTGTGGCGTCGTTCGACGCAAGCTAATATGGACGAATTTCCTCTTTTGCCCAAAAAGCCCAGAAGTTTGCAGAAGAAGCCTAATCCGATTTTAAGACTCTCTATATAGTTTTCTTTAGGTTTTCATGGATATATCTGGTTTTCTATTGAGACTTGGAGAGAGAGAGATTTGGAGAGCTTTTAGGGAGAGAAATCTGTGCTTGACATCCATCGATATTCGAACCCTTTGTATCTTTTTCTCTATCTTTCTATGCAATTCTATTCATCTATGATGTTTGTTTCAATCACCATGTCTGAGTAGTTTGCTTGTTATGTTTAGGGTTATCAAAGGAATATGAAAAATTGTTAGACTTGTTAGATCTGTTAGGGAACATCACTTGGTTCTTCATCTAGATTGTTGTTAATGGTAGTTCTAGTTTGATCACCTAGAATTTAGATCTTAGGTTAATTGTTAGATGCGAAAGTATTGATAATTACCTGAATTAATCTTAGATGAGCAAAATTATCTATTCGCAAAGAAATTTGGCTTAGTAATTTTGTGAACAATTGAATCTGAACATTAATGCTTGTCTTTATCCACTAAGTTTGCAAAGAAATTTGCAATTTAGGGATTTAGTCATAGATAGTTTTCGCAACGAAAGTTGGTTAACTTTACCATTGTTTTCATGTTCAAGAACGGATCTTAATTCCCCTATCAGTCTAATTTGTCTACAGTTTCGAGTTTCCTGCGATTTCTTGAAAACCTAGCTTTTGTCTCATTGAATTTTAAGAACACCGAATCATAATCTGCTTGCCTTGTTTTACTATTGCTTTAATTTTAACACATATTTACTTAGCATAATTTGAATTCATAATCGTTTGTGTGATTCGATTCCCTGTGGATTCGACCCCTAAGTACTACTACGATCTCTTAATTTGAGAGAGTAGCTCAGGGTAAATTTGAGCATATCAACTTTCACAGCGGGTAACCTTCTCACACCAATCTTTGAGTTTTATGGAATTGATACTTCAGGATACAGTGTCAACAGCAAGAGCCTGTACATGGATATAGATTATCTGCAGAGAGCCACGTGGCTCAAGTCTGATTTGCATTAGGTTTTCCCCATTGCTCCAGGATAGCAGAGGATGGTGCAGCTTCCCCTTCCTGACCTGATGAAGATATCCGAGGACCCATCTCTGCTGTTTGTGGCAAATTTTGTTCTGCGTTACTGTAGACTGTGTAGACCAGTACTCAGTGCTCAGATGAAAGTTAACTGAATTCAATTTAGACGGTATACTTCTACCTTATTGTTATGATGATGTTATAACTATTCAAAGTTAGAAACAACTTTTTTCAAAAACGTTATATATAGATTTTCCAATTATGTTAAATAAAAAAACGGGATTCAATGTTCTTTCTACATCAAATCTTTGTCAGGATCACATCATCTCTATAAATCTCTCTCTCTCCCTACATAATAAAGAAAGACCATAACTACGAGTTGTTGTGTCTTGTTGTTGTAAGAAAAGTAGTGACAGAGATTGTGTAGGTTACAGTAACAGCGACGATACAAACTCCAATGTATGTGTAAAGAGTGGTTGCACACACATATAGATACCTGTTCCCATTGTTCACCAACAACAATCATCAACACCAATTTATTGGTCTAATAAAATCCAGTTAGGGTTGTTCAATCCGATCCATAGTAGATTCGAATAAACCTTCGTTACTATTTTTGAAAAGCCGTAAGAAAACCTGAATAAAAATATGGATTGAACACCCCTGGAACCGGTGAACTGAAATAAAGAAAGCATGATGATTTCTAAGACAGAATAAAAGACTTACTTGGGAGAGAAGACGCTCCACACAAAGAGGTGATTCCTCATGAGTAGCAAGACCACAGTGTATGCGGTCAAGAGTATTGGATTTATACAGAGAGGAACAAGGCAAGCGAACCCGAGGTTGAGCTTCAAAATTTGTCCAAGACTCGTTTCCTGGTGAGCTGATACGGTTGAGTGTGAGCGGTTTCTAAGATTTGCGCCAATGTACATGACAAGGGATAAAAGGAACAGCATTGGAGATGCATAGGTGATCATGAACATCAAGATCCCAGAAAGTATTGTAGAATGACTAGAGATTCCCTAAGAAAAAAGTTTGGTGAATGTGTTAGAGGATGGTGCAGCTTCCTCTTCTTGACCTGATGAAGATATCCGAGGACCCATCTCTGCTATTTTTTTAGCCCGATGAGACACTACTTCGATCAGTTGGTTCAGGGCGCAGGCAGGTGGCTCGTGGCACTGCGGGAGCTGGTACATCAGGGGCTAGTAATTTTCGAGCTCCATCGCAGTTAGCTGGGTTACCACCTACTCCCGCTGTCCCTATGGATGAGTTCCAGACTTGGGTAGCTCAGAGTCTCCAGGCACTATGGAGGGCCGTTTCCAGCATACCTCGTTGTAGTTATGTTCGCCTCGCCCACCATCTCTTCAGCGATCATCATCTGAGGAGGAGGACTAGTTCCTCACCATCTATCTTTTTTCTGGTTTTATTTTTCTTATTTTGAGATATTTTTATGTTTTCTTTGAGTCAGTTTGTTATTTGCTTCTTTAGGATTCTTGAACTTGTGAGACTAATGGATTTGCTGCATGTTTTCCTCTTGATCGTGTTTATTGAGTTGCTTGCAGATTTTAGCTTTAAAACTTGTTTTCAACCTTGGAAACTGATGAGAAAACGGCTGAACTCATGATCAGATTCACAGACCCTGCGTTGACCGACGCAGCACCTGTGTGTCGATCGACACAGGCCTAACATTGGTAAAATCTCGTTTTTCTTCACAAGTTCATGGTCTTTTTGATTTCTCTTTACCAACTTCAGGCTTGATAACATTGGGGACAGTGTTGTTTAAGTCTGGGGAGGTAGTTGCTAACTTTGTGTTTGTTTTTGAGAGTCAGTCCAAAACGTTTTATTGAGTCAAAATAGTAAATTGGAAACTATGACCCTTCTTTTGGTTTAGTGGATTGTCTCTTTCAGTTGTGTGACCATTCTTCCTGGATCGATTTCAGAGTCAGACTAATGGGAAATCCTAGGGCTGACCAGTTAACTAGAGACGTCTCTTACTTCCACTATAATCCGCCAAGTTAGAGCTATTGCATGGTCATCTTTGTGATTGATGTTCATAGGGCTTGACTCCTCATTCATACCTGACAAGTGCAACTTTTGAAAGTAATGGTATTCCTCTTCCTTAATTTCTTCATAAAATAAAAAATAAAAAAAAATAAAAAATTTGATGAATGGGGTGATATGATAGTTCTTGGGTAGCAGATGAGGAAATAAAATTCAAGTGAGTCAGTACTCAAGAGGTGATCACCCAGAGCTCAAAAGCAACACTCTGAGTCCCTTAGAACGGATGTAGAGGACGAGCGATCTCACGACCCTATCTCCTCACAAGGAACAACAGTAGTGAAAGCACTGCTTTTGGGTCTCAACATTCTAAAGAAGAAAAAAAAAGTAGAAGTAGAGAATCAAATAAGTCTGGGGGAGAGAAAGAGTACCAAATGTTGCATGGTTCACTTGTCATGGTATAGTATGGGAATGAGTCTAGAAGATTCTTGACGTTGAGATCATCGAAGCCCAGCAATGATGACTTGCGAATTATGCTGTGAAGTTGTGGGTGAAATTGGAAGGCTGAGAATGTCTGTGGAGAAGTACATGGTGATCTGACTTTGGGGTTGGTTTTGCATTATGTGGATTACTTGCTGAAATGGTCGGTTCAATGAATGAAGGTAAGTTTCTGTAGTTTCAAACCTCTTTCACATTCTTAGTTGATGTTTTGCTTGAGGGCAAGCAAAGGCTAAGTCTGGGGGAGTTGATATATCATGGTTTTTACCCGTTTTTGACCATGATATAAGTCTTTTTCATAGAGTCTTTCTGGTATTTTTCGAGTCTGTTGGAGTCTTTATAGGTTGATGGACGATTGGAGCTTAATGGGAGCTTATGGAGCATTTTGGAGCATCAAGGAAAGAAATGCCGAAGTGATCAAGTCGGAGTCAAGATTTGGAGCCTGCGTCGATCGACACAGCTCTTGTGTGCCAACCTATGCGAATGAAGTCGAGCTATGAGATTGCGTCGACCGACGCAGCCTACTGGCGTTGATCGACGCACGTGCAGATTGAAGAATTTCCTCTTTTGCCCAAGAAATCCAGAAATTTACAGAAAAGCCCAATCCGAATATTACACATTATATATAGTATTTACTTAGGTTTTCAGGGGGAATCTTGGTTTTTTATTGAGACTTGGAGAGAGATTGGATTTGGAGAGCTTTTTAGGAGAGATTTCTAGACTTCATACCTTTAGATTTCGAACCCTCTGTACCTCTTACTCTATATTTTTATGCACTTTATTTCATTCATGATGTTTTCTTCGTCCATGTCTGAGTAGTTTGCTTGTTAGGTTCTGAAAATTCAAGGGTTTGATGAGAAATTGTTAGGATTGAAACTCTGTTAGGATTTATCTCTTTGTTCTTCATCTAGATTGTTTTAACTCTGATTTTAGGATTGATGAACTGAAATTGGAAACCCTAGGTTCCTTTAATAGATGTGAGAGTATTATTAACAACCTGACCTAATCTTAGATGAGTAAAATTACCTATTCGCAAAGAAGTTTGGCTTAGTAATTTTGTGAACAATCAAACTTGAACTTTAATGCTTGTCTTTATTCACTAAGTTTGCAAAGAAATTTGGAATTTAGAGATTTAGTCATAGATAATCTCTGCAACGAAAATTGATTGGTTTTACACTTGTGTTTGAGTTCTAGAATTGTTCTTAATCAAAACTTTGACAATCTTTTATCCTTGATTTCAATTCATTCCTGAGAATTACCTATAGCCTAACTCTTTTGTCTTATTAATTACTAGAACTTGAATCATAATCTGCTTGCTTTACTTTGTTATTTTTACTTCATTCATACATATCTACTTAGCATAATTTGAACTCATTAGTCTTTTGTGTGAACCGATTCTCTGTGGATTCGACCCCTAAGTACTACGACGATCTCTTAATTTGAGAGAGTAGCTCCGAGAAATTTGAACATATCAGGCAGGCAATACAAACACAAAGAGACATGAAGAAAGCTTATTGGGTGTTTAAAATTCATGGTTCTTTAAAGCTACCTAGTCCTGCCTGCTAAAGATAAGGTAGGAAAAATCGGTAGAAACAAACAAAAGGGTCGGTGCAACACGAGAACTTCCAAGGATGAGCGGGCAATACGAACACAAGGAGACATGATGAAAGGTCATGTGGAGTGTAAAACTATGAGCTATGGAGCTACCAACTCCTGCCTACCAAGAATATGGTAGGAAAAATTGGGTGAAACAAACCAAAAAAGAAAGGGTGTAAGACGAGGTCTTTCCTGGATAGACAGGCAATACGAACACAAGAAGACATGATGAAAGCTTATTAGGCATGTAAATTATGGCGCTTTGAAGCTACCTAATCCTGGCTTCCAAAGATAAGGTAGGAAAAATCGGTAGAAACAAACAAAAGAGACGTTGTAACACGAGAATTTCCAAGGATGTGTGGGAAATACGAACATAAGGAGACATGATGAAAGGTCATTGGGAGTGTAAAAATTATGGCGCTATGGAGCTACCAACTCCTGCTTGCCTAGAATATGGTAGGCATATTCAGCAGAAAAAACCAAAAGGGAGGGGGCAACACGAGGTCAACCTAGGATAGGCGGGTAATATGAACACAAGGAGACATGATGAAAGATTTTTAGGTGTGTAAAATGAATGGCACTTTGAAGCTCCCTAGTCCTCATGCTTGCCAAAGATAAGATAGGAAAAATCGGTAGAAACAAACAAAAGGGACAATGCAACAGGAGAACTTCCAAATATGAGCGGATAATGCGAACACAAGGAGACATGATGAAAGGTCATGTGGAGTGTAACAACTATGGGCTATGGAGCTACCAACTCCTACCTGCCAAGAATATGGTAGGAAAAATTGGGAGAACCAAACCAAAATTGAAAGGGTGCAAGACGAGGTCATCCCAGGATGGGCGGGTATGTAAAATTATGAACACAAGGAGACATGATGAAAGCTTATTGGGCATGTAAAATTATGCCGCCTTGAAGCTTCCTAATCTTGGCTTCCAAAGATAAGGTAGGAAAAATCGGTAGAAACAAACAAAAGGGACAGTGCATCACGAGGACTTCCAAGGATGAGCGGACAATAGGAACACAATGAGACAGATGAAAGGTCATTATGAGTGTAAAAACTATGGGATTTGGAGCTACCAACTCCTTGCTACCAAGAATATGGTAGGAAAAATTGGGAGAAACAAACCAAAAAGTGAGGGCTTCAACACGAGGTCTTCTCAGGATAGGCGGGCAATACAAACACAGGGAGACATGATGAAAGCTTATTGGGCTTGTTAAATTTATGGTGCTTTGAAGCTACCTTGTCCTGGCTTCCAAAGATAAAGTAGGAAAAATCGGTAGAAACAAACAAAAGGGACAGTGCATCACGAGGACTTCCAAGGATGAGCACAAAATATGAACACAAGGAGACATGACGAAAGGTCATTGGGAGTGTAAAAATCATGGCGCTTTGGAGCTACCAACTTCTGCCTGCCAAGAATATGGTAGGAAATATTAGCGGAAACAAACCAAAAGGGGAGGGCTGCAACACAAGGTCTTCCCGGGATAGCCGGGTGAAACAAACACAAGGAGACATGATGAAACCTTATTAGGCATGTTAAATTCATGGTGCGTTGAAGCTACCTAGTCCTGCATGGCAATGGTAAGTGAGGAAAAATCAGTAGAAACAACCGAACTGAACGGTACAATAAAATAACTTGCAAGGATGAGCGGGCAATACGAACACAAGGAGATATGATGAAAGGTCATTGGGAGTGTAAAAATTATGGCGCTCTCAAGCTACCAAGTCCTGCCTGCCAAGAATATGGTAGTAAAAATCGGTAGAGACAAACCAAAAAGGGAGGGTTGCAACATGAGGTCTTCCCTGGATGGGCGGGCAATACAAATACAAAGAGACATGATGAAACCTTATTGGGCATTTAAAATTCATGGTGCTTTGAAACTACCTAGTCCTCCCTGCTAAAGATAAGGTAGGAAAATAGGTAGAAACAAACAAAAGGGACGGTGCAACACGAGAACTTTCAAGGATGAGCGGGCAATACGAACACAAGGAGACATGATGAAAGGTCATGTGGAGTATAAAAGCTATGGGCTATGGACCTACCAACTCCTGCCTGCCAAGAATATGGTAAGAAAAATTAGGAGAAACAAACCAAAAAGAAAAAGGTGTAAGACGAGATCTTCCCTGGCTGGACGGGCAATACGAATACAAGGAGACATGATAAAAGCTTATTGGGAATGTAAAATTATGGTGCTTTGAAGCTACCTAATCCTCGCTTCCAAAGATAAGGTAGGAAAAATCGGTAGAAACAAACAAAAGGGACGTTGTAACACGAGAACTTCCAAGGATGAGTGGAAAATACGAACACAAGGAGACATGATGAAAGATTTTTGGGAGTGTAAAAATTATGGCGCTATGGAGCTACCAACTCCTGCTTGCCAAGAATATGGTAGGAAAAATCAGCAGAAAAAAACCAAAAAGGGAGGGGTGCAACACGAGGTCTTCCCAGGATGGATGGCTAATATGAACACAAGGAGACATGATGAAAGCTTATTGGGTGTGTAAAATGAATGGCACTTTGAAGCTACCTAGTCCTCATGCCTGCCAAAGATAAGGTAGGAAAAATCGGTAGAAACAAACAAAAGGGATGGTGCAACACGAGAACTTGCAAGGATGAACGGGCAATACGAACACAAGTAGAAATGATGAAAGCCATGTGGAGTGTAAAAACTATGGGCTATGGAGCTACCAACTCCTGCCTGCCAAGAATATGGTAGGAAAAATTGGGAGAAATAAACCAAAAACGAAAGGGTGCAAGACGAGGTCTTCCCCGGATGGACAGGCAATACGAACACAAGGAGATATGATGAAAGCTTATTGGCATGTAAAATTATGGCGCTTTGAAGCTTCCTAATCCTGGCTTCCAAAGATAAAGTAGGAAAAATATGTAGAAACAAACAAAAGGGACAGTGCTTCACGAGGACTTCCAAGGATGAGCGGACAATAGGAACTCAAGGAGACAAGATGAAAGGTCATTGTGAGTGTAAAAACTATGGGCTTTGGAGCTACCAACTCCTAGCTGCAAAGAATATGGTAGGAAATATTGGTAGAAACAAACCAAAAAATGAGGGCTGCAACACGACGTCTACCCAGGATAGGCGGGCAATACAAACACAAGGAGACACGATGAAAGCTTATTGGTCGTGTTAAATTCATGGTGCTTTGAAGCTACCTAGTCCTGGATCCATATATAAGGTAGGAAATATCGGTAGAAACAAACAAAAGGGACAGTGAATTACGAACACTCCCAAGGATGAGCGGACAATACGAACACAAGATGACATGATGAAAGGTCATTGGGAGTATAAAAATTATGGCGCTCTGGAGCTACCAACTTCTGCCTGCCAAGAATATGGTAGGAAATATTTGCAGAAACAAACCAAAAAGGGAGGGCTGCAACACAAGGTCTTCCCGGGATAGCCGGGCAACACAAACAGAAGGAGACATGATGAAGCTTATTGGGCATGTTAAATTCATGGTGCTTTGAAGCTACCTAGTCCTGCCTGCCAATGACATGTGAGGAAAAATCGGTAGAGACAACCAAAACGGACGGTGCAACAAAAAAACTTCCAAAGATGAGCGGGCAATACGAACATAAGGAGACATGATGAAAGGTCATTAGGAGTGTAAAAATTATGGCGCTCTGGAACTACCATGTCCTGCCTGCCAAAAACATGATAGTAAACACTTATGGCGATATGGAGCTACCAACTCCTTCTTGCCAAGAATATGGTAGGAAAAATCTGCAGAAAAAAACTAAAAAGGCAGGATGGGTGGGTAATATGAAGACAAGGAGACATGATGAAAGCTTATTGGGTGTGTAAAATGAATGGTAGTTTGAAGTTACCTAGTCCTCCTGCCTACCAAAGATAAGGTAGAAAATATCGGTATAAACAAACAAAAGGGACGGTCCAACACGAGAACTTCCAAGGATGAGGGGACAATACGAACAAAAGGAGACATGATGAAAGATCACGTGGAGTGTAAAAATAATGGGCTATGGAGCTACCAACTCCTGCCAGCCAAGAATATGGCAGGGAAAATTGGGAGAAACAAACCAAAAACGAAAGGGTGCAGAACGAGGTATTCCCCGGATGGACAAGCAATTCGAACACATGGAGACATGATGAAAGCTTATTGGGCATGTAAAATTGTGGCGCTTTGAAGCTTCCTAATCCTGGCTTCCAAAGATAAGGCAAGAAAAATCGGTAGAAACAAACAAAAGGGACAGTGCACCACGAGGACTTCCAAGGATGAGCGAACAATAGGAACACAAGGAGACAATATGAAAGGTCATTGTGAGTGTAAAAAATATGGGCTTTGGACCTACCAACTCCTACCGAAGAATATGGTATGAAAAATTGGCAGAAACAAACCAAAAGGTGAGGGCTGCAACACAACGTCTACCCAGGATAGGCGGGCAATACATACACAAGGAGACATGATGAAAGCTTATTGGTTGTATTAAATTCATGGTGCTTTGAAGCTACCTAGTCTTGGATTCCAAAGATAAGGTAGGAAAAATCAGTTGAAACAAACAAAAGGGACAGTGCATCACGAGGACTTCCAAGGATGAGCGGACAATACGAACACAAGGAGACATAATGAAAGGTCATTGAGAGTGTAAAAATCATGGCGCTTTGGAGCTACCAACTTCTGCCTGCCAAGAATATGGTAGGAAATATTTGCAGAAACAAACCAAAAAGGGAGGGCTGCAACACAAGGTCTTCCTGGGATAGCCGGGCAATACAAACAGAAGGAGACATGATGGAAGCTTATTGGGCATGTTAAATTCGTGGTGCTTTGAAGCTACCTAGTCCTGCCTGCCAATGATATGTGAGGAAAAATCTGTAGAAACAACCAAAACGGACGGTGCAACAAGATAACTTCCAAGGATGAGCGGGCAATACGAACACAAGGAGACATGATGAAAGGTCATTAGGAGTGTAAAAATTATGGCGCTCTGGAACTACCAAGTCCTGCCTGCCAAAAACATGGTAGTAAAAAACGACAGAGACAAACCAAAAAAGGAGGGCTGCAACATGAAGTCTTCCCAGGATGGCCGGACAAGACAAACACAAAGAGACGTGAAAGAAAGCTTATTGGGTGTTTAAAATTCATGGTGCTTTGAAGATACCAAGTCTTGCCTGCTAAAGATAAAGTAAGAAAAATCGGTAGAAACAAACAAAAGGGTCGGTCCAACACGAGAACTTCCAAGGATGAGTAGGCAATACGAACACAAGGAGACACGATGAAAGATCATGTGGAGTGTAAAAATTATGGGCTATGGAGCTACCAACTCCTGCCTGCCAAGAATATGGCAGGAAAAATTGGGAGAAAGAAACCAAAAAGAAAAGGGTATAAGACGAGGTCCTTCCCGGCTGGACGGGCAATACGAACACAAGGAGACATGAAGAAAGCTTATTGGGCATGTAAAATCATGGTGCTTTGAAGCTACCCAATCCTAGCTTCAAAAGATAAGGTAGGAATAATCGGTAGAAACAAACAAAAGGGACGTTGTAATACGAGAACTTCAAAGGATAAGTGGGTAATACGAACACAAGGAGACATGATAAAAGGTCATTGGGAGTGTAAAAATTATGGAGCTATGGAGCTACTAACTTCTGCCTACCAAGAATATGGTAGGAAATATTAGCAGAAACAAACCAAAAAGGGAGGGCTGCAACACAAGGTCTTCCCGGGATAGCCGGACAATACAAACAGAAGGAGACATGATGAAAGCTTATTGGGCAGGTTAAATTCATGGTGCTTTGAAGCTACCTAGTCCTGCTTGCCAATGATAAGTGAGTAAAAATCGGTAGAAACAACCAAAACGGACGGTGCAACAAGATAACTTCCAAGGATGAACGGGCAATACGAACATAAGGAGACATGATGAAAGGTCATTGGGACTGTAAAAATTATGGCGCTCTGAAGCTACCAAGTCCTGCCTGCCAAGAACATGGTAGTAAAAAATGGTAGAGACAAACCAAAAAGGGAGGGCTGCAACATGACGTCTTTCCAGGATGGGCGGGCAAGACAAACACAAAGAGACATGAAGAAAGTTTTATTGGTCGTTTAGAATTCATGGTTTTTTGAAGCTACCTAGTCTTGCCTGCTAAAGATAAAGTAAGAAAAATCGGTAGAAACAAACAAAAGGGTCGGTCCAACACGAGAACTTCCAAGGATGAGTGGGGAATACGAACACAAGGAGACATGATGAAAGATCATGTGGAGTGTAATAACTATGGGCTATGGAGCTACCAACTCCTGCCTGCCAAGAATATGGTAGGAAAAATTGGGAGAAACAAACCAAAAAGGAAAGGGTATAAGATGAGGTCTTCCCCGGATGGACGGGCAATACGAACACAAGGAGACATGAAGAAAGCTTATTGGGCATGTAAAATTATGGCACTTTGAAACTGCCTAATCCTAGCTTCCAAAGATAAGGTAGGAATAATCGGTAGAAACAAACAAAAGAGACGTTGTAATACGAGAACTTCCAAGGATAAGTGGGCAATACGAACACAAGGAGACATGATAAAAGGTCAATGGGAGCGTAAAAATTATGGCGCTATGGAGCTACCAACTCCTGCTTGCCAAGAATATGGAAGGAAATATCACCAGAAAAAACCAAAAAGGGAGTGGTGCAACGCGAGGTCTTCCTAGGATGGGCGGGTAATATGAACACAAGGAGACATGATGAAAGCTTATTGGGTGTGTATGGAATGGCACTTTGAAGCTACATAGTCCTCCTGCCTGCCAAAGATAAGGTTGGAAAAATCGGTAGAAATAAACAAAAGGGTCGGTGCATCACGAGAACTTCCAAGGATGAGCGAGCAATACGAAAACAAGTAGACATGATGAAAGGTCATGTGGAGTGTAAAAAATATGGGCTATGGAGCTACTACCTCCTGCTCTGCCAAGAATATGGCAGGAAAAATTGGGAGAAACAAACCAAAAACGAAAGGATGCAAGACGAGGTCTTTCCCGGATGGACAAGCAATACGAACACAATGAGACATGATGAAAGCTTATTGGGCATGTAAAATTGTGGCGCTTTGAAGCTTCCTAATCATGGCTTCCAAAGATAAGGCAGGAAAAATCGGTAGAAACAAACAAAAGGGACAATGCATCACGAGAACTTCCAAGGACGAGCGAAGAATAGGAACACAAGGAGACAAGATGAAAGGTCATTGTGAGTGTAAAAAGTATGGGCTTTGGAGCAACCACCTCCTAACTGCCAAGAATATGGTAGGAAAAATTGGCATAAACAAACCAAAAACTGAGGGCTGCAACAAGAGGTCTACCCTGGATAGGCGGGCAATACAAACACAAGGAGAGATGATGAAAGCTTATTGGGCATGTTAAATTCATGGTACTTTGAAGCTACCTAGTCCTGCCTGCCAATGATAAGTGAGGAAATATCGGTAGAAACAACCAAAACGGACAGTGCATCACAAGGACTTCCAAGGGTGAGCAGACAATACGAACACAAGGAGACATGATAAAAGGTCATTGGGAGTGTAAAAATAATGGCGCTTTGGAGATACCAATTTCTGCCTGCCAAGAATATGGTAGGAAATATTAGCAAAAACAAACCAAAATGGGACGGCTGCAACACAAGGTCTTCTCGGAATAGGCGGCCAATACAAACACAAGGAGACATGATGAAAGCTTATTGGGCATGTTAAATTCATGGTACTTTGAAGCTACCTAGTCCTGTCTACCAATGATAAGTGAAGATAAATCGGTAGAAATAACCAAAGCGGACGGTGCAACAAGATAACTTCCAAGGATGAGCGGGCAATACGAACACAAGCAGACATGATGACAGGTCATTGGGAGTGTAAAAATTATGGCACTAAGGGTACAACACGAGGTCTTCTCCGGATGGACGGCAATATGAACATAAGGAGACATGATGAAAGCTTATTTGGCATGTAAAATGCATGGTGCTCTGAAGCTACTAGTCTTGTCTGCCAAAGATAACGTAGCAAAAATCGGTAGAAACAAATAAAAGGGGCGGTGCATCACGAGGAATTCCAAGGATGAGCAGACAATACAAACACAAGGAGACATGACGAAAGGTCATTGGGAGTGTAAAAAGCGCTTTGGAGCTACAAAGTTCTGCTTGCCAAGAATATGGTAGGAAAAGTTGGCAGAAACAAACCAAAAAAGAAAGGGTGCAAAACGAGGTCTTCCCCCAATGGACGAGCAATATAAACACAAGGAGACATGATGAAACCTTATTGGGCGTGTAAAATTCATGGCGCATTGAAGCTACCTAGTCCTGCCTGCCAAAGATATGGTAGGAGAAATTGGTAGAAACAAACAAAAGGGACGGTTCATCACGAGGACTTCCAAGGATGAGCGGACAATACAACCACAAGGAGACATGATGAAAGTTCATTGGGAGTGTAAAAACTATGGGCTATGGAGCTACCAATTCCTGCCTACCAAGAATATGGTAGGAAAATCGGCAGAAACAAACCAAAAAGGAAAGGTTGCAAGACGAGGACTTTCCTGGATGGATGGGTAATACGAACACAAGGAGACATGATGAAAGCTTATTGGGCATGTAAAATTTATGGCGCTTTAAAGCTACCTAGTCCTGGCTTCCAAAGATAAGGTAGGAAAAATCGGTAAAAACAAACAGAAGGGGCGATGCATCACGAGGACAAGGATGAGGGGACAATATGAACACAAGGAGACATGATGAAAGGTCATTGGGAGTGTAAAAATAATGGCGCTTTGGAGCTACCAAGTTCTTGTTGCCAAGAATATGGTAGGAAAAATCAGCATAAACAAACCAAAAAAGAAAGGGTGCAAGACGATGTCTTCCCCAGATGGACGGGCAATACAAACACAAGGAGACATGATGAAAGCTTATTGGGCATGTAAAATTATGGCGCTTTGTAGGTACCTAGTCCTGGCTTCCAAAGATAAGGTAGAAAAAATCGGTAGAAACCCACAAAAGGGACAGTGCATCACGAGGACTTCCAATGATGAGCGGACAATATGAACACAAGGAGACAAGATGAAAGGTCATTTTGAGTGTAAAAATCATGGTGCTTTGGAGCTACGAAGTTCTGCCTGCGAAGACTATGGTAGGAAAAATCGGTAGAGACAAACCGAAAAGGGAGGGCTGCAACACGAGGTCTTCCCCAGATGGGCGGGCACTACAAACACAAGGAGACATGACGAAAGCTTATTGGGCGTGTAAAATTCATGGCGCTTTGAAACTACCTAGTCCTGCCTACCAAAGATAAGGTAGGAAAAACTGGTAGAAACAAACAAAAGGGAGAATGCAACACGAGAACTTCCAAGGATGAGCGGGCAATACAAACACGATGAGACATGATGAAAGGTCACTGGGTGTGTAAAAAAATTGGGCTATGGAGCTACCAATTCCTGCTTGCCAAGAATACGTTAGGAAAAATCGGTAGAAACAAACGAAAAAGGAACGGGTGCAAGACAAGGTTTTTCCCGGATGGATGGGAGATATGAACACAAGGAGATATGATGAAAGCTTACTGGGCATGTAAAATTTATGGCTCTTTAAAGCTACCTAGTCCTGCCTGCCAAAGATAAGGTAGGAAAAATTGGTAGAAACAAACAAAAGGGACGTTGTAACACGAGAACTTCCAAGGATGAGTGGGCAATACGAACACAAGGAGAGATGATGAAAGGTTATTGGGAGTGTAAAAATTATGGCGCTATGGAGTTACCAACTCCTGCTTGCCAAGAATATGTAGGAAAATCAGAAGAAACAAACCAAAAAGGTAGGGGTGCAACACGAGCTCTTCCCAGGATGGGTGGGTAATACGAACACAAGGAGACATGATGAAAGCTTATTGGGTGTGTAAAATTCATGACACTTTGATGAGAGTACTTTTACCATTAAGCAAGTTAACTTATCAAATAAAAGCTAACAACCTACTCATGATTCAATTACAGCAAGTGAAAGGGTTCGAACACAGGGAAGACAAGGACTCAAAGTACTAGATCATAAATAAATTTCATTAAGCTAAAGCATCAACAAGGGTTTGGTTTGGATGAACTAAACTAAGAAGAAATATAAATAAGCTAGAGATATGCAAAACAAAGATTTAAAGGCAAATGCAATGATAATGGGAAGCACCAAGCATCGGGATAGTAACTGATGCAGATCAATAGATCTCGGCTAACAAAGTCAGGGCCTTTAGTATTAAGCTCATTTTTAAGCGTGAGACACGAATAATGATCATCCCACTTTCGTGATGCTACTAACCACTTTGTTAAGTACGAACATCTAACTAACTTTCGCTGCTAGATATAAGTACTCTTCAAGCATTAAGATCAAGTCCCAATAAGCTCACTTCGCTCCCCTAACAACACTTTCATGGCCAGGGGTCGCTAAGTCGAGCAAAAGGCAGTCATGCATTCCATCAAACACCTTTCGGGTAGCGGAATGCCTCAAGACAGAGCTCAAGGCCGTAACCGAGAACCGAGCATTAATCTCAACCTAAGCCCAAGAAACATAAGAGTTAGGCCAAAACTAAGTTAGCCAAGCTCTAAAGCTTCTACATCGACTACCCCGATACTCGATGAGTGAACTACTCACTCATGGCTACGGGAAAAGCCATGATTGAGCTCGAGTGAGGTGTAGATGATCATATGCGAAGATAAATGCGATTAACAAGTAAAAGACTGAAACTTTAAGCTAAAGACTGAAACTTTATAAGCAAAGTAACTTAGAACATCAAAGATCCGAAGCTCTAAGGATCGATTACAACTCAAACGTAAATGGAAAGCTTAAAAACATAAAAAGGAAAGAAAAACAAGACGTAGGTTTTTCAGGGGTTAAGAACATATATATAGCCCCTCAGAACAGTACCCGGGTCGACCCAACGCGTTAATGAATCACCCAACCCGAGTCAGCGGTCGACCTAGATAAGTCAACAAAATGCATTAAATATCTGTCACTCCATATCAGGGAAGTGACCGATTTTTATTGCTTATCCAGCACGTCCAACAGCTCTCGATAGGCGCAGTATATCAGTCTTCCTCATCGGTTTGTACCGATATCAGGAGATATCGGTTTCTTCAGCTATTCTTCACCCAGTTTGATGCGCCTGGTCCAACAGTCGGAGAGTCTTGATGCTCCATCATAACAAGGGGATAACCTAGGTCATCTGTGCATAGATCTAGGCGCACTAACGTCCTGATTCTCACCCAAGTCATGAACTTCAGTAGGTTTATTGAGACTCCATCCTTCCACTATTCCAAGTGCCTCTCACTGGTGTTCCTTGATGATCTTGACTAATTACTGCTCCACTTCTCCTTGTTTGATCCAGAACCTCGTAATTCCTCTGCTCATCTAGTCCTCTATACTCCATTCCAATCCTCTAGGCTCTAGTAAGCTGGATAACTCCATTGAGGCACAAGTACCACCTGAAAAATGGTAAAAGAAGGAGAAATATGTACAACTCTATCCTAGGACTCTATGATGCAAATGTGAACTAAACTATGGCTAAAGGGTGCCTAAATGATGCAGAATGAAGCTAAACAGAGAGTAAATGTATGCAAATATGTACACAGATAATGCAAATATATAGATATATCACACTTTGAAACTACCTAGTCTTGCCTGCCAAAGTTAAGGTAGGAAAATCGGTAGAAAGAAACAAAAGGGACGGTGCAAAACACGAGAACTTCCCGGGATGAGCGGGCAATACAAACACAAGGAGACATGATGAAAGGTCATTGGGAGTGTAAAAACTATGTCTATGGAGCTACCAACTCCTGCCTGTTAAGAATATGATAGGAAAAATTGGCAGAAGTAAACCAAAAAGGAAAGGGTGCAAGACGAGGTCCTCCTCGGATGGACGGGCAATACAAACACAAGAAGACATGATGAAAGCTTATTGGGCATGTAAAATTATGGTGGTTTGAAGCTACCTAATCCTGGCTTCCAAAGATAAGGTAGGAAAAATCGGTAGAAACAAACAAAAGGGACGATGCATCACGAGGACTTCCAGGGATGAGACGACAATACGAACACAAGGAGACATGATGAAAGGTCATTGGGAGTGTAAAACTCATGGAGCTTTGGAGCTACCATGTTCTGCCTGCCAAGAATATGGTAGGAAAAATCGGCAGAAACAAACCAAAAAAGAAAGGGTGAAAGACGAGGCCTTCCCCAGATGGATGGGCAACACGAATACAAGGAGACATGATGAAAGCTTATTGGGCATGTAAAATTATGGCGTTTTGAAGCTACCTAGTCCTGGCTTCCAAAGATAAGGTAGGAAAAATCGGTATAGAAACAAATAAAAAAGAAGGTACATCACGAGGACTTCCAAGGATGAACGAATAATACGAACACAAGGAGACAAGATGAAAGGTCATTGTGAGTGTAAAAATCATGGCATTTTGGAGCTACCAAGTTCTGCCTGCGAAGAATATGGCAGGAAAAATTGGTAGAGAAAACCAAAAAGGGAGGACTGCAAGACGAGGTCTTCCTCGGATGGACGGGCAATACAAACACAAGGAAACATGATGAAAGATTATTAGGTGTTTAAAATTCATGGCGCTTTGAAACTACCTAGTCTTGCCTGCCAAAGTTAACGTAGGAAAAATCGGTAGAAACAAACAAAAGGGACAATGCAACACGAGAACTTCCAAGTATGAGCGGGCAATGCGAACACAAGGAGACATGATGAAAGGTCATTGGGTGTGTAAAAACTATGGGCTATGGAGCTACCAACTCTTGCCTGCCTAGAAGATGGTAGGAAAAATTGGCAGAAGAAAACCAAAAAGGAAAGGGTGCAAGACGAGGTCCTCCCCGGATGGACGGGCAACACGAAGACAAGGAGACATGATGAATCTTATTAGACATGTAAAATTATGGCACTTTGAAGCTACCTATTCCTGGCTTCCAAAGATAAGGTAAAAAAATCGATCGAAACAAACAAAAGGGACGATGCATCACGAGGATTTCCAAGGATGAGCGGACAATGCGAACACAAGGAGACATGATGAAAGGTCATTGGGAGTGTAAAAATTATGGCGCTTTGGAGCTACCAAGTTTTGCCTGCCAAGAATATGGTACGAAAAATTGGAAGAAATAAACCAAAAAGGGAGGGCTGCAACACGAGGTCTTCCTAGGATAGGCGGGCTATACAAACACAAGGAGACATGTTGAAACCTTATTGGGCGTGTTAAATTCACGGTGTTTTGAAGCTACCAAGTCTTGCCTTCCAAGAATATGGTAGAAAAAATCAGCAGAAACAAACCAAAAAGGAAGGGGTGCAACACGAAGTCTTCCCATGATGGGCGGGCAATACGAACACAAGGAGACATAATAAAAAGTGATTGGGAGTGTAAAAATTATGGCGCTATGGAGTTACCAAGTCCTGCCTGCCAAGAATTTGGTAAGAATAATCGACAGACACAAGCCAAAAAGGGAGGGATACAACACGAGGTCTTCCGAGGCTGGGTGGTTAATACAAACACAAGGAGACATTATGAAAGCGTATTGGGCGTGTAAAATTCATAGTGCTTTGAAGCTTCCTAGTCCTGGCTTCCTAGTGCTGGCTTCTAAAGAAAAGATAGGAAAAATCGGTAGAAACAAACAAAAGGGACAATGCAACACAAGAACTTCCAAATATGAGCGGATAATGCGAACACAAGGAGACATGATGAAAGGTCATTGGGTGTGTAAAAATTATGGGCTATGGAGCTACCAACTCCTACCTGCTAAGAATATGGTAGGAAAAATTGGCAGAAACAAACCAAAAAGGAAAGGGTGCAAGACGAGGTCCTCCCGGATGGACGGGTAACACGAACACAAGGAGACATGATGAAAGCTTATTGGGCATGTAAGATTATGTGCGCTTTGAAGCTACCTAGTCCTGGCTTCCAAAGATAAGGTAAAAAAAATTGGTCGAAACAAACAAAAGGGACAATGCATCACGAGGATTTCCAAGGATGAGCGGACAATATGAACACAAGGAGACATGATGAAAGATCATTGGGAGTGTAAAAATTATGGCGCTATGGTGTTACCAACTCTTGCCTTCCAAGAATATAGTAGGAAAAATCAGCAGAAACAAACCAAAAAAGGAGGGGTGCAACACGAGGTCTTCCCTTGATGGGCGGGCAATACGAACACAAGGAGACATAATGAAAAGTCATTGGGAGTGTAAAAATTATGACGCTATGGAGTTACCAAGTCCTACCTGCCAAGAATTTGCTAAGAATAATCGGCAGAAACAAACCAAAACGGGAGGGGTACAACACGAGGTCCTTCGAGGCTGGGCGGGTAATACAAACACAAGGAGACATGATGAAAGCGTATTGGGCGTGTAAAATTCATGGTGCTTTGAAGCTTCCTAGTCCTGGCTTCCTAGTCCTGGCTTCCAAACATAATGTAGGAAAAATTGGTAGAAACAAACAAAAGGGACGGTGCATCACGAGGACTTCCAAGGATGACCGGACAATACGAACACAATGAGACATGATGAAAGGTCATTGGGAGAGTACAAATCATGGCACTTTGGAGCTACCAAGTTCTGCCTGCCAAGAATATGGTAGGAAATATTGGCAGAAACAAACTAAAAAGGGAGGGCTGCAACACGAGGTCTTTCCAGGATAGGCGGGCAATACAAACACAAGGAGACATGAAGAAAGCTTATTGGGCGTGTTAAACTCATGGTGCTTTGAAGCTACCTAGTCCTGCTTGCCAATGTTAAGTTAGGAAAAATCGGTAGAAACAACCAAAAGGGACGGTGCAACAAGATAACTTCCAGGGATGAGCGGGCAATACGAACACAAGGAGACATGATGAAAGGTCATTGGGAATGTAAAAATTATGGCGCTATGGGTGCAACACGAGGTCTTCTCTGGATGGACGGACAATACAAACACATGGAGACATGATGAAGATTATTTGGCGTGTAAAATACATGGCGCTTTGAAGCTACCTAGTCCTGCCTACCAAAGATAAGGTAAGAAAAGTCGGTAGAAACAAACAAAAGTGACGGTGCATCACGAGGACTTCCAGTGATTAGCGAACAATACTAACACAAGGAGACATGATGAAAGGTCATTGGGAGTGTAAAAGTCATAGCGCTATGGAGCTACCAAGTCCTTCGTGTCAAGAATATGGTAGGAAAAATCAGTAGAAATAAATTAAAAAGGGATGGCTGCAACACGAGGTCTCACTACAGGAAATGTGGGTATTCTTAGTAGACGAAAACCGCTATGTAACTATACAGCAGCGTTATGGAAGGCGCTATGTCTACTTCCGTCATAATAGGTCAGACACTTTCGATAGCGATTTTTTGTACTGGTATCATGATTTCATTTATTATAACGTTTTTTTTGTGCAATAGTATATAAATACAATAGCAATTGTTAATTGTTATTAATTAACTTACTAATAACATTATTCAATATAAGTATAGCATTCGATATATGTGATGATTCCTATAATTTGTTTTAATAATTTGTATTTTCTAAAGCATTTGTATTTTTATTAATTGTATTTAAATTTAATCTACTGGATTTTGTTTGTTTTTGAATAAATTGACATATTAAAAAGAAAATATCATATTTTATTATATTATTGAAAACTATGATACAAAAGAACTATATTACAAAGTAAAATAAATACATAACTAAAAGATAAGTTCATACAACACATGTAATCAAACTTGTGAATACTCCACACTCTTGGTCAAATCCTTGAACCCATTGTTACCACTGAAAACTGGAAGCAATGCGAATAGTAAACCAACAACACAGCCCTGAAAATTCAAGAATAAGGAAGAAAATAGCAGAAGGAAACGGAGATGACACGTAACACCACTTATGGTAGCCGAGATGAGGTCACCAACTAATGAAGCACAAAACAAAGAAAGCAAGTCAGGGCTCAATTACAGTACATGAATATAAATGACGCAAGACTAATCTAGCAATAGAACACTCGAAAACAAGTCAGAAAAACAATTAAACATGTTTTATCAGTTATAAACGAGAAAGAAGGGACATCAAAATAATCCAAACTAAAACTCATCTGCTGCGAAATTCAACTGCAAGTTCATAAAGAAAAAATGTATTTAGCTTAGAATCCAGACACACGAAGTAGTCATATAAAGGTAAAACATAAAGAAATGAGAAGGCTTACCATTTTGACTAAATTTTGACCGTGACCTACAAAATCTCTCTAATCACAGAAACAAGATTATGCTTATGCTTACAACAAAATCAAGCAAGATAAACACAAATCAATGTCAAAACCAAACGTATTCCTCAGCTAAACCTATGCAAAACGAATACATGAACACATCAATAATCGGACACAAAATCATCGTACATCGACAAGATAGATAGAGGCTAACCTTAGAGAAACGTGAAAGGAAGAGACAAAACAAAAGAGATTCTCCCTCATTTCGCCCATTTCCAATACTGACCACCGACTGTGCATTTACCGGTGATTCCTTCGCCGACGGTCCGTTCTGTGAAATCTCCACTCCACCTTGTATCCCTCTCGACCGCAAAACCGGAGCTGCTTTCTCAATTGCCAAATCGAAGCTCTCTCGGATTCCGACTCATCAATTTCGATGGCGTAAGCTTGGGCTTGACGCTCCTGAATCTCCAGCAGTCTCTGAAGCAAAATCAGGTTTGGGAGGTGACGCGGGAACCAACCGTGGAACTAGTAGACCCGGCGCTTTCGATTTCATCGGCGAGGGAATTGTTGAGAGTTAAACTTGATTTTGGATCAAGTTTAATTATTAGACCAATAATCAAATATTGGGCTTGATCCATGTTCTAGAGTTTTCTTTAGAAAATATCTAACATCACCACCTCCTTAAAATATTCTAGAATGTGGTAGAAAATAAATATCTAGATATTTCTATGAAGATATCTACATAATTGTAGTAAAATAATGTTAGAACTCTCTAGATTTAAGATTAAATTATTCTAGATATTTTGTAATTTGGAGGCTATAAATACCTCATTCTCTTTTCATTTGTAATCAAATTGTTCCAAGAAAAACTCTAAGTAATAAAAGTTTCTACTTCCTAAATTTATATTCTCTCCCAAATTTTTCAAACACTTTCTCCACCACCTTAAAGTTTTTATTTCCAACAAAGTGGTATCAGAGCCTCAAGGTCCTAAAGATGGCGAGTAGCGGTATTCCCTTCCAAGTCCCGATGCTCACAAAGAGCAACTACGACAATTGGAGTTTAAGGATGACGGCGATCCTAGGAGCACATGATGTGTGGGAGATAGTCGTGAAAGGCTACGTTGAACCGGAGAACGAAGCGAGTTTATCTCAAACCCAAAAGGATAGTTTGAAAGACTCAAGGAAGAGAGACAAGAAAGCTCTCTGTCTAATCTATCAAGGATTAGATGAAGACACATTCGAGAAGGTCGCAGGAGCAAAGTCGGCCAAAGAAGCATGGGAGAAGCTTCGGACCTCTTACAAAGGAGCGGAGCAAGTTAAGAAGGTACGTCTTCAAACTCTAAGAGGAGAATTTGAAGCGTTGCAAATGAAAGAAGGTGAACTCGTGTCCGATTACTTCTCAAGAGTCTTAACGGTTACTAATAACCTTAAGAGAAATGGAGAAAAGTTAGATGAAGTAAGAATCATGGAGAAAGTTCTTAGATCGTTGGATCCAAAATTCGAGCATATTGTCACCGTTATAGAGGAGACAAAAGATTTGGAGGATATGACAATGGAGCAACTCCTTGGATCCCTACAAGCATATGAAGAAAAGAAGAAGAAAAAGGAAGATATCGCCGAACAAGTGCTTAATATGCGGATTGATCAAGCTAAAGAAGAAACCAGTCAAAGTTATCAAAGGCGTGGTGGTGGTCAAATCCGAGGACGAGGCCGTAGATATGGAAATGGAAGAGGTTGGAGGTCCTATGAAGACAACACCAACCAAAGAGGAGAAAACTCATCAAGAGGTCATGGCAGAGGAAGTCCAAAATCAAGGTACGACAAGTCAAGCATTAAATGCTATAATTGTGGAAAGTATGGTCATTATGCTTCCGAATGTAAAGTTCCAAACAACAAAAGAGTCGAGGAGAAGGCAAACTATGTTGAAGAAATAAATCAAGAAGGAGATATGTTGTTGATGACTTGTAAAAATGATGAACGAGAAGAGAATCACAAGTGGTATCTTGATAGTGGTGCAAGCAATCACATGTGCGGCCGAAGAAGCATGTTCATAGAGCTTGATGAATCGGTGAAAGGAAATGTGGCTTTAGGAGATGAATCGAAGATGGAGGTGAAAGGTAAAGGAAATATTCTTATCCGATTGAAGAATGGAGATCACCGGTTTATATCCAACGTTTATTATATCCCAAGAATGAAGACCAACATCTTGAGCCTTGTACAACTCTTAGAGAAAGGTTATGATATTCGATTAAAAGATAATCACCTTTCTATAAGAAACCAAGGAAGCAATCTCATTACTAAGGTACCGATGTCAAGAAACCGAATGTTTGTCCTTAACATTCGAAGTGACATCGCGCAATGCCTCAAAATGTGCTACAAAGAGGAGTCATGGCTTTGGCATCTTCGTTTTGGGCATCTCAACTTTGGAGGATTGGAGCTACTCTCGAATAAACAAATGGTGAGAGGCTTGCCTTGTATCAAACATCCAAATCAAGTATGTGAAGGGTGTTTACTTGGAAAACAATTCAAAATGGGTTTTCCAAAGGAGTCAAGCACAAGAGCTCGGAAGCCGCTAGAACTTATACACACGGATGTGTGTGGTCCGATCAAGCCAAGATCACTCGGTAAAAATAATTACTTCCTTCTTTTTATTGATGATTTTTCAAGAAAAACGTGGGTCTACTTTTTAAAGGAGAAATCAGAAGTGTTTGAAAACTTTAAAAAGTTTAAAGCTCATGTCGAGAAGGAAAGTGGCCTTGTGATCAAATCCATGAGATATGACCGTGGAGGAGAGTTCACGTCTAATGAATTTCAGAAGTATTGTGAAGATAATGGCATTCAAAGACAATTGACGGTGCCGAGATCCCCTCAACAAAATGGAGTAGCGGAAAGGAAGAATAGGACAATTTTTTAGATGGCGAGAAGCATGCTCAAAAGTAAGAAATTACCAAAGGAGTTTTGGGCAGAAACAGTTGCGTGTGCTGTTTATATTTTAAATCGATCTCCGACAAGAAGTGTTTGGGGGAAAACATCACAAGAAGCTTGGAGTGGAAGGAAGCCCGGTGTTTCTCATCTAAGAGTCTTTGGAAGCATTGCTCATACTCATGTGCCGGATGAGAAGAAGAGCAAACTAGATGACAAAAGTGAGAAGTACATCTTCATTGGATATGACGCTAACTCCAAAGGCTACAAGCTCTACAATCCTGATACAAAGAAGACAATCACCAGTCGAAATGTCATCTTTGATGAAGAAGGAGAATGGGATTGGAGATCAAATGATGAAGAGTATAATTTCTTTCCATGTGTTGAAGAAGATGATGTGGAGCAACCAAGAAAGGAGCCTGTAACACCACCTACTTCACCTACACCGAGTTCTCAAGGAGATGACAGTTCAAGTGAAAGGACTCCAAGGTTTAGAAGTATTGAAGAGATTTACGAGGTAACCGAAAATCAAGACAATCTTACTTTATTTTGTCTATTTGTGGATTGCGAGCCCATGAATTTTCAAGAAGCTATGGAAGAGAAGACACGGAGAAATGCAATGGATGAAGAGATTAAGGCGATACAAAAGAATGATACTTGGGAGTTAGCATCACTTCCAAATGGGCACAAGGCGATCGGTGTGAAATGGGTGTATAAAGCAAAGAAGAACTCTAAAGGAGAAGTTGAAAGGTACAAAGCAAGATTGGTGGCAAAGGGCTATAGTCAAAGAGCCGGAATCGACTATATGAGGTATTCGCTCCCGTTGCTCGTTTAGAAACTGTTCGACTAATCATTTCACTTGCGGCTCAAAACAATTGGAGGATACGACAAATGGATGTCAAATCAGCCTTCTTAAATGGAGATCTTGAAGAAGAAGTTTATATTGAGCAACCACAAGGCTACATTGTCAAGGGAGAAAAAAACAAAGTCTTGAGGTTAAAGAAGGCGCTTTATGGCTTCAAACAAGCTCCAAGAGCTTGGAATACTCGAATTGATAAGTATTTCAAGGAGAAAAACTTCATCAAGTGTCCATATGAGCATGCACTCTATATCAAAATTCAAAATGGAGATATATTGATTGAATGCTTATATGTAGATGACTTGATATTCACTGGTAACAATCCAAGCATGTTCGAGGAATTCAAGATGGAGATGAGAAAGGAGTTCGAGATGACCGACATTGGATTAATGTCTTACTATCTTGGGATTGAAGTTAATCAAGAAGATAGTGGAATCTTCATTACTCAAGAAGGCTATGCTAAGGAGGTACTTAAGAAGTTCAAGATGGATGACTCAAATCCAGTTAGCACACCAATGGAATGTGGAGCCAAGTTGTCGAAGAACGAAGAAGGAGAAAGTATGGATCCAACACTCTTTAAGAGTTTAGTTGGAAGCTTACGCTACTTGACGTGCACAAGACCTGACATCTTATATGCGGTAGGAGTTGTTAGTCGCTACATGGAGCATCCAACAACAACTCACTTCAAGGCGGCTAAGAGGATCCTTCGCTATATCAAAGGTACCATAGACTTTGGCTTGTATTACTCTGTTTCTAACGACTACAAGCTTGTTGGATATAGCGATAGCGATTAGGGTGGCGACGTAGATGATCGAAAAAGCACAAGTAGCTTTGTATTCTATGTTGGAGATACGGCTTTCACATAGATGTCAAAGAAGCAGCCGATTGTAACTCTTTCTACTTGCGAAGCAGAGTACGTAGCAGCCACTTCCTGTGTTTGCCATGCGATTTGGTTAAGGAACCTGTTAAAGGAGCTGAGTTTGGCGCAAGAGGAGTCAACAAAGATCTTTGTGGATAATAAGTCAGCTATTGCTTTGGCAAAAAACCCAGTCTTCCATGATCGAAATAAGCACATTGACACACGCTATCACTACATCAGAGAGTGTATTACCAAGAAAGAAGTGCAGTTGGAGTATGTGAAGACGAATGATCTGATATTTTCACTAAGGCACTTAAGCGTGAAGACTTTATCAAAATGAGGAGTTTGCTTGGAGTAGCAAAATCAAGTTTAAGAGGGGGTGTTGAGAGTTAAACTTGATTTTGGATCAAGTTTAATTATTAGACCAATAATCAAATATTGGGCTTGATCCATGTTCTAGAGTTTTCTCTAGAAAATATCTAACATCACCCACCTCCTTAAAATGTTCTAGAATGTGGTAGAAAATAAATATCTAGATATTTCTATGAAAATATCTACATAATTGTAGTAAAATAATGTTAGAACTCTCTAGATTTAAGATTAAATTATTCTAGATATTTTCCAGTTGTAATCAAGTTGTTCCAAGAAAAACTCTAACTAATAAAAGTTTCTACTTCCTAAATTTATATTCTCTCCCAAAATTTTCAAACACTTTCTCCACCACCTTAAAGTTTTTATTTTCAACAGGAATCTCTTATGGAAACCTTTGTCTGGAAGAACGAAAATTAGGGATTTTGATTCTGGTGAGGATTAGGGTTCTGGAAGTGAAGGTGAAGAAGAACGTAAGCGAATCACTTGGAGATTGGGTGAAAAAGATGAAGAAATAAATTAGGGTGAGAGAATAAAAGGAAGAGAGAAAGACTTTTTTGAGGATAAAGATAAGAGGCGAGGAAGAGAAATGAAGTGTCGTGATGCTCTCTATGTCCATTGATTTTAATGTAAATCATCGGTGGATAATAAAAGTAGGGTGATCCTTGCCTCCATGGCTTAGCCAATGAGAACTCACCTAGTCCTTTATTATTTGTAATTAACAAGTTTTGTTTGTTTTTTTTATCAAACGATGCAATTAAACACGTTTTGTATTGATTTTTTATTATCTGAACACGTTTGATAAAAAAAAACACGTTTTTTTTTCTTTTGAATTAGTGGAATAATTTTGCAATATGTGATAAATAAATGGAATTCAAACCATATATGCTAAAAATATTCACAAATTGTGATAATATATCTTACTTATCATCAACTTCATTTGGAAAATAGTTATATTTTGGTTTGATAGTTTTGATTTCATTTTTATGTTCTAGTATAAAGTGTAAGGGTTAGAGTTCATAGTTTAGGGTTTGGAAGTTTAGAGAACACTAAACTTATTTCGAATTTTTTTTTATCAGTGTTAGGTTTTCAAGTTTTATATTGATTATATATTATGTTTATGTTTTAGAGTATAGGACTTACAAAATGGTTATACATATAAGTGTTGGATTTTTTGGTATATCATTTGCTGTTGATGTTTAATAATTTTTAAACTTTAGTGTTTGTGATTAATGGTTAAAAGTGTAGGGGTTCTTTTAGGGTTTATGGTTTAGAAAATGGTTATACTTTTAAAAAATTTAAATTATATACCATAAATCAAAAACTCATCACTCGATAAAATTTTATTATATTTTATTGTTAATAACACAAAAAATTATATTTCAAACCCTACATTCTATATCATTATACCCTAAACCTTAAATCATTATACCGTAAACTTCAAATCATATGCCCTAAATTTTACATGAATGATCATAACTTTTACAATTTGTTTTCTTTTAAGTATTGCTTGTGTATGAATAATGTTTTTTTATTAATTTGGAATGGCAAAACGTATTTAGAGAGTGATAATACGAGGAAAAAAAATATCTTATGATGACTGAATTATAAAAAATTTAGAACGATCAAACTTGCTTGCAAACATAACAAAATCATTATTCATCTCCACATTTCAATCTGGTAAAATAGATCCATAGTATGAAACTTTCAATCAGCAAATTTTCATCCAATTCATACAATGTACCAATCAATTTAGCAAAGAAAGGTAGGTTGATTAAAGCCTAATCAAGCAAGTGACAGTTTTTGTCGGAGCAAAGTGGCAGAGGAGGAAACAACGGCGGAGGAGCTAGAGGAGATAACTTTCCGGTCCTGCCACCCGCCGGAAGTTTAGAGTTGAGCCTAATTGTCCTCGTTGCTAAAAAAAATGGATCTTCTCTTGTCCAATCGTCAAGTCTCTTCTTCTGATATTCTGTACTGTCTCGATGACTCCGCCACCGGAGACAAAACTGATTTTCAGTCTGTCAATTTATGCCCGACTTGCAAAACTGATTACGGCTTCAACCCACGCGGTGTCACTCCTCTCCAGGGAACATTCTTCGAGATCGGTCGTGTTCAATCTCCAGCCAATAATATTTCCATGTCTGCAAGGAAACATTCAAAAGACCAAAACCACAGATTCAACAACAATCTCAGTTCCAATTACATAAATAAACTCAGATCTGCCTTCAAGGTCATACTGTGAATGGCTCGAGCAAGGCTACCACCTTTGCAGAGGCGCCGGCGACGGAGAAACGACTACCCAGTTCGGATCTTCGTTACTTTATGTTGGGGATCTGGATTTCAGTGTGACGGATTCGCAGATTTTCGAAGCGTTAAGCCAATTGGGTCAACTTGGTTCGTGTTTGCAGGGATTTGGATACTACCAAATCGCTCGGCTATGGATAGGTTGATTTTTGTTCTAGATCGATCGTGCGAGAGATGGATCGAACGTGAAAGAAGAGAAAAATGAAGAGCAATTTGGGATTTCTTTTTCTATTTCAAAAGACCCTATTTTGTATCAAATCAAAATGGGTTTCATGAGAGATAAATGAATCTGGAGAAGAATGCATGAGCAGAGTGAAGGAGACGAAGAAGAGAGAATGGAGAGAGACAAAAAAGGGGGATTTCATTTTCATTCAATTAACCCTAATCTTGAAAATTTTCATTTATTTGTTTTTTATTTTTTTCTTAGTAAAAAATTTGGGTGGCAATGAAATTTTCATATTCCCGCGTAATCCTACGATGACGTTTTTACTGTCATTTATTCGATTATTAAGCAGAGGTAGAACAAAAAATTAAGCGCGAGCACAATTTTTTTGGTGTCCATCATATCATAGCGTTTGACATTTGTAAAAATGCTATGAAAAAATCACCATAAGTCAACTATAGCAAAATCATTCAAATAGCTATCCGGTATTGCTATTAATATCTTCATTTCCTGTAGTGATCATAAAGGACAGTAGAAACAACCAAAAGGGACGGTGCAATAAGATAACTTCCAAGAATGAGCGGGCAATATGAACACAAGGAGACAAGATGAAAGGTCATTGTGAGTGTAAAAATTATGGCGCTATGGAGCTACCAAGTTCTGCCTGCTAAGAATAATCGGCAGAAACAAACCAAAAAGGGAGGGGTGCAACAAGAGGACAAGAGGTCTTCCGAGGATGGGCGTGTAATATGAATACAAGGAGACATGATGAAAGCATATTGGGTGGGTAAAATTCATGGCGCTTGAAGCTACCTAGTCCTGCCTGCCAAAGAAAATATAGGAAAAATCAGTAGAAACAAACAAAAGGGACGGTGAAACACGAGAACTTCCAAGGATGAGCGGGCAATATGAACACAAGGAGATATGATGAAAGGTCATTGGGAGTGTAAAAACTATTGGCTATGGTGCTACCAACTCATGCCTGCGAAAAATATGGTAGGAAAAATCGGCAGAAACAAACCATAAAGGAAAGGGTGCAACACGAGGTCTTTCTCAGATGGTCGGGCAATACGAACACAAGGAAACAAGATGAAAGCTTACTAGGCGTATAAAAGTCATGGCGCTTTAAAGCTACCTAGTCCTCCCTGCCAAAAGATAAGGTACAAAAAATTAGTATAAACAAATAAAATGGACGGTGCATCACGAGGAATTCCAAGGATGAGCGGACAATACGAACACAAGGAGACATGATGAAAGGTCATTGGAAGTGTAAAAATCATGGCGCTACGGAGCTACCAAGTCCTATGTGCCAAGAATATGGTAGGAAAAATCGGTAGAGACAAACCAAAAAAGGAGGGCTGCAACACGAGGTCTTTCCAGGAAGGACAGGCAATAAAAATACAAGGAGACATGATTAAATCTTTTTGGGCGTGTAAAATTCATGGTACTTTGAAGCTACCTAGTCCTGCCTACCAAATATAAGGTAGGAAAAATCAGTAAAAACAAATAAAAGGGACAGTGCATCACGAGGAACTCCAAGTATGAGCGGACAATACAAACACAAGGAAACACGATGAAAGGTCATTGGGAGTGTAAAAATCATGGCGCTTTAGAGCTACCAAGTCTTGCCTGCCAAGAATATGGTAGGAGAAATCAGCAAAAACGAACAAAAAAGGGAGGGCTACAACACGAGGTCTTTCCAGGATGGGCGGGCAATACAAACACAAAGAGACATGATGGAAGCTTATTGGGCGCGTAAAATTCATGGTGCTTTGAAGCTACCTAGTCCTGCCTGCCAAAGATAAGGTACGAAAAATTGGTAGAAACAAACAAAAGGGACGGTGCAACATGAGAACTTCCAAGGATGAGCGGGCAATACGAGCATAAGGAGACATGATGAAAGGTCATTGGGAGTGTAAAAATTATGGCGCTATGGATCTACCAAGTCCTACCTGATAAGAATATGGTAGGAATAATTGGTAGAAACAAACCAAAAAAGGAGGGCTGCAACACTCACAAGGACACATTATGATAGCTTATTAGATGTGTAAAATTCATGGCACTTTGTATCTACCTTGTCCTGCCTACCAAAGATAAGGTAGGAAAAATCGGTAGAAACAAACAAAAGGGACGGTGCAACACGAAAACTTCCAAGGATGAGCTGCCAATACGAACACGAGGTGACATGATGAAAGGTCATTGGGAGTGTAAAACCTATGGGCTCTGAGGCTACCAACTCCTGCCTACCAATAATATGGTATGAATGAACCGCATAAACAAACCAAAAAGGCATGGGTGCAACACGAGGTCTTCCCAGGATGGGCGGGTAATACGAACACAAGAAGACATGATGAAAGCTTATTGGGTGTTTAAAATTCATGGCGCTTTGAAGCTACTTAGTCCTGCGTGCCAAAGATAAGGTAGGAAAAATCGGGAGAAACAAGCAAAAGGGACGGTGCAACACACGAATTACGAAGGATGAGTGGGCAATATGAACACAAGAAGACATGATGAAAGGTCATTGGGAGTGTAAAAATATGGGCTATGGAGCTGCCAACTTCTGCCTGTCAAGAATATAGTAGAAAAAATCAGCACAAACAAATCAAAAAGGAAAGGGTGCAACACGAGGACTTTCCCGGATGGACAGGTAATAAGAACACAAGGAGACATGATGATGAAAGCATATTGGGAATGTAAAATTCATGGCGCTTTGAAGCTACCTAGTCCTGCCAAAGATAAGGTAGGAAAAATCGGTAGAAACAAACAAAAGGGACGGTGCATCACGAGGACTTCCAAGGATGAGCGGATAATACGAACACAAGGAGACATGATGAAAGGTCATTGGGAGTGTAAAAATCATGGTGCTTTCATCATATTTTCCGCTCATAATGTCTCATTGTGTTCGTATTGTCCACTCATCCTTGGTAGTCCTCGTGATGCACCGTCCCTTTTGTTTGTTTCTACCGATTTTTCCTACCGTATCATTGGTAGGCAAGACTAGGTAGCTTTAAAGCGCCATGAAGTTTACACGCCCAACAAGCTTTCATCGTGTCTCCTTGTGTTCGTATTGCTCATCCATGGAAGACCTCGTGTTGCATCCATGCCTTTTTGGTTTGTTTATGCCAATTTTTCCTACCATAATCTTAGCAGGGAGGAGTTGGTAGATCCATAACCCATAACTTTTACACTCCCAATAACCTTTCATCATGTCTCCTTGTTTTTGTATTGGCCGCTCATCCTTGGAAGTCCTCGTGATGCACCGTCCCTTTTGTTTGTTTTTACTTATTTTTCCAACCTTATCTTTGGCAAGCAGTACTAGGTATCTTCAAAGCGCCATAATTTTACACGCCCAACAAGCTTTCATCATGTCTCCTTGTGTCAATATTACCGGTCAATTCAGGAAAGACCTCGTGTTACACCCTTGTCTTTTTGGTTTGTTTATGCCGATTTTTCCTACCATATTCTTGGTAGGCATTACTTGGAAGCTCCATAGCGCCATGATTTTTACACTCCTAATGACCTTTCACTATGTCTCCTTGTGTTCATATTGTCCGCACATCCTTGGAAGTCCTCGTGATGCACCATCCCTTTTGTTTGTTTCTACCGATTTTTCCTACCTTATCTTTGGCGGGTAGGACTAGGTAGCTTGAGAGCACCATGAATTTTACACACCCAATAAGCTTTCATAATGTCTCTTTGTGTTCATATTGCTCGCCCATCCTGGGAAGACCTCGTGTTGCACTCCTTTCTTTTTGGTTTGTTTCTACCGATTTTTCTTACCATATTCTTGGGAGGCAAGAGTTGGTAGCTCTATAGCGCCATGAACTTTTCCCGAACTTGAACTTTACGCATATTTTCACCTTGTAATAACCACACGATAGTTAAGTCTATTAGGGTGCTAAAATATAGAGGTCCGAGCCACGACAGTAGGAAGATCTTACCTTCATGTTTTGTGTTCTAGACATATCTTAATTCTTAATTCCCTGAAATCAATCGATCTTTATTGTTGCATGATTCTCTGCGAAACACCCTAATCCTAACGCTTTTCTCTCATTGATTTTACATCTTATTTTCTTTCGTTGCTTGCTTATTTTCCAATCACAAAAGCGACAAACATTTCTTGTTCTAGCTTAGTTTTATTCATTAGAATTTGAGTGTGGTTAAGAAGTCCTCGTGGATACGATCCCTTATCTATACTAATCGTGGTTACTGTGCACTTGCAGGTAGTTTAGTAAAGAGGTAAAACTCGACACAACATCAGCTTTCATAGTGTCTCCTTGTGTTCGTATTGCCCGTCAATCCGAGGAAGACCTCGTGTTGCATTCATGCCTTTTTTTGTTTATGCCAATTTTTTCTACCATATTCTTGGTAGACAGGAGTTGGTAGCTCCATTGCCCATAATTTTTACACTACCAATAAGTTTTCATTATGTTCATAATGCCTGCCCATCCTGGGTAGTCCTCGTGTTGCACCCCTCCCTTTTGGTTTGTTTCTGCCAATTTTCCTACCATATTCTTGGTAGGCAGGAGTTGGTAGCTCCATAGCGCATGATTTTTACACCCCCAATGACCTTTCATCATGTCTCCTTGTGTTCATATTTTCCGCTCATACTTGGAAGTCCTCGAGTTGCACCGTGCCATTTATTTGTTTCTACCGATTTTTCCGCTCATACTTGGAAGTCCTCGAGTTGCACCGTGCCATTTATTTGTTTCTACCGATTTTTCCTTTCTTATCTTTGGCAAGCAGGACATGGTAGCTTTAAAGCGCCATTAATTATGTACTCCCAATAATCTTTCATAATGTCTCCTTGTGTTCGTATTGCCCGCCTATCCAGCGAAGACCTGATGTTTCACCCCTCCCTTTTTGGTTTGTTTCTACTGAGTTTTCCTACCATATTCTTGGTAGGCACGACTTGGTAGCTCCATAGCGCCGTGATTTTTACAATGGTAATGACTTTTCATCATGTCTCCTTGTGTTTGTTGCCCGCTCATTGTTGGAATTCCTCTTGTTGCACCGTCCTTTTTGTTTGTTTTTATCGATTTTTCCTGCCCGAACGTTGGCAGGCTAGACTAGGTAGTTTCAAAGTGCCATGAATTTTAAACACCCAATAAGCTTTCATTATGTCTCCTTGTGTTCATATTGCCCGCCTATCCTGGGAAGTCCTCGTGTTGCTCCCCTCCCTTTCGGTTTGTTTTTGCCGATTTTTCCTACCATATTCTTGGTAGGGAGGACTTGGTAGCTCCATAGCGCCATGATTTTTACACTCCCAATGACATTTCATAATGTCTCCTTGTGTTCATACTGGTCGTGTGCCAGATAGATGCCAGCTTAAATCAAGGCAATTTGGAGCCAATACCGGTCGTGTTATTTGACCGACATTCCCAACCGACCTTGTAGCAACTTTTGACGTAAAAGACCCTTTTGCCTTAAAGTGAATCCTAGAAGACCCTAGACCTACATATACTTGTTTTAGCCTTTTCTTAGGGATATGCCGAAACAATAGAGTAGTTTTTATCATAAGGAGCAACCACCACGAGTTCTCTTGGTGTTCTTCATTAGCTTTGGATTTTAGAGCACTTGGTGGATGATCTCGCTTTGTATCACGATAAAGAGAAGAATCCTTTCGCTTTACTCTTTAATTCAAATTTATTTATCATGAATTCATCATCTATCTCTTGTCCTTCATGCATCATGTCCGAGTAATTCAGTAGTTAGGGTTTAGGGTTTTCAATGAGTTTCATAATTCGATAATTGATTGATGATGGTTTAGGGAATACATAAAAGTCTTCATCTTTACTTATACTCTATGCATGATTGCTTTACCGCGCATCTAGTGATCTGATCTTAGGTTTATATACTTTCCGAAAGCTTGTTATATTGCCTGAACTAGTATTTGATGTGCTAAGCGTCCTAATAATTTGAAAGGTTAGTTAAGGAGTCTAGTGAACTTTATCCGAACTTGAACTTTACGCATATTTTCACCTTGTAATAACCATACAATAGTTGAGTCTATTAGGGTGCTAAAATATAGAGGTCCGAGCAACGATAGTGGGAAGATCTTACCTTCGTGTTTTATGTTGTAGACATATCTTAATTCTTAATTCCCTAAAATCAGTCGATCTTTATTGTCGCATGTTTCTCTGCAAAATCCCCTAGTCCTAACGCTTTTCTCTCATTGATTTTACATCTTATTTTATTTCGTTGCTTGCTTAATTTTCTAATCACAAAACGACAAACATATCTTGTTCTAGCTTAGTTTTATTCTTTACAATTTGAAGTGTGGTTAAGAAGTCCTCGTGGATACGATCCCTTATCTATACTAACCGTGATTACTGTGCACTTGCAGGTAGTTTAGTGAAGAGGTAAAACTCGATACAACATCGGCTTTCATCAGGTCTCCTTGTGTATGTATTGCCCGTCCATCCGAGGAAGACCTCGTATTGCCCGTCCATGGCGTTATGCCGATTTTTCTACCATATTCTTGGTAGGCAGGACTTGGTAGCTCCATAGGGCCATGATTTTTACACTACCAATGACCTTTCATCATGTCTCATTGTGTTCATATTTCCCGCTCATCCTTGGAAGTCCTCGAGTTGCACCCTGCCATTTATTTGTTTCTACCAATTTTTCCTTCCTTATCTTTGGCAAGGAGGACATGGTAGCTTTAAAGCGCCATTAATTTTATACTCCCAATAAGCTTTCATAATGTTTCCTTGTGTTCGTATTGCCCGCCCATCCAGGGAAGACCTCATGTTGCACCCCTCCCTTTTTGGTTTGTTTCTACCGATTTTTCCTACCATATTCTTGGTAGGCACGACTTGGTAGCTCCACAACGTCATGATTTTTACACTCCCAATGACCTTTCATCATGTCTCCTTATGTTCGTATTGTCCGCTCATCCTTGGAAGTCCTCGTGATGCACCGACCCTTTTGTTTGTTTTTACCAATTTTTCCTACCTTATCTTTGGCAGGCATAACTAGGTAGCTTTAGGGAGCCATGAATTTTACATGCCCTGTAATAACCTTAGTAATAGTCAACGGTCAATGGTCAATGGTCAACGACCTGCGATTTTCAAAGTTGCGACTTCAAAGAAAACTTCTAAGGAAGAATGTGGTAGGCCAATAGAACGGCTCGTGCGGCCACGGTCTCAACCGTAGCTGCAAGGACCAGTTGGCTATGAGCCCAAGTTGGAAATCCCTTTAGGCCGGATCAAGAAATGATTTAGATCAAAGAAGATAAGCCTAAGTTAACTAGACCGCAAGCAAGACAAGCGAGTCAAGGCTCTGGATGCAGCCGCCAAGCTGTGCCAATGCTTGGGTGGAATCAAGTATCGGACCAAGGTCATCGCACTTGGGAAAAATGCTACGAGGTCCAGAGTCGAGCTTCTATTGAAAGAAAATCAGCAATGGTAGAAGAAATATCAAATCTTGGTCGGAGAAAATAGCTAAGGACTGGAGCCGTACGTGCCATGGGTAAGACGGACGTACCGTGGGTCGGAATGGATCGAGACGGTCGTGTCGCGGTAAGGAATACCATGTCGCTGATCGAAGCTCTCGTTTCATGACTCGAGACGGTCGTGTCGCGGTAAAGAATGCCTTGTCGCGGACAAGGATCATATTGTCTCGCAGTAAAGTCTTCTTGTCGCAGACAGAGATCGTAGTGTCCTGGTAAGGTCTTCGTGTCACGGTTAACTCAGATAGGCGCATGGATTGAATGATGGGCTGTGGCTGGATCTTTAGGACGGCACTGCCACGTGTTCGTCAAGCGTTGGGGAAGCACAGAATCAAGGCAATCCGCGTGCTGTTGGGAAGAGTTAATAGACAGTTTTGCCACGTGTCTTTCATGCTCTGGGCGAGACAGTTTTGCCACATGTCAGGCGCATAATGGGTAGTGGTTGGCTCAAGGGTAGGTGGCAAAACTGACCCGCCACATGTCAGTCATGCGCTAGGTGCGCTTTGGCCGAGAGAAAACCAGATTTTTCTCTATAAATAGAGCCTCCCCATTTCTCCCCATTTCCGATTTCTCTCCCTAAACTCTGTCCAAATTTTTTTTAGAGAGAAAGGTTAGGCGATTTCCACCGTAAACCGTTCTTAAGGCTATCAATTTTGGGTAAGGTTTCTTGATTCCATTTACCCTTTGCCTTTGTTCGTTTTCCCTACGTAAACTAAATAAAAACATATTCATAGATTCAATCCGTTCAAAGGCCTAGGCTAACCGTGACTCCGGGAAGCTCAATCATCCGCATTGTATCAAGGTGAGGATGGATCCGAGTGTTGATGAGTCGAGCACTCGTAGATCTCTTTATTCTCGTTTCATTATATTTCGTACAAACGCATTGGGTTGCTTGCATTCACTCTGTCGTGATAAGATTATGCTAGGGAGTGTGGATTCGAGTGTTGATGGGCCGAACACTTGTAGATTGTGTGGTTGTTGTATCTGATACATGATATGCTCATTCGTGTTGCTTGCATTCGTTTTAATGAGAAACAAAGTTGATAAGGGTGTGAATCCGAGCGTGATGACACGGACAGTAGTAGCCTTTTGCGTTTATGCGTGAGATAGCTTGCATATAACCGGCTTGTCGCATGCATTCATTACATTAGGTTGTGATGATCCGACCGGATACATGCTAGGAATCGCTACGTTGTACGGACGCTTTCATTCATCCGGCTGGGTTAAAAGATATCGCATTTTCATTCCATGATGCATGTTAGCCCCGTAGGTCATTCGCATTCGACACATGCATTATACCGGTTAGGAACCATGCGTAGATTGTTTACCGAATGCTCGCACTTGTTATGTTGAAATTACATGATTATGTGTTGTCGCATGTTGAAACCGGTTGCTTGTTGTATGACTGCTTGCCATTATATTCATGATAATGACTTAGACTTGTCGTGATGAGAATCATTATGCTTGCCTCGTTTAGAAAGATAGCCATTGTTGTGTGGTTGATTGCCGTATATGCTTGATAATGATTAGTCTTGTTGTGATAAGAATCATTCTACTTGCTCCGCTTAAGTAGGCCGTCGTTGCTGCTTGTAGTTAGATGAATGGTTATTGCCATGTGGTTGCATGTATGCCTACGCGTATTTGTTAGTCATGTTTAGGACATGCTATGAGAGTGTACAAGTAATGTTGTGAGAATACACGAAGTAATGATCATTGTGAGCATGTAGACGTAGAACATACTTAAGTGTGGGTTGTGAATAGCACTCCGACGTTCCCGAAAGATGTGGTTATCGGTATGGGAGATGCCTTGGGTTAACCTCGTAACAACGGATGTTCTAGGGTAGCTCCCTGGCTATGAGTGCACGACGGTGCATGAGTTCTGACGAGAAAGGAACTAGGATTCGTGTGCCTTTGTCGCTACGCTTCCGGGTGCTCAAGAATGGACGACAGGACTG
The DNA here is from genome assembly GCA_964056655.1 of Arabis hirsuta. Lineage (NCBI taxonomy): Eukaryota > Viridiplantae > Streptophyta > Magnoliopsida > Brassicales > Brassicaceae > Arabis > Arabis hirsuta. Next base: position 11,169,223 of record OZ053311.1, read on the forward strand.
CAAGGCCTTTGTGTTGAGATTGAATCCGAATTGCATTCATGTAAAACGTGCATTGTAGAGAGTCTAAGCTTTTGCCTTATTGATTGATTGTCTTATTGATTATTGATTACTGCTTGGTGACTTCGGGAAAATTGGACGGGATCATTTATATAGGACCGTGTAGGAGATCCTAACTCACTGAGTAATTCGATTACTCATTTCCACTCTTTTGTTGCAGGTAACCATAGTCGGAGGAAACACGTAGTGGGGCGTTGGACGATAGGGTCACCAAACTTAGGCGGTTTTGGGTGTCTTGCAAAATGATAGTGTTTACTATATAAATTTTGAAGTGGAAGATAGGTTCATCAGACTTATGCATGCGCTGGGTACACTTTGGCCGTGTTGTGGACCGAAACTCTCGTGTCGCGGACTGAAGCTCTCGTGTCACGGACCGAAGCTCTCGTGTCACGACTCGAGATAGTCGTATCGCGGACGAGGATCGTAATGTCACGGTAAAGTCTTCGTGTCGCATATATAGATTGTAGTGTCGCAGTAAGGTCTTCGTGTCACGGTTAACTCGGATAGGCGCGTGGTCCGAACGACAGGCCGTGGCTGGATCTTTAGGACGGCACTGCCACGTGTCCGTCATGCGTTGGGGAAGCATCAGAATCAAGGCAATCCACGTGCGGTTGGGAGGAGTTAATAGACAGTTTTGCCACGTCTCTTTCATGCTCTGGGCAGCATGCAGACAAAGCTGGGCGGCAAGACAGTTTTGCCACGTGTCAGGCACGTACTAGGTAGCAGTTGGCTCAAGGGTAGGCGGTAGAACTGACCTGCCACGTGTCAGTCATGCGCTGGGTGTGCTTTGGCCGAGAGAAAACCATATTTTTCTCAATAAATAGAGCCTCCTCTCCCCATTTCTCCCCATTTTCGATTTCTCCCCCTAAACAATGTCCAAATTTCTTTAGAGAGAAAGGTTAGGCGATTTCCACTGTAGACCATTCTTAAGGCTAGCAATTACCTGTAAGGTTTCTTGATTCCATTTACCCTTCGCCTTTGTTCGTTTTCCCTTTGCAAACTAAATGAAAACCTATTCGTAGATTCAATCTGTTCAAAGGCCTAGGCTAACCACTACTCCGGGAAGCTCAATCATCAGCGTTGTATCAAGGTGAGGACGGATCCGAGTGGTGAGGACGGATCCATGTATAAAACAAGTGTTTACGAAAATTTTCAAGTGATTATGATGCTAGGTCCAATCCAGACCGAACTAACCATCGGGCTTGATATGGGTTGGCAAGCTTTAGGTCAGCCGCGATGGGTGGGATGCTCTAGAATGGATGGGACCGTAGTACTTAATGGGTTTTTAAAGCTTGGTCCGTCCATTCTTGAGTGTTGCGGTAACACTCCCTTGCGGTGAGATTTCACCGCATGATCGGGGGTGTTACACGCCCAATAAGCTTTTCATCATGTCTCCTTGTGTTCATATCCCTTGCCCATCTAGGGAAGATCTCATGTTGCACCCCTCCCATTTTGGTTTGTTTCCACCAATTTTTGTTATCATATTCTTGGGAGGCAAGAGTTGGTAGCTCTATAGTGCCATGATTTTTACACTCCCAATGACCTTTAGTCATGTCTCCTTGTGTCCGTATTATCCGTTCATCCTTGGAAGTCCTCGTGATGCACCGTCCTTTTTGTTATTTCTACCGATTTTTCCTACCTTATCATTGGTAGGCAAGACAAGGTACCTTGAAAGCGCCATGAATTTTACACGCGCAATAAGCTTTCATAATGTCGCCTTGTGTTTGTATTGCTCGCCCATCCTGGAAAGACCTCGTGTTGCACCCTCCTTTTTTGGTTTGGTTCTACCAATTTTTCCTACCATATTCTTGGGAGGCTGGAGAAGGCAGCTCTATAGCGCCATTATTTTACACTTCCAATGATCTTTCATCATATCTCCTTGTGTTCGTATTGTCCGCTCATCCTAAGTCCTCGTGATGCACCATCCCTTTTGTTTGTTTCTACCAATTTTTCCTACCTTATCTTTGGGAGGCAAGACTAGGTAGCTTCTTAGCGCGATGAATTTTACACGCCCAATAAGCTTTCATAATGCTTATTTGTGTTCGTATTGCTCGCCCATCCTGGGAGGACCTCGTGTTGCACCCGTCCCGTTTTGGTTTGTTTCCACCGATTTTTCTTTCGTCCACCCATATTGGGAAGTCCTCGTGTTGCACCCCTCTCTTTTAGTTTGTTTCTGCCGATTTTTCCTACCATATCCTTGGTAGGCAGAATTTGGTAGCTCCATAGCGCCACGATTTTTACACTCCCATTGACCTTTCATCATGTCTCCTTGTGTTCATATTTCTCGCTCATCCTCGGAAGTCCTCGAATTGCACCGTCCCATTTATTTGTTTCTACCGATTTTTCATACCTTATCTTTAGCAAGCAGGATATGGAAGCTTTAAAGCGCCATTAATTTTATACTCCCAATAAGCTTTCATAATGTCTCCTTGTGTTCGTATTGTCCACCCATCCTGGGAAGTCCTATTGTTGTATCCCTCCCTTTTGGTTTGTTTCTGCCAATTTTTCCAACCACATTCTTGCTAGGCAGGATTTGGTAGCTCCATAGAGCCATGATTTTTACACTCCCAATGACCTTTCATCATGTTTCCTTATGTTCGTATTGTTCACTCTTCCTTGGAAGTCCTCGTGATGCACCATCCCTTTTGTTTGTTTCTACTGATTTTTCCTACCTTATCGTTGGTAGGCAAGACTAGGTAGCTTCGAAGCGCCATGAATTTTACATGCCTAATAAGCTTTCATCATGTCTCCGTGTGTTCGTATTGCTCGTCCATCCAGGGAAGACCTCGTGTTGCAACCATGGCTTTTTGGTTTGTTTATGCCGATTTTTCTTACGATATTCTTAGTAGGGAGGAGTTGGTAGATCCATAGCCCATAATTTTTACACTCGAAATGACCTTTCATCATGTCTCCTTGTGTTCGTATTGTCCGCTCATCCTTGGAAGTCCTCGTGATGCACAATCCCTATTGTTTGTTTTACCAATTTTTCCTACCTTTCCTTTGGCAGGCAGGACTAGGTAGCTTCAAATCGCCATGAATTTTACACGCCCAATAAGTTTTCATCATGTCTCCTTCTGTTCATATTGCCCATCCATCCAGGGAAGACCTCGTGTTGCACCCTTGGCTTTTTGGTTTGTTTATGCCGATTTTTCTTACGATATTCTTGGTAGGGAGGAGTTGGTAGATCCATAGCGCGTAATTTTTACACTCGAAATGGCCTTTCATCATGTCTCCTTGTGTTCGTATTGCCCGCTCATCCTTGGAAGTTCTCGTGTTGCACCGTACCTTTGAGGCGTGTCCTTTGCCCACATGATGCCCCCATGATGCACCATCCTTTTTGTTTGTTTCTCCCGATTTTTCCTACCTTAACTTTGGCAGGCAGCACTAGGTAGCTTCAAAGCGCCATGAGTTTTACACGCCTAATATGCTTTCATCATGTCTCCTTGTGTTCGTATTGCTCGTCCATCAAGGAAAGACCTCGTGTTGCACCCTTGGCTTTTTGGTTTGTTTATACCGATTTTTCTTACGATATTCTTGGCAGGGAGGAGTTGATAGATCCATAGCCCATAATTTTTACACTCGAAATGGCCTTTCATCATGTCTCCTTGTGTTCGTATTATCCGCTCATCCTTGGAAGTCCTCGTGATGCTCATTCCCTTTTGTTTGTTTTTACCAATTTTTCCTACCTTATCTTTGGCAGGCAGGACTAGGTAACTCCATAGCGCCATGATTTTTACACTTCCAATGACCTTTCATCAAGTCTCCTTGTGTTCATATTTCTCGCTCATCCTTGGAATTCCTCGAGTTGCACCGTCCCATTTATTTGTTTCTACCGATTTTTCCTACCTTATCTTTGGCAGGCAGGACTAGGTAACTCCATAGCGCCATAATTTTTACACTTCCAATGACCTTTCATCATGTCTCCTTGTGTTCATATTTCTCCCTCATCCTTGGAAGTCCCCGAGTTGCACCGTCCCATTTATTTGTTTCTACCGATTTATTCTATCTTATATTTAGCAAGCAGGACATGGTAGCTTTAAAGCGCCATTAATTTTATACTCCCAATAAGGTTTCATAATGTCTCCTTGTGTTCGTATTGTCCACCCATCCAGGGAAGATCTCATGTTGCATCCCTCCCTTTTTGGTATGTTTCTACAAATTTTTCCTATCATATTCTTGGTAGGCAGGACTTGGTAGCTCCATAGCGCCAAGATTTTTACACTTCCAATGACCTTTCATCAAGTCTCCTTGTGTTCATATTTCTCGCTCATCCTTGGAAGTCCTCGAGTTGCACCGTCCCATTTATTTGTTTCTACCGATTTTTTCTACCTTGTCATTAGCAAGCAGGACATTGTAGCTTTAAAGCGCCATTAATTTTATACTCCCAATAACCTTTCATAATATCTACTTGTGTTCGTATTGCCTGCCCATCCAGGGAAGACCTCATGTTGCATCCCTCCCTTTTTGTTTTGTTTCTACAAATGTTTCCTACCATATTCTTGGTAGGTACGACTTGGTAGCGCCATAGCGCCATGGTTTTTACACTCCCAATGACATTTCATCATGTTTTCTTATGTTCGTCTTGTTCGCTCTCCCTTGGAAGTCCTCGTGATGAACCATCCCTTTTGTTTGTTTCTACTGATTTTTCCTACCTTATCGTTGGTAGGCAAGACTAGGTAGCTTCGAAGCGCCATGAATTTTACACGCCCAATAAGCTTTCCTCATGTCTCCTTGTGTTCGTATTGCCCGTCCATCCAGGAAAGACCTCGTGTTGCACCCTTGCCTTTTTGGTTTGTTTATGCCGATTTTTCCTACCATATTCTTGGCAGGGAGGAGTTGGTAGATCCATAGCCCATAATTTTTACACTCCCAATGACCTTCCATCATCTCTCCTTGGGTTCGTATTGCCCGCTCATCCTTGGAAGTTCTCGTGTTGCACCGTACCTTTGGTTTGTTTCTACTAATTTTTCCTACCTTATCTTTGGAAGGCAGGACTATGGAGCTTCAAAGCGCCATGAATTTTACACGCCCAATAAGCTTTCATAATGTCTACTTAGCTTCGTATTGCTTGCCCATCCTGGGAAGACCTCGTGTTACAGCCTCCTTCTATGGTTTGTTACTACCAATTTTTCCTACCATATTCTTGGGAGGCAGGAGATGGTAGCTCTATAGCCCCATGGTTTTACACTTCCAATGAACTTTCATCATGTCTCCTTGTGTTCATATTATCCGCTCATCCTTGGAAGCCCTCATAATGCACCGTCCTTTTTGTTTGTTTCTCCCGATTTTTCCTACCTTAACTTTGGCAGGCAGCACTAGGTAGCTTCAAAGCGACATGAATTTTACACGCCTAATATGCTTTCATCATGTCTCCTTGTGTTTGTATTGCTCGTCCATCTAGGAAAGACCTCGTGTTGCACCCATGGCTTTTTGGTTTGTTTATACCGATTTTTCTTACGATATTCTTGGCAGGGAGGAGTTGATAGATCCATAGCCCATAATTTTTACACTCGAAATGGCCTTTCATCATGTCTCCTTGTGTTCGTATTATCCGCTCATCCTTGGAAGTCCTCGTGATGCTCAATCCCTTTTGTTTGTTTTTACCAATTTTTCCTACCTTATCTTTGGCAGGCAGGACTAGGTAACTCCATAGCGCCATAATTTTTACACTTCCAATGACCTTTCATCATGTCTCCTTGTGTTCATATTTCTCCCTCATCCTTGGAAGTCCCCGAGTTGCACCGTCCCATTTATTTGTTTCTACCGATTTTTCTATCTTATATTTAGCAAGCAGGACATGGTAGCTTTAAAGCGCCATTAATTTTATACTCCCAATAAGGTTTCATAATGTCTCCTTGTGTTCGTATTGCCCACCCATCCAGGGAAGATCTCATGTTGCATCCCTCCCTTTTTGGTATGTTTCTACAAATTTTTCCTATCATATTCTTGGTAGGCAGGACTTGGTAGCTCCATAGCGCCAAGATTTTTACACTTCCAATGACCTTTCATCATGTCTCCTTGTGTTCATATTTCCCGCTCATCCTTGGAAGTCCTCGAGTTGCACCGTCCCATTTATTTGTTTCCACCGATTTTTTCTACCTTATCATTAGCAAGCAGGACATTGTAGCTTTAAAGCGCCATTAATTTTATACTCCCAATAAGCTTTCATAATATCTCCTTGTGTTCGTATTGCCCGTCAATCCAGGGAAGACCTCATGTTGCATCCCTCCGTTTTCGGTATGTTTCTACAAATTTTTCCTACCATTTTTTTGATAGGTACGACTTGGTAGCGCCATAGCGCCATGATTTTTACACCCGCAATGACATTCATAATGTTTCCCTATGTTCGTATTGTTCGCTCTTCCTTGGAAGTCCTTGTGATGCACCATCACTTTTGTTTGTTTCTACTGATTCTTTCTACCTTATCTTTGATAGGCAGGACTAGGTAGTTTCAAAGCGCCATGAATTTTACACGTCCAATAAGCTTTCATCATGTCTCCATGTGTTCCAAAGCGCCATGAATTTTACACGCCCAATAAGCTTTCATCATGTCTCCATGTGTTCGTATTGTCCGTCCATCCAGGGAAGACCTCGTGTTGCACACTTGCTTTTTTAGTTTGTTTATACCGATTTTTCCTACCATATTCTTGGGAGGGAGGAGTTGGTAGATCCATAGCCCATTATTTTTACACTCCCAATGACCTTCCATCATCTCTCCTTGTGTTCGTATTGCCCGCTCATCCTTGAAAGTTCTCGTGTTGCACCGTACCTTTGGTTTGTTTACACTAATTTTTCCTACCTTATCATTGGAAGGCAAGACTAGGTAGCTTCAAAGCGCCATGAATTTTACACGCCAAATAAGCTTTCATAATGTCTCCTTGTGTTCGTATTGCTCGCTCATCCTGGGAAAACCTCGTGTTGCGGCCTCCTTTTATGGTTTGTTTCTACCAATTTTTCCTACCATATTCTTGGGAGGCAAGAGATGGTAGCTCTATAGCGCCATTATTTTACACTTCGAATGACCTTCCATCATGTCTCCTTGTGTTCATATTGTCCGCTCATCCTTGGAAGCCCTCATGATGCACCGTCCTTTTTGTTTGTTTCTCCCGATTTTTCCTACCTTAACTTTGGCAGGCAACACTAGGTAGCTTTAAAGCGCCATGAATTTTACACATCCAATAATCTTTCATCATGTCTTCTTGTGTTTGTATTGCTCGTCCCTCCCGGGAAGACCTCGTGTTGCACCCTTGGCTTTTTGGTTTGTTTATACCAATTTTTCTTACGATATTCTTGGCAGGGAGGAGTTGATAGATCCATAGCCCATAATTTTTACACCCAAAATGACCTTTCATCTTGTCTCCTTGTGTTTGTATTATCCGCTCAGCCTTGGAAGTCCTCGTGATGCTCAATCCCTTTTGTTTGTTTTTACCAATTTTACCTACCTTATCTTTGGCAGGCAGGACTAGGTAACTCCATAGAGCCATGATTTTTACACTTCCAATGAACTTTCATCATGTCTCCTTGTGTTCATATTTCCCGCTCATCCTTGGAAGTCCTCGAGTTGCACCGTCCCATTTATTTGTTTCTACCGATTTTTTCTACCTTATCTTTAGCAAGCAGGACATCGCAGCTTTAAAGCGCCATTAATTTTATACTCCCAATAAGCTTTCATAATGTCTCTTTGTGTTCGTATTGCCCGCCCATAGCGCCATGAATTTTACACTTTCAATGACCTTTCATAATGTTTCCCTATGTTCGTATTGTTCGCTCTTCCTTGGATGTCCTTGTGATGCACCATCCCTTTTGTTTGTTTCTACTGATTTTTCCTACCTTATCTTTGAAAGGCAGGACTAGGTAGCTTCAACGCGCCATGAGTTTTGACAGGCAGGACTAGGTAGTCCTCAAGTTGCACCGTCCCACTTATTTGTTTCTACAAATTTTTCCTACATTATCTTTGGCAAGCCGAACATGGAAGCTTTAAAGCGCCATTAATTTTATACTCCTAGTAATCTTTCATATTGTCTCCTTGTGTTCGTATTGCCCATCCATCCTAGGAAGTCCTCGTGTTGTACTCCTCCCTTTTGGTTTTTTTCTACCGATTTTTCCTACCATATTCTTGCTAGGCAGGACTTGGTAACTCCATAGCACCATGGTTTTACACTTCCAGTGACCTTTCATCATGTCTTCTTGTGTTCAAATTTCTCGCTCATCCTTGGAAGTCCTCGAGTTGCACCGTCCCATTTATTTGTTTCTACCGATTTTTCATACCTTATCTTCGGCAAGCACGCTATGGAAGCTTTAAAGCGCCATTAATTTTATACTCCCAATAAGCTTACATAATGTCTTCTTGTGTTCGTATTGTCCACCCATCTTGGGAAGTCCTCGTGTTGTACCCCTCCCTTTTGGTTTATTTCAGCCGATTTTTCCTATCATATTCTTGGTAGGCAGGACTTGGTGGATCCATAGCGCCATGATTTTTACACTTCCAATGACCTTTCATCATGTTTCCTTGTGTTAATATTTCCCGCTCATCCTTCGAAGTTCTCGAGTTGCATAGTCCCATTTATTTCTTTCTACCGATTTTTCCTACCTTATCTTTGGCAAGCAGGACATGGTAGCTTCAAAGCGCCATTAATTTTATACTCCAAATCAGCTTTCATAATGTCTTCTTTTGTTTTATTGCTCGCTGATCCAGAGAATACCTCATCTTGCAGCCCTCCCTTTTTGGTTTGTTTCTACAGATTTTTCCTACCATATTCTTGGTAGGTACGACTTGGTAGCTCCATAGCGCCATGATTTTTACACTCCCAATGACCTTTCATCATGTTTCCTTATGTTCGTATTGTGCGCTCTTCCTTGGAAGTCCTCGTGATGCACCATCCCTTTTGTTTGTTTCTACTAATTTTTCCTACCTAATCTTTGGCAGACAGGACTAGGTAGCTTCAAAGCACCATGAATTTGAAATGCCCATTTAGCTTTTATCATTTCTCCTTGTGTTCGTATTGCCCGTCCATATGGAGAAAACCTAGTGTTGCACCCTTGCCTATTTGGTTTGTTTCTGCCGATTTTTCCTACTTAATTCTTGGCAAGGAGGAGTTGGTAGATCCATGGCCCATAATTTTTACACTCCCAATGACCTTTCATCATGTCTCCCTGTGTTCGTATTGCCCGCTCTCCTTGGAAGTTCTCTTGTGGCACCGTGCCTTTTGTTTGTTTCTACTAATTTTTTCTACCTTAACTGAGAAAGGCACGACTAGGTAGCTTCAATGCGCCATGGATTTTACACACCCAATAAGCTTTCATAATGTCTCCTTGTGTTCGTATAGCTCGCCCATCCTGGGAAGACCTCGTGTTGCACCCCTCCCTTTTTGGATAGTTTCGATCGATTTTTCCAACCATATTCTTGGGAGGCAGGAGTTGGTAGCTCTAGAGCGCCATGATTTTTACACTCCCAATGACCTTTCATGATGTCTCTTTGTGTTCGTATTATCTGCTCATCCTTGGAAGTCCTCGTGATGCACCGTCTTTTTGGTTTGTTTCTACCGATTTTTTCTACCTTATCTTTGTCAAGCATGACTAGTTACCTTCAAAGCCCCATGAATTTTACATGCCCAATAAGTTTACATTATGTCTCCTTGTGTTCGTATTGCCCGCCCATCCAGGGAAGTCTTCTTGTTGCACCCCACCTTTTTAGTTTGTTTCTGCCGTATTTTCCTACCATATTCTTGCAGGGAAAAGCTGGTAGCTCCATAGCACCATGATTTTTACACTCCCAATGACCTTTCATCATGTCTCCTTGTTTTCATATTTCTCGCTTATCCTTGGAAGTCTTCGAGTTGCACCGTCCCATTTATTTGTTTCTACCGATTTTTCCTACCTTATGTTGGGCAAGCAGGACATGAAAGCTTTAAAGCGCCATTAATTTTATACTCCTAGTAATCTTTCATAATGTCTCCTTGTGTTTGTATTGCCCGCCCATCCTGGGAAGTCCTCGTGTAGTACCCCAACTTTTTGGTTTGTTTCTGCCGATTTTTTCTACCATATTCTTGGTAGGCAGGACTTGAAAGCTCCATAGCGCCATGATTTTTATAGTTCCAATGACCTTTCATCATGTTTCCTTGTGTTCATATTTCTCTCTCATCCCTGGAAGTCCTCGAGTTGCATCGTCCCATTTATTTGTTTCCAACGATTTTTTCTACCTTATCTTTGGCAAGCAGGACATGGCAGCTTCAAAGCGCCATTAATTTTATACGCTAAATAAGCTTTCATAATGTCTCCTTTTATTTTATTGCCGCCGATCCAGGGAAGACCTCATGTTGCACCATTCCCTTTTTGGTTTGTTTCTACCGATTTTTCCTACCATATTCTTGGTAGGTACGACTTGGTAGCTCCATAGCGCCATGAGTTTTACACTTCCAATGACCTTTCATCATGTTTCCTTATGTTAATATTGTTCGCTCTTCCTTGGAAGTCCTCGTGATGTACCATCCCTTTTGTTTGTTTCTACTATATTTTCCTACCTAATCTTTGGCAGACAGGACTAGGTAGCTTCAAAGCGCCATGAATTTGACATGCCCATTAAGCTTTCATCATTTCTCCTTATGTTCGTATTGCCCGTCCATATGGGGAAGACCTTGTGTTGCACCATTGCCTATTTGGTTTGTTTCTACCGATTTTTCCTACCAAATTCTTGGCAAGATGGAGTTGGTAAATCCATGGCCCAGAATTTTTACACTCCCAATGACCTTTCATCACGTCTCCTTGTGTTCGTATTGCCCACTCATCCTTGGAAGTTCTCGTGTTGCACCGTGCCTTTTGTTTGTTTCTACTAATTTTTCCTACTATATCTTAGGAAGGCAGGACTAGGTAGCTTCAACGCGCCATGAATTTTACACGCCCAATAAGCTTTCATAATATCTCCTTGTGTTCGTATTGCTCGCCATCCTAGGAAGACCTCGTGTTGCACCCCTCCCTTTTTGGTTTGTTTCTACCGATTTTTCCAACCATATCATTGGGAGGCAGGAGTTGGTAGCTCTATAGCGCCATGAGTTTTACACTCCGAATGACCTTTCATCATGTCTCCTTGTGTTCGTATTGTCCGCTCATCCTTGGAAGTCTTCGTGATGCACCGTCTTTTTTGTTTGTTTCTACCGATTTTTCCTACCTTAACTTTGTCAAGCAAGACTAGGTACCTTCTAAGCGCCATGAATTGGACATGCCCATTAAACTTTTATCATTTCTCCTTGTGTTCGTATTGCTCGTCCATATGGGGAAGACCTTGTGTTGCACCCTTGCCTATTTGGTTTGTTTATGCCGATTTGTCCTACCTTATTCATGGCAAGGATGATTTGGTAGATCCATGGCCCATAATTTTTACACTCCCAATGACCTTTCATCATGTCTCCTTGTGTTCGTATTGCCCAGTCATCCTTGGAAGTTCTCGTGTTGCACCGTGCCTTTTGTTTGTTTCTACTAATTTTTCCTACCTTATCTTAGGAAGGCAGGACTAGGTAGCTTCAACGCGCCATAAAATTTACACGCCTAATAAGCTTTCATAATGTCTCCTTGTGTTCGTATTGCGCGCCCATCCTGGGAAGACCTCGTGTTGCACCCCTCCCTTTTTGGTTTGTTTCTACCGATCCTTCCAACCATATTCTTGGGAGGCAGGAGTTGGTAGCTCTATAGTGCCATGAGTTTTACACTCCCAATGACCTTTCATTATGTCTCCTTGTTTTCATATTTCCCACTCATCATTGGAAGTCCTCGTGATACACCGTCCCATTTATTTGTTTATACCGATTTTTCCTACCTTATATTTGGCAAACAGGACATGAAAGCTTTAAAGCGCCATTAATTTTATACTCCTAGTAATCTTTCATAATGTCTCCTTGTGTTTATATTGCCCGCCCATCCTGGGAAGTCCTCGTGTAGTACCCCTCCCTTTTGGTTTATTTCTGTCGATTTTTTCTACCATATTCTTGGTAGGCAGGACTTGAAAGCTCCATAGCGCCATGATTTTTACAGTTCCAATGACCTTTCATCATGTTTCCATGTGTTCATATTTCTCTCTCATCCCTGGAAGTCCTCGAGTTGCATCGTCCCATTTATTTGTTTCCAACGATTTTTTCTACCTTATCTTTGGCAAGCAGGACATGGCAGCTTCAAAGCGCCATTAATTTTATACTCCAAATAAGCTTTCATAATGTCTCCTTTCGTTTTATTGCCCGCCGATCCAGGGAAGACCTCATGTTGCACCCTTCCCTTTTTGGTTTGTTTCTACCGATTTTTCCTACCATATTCTTGGTAGGTATCTCGGTAGCTCCATAGCGCCATCAGTTTTACACTTCCAATGACCTTTCATCATGTTTCCTTATGTTTATATTGTTCGCTCTTCCTTGGAAGTCCTCGTGATGTACCATCCCTTTTGTTTGTTTCTACTATATTATCCTACCTAATCTTTGGCAGACAGGACTAGGTAGCTTCAAAGCGCCATGAATTTGACATGCCCATTAAGCTTTCATCATTTCTCCTTGTGTTCGTATCGCCCGTCCATATGGCGAAGCCTTGTGTTTCACCATTGCCTATTTGGTTTGTTTCTACCGATTTTTCCTACCTAATTCTTGGCAAGATGAAGTTGGTAAATCCATGGCCCGGAATTTTTACACTCCCAATGACCTTTCATCACGTCTCCTTGTGTTTGTATTGCCCGCTCATCCTTGGAAGTTCTCGTGTTGCACCGTGCCTTTTGTTTGTTTCTACTAATTTTTCCTACCATATCTTAGGAACGCAGGACTAGGTAGCTTCAACGCGCCATGAATTTTACATGCCCAATAAGCTTTCATAATGTCTCCTTGTGTTCGTATTGCTCGCCATCCTAGGAAGACCTCGTGTTGCACCCTCCCTTTTTGGTTTGTTTCTACCGATTTTTCCAACCATATCATTGGGAGGCAGGAGTTGGTAGCTCTATAGCGCCATGAGTTTTACACTCCCAATGACCTTTCATCATGTCTCCTTGTGTTCGTATTGTCCGTTCATCCTTGGAAGTCTTCGTGATGCACTGTCTTTTTTGTTTGTTTCTACCGATTTTTCCTACCTTAACTTTGTCAAGCAAGACTAGGTACCTTCTAAGCGCCATGAATTTGACATGCCCATTAAGCTTTTATCATTTCTCCTTGTGTTCGTATTGCTCGTCCATATGGGGAAGACCTTATGTTGTACCCTTGCCTATTTGGTTTGTTTATGCCGATTTGTCCTACCTTATTCATGGCAAGGATGATTTGGTAGATCCATGGCCCATAATTTTTACACTCCCAATGACCTTTCATCATGTCTCCTTGTGTTCGTATTGCCCAGTCATCCTTGGAAGTTCTCGTGTTGCACCGTGCCTTTTGTTTGTTTCTACTAATTTTTCCTACCTTATCTTAGGAAGGCAGGACTAGGTAGCTTCAACGCGCCATAAAATTTACACGCCCAATAAGCTTTCATAATGTCTCCTTGTGTTCGTATTGCACGCCCATCCTGGGAAGACCTCGTGTTGCACCCCTCCCTTTTTGGTTTGTTTCTACCGATCCTTCCAACCATATTCTTGGGAGGCAGGAGTTGGTAGCTCTATAGTGCCATGAGTTTTACACTCCCAATGACCTTTCATTATGTCTCCTTGTTTTCATATTTCCCACTCATCTTTGGAAGTCCTCGTGATGCACCGTCCCATTTATTTGTTTCTACCGATTTTTCCTACCTTATCTTTGGCAAGCAGGACATGAAAGCTTTAAAGCGCCATTAATTTTATACTCCCAGTAAGCTTTCATATGTCTCTTTGTGTTTGTATTGCCCGCCCATCCTGGAAAGTCCTTGTGTAGTACCCCTCCCTTTTGGTATGTTTCTACCGATTTTTTCTAACATATATTCTTGGCAGGCAGGACTTGGTAGCTCCATAGCGCCATGATTTTTTACAATTCCAATAACCTTTCATCATGTCTCCTTGTGTTCATATTTCCCGCTCATCTTTGGAAGTCCTCGAGTTGCACCGTCCCATTTATTTGTTTCTACCGATTTTTCCTACCTTATCTTTGGCAAGCAGGACATGGTAGCTTCAAAGCGCCATTAATTTTAGACTCCAAATAAGTTTTCATAATGTCTCCTTTTGTTTTATTGCCCGCCGATCCAGGGGAGACCTCATGTTGCACCCCTCCTTTTTAGTAGGGAGAAGTTGGTAGCTCCATAGCGCCATGATTTTTACACTCCCAATGACCTTTCATCATGTCTCCTTGTTTTCACATTTTCCGCTCATCCTTGGAAGTCCTCGAGTTGCACCATCCCATTTATTTGTTTCTACTGATTTTTCCTACCTTATATTTGGCAAGCAGGACATGAAAGCTTTAAAGCGCCATTAATTTTATACTCCGAGTAATCTTTCATAATGTCTCCTTGTGTTTGTATTGCCCGTCCATCCAAGGAAGTCCTCATGTAGTACCCCTCCCTTTTGGTTTGTTTCTGCCGATTTTTTCTACCATATTCTTGGTAGGCAGGACTTGAAAGCTCCATGGCCCATAATTTTTACACTCCTAATGACCTTTCATCATGTCTCCTTGTGTTCGTATTACCCACACTCCTTGGAAGTTCTCATGTTGCACCGTGCCTTTTGTTTGTTTCTACTAATTTTTCCTACCTTAACTGAGAAAGGCACGACTAGGTAGTTTCAACGCGCCATGAATTTTACATGCCCAATAAGCTTTCATAATGTCTCATTGTGTTCGTACTGCTCGCCCATCCTGGGAAGACCTCGTGTTGCACCCCTCCTTTTTTGGTTTGTTTCTACCGATTTTTCCAACCATATTCTTGGGAGGCAAGAGTTGGTAGCTCTATAGCGCCATGAGTTTTACACTCCCAATGACCTTTCATCATGTCTTCTTGTGTTCGTATTGTCCACTCATCCTTGGAAGTCCTCGTGATGCACCGTCCTTTTTGTTTGTTTCTACCGATTTTTCCTACCTTAACTTTGTCAAGCAAAACTAGGTACCTTCAAAGCGCCATGAATTTTACATGCCCAATAAGCTTTCATTACGTCTTCTTGTGTTCGTATTGCCCGCCCATCCAAGGAAGTCCTCTTGTTGCACCCATCCCTTTTAGTTTGTTTCTGCCGATTTTTCCTTCCATTTCTTGGCAGGGAGAAGTTGGTAGCTCCATAGCGCCATGATTTTTACACTCCCAATGACCTTTCATCATGTCTCCTTGTTTTCATATTTCCCACTCATCCTTGAAAGTCCTCGAGTTGCACCGTCCCATTTATTTGTTTCTACCGATTTTTCATACCTTATCTTTGGCAAGAAAGATATGGAAGCTTTAAAGCGCCATGAATTTTACATGCCCAATAAGCTATCATTATGTCTCCTTGTGTTCATATTGCCCGCCCATCCAGGGAAGTTCTCTTTTTGTACCCCTCCCTTTTAGTTTGTTTCTACCGATTTTTCGTACCATCTTCTTGGCATGGAGAAGTTGGTAGCTCCATAGCGCCATGATTTTTACACTCCCAATGACCTTTCATCATGTCTCCTTGTTTTCATATTTCCCGCTCATCCTTGGAAGTCCTCGAGTTGCACCGTCCCATTTATTTGTTTCTACCAATTTTTTCTACATTATCTTTGGCAAGCAGGACAAGAATGCTTTAAAGCGCCATTAATTTTATACTCCCAGTAATCTTTCATAATGTCTCATTCCATAATGCATGGGCATGTGGTCAACACGCTCGGGCACGTCCCAGGCACAAACCTTTCTGTGGCTAACTCATGGCAGGAGCAAGCACCCTGTCCGTCACCCAGTAGGCTAGCACACTGCTTAGTCACCGACCAGCTAGCAGGCTACTGAGTCACCGAGGTGGTTACTCAGTTTTCAATGAAAACTATCCGAATGATCGAGCCGATCAACGAGTCTTTGCTTTGGCTTCTGCTTAGCAATTGTGCGGGTAATTACATTCTTCTCCCCTTAAAAGAATTCATCTCGAATTCTCAAGGGTTTGACGGTCCGGCTTCCTGAATTCCAGTAGGTTTTACAAATAGTTCTGGGTGAGAATTTCGGAACTTCTCCTCATCTTCCCAAGTTACAGCCTCACGATGTTGTTTTCCCCAAAACACTTGAACTTGTGCGATTTCTCTATTGTTTAATCTTCGAGCTCGCCTCTCACCTATCCTTACTGCTCCTTGAGGATACATAAGATTAGGTCGGAGGTCCTCTATCGATTCTGGTTTTATTGCATTTGGGTCACGGACATGTCTACGTAGCATCGATACATGGAACACTGGATATAGTCCTTTGTTCATGCGAAGGTCTAGTTTATAGGCTACTTCTCTTATTCTTTTTATGATGCACTAAGGTCCTATAAACCGAGTGACCAACTTACTTGGCTTTGCAAATCTATCCTTCCCTTTTTTAGCTTCTACTTTCAATATTACCCACTCACCGACTCTGAAAACAATTTCCCTACGGTTCTGATCAGCATACCTTTTCTATCGTTCTTGTGCCTTCTTCATATTCTCCCGTACTAGATTGATTTTATCTCGGGTCCAAATTCCTTTCGTTCTCCAAATTCCATCCAACAAATAGGGGTTCGACAAGGTCTTCCGTATAATGCTTCATAGGGTGGCATACCAATAGTAGCATGGTAGCTATTATTGTATGCGAATTCTACTAAAGGTAGATGGTTTTTCCAACTTCCTACCCAATCCAACACACACATTCGGAGTAGGTGTTCCAGAGTCCATATAGTTCTTTCTGATTGCCCGTCTGTCTCAGGATGATAAGATGTGCTCATAATCAAATTAGATCCCAAGGCTCTTTGGAAGACTCACCAAAATCGAGCTGTGAATCTTGGATCACGGTCCGATACAATACTTGATGGCACTCCATGTAACTTTACTATCTTCTTTAGATAAAAATTCTCTAAAACCTCCACATTATTGGTAATCTTTGTTGGCAGAAAATGAGCACTCTTTGTTAAGCGATTGATATACCCTATATCTTACCACTTTTACTATCTATTTTACATGGTTTTTAGATATATTAATAAAGCTTTTCGACCAAAAGAAGTAGTTTTCTCGTATTTGTAGATTTTAAGGTCTTAACAGGTTTTATCATCAAAATGATGTAAAATGGAGCAAAAGGAGTGTTATCTATGATGCAGCTACTCATTCAAGTCAAAGGAACGAAGCAAAGTCGTTTTATCTTGAAGATAATGCATATTCTCAACGGAGGAACAAATCAATTGGGAATTTAATGAAACTTGGTATGGAGATATCTCTTTGAGTTAGATTTCCAATGGAGTTGGAATTTGATCAATTGGAGCAGTACTTTAGAAGATACACTGGAAACACTAAGGACATGTCAAACTGCCTTCGAAGTGAAGTGAGTGCACAAAGGGGCCAAGCACCGGGCCGCCCATGGACCGATGATCCAGACCTTTGCCGACCTTCTAGAAGCGCCATAGAAGTCTCAAATACCGGTAATGCAGCCCGACCGGTATTGTGACCGGTATTGCCTCAGTTTCGACCAAAAAGACGTTTTAGCCCGAAGAAGACCTAGCCGACTTAAACCTCCTTAAACACCTATATATACTTGATTTTAGCCTCTCTAGGAACTTAAGCAGCCAGCCATAACAGCCTAAATCAATACCTAAACATGTATTTCGTTTTTCTCTTGTTCTAACTGCATATTTGATTCTAAAAGCCTTTAAGGATAGATTGACTTTGCCCTATTGCGAAGACATGAGATCTAACTCCTTACGCTTTGTAGATCATCAATTTATCTTTATGTTTATGTGCTTTACTCTTGCTGCTACGTGTTGCAAAACAAGTTAGAGTACTAGCTTTGATTTTTTTCTACGCACTTTCTTAATTCTATGTCTTTACATACTTAATTGTTGATAGTTTTATTCTAGAATTGATTCTTCATCTTTATTTATACTCAAAGCACGAACTGGTTTAGCTACCCAGGGGTTGATCTTAGGTTGATATACTCTCCAAAAGCTTGTTATATCTCCGGACCTAGTATTCGATGAGCTAGGCATCTTAACAATTTGATAGTTTAGTTAAGGAGTCTAGTGAACAATCAATCTTGATCATAAAGCATGTTTTCACCTTGTAATAACCTACGATAGTTGAGTCTATCAGGGTAGAAAACGTAGAAGGTTAGTTACGTCACGACAGTGGGATGACCTTACATTAGTGATATGAGTTCTAGAACAACTAGTATTAAAATCCTAAATTGATTTATTGTGTTTTGCATATGTTTTGTGAATTGCTTGATTTCTCATCTTAATTGATATATATCCCTTTACTTTATTGCTTGTTATTTGTTTCATTAAAAATTTCAAAACCAAATAATATGTTCACTTAGCTTAATTGGAATCATATAGGTTTATAGTGCATTCATCACTTAGTCCTCAGTGGATCGACCACTAAGTACTACAATTGTCTTTACTGTGCACTTGCAGTTTTCTAGGGTTATAATTTTTCAACTCGTATTGCATCATTAAAACCCTGCACATCAGCGATCTATAACAAGCCATATCATATCATTACCCATCCCTTGTGCCGTAGGCAACCCTGAAACAAAATCCATAGCAACCGCCTCCCATTTCTATTATGGGATTGGTAGGCTTTACAACAACCCTGCTAGTACTTGATGTTCTATCTTGATTTACTGACAGGTTTGGCACTGTGCTACCCATTTTGTAACATGATGTTTTAGTCCATGCCAATGGTAGTACTGATGGATATGTCGGTACATTTTAGTACTTCCCGGATGGACGCTTAGGAAGGAATGATGTGCTACCCTTAAGATTTCTTCTCGTAAACCTTGTCCTTTTGGCACCGTTATCCTTTTATTAAGAAGTAACGTTCCATCCTCGGCCAAATGATATCCACTCGCATTCGGTCTTCCTAGAACATTTAGTCCTTCCATGATTTTCTTTAGTTCCTCATCCTCTTTTTATTCGTCGAATGCGTTGGAGTAAACTTGTAGATCCAATGACTCACTAATTTCTCCTTCTAAAGCTGCTAAACTTATCTTCTTGAATTTTGTGGCTAGGGTCATTAGTTCTTTTTCCACATCAACACCTACTCTACGGCGACTCAATGCATCTGCTACTATATTCGCCTTATCTGGATGGTACACAATGTTCAAATCGTAGTCCGCGATGAATTCCATCCATCTCCTTTGTTTGAGGTTAAGGTCAGACTAAGTGAATAAATACTTAAGGCCTTTGTGATCGGTCATAATTTGCATCTTTTCTCCATAAAGGTAAGATCTCCATAACTTAAAGGCAAATACGACTGCTGCCATCTCTAAATCATGTGTGGGATAATTCTCTTCGTGTTTTCTTAACTGTCGTGATGCATAGGCAATAACCTTTTTACCTTGCATCAACACACATCATGATCCCACTCCACATGCGTCAGTGTAAACAGTGTGTGGTTGGTTTGGTTCGGGTAATGTTAAGATTGGTGTTGTGGTCAAGGCGTCTTTTAACTGACTGAATGCCTTTTTCGCTTCTTCTGTCCAATTCAAAGGTTACGGTCTTTCTAGTTAACCGAGTTAATGGTTTGGCTAAGGTAGAAAATCCCTTCACAAATTTTTGGTAGTATCCAGCTAGCCCAAGGAAACTACGAACTTCAGTGGCATTGGTAGGTTGTGGCCATTCCTTGATTGCTACAACCTTTTATGGATCGACGACAACTCCTTGTTCTGATACTCGATGTCCTAAAAACCTGTCTCTCGCTTCCAAAAGCTACATTTGCTATACTTAGCAAAAAGCCTACGCTTTTTGAGTAGATTAGAATGTCATCAATAAAAATGATAACAAACTCATCTAGGTAGTCTCGGAAGATATCATTCATTAATCTCATTAATCTTCATTACGTCCGTTACAGCAATAGGAATTTGATGCTAAATCAATCTTCGAGAACCAACTTGCTCCTTTCAGCTGATCTAGCAATTCATCAATTCTTGGCAATGAATACTTGTCCTTGATTGTGACATTGTTAATTCCACGGTAATCTATACACAACTGCATGCTTTCATCCTTTTTCTTAACAAATAAAAGTGGAGCTCCCCATGGTGATGAACTTGGATGGATAAACCCCTTTTCCATAAGGTCTGCTAACTGCTTTTTCAATTCAGCTAACTCTACTGGCGTCATTCGATATGGTTCCAATGTAATGGTAAAAAGATCATTACGTGATGGAGGTAACCTTTCCAAGGGTTTGAACACATCACTAAATTCAGCGACAATTGAAATTTTCTCGAGTTTTGGTTCTCCCTCTAAGTCTCCTCCCACAATGGTCAAGGTTACCAAGTAAACCTCTCCTTCAATAAGGGCCTTCTCTGCTCTTAAGGCCATCACAAAGGATATTATGGAGTTGGTTCTTATTCCCTAATATGTTATGGAAGTATCCCCAAGTCCCTCAAAGTCGATTCTTCCCCATCCACAATCTACATGAGCCATGTTCGATGTATATTCCTAGGATGACTTCGGAATGCTCAAACGGGGTAACTAAAAGGTTTGCTAGAAATGTATATCTTTCAATTATGATAGGAATTCCCATATAGCAACTTGTTGCATATAGATTTTGATCTCCAGGTGTTAAGATGGGCACACAAACCTTTACTATCGTAAAGATTCCCTCAAATCTCAAAGTGACCTCAGGAGTCACAAAAGTATGTGTTGCTCCTGAGTCAAACAAGACGTGTGTGGGAACTTCACAAACACGTAATGTTCCTAGATATACATAAAAGATTTCGTTTATAAAACTTATACTTTATTGACAACCATCAAACAAGTACTACAATATTTTTAACAGTAAACATTCACATAAGTTAAAACCCTTATTTACCTGAAATGAGACCTTGAGAAGGTGTTGGAGTTTCAGGTTTATCTAAGGAGTAAACGCATCCCGTGATCGATTGCCGCTTCAGTGGCGGTTCGATGGCTGGTTGTACTTCCATGGCGCGTATTGCAGGCGATCGTGGGGTTTGCCGAGGTGGATGTGTCACCGGACAGGAAGTCGCGTAATGTCCTTTTTCCCCACATGTAGTCAGGCACAGGCCTAGATTGTCCGCTGTTGGGCATGCTCGTGAGTAATGACCTCGACGGCCACACTTATAACACTCGGGCAAAGATTCCATTGTAGGAGTTCCTTGACCCGCCCGGTTTTCTCTTCCTCTTCCTCGGCTATTTGGTTGGTTTAATCCATGTCCTCGGCCTGAGTTATGTCCCCGATCTACCTGGTTCCTTGACCCTGGGCCTTGAACCCGCGGCTGCGATGACTGTTTGGCATAGAATGCCCGTTCAATCTCAATTCCCTCATGCTCTCTCAACTAACTCAAAGAGACTCTGATAGTTTATAACTAATAATCAACTCACAATCTCTGGTCTGAGTCCCCGTAAGAACTTTCTAATCACCGACGCCTCTCCGTCGGGACCGTAGTGTGCATACCGCGTTAGCTGAGTAAACTCGGCTTCATAATCTCATACATTGCGGTCTCCTTGAATTAACTCTTGGAATTGTTTTTCTAGTCGATCCTTCGCCTGTGGTGGGAAATACTTCCTCTTGAACTCCCTTCGAAAAGCGATCCATGTTGGATCCACTACTCCATAATGGTTCCTAATGCTACTCCACCAGTTTGCTACGTCCTTCATCAAATAAGGTACAGCAACATCCCTCTTAAAGCAATCCGAACAACGTGTTGCATCAAAGTTCCTTTCTATGTGGTGCAACCATGCATCCGCCTCAAAAAGATCATTACCTCCAAAGAACCGTCTTCTACCCAGGTTCTTCATCATCATCACCATTTTAAGAAAATCTAGTGGTGACGGTGGTGGATCATGTTGTTGTACTCTCGTTGTCGCTTGTGGATCCCCTAGTCGGCCAACCAACTCATGAACCAACTCCATCAAATGGTCCTTGGTGCTCCTCGGCTCCGGCTGAGTCCCACTTGGACCTGCTCTCTAGGAAGATCAGGAAAGTCTCGGTAAACTCTATGACGATCCTCAGGTTCTTCTGGCTCCTCCACATGTCCATGGTAAGTTACTGATGGGCTTCCCGAGGATAAAGATCCCTCGTACCCCGACCTACTAGGTTCCCCATAGCTAGTATCATGTCACCTATAAACCTCTATAGGCCATGACTCAATCGATTCTGATGACTCGATAGATAACCATCCTGCGTGTCGTGATACCTCAGGTCCAGGATCACTAATGTCTCTCAGTCCTAACTCTGATGTTGAATGAGGAGAGTTCTCTGTCGTATACTCTGAAAACTGCTCCGCGGATGATTCTTCTGAAGGATCAGATTCAACGGAATTATATGAGTCGTTATCAGATGGTGGTGGAGGACGACCGTAGTAACGCTCAGGATATCGGTAATCAGGCTGTCCATGCCCAGGAGGTGGTCTCCATGGACGTCCCCCCCCCCCCCCCTCATAAGCCTCGGTGGCCCTGCGTGAATATGCTGGTGCCGCGGATGAAGCCAACGTGGTGGCGATACCATCTGCGCCAAAAAATTCAGGTAAGAACCCAACTTATTTTTAAAGCAAAGAAACATATCCAGTTTATCCTAATTGCCTTTTGCAACATATTTGACTCGATAAATCAATTGAAAACCAAGTCTCATTCAAGCATCGTAAAAACTATGCTCTGATACCATTTTTGCAACGTCCCCGATCATTTGTAGACCGGGAACGCCACTGATGAACACTTAAATGTCCGATCAGAGGTTCTTGGAACACATCCAAATCCCCTAGACAAGACTTCTAAGCGTCCATCCCCATTGAATACACCTCAAGGCTTACCAACCCAAGACATACACGATGGTTAGTTCGTCCAAACAAAGACTTGTATCACATGAAACCCGAATTTATGCAAACTCAATTTTATATACAATTTATACATAAGTTTCAAACGTGATACAAGCATATACAATCGTGAGTCTAACACTCCAAATCAATCATGTACACAATAAATATTATTCATTTACAAAAGGCAAGGAAATCTACTGCTGGATTTGCTAGCGTTCCTTTGGCTCCCGTTGGTCTACCCGCAAATGGTTACCTGCAACACAAGTAGAGTCGTGAGCACTAGTTGCTCAGTGAGTCTGGGCTCCCCTAACATTCGGTAATCCATTCCCAACCAAACCCAAAATAACAATCAACACACAAGCATGCAAATCTAACGAAAGAAAAAAATGCGATAAGTTATGCAATGTCATTATAATTTCAATAAAGCCTTTCATGTAGACTATTTCCCTTCATGTCAAATCACAAGGTATCCTTCAGTCCAAAGCCACAAAGGCTAAGGACTTAAGATCCTTCATCGTTCCAATGGCCTTATGTGTATAAGGATCCGCACCGGAAATTCTGCATCGTCATGCAGTACACGGCCAAAGGCGGTGTCTTTATGTACTTAAGCTAATACTCAGCGTACTAACTAAGTCATGGCCTCAAGGGAACGTCTTACCGTGATTATCATAATTTATAAGTTTTACGAACAATTTAAGTTATAAGAAAGCTTATAAATATACATCAACAATCCAACTTAGTAATTTCATATGCTAACGCTTTTAAGCACTACTTAGCAAATATACTAATCACGCAGCAACGAACCTCACTTGCAAATTAATTAAACACGCAACAAACATCACCGAGACTCACCTTTAACTTAGTGAACGATCGTGGTTTTGCCCAAAGTTTCATGTTCTCAATTTGCCTTAGACTTCTACGAATGGTTTTTTCTTAGCCTTTGAGCTAAAAATCTGTTCCAAAGGTTCACGGATAACAAAGGCAAGATTTAGAGTTTTCGCATGGAAAATTAGATGGAAAAGCCCACGGATCATACCTAATTTAGAACGGAACGTGTCGCAGACTTTCTCTAGATCTTTCGGAGCTCAGCCAAAATTGAACCTACGAATTTGAGATGGGTCGAGCCATCGGATCAAGAAACTAAGATTAGAATCATGATCAGCACGAAAATCACTTTGAAAATGCTAAGGTTTGATCAAAGGAAACTTACCCTAAGTTTTCACGGAAGAGTCCTAAAGAATGGACTGATGGAACAGACTGATCGGATGCGATCGTGGTAAGGGTCGCGATAATGCTAATACGGATTGAACAGAATGGGCAGGCAAACGAGCTGAACTGATTATGATCAGGTCAAGGAAGAAAATTTTCATGTCTCGTGCTTACTAAGTCGGGTCGGCCTTTAAATAGGTGCGCCCAAGCAGGTGAAGCAGCTGGACAGCTCGCGGCCACTTGCCCAAGTTGTCCCACCCATCACTGCCCGAGACGCAACACATGTCAGTGAACGTGCCCTTGTCCAGGCGTGTGCGCAACCCGCACGGGCGTGTGGTCAACACACTAGGGCACGTCCCAGGCACAAATCTTTTTGTGGCCAACTCATGGCAGGAGCAAGCACCCTGCCTGTCACCCAGCTGGCTAGCACACTACTTAGTCACCGGCCAGCGAGCAGGCTGCTGAGTCACCGAGGTGCTTACTGGGTTTTCAACGAAAACTATCCGAATGATCGAGCCGATCAACGAGTCTTTGCCTTGGCTTCTCCTTAGCCATTGTGCGGGTCATTACACTAACAATCTCCCGCTTTTTACTTGAGTATGACAATCCAAGCAACCTGCACAAGGAGCAAACTAACATACACCAGAGTACATTCCACACACTCCAGACATCATAACAACAGTCCTCACATTGATAATAGAGCATGACTGATAAACAAGGTTCCAAACATAATTATACAGACCCAACAGAGTTATGTGCAAAGCACAAGTTCACTATCCAAAAACCTAGGTGGTCTCTAACACAGCAAAAAGACCACCCTATCATTCTTCTGATCTTGGCCACGTCCTCGAGTGCATCATGAGTATGAAACACAGAACTGTGGAGGTCATACGGTGGGTGCGGCATCTGGAAGAGATCGTTGAGAATCCGCAGAGTGAATTCAAACATGGTGCTCCGGACATAACTCAATATCTCCAATGTTAGCATAGAATTCTTTGACAATCTCTCCTACATACGGTCCTACTTCAACTACACTAGGAAGAAGGCCAGACGACTCCAGGATGTTTTGAACAAGCTTGGACTCCGGTTTTCCCAAAGGCAACGAACTCATATCTATGAACGTCCGGCCAGAGAAGGAGGCATACTTCCAAACAGCAGCAATAGTAACAAGACGATCAGTGTATGGAGTCCAGGGACACGCTTTGAGCAATGGATGCTTGTGGTAACACAAGACAATTCGAAAGTAATAAAACAATCTTTAATTTGAAAGTAACAAAAAAAATTTTAATCCATGTTTCATTTATAAAAATTGTGATTATATATTTTAATGTTTTAAAATATTAAATAATTTATTTGTCTTAAAAATTATACTTAAGATATTCGGACAAGCCAAGTTTAACATAATTTATATGTATGATATAATGTATTAACGACAAGGTTGAAACTGCAAAATCAATAGAAATGAGGAAATGATTAGAAAATACAAAATCTTACTTGGTTATTGTGATAGAAAATCGAATCTAAAGACCAAATCCAAAGATCAATTCAATTGCTTAATTTTCGGTGACTAGATGAATTTGAAAATCGACAAGTTGACTAGATGAATACCCGCGCATACGCGCGAGATTTTATTTCATTTAGGATGTTTAAATTTACCATTCGATAATATAAATAAACTATAAAATTTGAGAGACCTCCAAATCCATAAATCCTTAGCATCCACCATACATCTGGAAGGAAAATCAAATTTTCGTGAACATTGAATATGCTTCAGTTATATATCCTCAAAATGCTTTTAACATAGAAGTGGAACTCATCAAGATAGTGTCCATTGTAGGTGATGTTACCTGTTTTCAATATTTACAAACATCCAAAAAGATAGAGTTTTAGAGGATCTGATAAAAAACCAGTAAGAGACATGATACATCTATGAGCTTAGTAAATAACTTTATTGTACGTTTGAGTGTAACTGACTTGACGCACCTAAAAATCACATATTAGTATGGTAAACATAAGCCATTGTACAACCACTCTTATACGTCATATTCATCAGCACCTATAACTACAACCATTACCATCGACCTCGCTATGTAGGCCTCCATGGACTCTTAGGATGCCTATTTATCTGAGACTATTTTTAAAAAGAGTCTACAAAAGACAGTAATGCAAGTAGAAGAGCAGAATGTTTTACCCCAAAAATCGGAATATCCAATAGAATTACCCCAAGAGTTTACTTGTTAATTTTCTGGTAGTCCAAGTTCACTTGGTCCACCAGTGTGTTTTGTAGGGTTTATTGGACTTGCGCCGGTTCGACCACAATCACTGATATATGAGAATCATACTATGTGGAGCTGCAAAACTGAAATTCATTAGACGAAAATCCAGACTGGTAAAATGGCAAGACGACCAGTCAAACCCCAAGCAAACATCATGAACCTTTCATATAAGATAAACAACAATAATAGTACCTTGTGTCTTTCTTTTTCCTCCCTCCACCCTACATCAATACCTCTGATTCCATGCCTTGTCTCTTACTATGGAGCAAGAAAAGTGTTAGCGGCAGAAGAATGAGAGAAATGAGAAACATAGGACTCATTTCATGTAACAACTATTATGTAGTCTCCATTTCTGCAACATCCTCGATCCAAACACTACCAAGTAAAGCAAATGTTTCTTTTCTATTTGGGGTTATTATCTCAGCAATTGGCAATAATCTCTCTTTGCAATTACAAACCATAGTCATAAATGAACACAACCTAGTCAAACATGGAACACTCTGGAAGAAAAATCAACTTTTAGTACTAGTCACTTGATAATGGTAAGCACGTTACGACATACATTACTCACCGTAGCTTAAAATCTTAAAATCTCAACAACTTATTTTGTTAGATCCGTGTCCTCTTGGCCTGCTAAGAACGATGATATTTCTTGAAAGGCTTCCATTGAAAACAGAGTAAAACTTTGACTTACACATCTGAAAAGGCCATGTCACCATATTATAAGACGAGAAACTCAAAAGGAAAAAGATTACTTGCTGCTATATAATCTCCCTGCATGTGGTCATCGTATTATTTGTGTAGAAGACCATAAAATTAACCTTACCAAGTGTAATTTGAACTTCAAACCCATATAAATCGTGTTAATGGATCATCTATTGGTTATTGAGCCCCCCAACACATTAATCATCATTAACCAGGTCCAAAACTGCAACTTATAAATAAAAGATAATCAACAATATTGAGTAGAAAAATCTAAGCTACAGGTTCTTTACTTTTTAACACAATTTTAAGGAATCAATTTCTTTACTTTTTCTGCATTAAAACACAAAACAAAACTCAGAGGAAAATGTGAGTTTAAATGAGCTAAACAATTCATAAAGGTTCACCTAAAGATTTGAGATAATAGAAGATAATAGAAGAACCATGCAGAACATGCCCACTTGTAGATATCATCACATGATCAACAAGTAAAGCTTCCTTAAGAAAAACGAACTATATAAGCATTAAAAACACACACTTTCAAATATGTATTTAGAACCAATGAGGTGTTTTAGTATATACCACGAGCTGGAACATACGAGAGATTTTAGAGAATAACCTCCGGAGGAGGAAGCATCCCAGTCTTCACCTGACAAGTTTAATACTTGAATTAATCACCATAATAGACAGATAAGAGAAAGAGAGTACTATGAAGAAAAGCTTTCAGCGTCGAATTTGAAGTGATAGAGGAAAGATTTCAATTGCTCGGAGGCGAAATCCAGAGGAAATGGTTTGAGATAATGGCTAAGTGGCTAGTTCCATTCTTGTAACCGACCTAATGGTCTAAAGAGAAAAATTTTTGTTTCTTCTAAGAAAGTTATTATGGACTCCATATCTCTTCCACAACTACCTCTCCTAACAAGAATGGAACTGTGGTAGAAGCTTAAGGTGTAAAAACGTGTTCTTTAGACCTCTTAATGGTCTATGGAAATCACTTTTTAATCATGGGTCATGCTAAAGCGAAAAATAAGTTAAATAACTACTAACTCCATGTTGGGGTCGGATTTCACCCGCTCAATGTTGAAGTCCAAAGTTATGCAAGCGCAGCGCATAGACACGAAATCTCATTAATGTACAGATGTTATATGATTCTCCCAAGTCATTTCCTAAATAGAAGATGAAGTCTTTCTTCTTTCCTAAGTCTTCTCTGTCCAAGAAGGGAGCCTTCTGAGTCCTCTCTACTCGCAGCAGAAGTCAGGAGTGCAGAACCGACACCGTGCTAACAAGGTCACACTGCCAGCAATGTCACACTGCTAGCGATGTCGCATTGCCAGTGAAGAGCAGTGCCAGCGAAGTGCAGTGCCAACGAAGAGCAGTGCCAGCGAAGAGCAGTGCCAGCGAAGTGCAGTGCCAGCGAAGAGTAGTGCCAGCGAAGTGCAGTGCCAGCGAAGTGCAGAGCCAGCGATATCACACTACCAGCGATGTCATAGTGCCAGCGATGACACAGTGCCAACAACGACAGTGGCCACCGAAGACCTACCAGAGTAACGACAAAGGCCAGAAGGTTCCGTGCGCTAAAGCCCGGTCCAATAGCGAAGCCTAATTTGACACAACCGATGTAAGGAAAAGGAAATTCGCGAAGACTTAAGAAAGTGAAGATTATCTTTAAGAAATATGTCTAGCCGACTTAGGGAGCTATATATATCAATGTACAAACCCTTGTAAAAGGGATCGACAGCTTTATTTACAAAAACATATACAGTAATAACAAACGCTTCTCTTTGCTCATCATTTCTTTCGTAACTTAACCTAGAAATCTATGTTTCCTCACAAAACCCTTACAAATCTAATTTTGCTAGTTTCGACTCCCACACTCCACAATTTGTCACATTCTGTTTGACTCCCAGCAAAAGTCGATAGATAACATGGGTCATGCTATCCACCTTGGCGAGTTTTGAATTCAATAAAACTCCCAGGTCACTTAGACTAATCGTTGTTCAAATAACATATATAGTTATTAAATAAACTATATATGAAAGTAAACACGAAAATTAAATAACTGTTACATATGAAAGAATGATTAGTTCTAACCCCTTGTTTTCAAGTACATTGATGGTTTACTCAAGTTTCTAAATTGATCCATCTGATAGCTTCACTTCTTCTCTCTGATCGGCATATATCTTTCTTGATTCAGTAATCTGTGAGAAGAAGAAAAAGTATCGATAGTGGGAAATAGAGTGTTGTACTATGTGATGCTTCTTCGCATGTCACACGTGCATAAAAAATGTATATAAATGTGATATTGCTTGATCTTAGCTCATGTATATGAAGTACATAATTAGTTCTATGTACCATAGTTTCTCTCAATAGTTGAACAACAAGGATGGTTGATGCTCCCAGCGTTTGCCAGTGACAAATTGCCACCAATAGTACATGGTATCTGACTATCTTCTTGACCTCCAAAAGCACCAGCAGTCGTCTGCAAACTTCGTCATTTGAAAAAGTAAGAATTGGATTTTAACAGCTTCAGTTGCCTATATTGTATTAAAGCAAAAAGTTGTAACATTATTCAGATGCAAAAGTGATTAAAATCCAAAAATATGTACGCGAAAGCTATGATTGTTTAATTGACTCATGCGTTTGAGTTTACATGTGAAAAACATACCTTATATCAAAAAACAAAACATTTCTAATGTCTGCAAAAAGTAAATCCAAATAAATATTCATCGCAATATCCAGGAACGCACACATTGAATAAATTAAAAAGTTAAGCCTTTGAATACTTCTCAGAAGCATGGCGTCGACAAATAACTCGAAATAGATGTTCAAACCAAATGTAAATCACCAGAAGCAAGTATAAATGGTTATATACATAAATGAAAATTGTAACATTGTGCGAATGCGAATAGCTATACCATAATCAGACCGAGGGGGAGAAGAAGTTCTTGATTCGAATGCAACATTTTTGAGTCGCATTGATTCGTTTTGAAGAACATGTGATAAATATCCTACACAAATAAATTTTCGATAAACAGATCTTATGAATCATTATGAATAGTGTACTGAAGAAATTTTTGATTTGATAATTATTGATAACATAACAATTTTCAGGAAATAGTAATTGAGGATCTTACTGGGATCTTGTTCGGCTCAAAATATATGGAAGCATTCTTTCATGTCATCTTCCTTAGCCACTAAGATAAACTCTGTAATGCCCGCGAACCAAAATTTAGGAATTTTGGTCGTGCGTCGATCGACACAGGTGTGTGTTATGAATCGAACCGTCATGTTCAGTTTTTAATCGTTCGGTTTGCGGTTCGGTTAAAGGAGCCCTAGGGTTCGACTATTTAAGTCGAGGGGCCGTCTTTGGTCGCGTCTTGATTTTCTCGTGTTCTTGATCCTAAAAGCGTGTTCTAGTGATCGGTGAGGCTTTAGAATCGAATCAGGAGCGTGTTCTTCGCAAGGAAGAAGGGGAATTTGGTTCTAGGGAGTGTAGTCTCTGATTTGTCGTGTTCTTCGTGTTCTTATCCCCAATTTCATTCCAAAATCAAGGTGAATGCGTGAGCATGGCTTATATGGGTAATTGGAATGCCATAATACGTTTGATTGAGGTTTGGATTAATAGGATAATGATTGCTTGTGTGTTTGGATGAGTTTTCGTGTTTGTGTTGATGATTTTTATGCAGGAGATCGATACGTCGAAGTCTTGTAGCGAGCCATGAGAGGGTAGGCTCATTTCCTCGATTCTGTGATGTGTGTCAATCAATGCAGGTGCAGTGCATCGATCGACACCAGGGTGGCGTCGATCGATGCACGGTCTGTTGTTCGCATTCTCGTTTGATTATTCGTGTTATGCTTTGTTGATTGTGTCATTTCTCTATCCATGTTTGTATAGCCGGTAGATGGAATGACCGTCTCACTAAGTATTTGTGATAATACACAATTTGTGATAATACTCATGCATCTTGTTTATCCATGTGATGTAGGTAAAGAAAAGATGTGATCGTGGAATCATGGCTGGGAAGAAGAGATGATCTAGAGTCTCGTTTGTTTGCTGTTATTGGATCGTTTAGAACTGTTAGGTTGATGGTTTTATTGGATTACTTGAATTGGATTGTTGGTTCACTATTTAATGGATAATTTGTTGAGTTGATTTCCGTTGGGTATGTTTGAGTTGATTGTTGAATTGAGGTGTGTGAATTTGCATGTTAAGAATTAGTATTTATGGGTATATTAATTTGACGCTATATACAAAAAAAATGGGTCGGGGTTGCTTCAGTTTGGTAGTAGAACCCGTACGGTTTTAGAGTGGGTGAACTTAATTGATTATGAGGATTTAGTCAAATGTTGTGCAAATTGTGATCGAATTGATTTTGAGGGAACAATAATGTTTTTGCTGATGCGGGTAAAGTAAACTCAATGTTTTACTATCGGGACATGCAAAGAAGACTTGTTGAGTTTGTGAAAAAGCGAGTTATGCTTCTGGAGAAGGCATTGAATTATGAATATGCAGAGGAATTTTATGTATGTTTTGTGCAGTCTGCAATGTCTGTACTTATTCACGTGTCTTGTGCCGCATTATTCAAGTTTTATTTAATCTCTGGTTACAGGGACTTGGCGGCTCATCATCTATGCCTAGTGAAGAACCATAAGTTGAAGCAAAGGTCACTGAGACAGTGGGGGTGGGCTTTATTGAGGTTGATGATGAAATGCTTGATGGACTTCCTAAGACTGATCCCATCAGTGAGCTCCATCACTAGTTTCTCGAATTAACGAATTATTGGTTCTAATGGTGACTCTTATCTCTCTACAGCTTCTAAAGAAATTATGGTGGCTGCTGTTGACAACAACCAAGAGGGGGTTGAAATAGCTCAACTTTTTGACAAGGTAAGCTTTCGTTTTTTTCTCTTTGGTGGAAACTAGCTCTGATATGATCCTAGATAGGATGAAGAACTTGGAACATGAAAATGAGCTTGAACCCTTGGAGAAGCAAGAAGGAAAGGAGCAACTTGAACGAGAGGAGCAGCATGAACCCGAGGATGAGCTTGTAGCTGAAGATGTTCTAGTGAAGAAGTTAATCAAACCACCTTAGTTTTGATTCAAGCACAAGATTAACATGTGGGTTTGTGGATCATTTTGTGCTCTTTTTCCCTCTCTTTGGTTTTGTCCTAGTGGGTTTTCCAAAAGAGATTTTTAACGAGGCAAGTGATTCACAATACAATTGCCCAAATGTTGATCTGATACAGGCCCATTTCTTTTCTTAATCTCGGCCTGGATGAATAAAAGTTGGGTTTTCAAACTTAAAATTCTGTTTTAATGTTTTAGCCTTTGGAACTTGGGCCAAGACTAAAACCCTAAGCCCCTTTCGTTTTCTCTTCTCTATTTACACTTATGTACTCTCTTTTGATAAAAAACGTTTTCTAAAGAAGATCATCTTGTTAGTGTTTAATATCCAGCAAAAACAGTTTGATCTCTTTGGTGCGTAATATCCATAGAGTCGATCAAAGGAATATCAGGAGCCTTCCGCATCTCCTGTGCGACCATTAGACCATTAGATCCACAACCCTTGTCTTTGAAGCTTCACGGTTTCATAGCAGCAAGGCCTATCAATTTTCTCAACTTAAGAGTGCCGATCTAGGGAGGATCTCATCAAGTGGTATCAGAGGACAATCTGAAAGTTTAGTTTTCTGTTTCTTTCATTTTCTCACCTATTCACCTTCTGATTTCTCTCTAGATCAAATTGATTATAGTTCTAAGTTGCGTGGAGTTGTTTTCTGTTAATCTACATGTCGATTTGAGTTATAGGTTGTTCAAAGATTTTTGTGGATTTCTGAAATCGTCTCTTCATCTTCTATTGACCTAGATCAAACGTTAAGGTTTTGAAATTGTTATGAATAAGTTTGTATCATATTATTGATTTGATTATCCTCTGTTAGGACATGGCGATTTGTGTGTTTTTGTTTCAGGAAAGATGTCTGAACAAGGAGTTTATTCTGACCAGAGCATATATGATGAGGAAGATGCTTACATGGAGGAGTTATGTTCTGAAAGTGAAGAAGGCTATGGTCGTGAATCAGACAGAGAAGAACTTGAATATGAACCACCAGATTTTATTCAATACCACTCAAGCCAGCAAAAGTGGTATGAAGAAGAATTGGAAGGCCGTGGAGAGAGAATTTTCAAGCAGATTCCAAAGCATAAAGAGGCACAATACGTGAGGCAACAAGATAAGCCTAATTGGAGAGGCAAATCTGCTAGAGAAGAAGTAGAACATGACTCCTACATCCATGATGAGAAGGTAAGTTCTAAGCAAGCTAGACCGCTTCTGTAACGCCCGTGAACCAAAATGTGTATTTTTGGTTGGTTAGTCGATCAACACAATGTGTGTGTGTGTGTCGATCAACACACGTGGTTGGACTCTGGGTGTTCCGTCAATCGACACAAGTGATGTGCATCGATCGACGCAAGTTGAAATCGAACCGACAAGTTCGGTTCTTGATCGCTTGGTTTGGTGTCCGGTTTAGGGAACCCTAGGGCATGATATAAAAACGCATGGAGATGTTTTTTGCAGCCGATTTTGGAGAGGAAAAGAAGAGGATTTCGTAGGTTGTGAGAGAGAAGAAGAGATTGTTACTTTGAAAATAGTTCTGTCCGATTTTAGAAGGGGAGACGAACGGCTGGGAAGATCGGATCGGATTGGAGCTAAACTTCTGGTAAGTTCTCCACTCTCGTATCTAGCTTTGGGGGAAATCGGT
Organism: Arabis hirsuta; assembly: GCA_964056655.1. NCBI lineage: Eukaryota > Viridiplantae > Streptophyta > Magnoliopsida > Brassicales > Brassicaceae > Arabis > Arabis hirsuta. The sequence goes on from OZ053311.1 coordinate 11,203,070, forward strand.
TTGTCATTTGGATTAGTATTCCGAGAGTTATCCACGTTTTATTAAGAGATGTTTCTGGGTCTGCGATCAGTCCATTTCGAGGGAGGATTCTCGTCGAACCAGAAGGACTTAGGAGACGATCCGCCTATCTGTGGAAAGCTCTCTGTCTAGTTTTCAGAACAGGTTTTCGATCCTGTTTCCAATGTAATCTCCGTTCTCTGTGTTCTTTAGATGTCAACGTGTCGTTCATGTTTTCTGAGACTGGAATTTCCTGTTTCCAGTTCCGAGTAACGAACTTGCGGGCTGTTTTCCCGTTGTTCTGTAAGGACCCAGAAGATGATCTAGTTATCATTGGAAAGCCCCGAGTCTTAACTTGCCAGAGCCACCGAGTTCAGTTTAATCTGAAATTTTAAACGCGTGTTATAACCATTTTTTCTAAGATGAGTGCGTGACCATGGTTTATCTAGGTAAAGGAATTGATGGAATATGAATGTTTGCTGTTGTTTGGATTAGACTATGTGTGTTTTGTTGATGGATTCGTGCAGGAGATCGATGAATCGCTTTGGATTCGAGCCATGAGAGGATAGGCTCGATCCTCACGATCTGCAGCGACGCGTCGATCGACACAATTGCTTTGCCTCGATCGACACCAAGGTGGTGTATCGATCGACGCAGTTGCAGTGCATCGATCGACACCTAGTGGTTGTGTCGATCGACGCAACTCTTCTAGACTGATTCATGTTGCTTGTTCGTGCATGTATTGTTGTTTGCTCATCATGATATTGTATATTTTGCTTATGCCTATGTGTATAACCAAGTAGATGGGATGATCGTCTCACTGAGTATTTGTGATAATACTCACGCATTTCGTTTTGCCATGTGATGTAGATAAAGAGAAAATGTGATCGTGGAATTGTGGCCGGGAAGAGAGGATGATCTAGCGGCTCGATTGTTGCTAGCTATTGTGTTAGAATGGCTAGGTTGTTGGATTGTCGTTAGATTGGAATGGTTTAGTGTAGAATTGATTGGATATTATTGCACTTGTCTGAACTATTGAAATGATTGGTTTATTGTTTTAACTGCTTTCTGTTCCGCTGTCTTAATGTGATTGAATTGACTGGAAGTTGAGAGTTAATGTTTATGGGGACATTAATTCGATTCCAATGTTGATTAAAAATGAAAAAATAAAGGGTCGGGTTGTTTCAGTTTTGTATCAGAGCCCTAGCGGTTCTAGGGCAGGTGCACTTAATTGATTGATTATGTGAGTTAGTCGATTGATTGTTGTGTGGGTTTGGAGTCTTAGATCATCTTCTCCGAGCCTTCAATGAGATTCCACGGTATGTTGTGTTTGACTGGCTTCTAGTATTCTTAGTTTCTGCTTTTGGTAGTGAAGAGAAATGGTAAAAGGTACTAGAGTTTCTGCTATTGGTAGGACAGAGTGCGACGGCTAAAGGTCTTGGAGGCCGGAGAGGCCATGGTGGTTGTGGACATGGACACGGGCGATGACTTGTGAGTGAGTCTGCTGCCGCAAGTGTTGTCTAGGAGACCACGCAGGAGCAGGTGGCTGATTCGCAGACGTATCCGGAGAGATCCGTGGGTGTGGCCACTGCGAGTACCAGTGTGAGGATTGGTGGAACTAGTGAGGGTCCCGGAGTGGTGGGCGATGCGGTGGCCCCAGGTGGGGGTGCTGCCATAGGTGTTGCCTAGGATCGTGAGGATCGTTTGGCGGATCTGCTACTGATGATTTTGGAGCCGTTACCGGGAGGGGTACCGGCTCAGGGTCAGGCTTCTGGTGTACAGCCTAGTGTGGCTGGTGTGCAGTCGGGTGTGGCTGGTGTGCAGCCGGGATGGGCTGGGGTGCAGCCGAGGGTTGCGGTTGCAGATGAGCTTCCATCTTATCTTGGGAGGATGGAGCACATGCAGAAGATGCGTATTCCTTATAATTTGGAGACCAAGTGAGGTAGTTCTAGTCAGAGATGCTATAGGCGTTAAGAATTGATTTCTCTAGGGAATGAGGATTTTCTCGAATAACTCATTTGGAGATGAGGATTTCTCCAGGAGGGATGAAGATTTCCCATAGTAATACTGAGAGAAGAGTATTTTTCTCGATGGGATGAGGATTTCCCTGTGGTTGTTACTGTGGATGAGGATTTCCCTTAGTAATACTACGAGATGAGTACTTCTCTGGAGGGGATGAGGATTTCCCCTGTATACTGCTAGCTCAACGGACGGTGTGTTCTAAGAGTGTGAGTGGTATGGTGCACTGATAGCTCAAAGGATGTGATCCTGAGAGTGGGAGTGGTGTGGTTATGAGCTATGAGTTGAGAGTAATCAATGTCTGAGACGTGGCTATGTGCATAGGACTAGATGCAGATCTTAAAGATCATGTGAGTTGATCTATAGTGGTGGTTGAGACCGTAGTGGATGGTATTGCATTGTACTTGGGTATGATTAGTTACCTACTACTTAACTAAGAGATGAGTAGTTCTCTCGAAGGGATGAGTAGTTCCTCTCTATACCGAGTAGACCTGGCAGTGCCTTATCTGGATGGTGAGGTGTTGTGGCCAGGAAGGTGCAGGCAGAGATGGCCTGAGAGGACTTTTTGGCAGAGTCTAATGCCAAGTTCTTTCTGTAGGAGCCAGTGGAGCGGTTAGAGTTGATTTTTTTGGAGTTGACTCTAAGTGATCGGCCAGTGAGGGGGTTCGACGCAGATTTTGGTTGACTTCTGGTTTATGCGGGTGGAGGCATCGGGCGAGTAGGCCCAGGTGAGGAGGTTCTTGAGAGGACTTCGAGCTGAGTTGAGATTGCTGTGGCGATTGAAGAGAACCTGAGGGAGCAGGTGGTGGTGGTTAGTCTGCCTATTCAGCAGTGGAGGTCGCAGCAGCAGGTAGGTCCGAGCAAAGGGCGGTAGGCTTGCACAAGGACAGAAGTTGAAGTTGGAAAGCACTTCGGGACCGAGTCAGAGGGTTCAGGGTGGTTAGGGATACTTCGGGTATGGGAGCATGGATCACAAGTTGGCAAGCGGTCCTAGGAAAGATGAGTCTCGGGATAAAATGTTAAGGTTCTTAGGCACATGGGAATTGTGCAGGGACCTTAGTAGTGGGCGGGTGTGAGTCCCATGTTTTGTTCGATTCTGAAGCAACGAATTGCTTCATTACTCCGGAGTGTGCGGAGAGCAGAGGTATCCGGAGCGATTCCGATGAGCAGTCGGGAGTAGTCAGAGTTTCCGGAGGGAATTCTTTGGCTACTTTCCGGTGGAGCTGTACGATGTCATTCTGGGGATGGATTGGCTAGATCGGTACTGGGTTCATCTGGATTGTCGTTGGAGATGAGGTATGGGCATTATGAGTTCGTGGTGATGCCTTTCGGGTTGATAAATGCGCCAGCAGCGTTCATAAGGTTGATGAACGGAGTGTTCTAGGAGGATCTGGATGAGTTTGTGATCATCTTCATTGATGATATTCTGGTGTATTCGAGGAGTCCTGAGGAGCATGAGGTGCATCTGAGGAAGGTTTTGGAGAAGTTGCAGGAGCAGAAGCTGTATGCTAAGCTGAGCAAGTGTAGTTTCTAGCAGCATGAGATGGGATTTCTTGGCCATGTGGTGTCTGCAGAGGGAGTTTCTGTGGATCCGCCTAAGATTGAGGCTATCAGAGGGTGGCCTAGACCGAGGAATACTACGGAGATCAGGAGTTTTCTCGGTTTAGCGGGTTATTATCAGAGATTCGTCAAGGGTTTTGCGAGTATGGCGCAGGCGATGATAAAGTTGACGGGGAAGGATGTTCTTTTTGTGTGGTCTTCAGCTTGCGAGGAGAGTTTCAGGAAGCTGAAGGAGATGCTGACTAGTACACCAGTGTTGGCGTTACCGGATCCGGGCGAGCCTTACGTGGTGTATACGGATGCATCTGGTGTTGGTCTGGGTTGTGTCCTGATGCAGCAAGAGAAGGTAATTGCGTATGCTTTGAGGTAGTTGAGGAAGCATGAATGCAACTACCCTACCCATGACTTGGAGTTGGCTGCGGTGATTTTCGCTCTAAATATTTGGTGATCTTATCTTTATGGCGGGAAGGTGCAAGTATTCACAGACCATAAGAGTCTGAAGTATTTCTTCTCTCAGCCGGAGCTGAACCAGAGACAGAGGCGCTGGATGGAATTGGTGGCAGATTATGATCTGGAGATTGGGTACCATCCGGGTAAGGCTAATCTGGTTGCAGATGCGTTGAGTCGGAAGAGGGTTGCTTCGACTCAAGAGCGAGATATGGAGGAGTTGGTGAGCGAGATTAACACCTTGGGATTGTGTGTTATTTCACAGGGGCCGTTGGAATTAGAGGCAGCAAATCAGGCGGATTTGCTGAGCAGGGTTCGAGTAGCTCAGGAGAAGGATCAGGGCTTGGTTGATGCTTCTAAGGTTGCGGGTTCAGAGTATGAGGCCTCGGCGAATGGGACGATACTTGTGAACGGGCGGGTTTTGTACCAAAGGATGAGGAGCTGAGGCAGGAGATTCTGAAAGAGGCTCATTCGAGCATTTTGTCGATTCATCCTGGAGCGACTAAGATGTACCGGGATCCGAGGCGATATTATCACTGGGTCGGGATGAAGAAGGATATGGCTAACTGGGTTGCAGCATGCAACGTATGTTAGCTGGTGAAGGCTGAGCATCAGGTTCCGAGTGGTTTGTTGCAGCCTATTCCGGAGTGGAAGTGGGACATGATTACCATGGACTTTGTGACAGGGTTACCGGTGTCGCGGACCTATGATGCTATTTGGGTGATTGTGGATCGTCTGGCTAAGTCAGCACACTTTCTTGCCATCAAGAAGACCGATGGAGCGGCAGTTTTGGCTAAGAAGCATGTGCGTGAGATTGTGAGGCTACACGGTGTACCAGCGAGTATTGTGTCAGACAGGAATCCAAGATTTACTTCTGAGTTTTGGGCTGAGATGGGCACTAAGGTGCATATGAGTACAGCATATCATCCGCAGACGGATGGGTAGTCTGAGAGGACGATTCAGACTCTTGAAGACTTATTGAGGATGTATGTGCTGGATTACGGTGGTCATTGGGCAGATCACTTGAACCTGGTTGAGTTTGCATATAACAATAGTTACCAGGCGAGTATTAGGATGGCTCCATACGAGGCTTTGTATGGAAGGCCGTGTCGTACACCATTATGCTGGATTCAAGTGGGGGAGAGGAGCATGTTTGGTGCAAATTTTGTTCAGGAGACGACGGAGAAGATCCGTGTCTTGAGGTTGAACATGAAGGAGGCTCAGGATCGGTATAAGAGTTATTATTATAAGAGGAGGAAGGAGCTGGAGTTTGAGCTGGGAGATTTGGTGTATCTCAAGGCAACGATGTTGAGGGGTCCTAACAGATCCATTTCAGAGAATAAGCTAAATCTGAGGTTTATGGGTCCGTTCAAGGTTGTGGAACGGGTTGGACCAGTAGCTTATCGGTTGGAGTTACCTTAGAGTATGAAGGCTTTTCATAAAGTCTTCCATGATTCGATGCTGCCGGAAGTGTCTGCATGAGTCTGAGGAGGTGTTCGCTAGGATCCCGGAGGATCTTCAGCACAACATGACGTTGGAGGCGAGTCCTGTGAGGATTCTCGAGAGGAGAGTCAAGCTTCTGCGCTGGAAGAGGATACCATTGGTAAGAGTCGTGTGGAACTACGACAGTGTCGAGGAGGAGACTTGGGAACCGGAAACGAAGATGAAGGTAAAGTTCTCGAAGTGGTTTGAGAAGCAAGCGGTTGCTTGAGCTGTCCTTCTTTTCTGGTTTTCAGTTTGTGATAGCATGTGGCTATGTTTGATGTAGTTTTCGTTTAGTGTGTAACGATTATACATTTTGATGATTTAATAAGATGGGGATTCTTATTAAATGTGTTTATAAGATGTGAGTTCTTATATTTTATGACTTGTGGGTCATGTGTGTATGTGAGGGCTAGAAATGAAAGTTCTATGTGAGTTAGAACTTGTCCATGTTCTAGGTGTATCTAGGAATGGAGGTTCTATGGGAGTTAGGACTTTTTTATTCTCTAGATAGTGTTGGGAAATAGAGATTTTATGTGAGTTAGGATCTGTCTATTTTCTAGGGAGAGTCTGGAAAAGAGGTTTTATGTGAGTTAGAACTGTCTTTTCCAGAGACTATGTGGAAACACCCATGGTGGTTGGGTTGTTTCGGATAACCTAGTGATTGGTCACCGATGTGATGACATTCCAGGTGAGGGATGTCATGAGCACCACGAGAAATGATTCTGATCGACAAGTACTTATGAGGCACGTTACAGAAGGTGCACCAGGGAACAAGTGAGGTTTCCTAGGTATACTTGAGGGGACATGTGAGGTTCTCTCCAGGGAACAAGTGAGGTTTCCTGCATATATCTCGAGGGGACAGGTGAGGTTCTCTCCAGGGGACAAGTGAGGTCTCCTGCATGCTGATAGCTCAACGGACTACGTGTCCCGAGAGTGAGAGGAGCATACCGATAGCCTGATGGACGGCGGTCCTGAAGGTGGGAGGGGTATGTTAAACACCGAGAGCTCTAAGGTGACGACCCTGAGAGTGTGAGGGGTGTATATGTATATGAGTATGAGCATAGCATCTGTGATGTGATTATGAGTGTGAGACTGGATGAGCTTCGGGGATCGGGAAGGATCTTAGGTGGTGCTGGCTGGGTAGGGTTAGGAGTGATGATGTGATTGGTGTCTAGTCTAGGGATTTTACTTGCGTTTGGGAACCTCGGTTCGGATGACCCTGGTAACTTATATAGCGTCTTGGTCATGCATGTTCTTGTTTGATTGTTGCACGATCAATTGGTTCAACTCGGGGTCTACCGTTGGTCGGGCATGTTCTTATTTGATTGTTGTGCGATCAATCGGGCAGGCCTAGTCTCGACCAGAAAACGTTGCATTTTAGTGTGTTTTCGGCTGAAGCTGATCAGGTTTCGGACGGCAGTGTTAGCCTTAGCAAGGACGGTGTTGTGTGATTCGGGGTCGAATCCGTGTTAGTGGGGGGGAATTGTAACGCCTGTGAACCAAAATATGTATTTTTGGTTGGTGCGTTGATCGACAGAGTATGTGTGTCGATCGACAAATGTGGTTGGACTTGCGAGGAGTCGGGTTCAGGGTGTTGCGTCGATCGACACAAGTGATGTGCGTCGATCAACACAAGTGATGTGCGTCGATCAACGCAAGTTGAAATCGAACCGACAAATTCGGTTCTTGATCGCTTGGTTTGGCGTCCGGTTTAGGGAACCCTAGGGCATGATATAAAAACGCATGGAGACGTTTTTTGCAGCCGATTTTGGAGAGGAAAAGGAGAGGATTTCGTAGGTTGTGTGAGAGAAGAAGAGATTGTTGCTTTAAAAACAGTTTTGTCCGACACAAGTGCTTTGCGTCGATCGACACAAGTGCGTCGTGTCGATCGACACCAGGGTGGTGTGTCGATCGACGCAGTTGTAGTGTATCGGTCGACACCTAGTGGTTGTGTCGATCGACGAAAGTATTCTAGACTGATTCATGTTGCTTATTCGTGCATGTATTGTTGTTTGCTCATCCTGGTATTGTATCTTTTACTTATGCATGTCTGTATAACCAAGTAGATGGGATGATCGTCTCACTGAGTATTTGTGATAATACTCACGCATCTCGTTTTGCCATGTGATGCAGGTAAAGAGAAAATATGATCGTGGAATTGTGGCCGAGAAGAGAGGATGATCTAGCGGCTCGATTATTGCTAGCTATTGTGTTGGAATGGCTAGGTTGTTGGATTGTAGTTAGTTTGGAATGGTTTAGTGTAGAATTGATTGGATATTGTTGCACTTGTCTGAACTATTGAAATGATTGGTTTATTGTTTTAAATGCTTTCTGTTCCGCTGTCTTAATGTGATTGAATTGATTGGAAGTTGAGAGTTAATGTTTATGGGAACATTAATTCGATTCCTGATTAAAAATGTAAAAAAAAAAAAAAAAAGCAGGTCGGGTTGTTTCAGCTTCTGAACAAGTTGAGTAGACAAAAGCATTATGAAGAATTGAAAAAGCAGATGCTAGATGCCGTTATGGCTGTGTTGAATAGCCAAAAGAAGAGTCCAACCACATGCCAATCTACTCGTACTTAAGCAACAATGGAGAAACCAAGTTATTCTAAGAAGGAACGGGCTAAGAGACTTCTAAGTGATTCAAACCAAGACCAGGAGAATGACCAACGTGAGAGTATCTTCCAAACAAGGTGCTTAGTTCAAAACAAAGTGTGCAGCCTTATCATTGATGGGGGTAGTTGTACAAATGTTGCGAGTTCAACAATGGTGGAGAAACTTTGTTTGGAGACTAAAAAGCATCCACAACCTTACAAGCTTCAATGGTTGACAAATAATGGAGAGACAGAAGTGACCAGACAAGTGATGGTGTCTTTGTCCATTGGGAGATATGTGGATGAAATACTTTGTGATGTTTTGCCAATGGAAGCAACCCACATTCTTCTAGGTAAGCCATGGGAATATGATCGCCAAGTTACTTATCATGGTCTTACCAATCGATACTCATTCAAGTTCAAGGGCAAGAAGATCTCCCTAGTCCCTTTATCTCCATTGGAAGCTTATCAAGATCAACAACACTTAAGCAGAAAGGAAGAGCAAATTGAGAACAAAACCGAGAATCATCTTGCATTTCTTAAAAAGTCCCTGGAAGCTAAGTGTATTCTATCCTCTATCCAATTTGATTTTGTGCCTGAAATACTAACCAACTTGAAATCGGTGCAACCGAGTAGTATTGTTTCTTTTTCACAGATCCGAGAAGAAGAATCAACAGAGAAAGCACAAAAGATTTTGCCATTGATGAATTACTTGGATCAGCCGACCAGGCTTATTTTAGGACAAGTCCTTAAGCCATTTTCTTATGACCAGCAAAGAAGTACTGTAAGGAATTTTATTTGGTTAGGACAGAGCTTTATGTTTTTATGCTGGTTTCTGCTCAAGAGGAAAAACGTTTTGGTTTAGAAAACGTGAAAGAATTTTGTGTTTCAAAATCTATTTTTGACAAAATGATTCCAACCTTTGAAACAGTTACATATGAAAAGTTCTTTGAGCCAAAAGACTTTCCATTTGATAAAATTTGTGAATTTAAATCATCATTGAGAGTTTCATTGTTTAGCAATACATCTGAGTTGATTAGATGTAAGGCAGAGTTTGTAATAGTTAAAGATTTTTGGTGTTCTAATCACGTTCTTGTTTTTGACAAAGTGTTTGAAGTTCATAAAAAGCATTCGGAACTTGCCCTAGATGTCTTAAGCAAAGAAAGCCTGATTGATCATCTTAATAAGTTCTTTGTTCTCAAGGATTCTTTAATTCATTATCACACATATATGATTCGCTTGTCTTTGTCAAATGAGCCAAATACAGGTTTTAGAGAAGCCTTGAAGCGCCAAAGAAGAACTGAAAGGAGAGAAGAAGACAAACGATTTAAGGCACCTGATCTTAAACCAGGATGAACATCAAGATATCAACAACTTCATACAAATCAAAGAAGCACCACCAGATGCAGCATACAAGCCAAACTCAAGCCACAACATATTTGGAGGTAAGGCCCTAATACTTCATGATCACGTTTCTAATTTTGTTCCTTTTATTGCAGATGAATCGGATTTGAGGTCAAATCCTTTTCAAGAGGGAGAGGATGATATGATCCTGGATAGGATGAAGAACTTGGAACGTGAAAATGAGCTTGAACCCTTGGAGAAGCAAGAAGGAAAGGAGCAACTTGAACGAGAGGAGCAGCATGAACCCGAGGATGAGTTTGTAGCTGAAGATGTTCTAGTGAAGAAGCTAATCAAACCACCTTGGTTTTGATTCAGGCGCAAGATTAACATTTGGGTTTGTGGATCATTTTGTGCTCTTTTTCCCTCTCTTTGGTTTTGTCGCAATGGGTTTTCCAAAAGAGGTTTTTAACGAGGCAAGTGATTCACAATGCAATTGCCCAAATGTTGATCTGATCCAGACCCATTTCTTTTCTTAATCTAAGCTTGGATGAATAAAAGTTGGGTTTTCAAACTTAAAATTATGTTTTAATGTTTTAGCCTTTGGAACTTGGGCCAAGACTAAAACCCTAGGCCCCTTTCGCTTTCTCTTCTCTATTTAAACTTATGTACTCTCAGTTCTGCAGCTACCCTTTCTTTTGATCAAAAACGTTTTCTAAAGAAGATCATCTTGTTGGTGTGTAATATCCAGCAAAAACAGTTCGATCTCTTTGGTGCGTAATATCCATAGAGTCGATCAGAGGAATATCAGGAGCCTTCCGCATCTCCTGTGCGACCATTCGATCCACAATCCTTGTCTTTGAGGCTTCACGGTTTCATAGTGGCAAGACCTATCCATTTTCTCAACTAAAGAGTGCCAATCTAGGGAGGATCTCATCACTCTATCAGGTGTCCAGAGGGATACATGGTGGATCTGGCGGTTCATTACCTAGATGGTGATGCGCATCTTTGGTGGAGAGGTGTTGTGGCTAGGAAAGTGCAGGGAGAGATGGCCTGGGAGGACTTTTTGGCTGCGTTTAATGCCAAGTTCTTTCTGCAGGAGGCAGTGGATCGGTTGGAGTCGAGGTTTTTGGAGTTGGCTTAGGGTGACCGGTCGGTTCGGGAGTTTGATGCGGAGTTTAACAGACTCCTGGTGCATGCTGGGAAAGGCATGGAGGGCGAGCAGGCCCAAGTGAAGAGGTTCTTGAAGGGATTTCGACCAGATTTGAGGACTCGTTGTAGGGTGAGTAAGTTCGCCTCGAGGGCGGAGTTGGTGGAGATAGCTGCAATGATCGAGGAGGATCTAAGGAGCAGTCTCTGGTAGTCAGTCCGCCTGTTCAGCAACTGAGATTGCAGCAGCAGGTGGTTCCGAGAAATGCCGGTAAGCATGCGCAAGGACATAAGAAGAATTGGGAGGGCACTTCGGGATCGGTTCAGAGAGGTCAGAGAGGTCCAGGATGCTTCTGGTGCAGGAGCATTGATCACAGAGTATCTAGCTATCCGAAGAAAGATGAGGCTCGGCATACTCGATTTTGCTTCCACTACAGGGAGCCGTAACACATCAAGCCGAAATGTCCGAAGCTACAGCAGATGGCAGTGGCGGCAGTGTAGCCGGTGGCGCAAATTGCAACAGCACCGCGTATTTTCACTTCGGTGGAGGCGGGTGGGTTAACCGCCACGCCGATCATAGGTAAATTTTAAAATTTGACTTGGTAAATTCTGGTGTATCGAATTTTGTCTGTTTTGGAATTTGTGAGTCTGTGATAGAATGTTAGGGTTCTTAGGTACATGGGATTTGTGCAGAGACCTTATTAGTGGGCAGGTGTGAGTCCCATGTTTTGTTCGATTATGGAGCTATGAATTATTTCATTACTCCGGAGTATGCGGAGGGCTGCGATATCCGGAGTGATTCCGGAGAGTCGATGGAGTAGTTAAGGTTGCTGGCGGGAAGTTTTTAGCTACTCTTGGTCGGGCCAGAGGCGTTGATATTTAGGTGGCTAGAGAGTCTATGCCAGCCGATCTGATTATCAGTCCGGTGGAGCTGTACGATGTCATTATGGGTATGGATTGGCTAGATCGATACAGAGTTCATCTGGATTGTCATCGGGGATGAGTTGTCTTTGAGCGAGAGGCAGGGAGGTTGGTTTATCAGGAATTAACGTTGACTTCAGGGGGTCTCGTGATCTCAGCGATTCAGGCTGAGCAACTGATTGGAAAGGGATACAAGGCGTATTTGGCGACGATTGTGATGCTAGAGACTGTTGGAGAGGTTGCTGTTAGAGATATTTAGGTTGTTCAGGAATTCGAGGATGTTTTCAGTCGTTGCAGAGATTACCGCCGTCTCGATCTGATCCTTTCACCATTGAGTTGGAGCCCAGGACGACTATGATATCTAGGCATCTTACAAAATGGCTCCAGCAGAGATGGAATAGCTGAAGAAGCGGCTAGATGATCTATTGGGTAAGGGATTTATCCAGCCTAGTAGTTCACCGTGGGGAGCGCCGGTGTTGTTTGTGAAGAAGAAGGATGGGAGTTTCCGGTTATGTATCTATAACCGGGGACTTAACCGAGTCATTGTGAAGAACAAGTACCCTCTACCACATATTGATGAGTTGTTGGATCAGTTACGAAGGACTACTTAGTTCTCCAAGATTGATTTGGCTTCGGGTTTCCAACAGATTCCTATCGATGAGACAGATGTCAGGAAGACTGCTTTTAGGACTAAATATGGGCATTTCGGTTTGTGGTGATGCCATTTGGTTTGACTAATGCACCAGCGGCGTTCATGAGGCTGATGAACGGAATTTTGAGAAGTATCTGGATGAGTTTGCGATTATCTTCATTGATGATATTCTGGTGTATTTGTGATATATCATGGTTTTTACCAGTTTTTTACCATGATATTAGTCTATTTTATAGAATCGTTTTGGTGTTTTTCGAGTCTTTTCAATACTTTATAGGTCCATGTATGTTTGGAACATAATTGGAGACTTTTGAGCATTTTTGAGCATCGCGGAAAGAGCAGCCAAAGTTACGAGTTCGGAGTCGATATTTCTACTTTGCGTCGATCGACGCACAAATCTGACAAGAAAAAGTGCAAAAAGGTCAGAAGTTTGGCACTTGTTAAAGACTTTTCCACCAATGGATCGCCTATAAATAGGACACAAGATAGAGAATCGAGTTAGCTTCTGTTTAGAAGTAATTTGAGGTAATTCCAACAGTTGGATCGAAAGTTATGCAATTTTCAATGAAGACATGTTAGTCTGCCCTTAACCGACTGGTTCGCTGGAGAAAAAGAAAATTGCAGTTTTTCCTATTTTGACTATTTATTCTAGTTCTTAGCCATTGTTTAGGCTACATCTTGTTTTCTATAGAGACTTGGAGAGAGATTGATTTGGAGAGTTTTTGGGAGACAAATATGTGCTTGACATTCATCGATTTCGAACCCTTTGTATCTTTTACCCTATCTCTTTTATGCAAATGTTATTAAGTTATTATGATTTCTTCATCTATGTTTGAGTAGTTTGCTTGTTAGGTGTTAGAGATTTAAGGATTTGATGAGAAATTGTTAGGGTTGGAAACTGTTAGGATTTATCTACTTGTTCTTCATTTAGATTTGATTTAACTCTGATTTTACGACTGATCAACAGAAATTAGAAACTCTAGGTTGTTTTAATAGATGCGGAAGTATTATTAACAACATAACATCATGGATTTTACCAGTTTTTTACCATGATATAAGTTCGTTTTATGGAATCTTTTTAGTGATTTTCGAGACTTTTCAATACTTTATATGTTCATGTACGTTTGGCGCATAATTGGAGACTTTGGAGCATTTTTGAGCATCATGGAAAGAGCAGTCAAAGTTACGAGTTCGGAGTCGATATTTCTACCTTGCGTCGATTGACGCAAGTGGGTTGCGTCGATCGATGCACAAATCTGACAAGAAGAAAAAGTGCAGAAAGATCAGAAGTTTGGCACTCATTGAAGAACTTTCCACCAATGGATCGACCTATAAATAGGACACAAGATAGAGAATCGAGTTAGCTTTTGTTTAGAAGTAATTTAAGGTAATTCCAACGGTTGGATCGAAAGTTATGCAAGTTTCAATAAAGACATGTTAGTCTGCCTTTAACCGACCGGTTCGCTGGAGAAAAAGAAAATTGCAGTTTTTCCTATTTTGACTTGGTTTTATCATAGAGATTGAACCAAAAACGTGATTAGACCTATTTATTCTAGTTCTTAGCCATTGTTTAGGCAACATCTTGTTTTCTATTGAGACTTGGAGAGAGATTGATTTGGAGAGCTTTTGGGAGACAAATCTGTGCTTGACATTCATCGATTTCGAACCCTCTGTATCTTTTACCCTATCTCTTTTATGCAAATTTTATTCAGTTATTATGATTTTTTCATCTTTTTCTGAGTAGTTTGATTGTTAGGTGTTAGAGATTTAAGGGTTTGATGAGAAATTCTTAGGGTTGGAAACTGTTAGGATTTATCTACTTGTTCTTCATTTTGATTTGCTTTAACTCTGATTTTACGACTGATCAACTGAAATTGGAAACCCTAGGTTGGTTTAATAGATGCGGAAGTATTATTAACAACCAGAACTAAATCTTAGATGAGCAAAATAACTATTCGCAAAGGAATTTGGTTTAGTGATTTTGTGAACAATCGAACTTGAACTTTAATGGTTGTCTTTATTCACTAAATTTGCAAAGGAATTTGGAATTTAGGGATTTAGTCATAGATAGTTTTCGCAACGGAAGTTGGTTTACACTTGTGTTTCGAGTTCTAGAACCATGCTTAATAATTCTGACAGTATTTTATCCTTCGATTTTGATTCATTCCTGAGAATTACCCATGGCCTAACCCTTTATCTCATTGAATTCTAAGAACCTTAATCATGATGATCACTTGTTTGCTTTGCCAATTAAATTACATTCTCAACTTTTACTTAGCTTAATTTGAATTCATAATCGTTTGTGTGTTGCAATTCCTTGTGGATACGATCCCTAAGTACTACTACGATTTCTTAATTTGAGAGAGTAACTCAGGGTAAGTTTGATCATATCAATTCTAAGAGTCCTGAGGAGCAGGAGGTGCATCTGAGAATGGTTCTGGAGAAGCAACGTGAGCATAAGGTGTATGCTAAGTTGAGCAAGTGCAGTTTTTTGGCATCGGGATATGTGTTTTCTCGGTCATGTGGTTTCTACAGATAGAGTTTATGTGGATTCGGCGAAGATAGAGGCTAACCGAGGGTGGCGTAGACCGAGGAATGCCAGTGAGATCAGGAGTTTTCTCGGTTTGGCAGGTTACTACAAGAGATTCGTCAAGGGTTTTGCGAGTAAGGCTCAGTCGATGACGAAGTTGACAGGGAAGGATGTCCCTTTTTTGTGGTCTTCGGCTTATGAGGAGAGTTTCACGAAGCTGAAGGAGATGTTGACTTGTACACCAATGTTTACGTTACCAGAGCCGGGTGAGCCTTACGTGGTGTATACTGATGCTTCGGGAGTTGGTCTGGGTTGCGTGTTGATACAGCAGAGAAAGGTAATTGCTTATGCTTCGAGGCAGGTTAGGAAGCGCGAGAGCAACTACCTTACCCATGATCTTGAGTTAGCTGCACTGATTTTCGCTCTAAAGATTTGGAGATCTTATCTTTATGGTTTAAAGGTTCAGGCGTTCATAGACCACAAAAGCCTGAAGTATTTCCTTACTTAGCCAGAGCTAAACTAGAGGCATAGGCGATGGATGGAGTTGGTAGCAAATTACGATCTGGAGATTGGTTACCATCCTGGTAAAGCCAATATGGTTGTCGATGCCCTGAGTCAGAAGAGAGTTACTTCAGCTCAGGAGCGCCTAGGTGAGTGAGATTAGCACTTGAGGTTGTGTGTTATCTCATAGGAGCCTTTGGGGCTGGAGGCAGCTAACTAGGTAGATTTGTTGAGCATGATTCGAGTAGCTCAGGAGAATAATCAGGGGTTGATTGATGCTTCTAAGGTTGTAGGTTCTGAGTATCTGGTCTCGGCGAACGAGACGATTCTTGTGAACGGACGAGTTTGTGTGCCTAAAGATGAGGATCTGAGCCAAGAGATCTTGAGAGAGGCTCATGCGACCATTTTGTCTATTTATCCGAGAGCGACAAAGATGTACCGGATCTGAAACGGTATTATCACTGGGTCGGGATGAAGAAGGATGTCGCTAATTGGGTTGCAACTTGCAATGTGTGCTAGTAAGTGAAGGCAGCATTAGGTGCCGAGTAGCTTGTTGTAGAGTTTACCCATTCTGGAGTGGAAGTGGGATATAATTACCATGGATTTTGTGATAGGGTTGCCAGTTTCGCGGACTTTTGATGCTATTTGGGTGATTGTGGATCATTTGACTAAGTCAGCATATTTTCTTGCTATTAAGAACACCGATGGAGAAGTGGTTTTGGCTAAGAAGTGAGGTTGTACGGAGTGCCAGCGAGTATCAGGTCAGACAGAGATCCAAGGTTCACTTCAGAGTTTTGGGGAGCCTTTGAGGCTGAGATGGGCACTAAGGTGCATATGAGTACTACTTATCATCCTCAGACGGATGGGTAATCTGAGAGGATGATTCAGACTCTCGAGGATTTGCTGAGGATGTGTGTGTTGGATTATGGTGGTCATTGGGCTGATCACCTGAACTTAGTAGAGTTTGCGTACAACAACAGCTACCAGGCGAGTATTGGGATGACTCTTTATGAGGCGTTATATAGGAGACCATGTTGTACACCATTATGCTGAACTCAAGTGGAGGAGAGGAGCATATTTGGTGCAGACTTTGTTCAGGAAACGATGGAGAAGATCCGTATTTTGAAGCTGAACATGAAGGAGGCTCAAGATTTGCAGAGAAGTTATGCTAATAAGAGAAGGAAGGAGTTAGAGTTTGAGGTTGGAGATCATGTGTATCTCAAGGCGCTGATGTTGAGGGTCCTAACATATCCATTTCAGAGAATAAGCTAAATCCGAGGTTTATGGTCCGTTCAAGATTGTGGAACGGGTGGGACCAGTGGCTTATCGTTTAGAGTTACATGAGAGTATGAAGGTAGTTCATAAGGTCTTACATGTGTCGATGCTGAGGAAGTGTTTGCATATGTCTGAGGAGGTGTTCCGGAGGATCTTTAGCCCAACATGACGTTAGCGGCGAGACTTGTGAGGATTCTTGAGAGAAGGGTCAAGGTTCTGTGTCGGAAAAATATATCGTTGTTGAGAGTCTTGTGGGACTATGATAGTGTTGAGGAGGAGACTTGTGAACTAAAGGCTAAGATGAAGGCAAAGTTCTCGAAGTGGTTCGAGAAGCAAGTTGAGGCTTGAGTTTGTCTTTCTGGTTTTCAGTTTCAGAGTTAGCATGTTGCTATGTGTTTTTGGATTATTTATTTTCGTTGAGGTTGTAACGATTATTACATTTTTGAGATCTATAAGATGAGGAGTTCTTATGGTATGACTTGTGTTGTCATGGTTTATGTGTTTTTGAGAGTCTAGAAATGGAAGTTTTATGTGAGTTAAAACTTGTCTAGTTCTGTGAGACTCTAGTGGAAACATCCTGTGTTATTGGGTTGTTTCAGGTGACCTGAGGATTGGTCATGGATGAGATGATATTCTTGGAGAGTGGAATGTCAGGATGGAACCACGGGAGGTAACTATGGTCAGAGATGCTTATTGGCATTTAAGAATTGATTGCTCTAGGGGATGATTAGTTCTCAAAATAACTCATTAGGAGATGACGAGTTCTCCTGTATTTTCTTTGAGAGATGATGAGTTCTCTCCATGGGATGTGAGTTTCCCTGCATACTGAGAGCTTGACGGACTATGTGTCCTGAGAGTGTGAGTGGTATGGAGCATACCGAGAGCGTGACAAACTGTATGTCCTGAGGGTGTGAGTGGTATGGTGCACCGAGAGCTCAAGGGATGACGATCTTGAGAGGGTGAGTACTGTGGATATGAGTTGAGAGTAATCAAAGTCTAAAACGTGGCTATGAGCATAGGACTAGATGTATACCTCAGCGATCAAAAGTGTTGATCTCAGGTGGTGCTGGCCGGGTTGGACAGGAGTGTTGACCGTAGTGTGATGGTGTTGCGTGATTCGAAGTCGAATACGTGTTTGTGGGAGAGAATTATAACGCCCGCAAATCAAAATTTGAGAATTTTGGTCGTGCGTCGATCGACACAGGTGTGTGCATCGATCGACGCAAGTTGCGAATCGAACCGTCACGTTCAGTTTGTAATCGTTCGGTTTACGGTTTGGTTGAAGGAGCCCTAGGGTTCGACTATATAAGTCGAGGGGCCGTCTTTGGTCGCGTTTTTCAGAGGATTTTGAGTGACAAAACATAGTTTAGAGAGAATCATTGTTGATTTCCTCGTGTTCTTGATCCTGAAAGCGTGTTCTAGTGATTGGTGAGGCTTTAGAATCGAATCAGGAGCGTGTTCTTCGCGAGGAAGAAGGGGAATTTGGCTATAGGGAGTGTAGTATCTAATTTATCGTGTTCTTCGTGTTCTTATCCCCAATTTCATTCCGAAATCAAGGTGAGTGCATGACGATGGTTAATCTGGGTAATTTGAATGCCATGATACGTTTGATTGAGGTTTGGATTGATAGGATAATGATTGCTTGTGTGTTTGGATGAGTTTTCGTGTCTGTGTTGATGATTTTTTGCAGGAGATCGATACATCGAAGTCCTGGAGCGAGCCATGAGAGGATAGGCTCGTTTCCTCGATTATGTGACGTACATCGATCGACGCTAGTGCTTCGTGTCGATTGACACAAGGATGGTGTGTCGATCGATGCAGGTGCAGTGCATCGATCGACACTAGGGTGGCGTGTCGATCGACGCACGGTCTGTTGTTCGGATTCTCATTTGATTATTCGTGTGATGCGTTGTTAATTCATTGCTTGGTATTGTGTCATTTCTTTATGCCTGTGTGTATAGCCGGTAGATGGAATGACCGTCTCACTGAGTATTTGTGATAATACTTACGCATCTCTTTTATCCATGTAATGCAGGTAATTTAAAGATTGCTGGTTTTATTTGTTTGCTGTTATTGGATTGTTTAGAACCGCTAGGTTACTGGTTTTATTTGGATTATTTGAATTGGATTGTTGGTTCATTATTTAATGGATAATTTGTTGAGTTGATTTCCGCTGGGTATGTTTGAGTTGATTTTCGCTGGGTATGTTTGAGTTTATTGTTGAATTGATGTGTGTGAATTAGCATGTTGAGAGTTAATATTTATGGGAATTCTAATTTGATGTTATATACAAAAATACGAGTCAGGTTGTTTCAAACTCCTCTTAACTGTTGCGCATCTCGCAGGAATTGATTACATCGAAAAAGAAACTGACAAAAAGAAAAGTGAAGGGATTGGAAGAAGTAAGTGTCTAAAGGATGATTTGGGTGAGAAAAAGGGTTTCTTGACACATCGACATGAAGGTGGTGATTAATCTCGTGAATTAGGGTTCATCCGAGTCGATCCATTATTTGGCTGATTTTATGATTTTGGACCGATTGAGATGCTGTTAATAATACTTCGTACCTCAAGTCTAGAGATCCGAAAATTATAAAAGAAGGCAGCTGAACCAGTTTGATGTGTTTAGAAGTTGAAGTGTTTATTTGTGTGACACATGGCCTGCTATTGAGAGTTATTGAGAGATTACGTGGTATCTCTTGGAGAAATCCGTTTGTACTTTTATATAGTAGATTTTAAAATTTAGTTAATTATTATGGTAACTAATCGATGACAATATACATGACGTTCAAAGAAAAAAATCAATGACAATATTTTCTGGTTTGTTATCAAATGTACTATATGTTATGAATAAGAGAAAAAAAGACGGGAGAGAATTATGTGTCTTATTCCAATAGAGAGCAAATGTATATATAAGATACAATTATTTGGAGAGAAGTAATAATTTGGAGAGGAAACTTAACTTGGAGAACAAGATAGAACCTTCTAGAACCTTCTAGATTATGGGCTTCTAATGGGCATCCACTAATTGGGTTTATAACACTCCTCCTTGGATGTCCATTATAGCAAAAGTAATCCTAATACGCATAAGATGTTGCCTCATTAAAAACCTTACCAGGAAAACCCAGTGGGAAAAACCATGGTTAAGGGAAAAAGAGTGCAACGCGTATTTACTCCTCCTGATGACTGCATGACTTGAGATCTTTGAGGCGACGTAGTCCAATGCCATGAACTAGCTTCTTGAAGGTAGCAGTTGGGAGTGCCTTTGTAAAAAGATCTGCCAGATTCTCACTTGAACGGATCTGCAAGACACGTATATCGCCATACTTCTGTAAATCATGGGTGAAGAAAAACTTTGGTAGAATATGCTTCGTTCTGTCGCCTTTGATGTATCCTTCCTTGAGTTGTGCTATGCAAGCTGCATTATCCTCATACAGAACTGTTGGAACTTCTTTTCCCGTAGATATACCGCAGTCTTCTCGTATGTACAGAATTACAGATCGTAACCATACGCATTCGCGGCTAGCTTCATGTATAGCTAAAATCTCTGAATGGTTGGAAGAGGTAGCTGCGATAGTTTGCTTCATCAAACGCCAAGAAATGGCTGTTCCGCCGCATGTGAACACATATCCTGTCTGTGATCGAGCAGTATGTGGATCAGATAAAAACCCTGCATCTGCAAAACCAATTAAGTCTTCCTTTGACGTGTTAGAAAAGAATAGACCCATATTTTTTGTACCCTGAAGATATCGAAATATATGTTTAATCCCATTCCAATGCCTTTGAGTTGGACATGAGCTAAATCTTGCCAACAAATTTACCGCAAAGGATATATCGGGTCTCGTATGGGTAGCAAGGTACATCAATGCTCCTATTGCACTTAAGTATGGTACTTCAGGACCAAGAATTTCTTCATTATTTTCCCTCAGGCGGAAGGGATCCTTTTCAACATCAAGTGCTCTTACAACCATAGGGCTACTCAATGGGTGCGCTTGATCCATATAAAACTTTTTAAGCACTTTTTCAGTGTATGTTGTCTGGTGCACTAAAATTCCACTCTTAAGATGCTCAATTTGCAATCCCAAGCAAAATTTCGTCTTTCCAAGATCTTTCATCTCAAATTTTTTCTTCAAATATTCCATTGTTTGTGAAATCTCTGCAGGAGTCCCGATGATGTTTAAATCATCAACATACACTGCAATGATAACATACCCTTGCTCAAATTTCTTTATAAAGATGCATGGAGTGACGAGGTCATTCTTATAACCTTCTCTTAACAAGTATTTGCTAAGGCGATTATACCACATACGTCCTGATTGTTTCAATCCCAAGCAAGGATCGATTCAACTTTATACAGTACTGTTGTCGAGAACTAGAGTTTGCTGCTTTTGGCAGTTTAAATCCTTCTGGGACTTTCATATAAATTTCGTTGTCCAGTGGTCCATATAAATATGCCGTGACTACATCCATGAGGCGTAAATCAAGTCCTTCTTTTTATTGCCAGACTAATAAGGAACCTGAAAGTAGTTGCATCCACCATGGGAGAATAGGTCACCTCATAATCAATTCCAGGTCTTTGTGAGAAACCTTGTGCAACCAGACGTGATTTGTATCTTACAATTTCACCATCTTCATTCCTTTTTCTCACCAAGATCCATCTATGTCCTACTGGTTTTACACCTTTAGGTGTACGGACTACTGGTCCAAACACTTTTCTCTTTTCTAGAGATTTTAATTCTGCCGCTATAGCTTCTTTCCATTTTGGCCAATCATCTTTTTGTGTACACACTTTAACAGAATTTGGTTCATGATCCTCTTTTTCATTCATAACATCAACTGCTACATTGCATGCAAAAATATCATCGACGTCGATTTGCTTTCGGTTCCATTTTATTCCTGACATGACAAAATTAATTGAGATCTCTTCATTTTCAGGTACCTGAATTTCTTTATCAGTCATGTCTAAGGTCTCTTCTAGAGATCTTTTATTAGATTCCTCGGATTCGCCATTATCAACTTTTGCTCCTTTTCTTTTCCGAGGATTCTTATCTTTGGAACCAATAGGTCTACCACGCTTCATGCGTATCATAGACTCACTAGCAGTTTGATGTTGTCCTTCTGGGACATCAATTCTAACTGGAGCATTTACAGCTGGTATATGTGACTTGGTCACTCTCTTAGGGTCAGTAAATGCGTCTGGCAATTGATTTGCTAATCTCTGTAGATGGATTATCTTTTGTACCTCTAAGTCACATTCTTTGGTACGAGGATCAAAATGAGATAATGATAATTCATTCCATCTAATATTCTTTTCCAGCTGGTTATTTTCTCCCCCAATGTTGGAAAAACAGACTCGTTAAAATGGCAGTCTGCAAATCGAGCCTTAAATAAATCCCCTATAGATGGCTCAAGATATTTAATTATCGAGGCGGATTCATATCCAACATATATCCCTATCCTTCTTTGAGGACCCATCCTAGATCGTTGTGGTGGAGTAATTGGAACATATACTGCACATCCAAAAGTTTTTAGATTGGAAATATTTGGTTCCTGACCCAAAACCATTTGTGATGGGGAGATCTGATGGTTACTTGTTGGTCTGATGCGAATCCATTCTGCTGCATGTAATATAGCATGTCCCCAAGCAGATATTGGGAGTTTGGATTTCATTAGTAATGGTCTAGCAATCATCTGTAAACGTTTGATTAATGATTCGGCTAAACCATTCTGCGTATGAACATGAGCTACAGGATGTTCAACATTTATCCCAATAGACATGCAATAGTCATTAAATGTCTAAGACGTAAATTCACCAGCATTATCAAGGTGAATTGCCTTTAACGGAAAATCTGGAAAATGTGCTCGTAGTCTTATAACTTGAGCAAGTAACCTCGCAAACGCCAGGTTACGGGTTGATAACAAGGATACATGTGACCATCTAGTCGATGCGTCAATCAGAACCATAAAAGTATCTAAAGGTTCCACATGGTGGGTGAATCGGCCCACAAATATCACCTTGTATCCGTTCCAGAAAACCGATAGATTCAGAAGTGACTTTGGCTGGTGAAGGTTGAATGATCAATTTGCCTTGTGAGCAAGCAGCACACGTGAAATCATTAGGTAGAATCTTTTGGTTCTTTAATGAATGTCCACGTGAATTATTGATTATCTTTCGCATCATTATTGAACCAGGATGGCCTAACCGGTCATGCCAAACCAATAAATTTTCAGTCAACTTCTGGTTTACTATAGCATTTGCCTCAATTGTACTAAGCTTAGTGTAGTACATTCCGGTGGAGAATGCTGGCAATTTCTCTAAAGTATGTTTGGTACCTTGGGTAGTATTTATTATCTGAAGGTATTCAATATTTCCTTCACTCATAGTCTCAATATGGTATCCGTTCTTACGAATATCTTTAAAGCTCAGTAAATTTTGTTTGAGACTGGGGGGAATATAACGCGTCAGTGATTTCTAATCGCGTTCCCATAAGCAATAATATACTTGCTCTTCCAGAGCCTTCAATTATCTTTGAACTACCCAAAATAGTACTCACACTAGCTCTTTTCATTGTTAAATGAGAGAAATATCTCTTGTTTTTCAGAATGGTATGAGTAGTTGCACTGTCTGCCAAACATAATTCTTCACGATTCATTGCCAATTGAGCTTGAGCAGTATTCATGTTCTTCAAACAAATAAAAGCATAAACATAAATTAACTTAATAAAATAACTCAAATTTAATCATGTCTCAAAACACATAAAAACATAAAAACCAGAAAGTAGAAATCAAAGCCAAAATAATAAATGAAACGACAATACTTTATAATTAAATTTAGAGGCTAGTTATTCCCTTCAGGGGTAAGAAAATCAGCAATTTCCAGGGCAGCTTTATCACCAAAGAAATCATCAAGATCATAGTCTTTTTCGCCATCCTCGTACACGTGGTTTGTTTCCACATTCTTTCTTTTTTGTTTTAAGGATTGCTGATAAAGCTCTACTAGATGCTTTGGTGTATGACATGTTTTACCCCAATGACCGCTTCCTCCACAGAGATAACATACACTTCCTTTTGGCTTTTCTTGTTTGTTGCCAATTCTGTTTTCCCACTTCTGGTGAGAGTTTGGGTTCTTAAAAGAGACACCTCGGCCTCGACCCCGACCATATTTGTATCCACGTCCACGACGTTCATATCCACGTCCATGATTGTGGCCACGTCTTTGACCATTCTTATTACCATGGTCTGCTTCTTTCTTGTATGATAACACATTTGCTTCAGGGAATGGTGCAGAATCAGTTGGACGTAACTCATGATTTTTCATCAAAAGCTCATTATGCTGCTCAGCTACAAGGAGCGTAGAAATAAGTTCAGAGTACTCTTTATATCCCTTTTCACGATATCGTGTCTGTAAGACAAGATTACTCGCGTGAAAGGTAGAGTATGTCTTTTCCAACATTTCATCATCGGAGATACTTTCTCCACACAACTTCAACTTGGAAGTGATTCTGAACATAGCAGAGTTATACTCAATAACAGACTTATAGTCTTGTAATCTCAGATGAGTCCACTCATGACGAGCTTTTGGTAAAATCACTGTTTTCTGGTGATCATACCTTTCCTTTAGATTAGTCCAAAGGATTTGTGGATCTTTCACGGTCAAATACTCAATCTTAAGACCCTCATGGAGGTGATGGCGAAGGAATATCATGGCCTTTGCCTTGTTTTGGGCTATTGCCGCATTCTCTTCTTTGATAGTTTCACCGAGGTCTTTTGCACTCAGGTGAAATTCAGCATCTAGCGCCCATGATAGGTAGTTGCTAC
This sequence comes from Arabis hirsuta, assembly GCA_964056655.1. Lineage (NCBI taxonomy): Eukaryota > Viridiplantae > Streptophyta > Magnoliopsida > Brassicales > Brassicaceae > Arabis > Arabis hirsuta. Next base: position 11,227,355 of record OZ053311.1, read on the forward strand.
CACTTATGTCAAGAGCCTCAAATTCGAATTTTGTAAAATTTGACATGTATACTGAAATAATAAAAGAAATATAATTAAGCTTTATAATAAAAATATTACGTTTATGGCAAAATCAAACTATAAATAAATCAAACACAGCCGTATAACAATATGCATAACAGAACCGTATATGATAGTAATATTTTACTTGGCATAAAAGTCAATTCATATAAAAACATAAATATATCTACGTGATACAATGAAACCAATGCTTTTATCAAATCATATATTAAATAATATGTCTAATCGAATATTAAATCAACGTAGCTAAGTCAATTATTAAATCAATGCAGCGTTAGACTCTTTAGCGAATATTTATTGATAACAATAAGAGAAATACGTATTGATAATAATTGAGTGATAACAAATCAAATACAGATGAAACGAATGCATTCTCTTATTGATAACAAATAGTCTATTCAGATGAAACGAATTAAATAATATTTGTATAAGACAAATCGATGAGGGCAAAGCAATTTATACATTATGCTTTTAAAATCAAGTGATCAATATTAAATAATGTTACCCGTCATAGTGAATATTTGTAAAGCTAAATAATGAAGCTAGTTTCTAATAATCAGATTTCAAAGTAATAAATAAGTACAAACAGTATAGCAAATAAATCTCCATTATAAAACTGTATAGGTGATTTTCGAAAACATGATTCACAAGTTATAATTTGATGAACGGAAAAACAGACTTCTAAATATTATCAAAATCTCGATTAACTAATTATAAGTCAACTCATATAAAACAAAACAAAAGAAACACTAATGAAAACGGCGGAACAGATTCAATCGAAATATTTTATCAAAGCAATAAATCAAAAGATAAAATAATTAATAAGCATGTGTCATGAGTATCATATATAAAAGAGACAAAACGATTAAATAATCAATATTCATAGTTTGTGTTATTGGATTAACAAACATACACTTGTATGATATCAATCGAATCACAAAGACAATTTATGTACCTTGGTTTTGGATCGGATCAAAGAGGAGAAAAAGAAAAGATAGGGTTTACTCAGTGGCTAGAACTATTCGTGCTGATAACGTGTTATGAATAAGAAAAAGAGAGAAGAGAGAGAATTGTGTGTCTTATTCCAATAGAGAGCAAATGTATATATGGGGGGGGGAAGAGTAATAACTTGGAGAGGAAACTTAACTTGGAGAACAAGATAGAACCTTCTAGAACCTTCTAGATTATGGGCTTCTAATGGGCATCCACTAATTGGGTTTATAACACTATATATATTTTCTTGGGTTTTTTTTTTTTGCTTTAATTGTTATCATTATTGTTTACATAATATATAAAAATCAATTCGTTTCTTTTCAAAACTTCAAAAACCAAAACAAAACAGTTTCACATAAAAGAGATTATACTAACAACAATAAAAGGAATTTTGGTCTGGTATAATTTTTTTGGGGCAATTACAAAAATGCCACTTTTTGTGTGCATATTTGCAAAATGCCACTTAGCGGTGTCCATCTACAAAAAATGTCACTAATTATAGATTTATTAAAGTCTATATCTTAAAATTCTAAACGCTAAAAAATTATTTTGATACCTAAAACCCCCTAACACTCAAAATGAAACCCTAATAAAACATAATTAACTCAAACATAAATAATATAAAGAAAAAATAATTTTGAAAAAAGTGGCATTTTATAAAGATTTTAAAAGTGTGGTATTTTTGTAATGGCATTTAAAAATGGTATTTTTTGAAATTTCTCAATTTTTTTTGTCTATATATTATGCCAAGTTCTTATATATTTATAATAATATATTTTAAATAAATAAATAAACAAAATGAATGACACTTGGTCCGACCAGACGACTTGGTGACCCGGAAGTTGTTCCAGTTTGTCATCTGAATCGAGTTTAAAAATATTACATGAAACTAATATTTTATAAATTATTTTAATTCTTAAAAAATATTTAATCGCGTATAACATGGGGAGTTATTTACTGTAAAATTAAATTAGATGACAAATAATATTAGATCTAGTATTATGATTTTTCCTTCATTAATTATGTTTCTCCATATTTAATTGATTATAGTAATGTATGCTGGAAAGAATAATACATAGTTGATTTCATTTCAAATTTAGAAAGAAAGAAAAAACAAGTAGGGGTGGCCGTATGTTACTTTGATCGGTGGAAAAAACTATGATCCGTTTGCTTACCGTGCAATTAACACCCCCGGAGACGACAGACAGACTGTAACTCTTTTTTCCGTCAGATAGTGACTCTTAAATATCACAAAATCAAAACTGAGGCAAACAAAAAAAAAAAAAGGAAACCAAAAACGAAAGCCACAAGGCCCAGAAGGCAGAAAAAAAGAAAAAAAGAACAAAAAAAAACAGAAAAGCAAAGAACCGTTTCTACTTCATCTTGTTCGTCTTGTCTTTCCTCTTTTGTTCTTCCGTGAAGGTCAAAAACCGAAATACCGCTGCTAACTCAAGTCTCAAGGACAAAAATGGTGAAGCTCTACTGTTGAAAGATCTCCGCCTCCGTTACTACCCTTCCTCGTGGTTATCGCCGACAGCTTATGCTGTTTCC